>CM060928.1:317025626-318275626 GCA_030765085.1 Allium cepa | reverse complement strand
AGGGGTATGTCCTAGGGGCAATTATGTAATTTGTTACATATATCTAACTCGATAGCAAAACTTGTTCGAAATAAAAGATGTTTTCTTTCTAGTATATACTTGATATAATATGTTATATTAATTAATTTCAATTAAAAATGCATTTAATAGAAAATCCATAAATGATATGTTTTGTGATAGTAGAAACAAAGAGTTGTAAACATGATTAAGTTATCATAATGAAAAAATATACCATTTTAAATATTTCTAGCCAAGATGCATCGAGATTGGATATTAATGTATTCGTTGAGTCAAAAGTGTATAACGCTATCTAAATATTAGACAGTGTTGGGGGCACCTAGGGGTCATGTATCGATAGTTATTAGGGAAATGTGGAACAACTCGGTCAATAGTTTTCTGTTGGTTAATATATCTAAGGTCAAACAAAAAATATTGATGCGACTGATTTACATAGTTCCTCAACTCGAGAATACTACGGACCTTCAATGTGAAAGCTCCGCTTTGATTATAGTAAAATCATGGCAAAGCATCCATCGTGTGACTATAATTCGTTCGAGTGGAAGTATTGCAAGTGAAGCACTATTAAATTGAGGATTTGTCTCCTTATTATATGGGGTTAGTATCACGATCAATTCCAGTCAACTCGAAGTCAAGTCTCTGGCTAAAGCAGTTCGGTTAATAATAATTGTTATTATTGAACTAAGAACTTTGTGTCTAAACTATAGAGTTGAATATGGACAATAATGGAATTTTGACTATTACCAAATTCCATTAGTCCAAAGTGATAATTTTGACGAAGAGAATTGGTTTAAATAAAAAGTCACAATCGGGTAATGCTTAACAAAGTGAAAATGAATTTTACCGAAACCAACAATGCGATAAATTTGGCCAAAATGTCACACAATGTTAACATTTTAATAGTTTGATGAAAATCGCCGACCAAATTTACACCCGATGAGCCACATAACCGTAATGATGAATTCTCTTTTGACCAAACGATTTAATTAGTTTATTATTGTTATAAATTAATTAAATTATTTAGTATTTAATATTTATGAAATATGAATTATAAAATTTTGATTATGATATAAGGAATAAATATTATTTAAATATATTTGTAATAATTATAAACATGTTGATCGATATACGATATCGATAAGCTATTAAATTAGATTTAATTGAATAATATTTTCTATAGGCTTAAATGGGATCTTAGTCCATGGTGATTGTAACACTTCCACCTCCATATCCATACTATCCAATAGTAGTACAGTGTAGTATTATTGGATAAGATAGAGAATAAGGCGATATGGGATACACACGTGAATATTCCCTTAGGCTAACACTGGTACGTATTTAAAACATCTAATAATTAACTCACTTATACGTACATAGTACCGGCATAAAGCAAAAATATGTATTCCTCCAGGATAGAACAATACACAATATACAGAATATAACAAAGGTCACATAGTCGGCAACGTAGTGATTACACACACACACACACACACATATATATATATATATATTATACCGTATATACAAGATATATCCAATATACATCACATAAATATACATATAAGATGGTAACTATTATACCCAATACTAATCTCCTCTATGCCTAGAATAAAAAAGCCGGTCTCATTATCCCTAGACCTGAAATGTCTCGAATTGACCCAAGTATTATAAATAATACACGGGTCAGACTATGTCTATAATGATAGGCGTTATTATAACATACAATGATAATAAGAAAGGTATAATGATGATAATATTACAGCCTAAAAATATCTCCAAACCATATTCACAAGAAAACAATACAGAAAATTATCATCACCCATATAAACCAAATCAACAGTAATTAAGGAAACTATATCTAATTGGTAAATCATCTATATAATAAAAAACATCGTCATAGAAATTGAAATCATCAAATGAATCGGGCTAGCACACAGCAACGCCCTGTGGGATATATATATATATATATATATATATATGTATGTATGTATGTATGTATGTATGTATGTATATGTATATGTATAATGGACATTCTTGGGTCTACCATACATTAAGTAATAAAATGAGCCATCATCCAAATAGATAAATGACAACATATATAAAAGAAGGATACTAGGTTGACCATACTCTAGATACTATCTCAAATATAATCTCATCTCATATATGCCTATCTACCACATGCAAACCGAAACAAGACTGGAGACTAATGGCCGCATGCCCGCTCCGAGAACTCAGGGTCTAATAGCGCATATTGTTTAGCCGGATCTGTTTCTACAGCCTTAGCTATGTAATGACCTAGAATTTTAGTCGTTTGAATTTAGAATAATGAATTTAGTTTAGACATTGAAAAGTTATTTTTATAAGTTGAATAACTTCGAATTCAAATATAATGATTTATTTGGTAATTTAATTGTTAAGTAAATATTTGAAATTGCTTAAATAATTGAATCTTTTAATTTTATGTGAATGAAAACGATTTCCAAAGTTGATTTAAATTTTATTTAATTAAGAAGAGGATAGTGAACTTTTAAATTTGATTACAAAGCGATTTAACTAATTTTAGAAATTACTAGTTTTAATTAACATGTAAAAATAGCCTTTCGGGTCATTGTCTTGGATTTCGATGAAACTAGTTCCATTTGATCCGTAATAGTGAGTTATTGTATGCCAAAGATTTTCATGGCAATCAGACTTATTGTTTGGTTGTGCGAGTTCGAAATGCGTAGAAGTTAATTAAAGTAATTTTAATTAAAATAATTTAATTTTGAAAAGCTTTCTTCTGTATATGATGGAATTGCCTCCCGATATATATTCTGTTGTATTCGGAATATGGGTATAACATATAGAACGCTGAGCGGCACACTTTGTTTGAGTTCTATATTTTCTCGGATAAATAGCGCTGCCAAAATTTTCTATATAAGGCCATTCATTTCATTCATTTGCAAACCTTAATTCATAGCCGCCATTTCCCAAACTTTCCATCCAATGGCCAAGGTCGATCGGAGCCACTCCATCCACTGCCAAACTTCGACTTCGACCAACAAAACATAGGGAACGATGATACGAGCTTAACCAACAGTTGGATCATTGAATTGACGACCGAGGCGTCGGTGAGGTTCGTCCAAATGCAAGCCGAAAAATGGTTTCAGCGTAGTTTTGTTAGGTCACGATATTTGTTAGCGCGATGCATGCACGGGTGCGAGGGGCTGGCACGAGGCACAGTCAAAGCGGGGTCGTAGGTGGATGGTGGTACGATCGACATTTGAACGAAAAAAAAGAACCATGTTGGAAGTTGCGCGCGTGAACAATGTGAGGGAAAGGGGAATGGAAGAAAGTTAAGTTTAAATTTAAATTTAACTTTCCTAATCATATATTTAATTTTTTCGTATGTTAATTAATTCATAACTTTCTCAATGAGTTCCATTTTGAGCGACAAGTTGCGTTGCATTCGTATGAGCGAGTACTACATTGTGGAGCGAGATTGGAAGAATTCAGAGCTAATTGAAATTTTGGGTTAAACTGAACGACTGTTCAATTTTAATTAAAAACGAACGTTTTGATGACTAATAAAAATCAAAGTGCTTTAATCTCGCCTTTTTGGTTAACCAGAAATATTTTTAGTCGATAAAAGTTATCTATTGGATGTTTTGATATTTATTATTGATAGTTATTGATTGCCTGGATAATTTAATATATTTATTAGTTGGATTGGATATATTCCCGCTTATTGGAGCGGATGGGACCCCATTACGTTCCCGCGTAAGAGCGGATGATTATTTATATACAAATATCATCTTGAAGTGGTTGATTTATATTTTTATGATTATGTACTGTATGTGATGCAAGGGACAAGTTGGAGGGATCCAACATGATTCACCACACTGTTGATTTTAATTTCATATATACGGGGATACATGATTTGTTGAATGCCATATTAATGACATGGATATAATTTTTCTTAATTAGTGTGTTTGTAGCACCGGGACTCATTTTTGGTACTTTAAATACTATAAAATAATGATTTGATTTAAAAAGGGATTTCAAAGTGATTTTGGAAATTTCATATATTTTAATAATTTTTCTAAAATGAAACTATGATGTAAGATATTATAAATTGATAGTTTTATAAAATATTTTAATATAGATTTTTGAACTGCAAAATATAGATTTTTAAAATCTTAAAGTAAGTCTGTCTTTTAAAAATAAAGGGATATGTTTTTAAAAGAAAATAAAAATATTTTGATATTAATATTTATTAATCATCTTAATATAAAGTGATATATAAGTATATGTGTATATATATGAAAGATTAGTTATAAATGTTAGGCCTTGTAAGTGTGATAATTTATAAAAGTAATATTTTACAAATGAAGTGAAGATTTGTAAAATCATGTTTTATTAGTAAAAGCATAAATTTATAAATGGGGTTTATAAATTAAAGGGAACTATTATCGTTCAATAAATTGGAGAATAAACTAAACGGTGGATTTTATTATAAGATTCACATTGATATTTTAGAAATAGTTGACTATATTTTGAAAATTAAAGGCGAGGATAAATCTGGAATGTTAAACGATATTTTTATAAACGGAAAGGTGTCTATAAAAGGAATTATCCATATGAAAGTAACATTAAAACGGATGGTGATTGACATTTTAAATGAGATTTATGAATAAGTGAGATTCATAAAGAAAAAGAGTTATGAATGGAATTTATAAATAAATGGGTTTTATGAAATGAAATTTTCATAAAATGGAAAGAGATTCTTAAATGTAGTTTTATAAATATGGAAATGATTAGGTTGAAGATTTAAGTATGGATTTTTATCAAGGAAATAGGTTATGTTCCAAAAGTTATGTATTAATATTGCTTACAGTTGTTTATTAATATTTAAATTATTTTGAAAAGTTAATTATTTAAATTATTAATATGGATTGATTAATTATAATGATTATTAATAATATTTTGATAATTTATCATTATAATTTGTATGGTAAAGATTAACGATTGTTTTATTCATAATGTTTTAAATTATTTGTAATTATTTTTAAGAGGTTAAAAGTTTAATAATAATTATTTATTTATGATTCTTTCGAGATTCATAAATAAAGTTTTGCAAATGGAATTGGATTTTTTATAAGAAGAGCTTACAAAATGGTTTGAAGATTTAAATGGAGATTATTTACAAGATAAAGAGGTTTATAAATAGATGGATGTTTATAACGAAATTTAGAAATGGGTTTACAGATTTATAAAAAGAATTTATAAATAATTACAAGGTTTTATGAGGGTTTATAAATGATTGGGGAAATAACTTATAAATGGTTTGTAAAAGGGTTTTAGGAATTTATAATGGAGTTTATATAGAATTTGGTAAAATGGAGATTTTTCTGAGTGTTGGTAAATATACTTATACCGTTGAGATAAGTATATGGATATTTTCTAAGTATTGAAAATAAAAGGATTAAATATATCTTTGTAAAAGTATTTTGATATAAGTATTTACAAGGTGGTTTTAATTAATGAAAAGATTAATTATGGAGGCTTAGTGTTACTTGGTGCTTAACCAAAATGTTGGTTTTTCCTATGGAATTAAATCCCCGATTAAATGTTTATTAGAGGATAGTTAAATAATCGACTATCGGGATTGGACCGAAAAGTAACTTTTGAAATATCTATGAGAAACACGTGAGTTGGGTGGCATAGTCATTTCTGGTGATGCTGTACTGTGCGTGTAATCTCGTTTCATTCTTCTAGGACAATAATAAGGAAATCCGTCCACTAACGGTTAGGAGAGGATCTCCGATCTTATCTTTGACTGTTTATTTCCTAAAGAACCACAGTTGAGTTTACCAAAAACTATCGAATGTTGTTTTGAGGAGACTGGGATCAGATATGTTATCCAAAAAACCACTTCGTCCTAACTCAAGCGTTCAAAGTGAAGACAACTTGAAGATGATGGAATTGGAGATAGATTTCTCAATTCGTCAGTCTCGGATTGAACTTGTATGAATGAATGCTGATATTGCATTTTTGCTTGGAGAGCAGTATTAGAATTCCAAGTGGGAAGTACTATATAAGTGGTAAGAGCATGGCCTCTTCGAGCCTCACACTCAGGAAATAAATAAAGCAGGGACATGCAACAGGACGAAGCGGGTCGCATCCAAGTAGGGTATGATCATCCCGAATCTAGAGCGATATTCATGTATGCATCGGGATCCCATTGTGTGGTTGTTGATTGCAACCAAGGGGGTGATCATATTTGGTGCTACTTTAGAAAGGGGTAGTGCCGGTTTTGAGCAACAGAGGTGCAATGTGTTGTAGCCTCCCGTACAATTTATCTAGAGGTATACAGATTCTTTAGGTACACCCTTATCCTTTCATAGTTGGAATCCATTCTCCAATACGAGTCTTCCGTTTTGGTTGTAGAACCTGGTATGCTGGTATTTAATTAATGTGATAATTTTGGCTATGATTATTAAGTACTTTTATATTAGACACTATTATAATATCAGAGGATTTCTTATGAAATGTTTTGGTTATCATAAGGTAAAACCCATCCGTGTTTATGTGCAGCGAGGACTTACGAGATTCTTTGTTTTTCATAGGTTTTAATAACTTTTAAATCCAGTTGGGTGTGTTTTTCTCACGCTGGTTTTTCAGACTGTAGGTGTTATTTTATTATAGTGCTCGGGTCAGATCGAGCATATTTACAGATTGCTTTGGATGCATTAGAGCTCAGGAGATGAGATGGGGGTCTTCAAGCCCTATTCTCGTGTATGTTTATTTTCCAATGCTTTGTTATTGAAATTATCAGCAATTGTGAGGACAAAATGTTATAACTGTCCAGATTGATGATTGTAATTGTTGTTGTACTCTAATAGATGAGTGTATATAATAGTTTCTCTTTTATAAAGATCATTGATATTATATTATACATTGTTCCGCTGCGATTGTGAGATTCCGTGTTGTTTAGTTTCTTTTCTCTTATCTTCTCTTCTTTTATCTTTCTTTCTCTTAACTATCCATCTATCCGTCCGATTTGAGTTGGACATGTGTGGTTTATTGTTAGCTTGAATTGCACGGAAAAGCGGTTTGTTACAAGTTACCTTGATGGAAATCATGACTCATATCCACCAATGGCTCGTCTACGCGTACCCAGGGTCACAATGCTACACTGCCCCTATAGGTAACAGATTGTTGGCCTAAGTAACACAAGGGGCTAAAGGGAAACTACCCCATTGGAACATGTGATGTTCATCAAATATAATATACAATAACGGTGCAGCAGATCTGGGGCGCGACCCCACGATCAGGCTGCCAGGGTGGATACCGACCAATTTAGTTCACTTCCATAACAAAAAGGAAGTTGGATATAGGTAGAAAGACACGTAATACACACACACAATGGCAGACGCACAGCTCTTTATATAGGCCAACGCATGGCTTTATGTATACTCAATGCAGTGAGTATCACACACAACATACCCCCCTATGAGTGTCATCCATGAGCAAAAAATAACTAAATAAATAACACAATGACGTCCCATATCACAGCGTGTTACTAGTCCATTTATTCAGTCCTCACAGATCAAATTTGCTCCTTCGATATTCTACATAACTAGTCTAAGAAGAACCGAAGAAATATTACCAAATGCCCCATCTCAAACTGTAACGTAACTCTATTTATTCAGATTTCTCATCATAGAAAATTAAAATCATCACAAAATCACATAGAAGAATGTCATCAGCGTATCCCATTAAAACACTAATCAAATCAACATCAATGGTGAATCATTCATATAATTTGATTCAATGTATATAGAAGAAAGTAATGACAGAAAAGCAAGATAAAATAGATTAACCAAATATATATACACACACACAATATATAATCTTATATAACAAATTGATTACTTAGAAATAGATAATAAATATATTTTCTAGATTTGACAAGATAGTTACTAAACTTAAGTATAATATGTTCTTTACAATGAATGACTAATTTCTCAATCTTTTGTAAAATTAAATAATAATTTAGTATTCACAAACAACATTAAAAAATCCCTTTTGCTGATTTGATAACCCAAAATAGATTGTAAAACTAAATATCATACTTAAGAATAATTCCATAGCTTTTCTATAACTAAATACTATTTATAGATATTTATAATTAATTAAATACATTTTCAAAACTTGAGTCATATACTAAAATTAAATATTGTGAAAACTATAAAATATCACTTACGAATCATATCATATTTTTCTCATTTAAATAATATTATTAAATTCTCTTTATTAATTTTATTAAATTTTAAATTGTAGTTTCAATCATATATTTAATATCTATGTATATAGGTATATTTTTTTTAATTTAATTATATAACAATGCTTGCACATATACACAACTGCACTCACACATACACACAAATGCACTCACACACACACTTAAAGCACTGTACACATACACATGACATTGCACAACTACCAATGCACTGGTCATCCCTGATCGATCCAGTGGTCGGTAATGCTTAGAGCAATCCAAGCTCCAGGCCGGTTCGAACTGTTTCCGGTGGCTTCGCCACCGATTCTCCTCCTCTCGACTCATTTGTTGACTCTACATATCATATGCAAGGATCAGATGGATATAGACATAGATTTCGTGAGTGAAACACACACCTGTATATCGCATTCCCTCCTCATCTTTTTCCTTCACAATCACATGCACCAAGGCTTTCAACGATTTGAAAAATCCATTCCCTTTCATGCGCGAGTGTATATTGATGTCAAGAATCACATATCTGAATTTGGTAATTTAAAGATTTATATTTGAATTTAATTTGATTTATTTAAGAGGTAGGGTTTAGGGATAAAGTACATTTTCTAAAATCAGTAAATGTATATGATGGAATTGTGTTTATAGAAGAAAGAGAAACATCGGAAGATAGAAATACCTAGAGAGGGGAAAGTCAGGAAACATGATTTTAGGGTTTGGGCTATTTGGGCTTCACTTCTCCACTTCTTCCTTTTCTTTTCTTTCTTTCTTATTATAATCATTTTCTGTTTAAAATAAATTGCAATAAAATTGCAAATGAAATTTTATACTTGTACCGCTTAATAATTTATTCAACGTTATAGCTTTCTAGAATTTATTTCCCATATTTTAACTCATTTAAAATTTTAAATATCCACTATTCTCATTTTAGGCCCAATAGTGTATTATTTCTAAAATAAATACATAAAACAATTATGTATTCCTAAAACTTTTTAATTTCGTTACTAATTATCTTGTTATGAAATTCCGATATTCTGAAATAAATTCAAATTATTTATTTTAAATTCCAAAATTAAACTTTTAATTAATTAAATATTCATTATTAATTACCCTTAAAAACTAGGTTGTTACAATGATGGGCAAGTATTTTCGACTGGAATAGGGCTGAAGGTGGGCGGCTCAATTAGTTAGGGCTGTTGGTTTAGGATGGCTCCAATTAAGGGAGAATTGGTATGAGATATGATCCAATATTTTCTCTCTTCCATCCACTATTCAAATAACTCTTAACCCTAATTAAAAATAAATTTTGCTGCCAATTTCATCTTCTATTACTGGCCGACTTCAACCGTAGCATCCTACCATATTAATCTCAAACCAATTGAAGATCAATTTCTATAAAATAATCAAAGGTAGCTCAAGCATTGACAGTCTGCTGAAATCGAAAAGCTTATAAAAGGAAAGAGTTCATCATTACAAGGTGTGCTACTAGGCATTGGTTTTTAGGTATATTACTCATTGAATCGTCGTATATAATTTCTGATTATCATTTCATTATATATGTGTATATGAATGTATGTACGTACATATGTATATATATGTATATGTATATGTATATGTATATGTATATGTATATGCATATATTGTTCTTATATTATTAGTTAGGTGATATTCTTATATGTATTGTTGTTGTCACAAGTTAGATTGGTTATATGTATATATTGGCAAGGCTGACGGGGTTGAATGGTTCCCTATCATTTTATTGATCCACCGGGGAAAAAACAAGCAAAATACAAGATCAAAGAAACACAACAACAAAGGACAAAGAAGCAAAGGAAAGCGGATCAAATACTAAGAAGAAACTAAAAAAGGAGAAAAAGAAAGAACACCACATACAAATAGGGAGTCCAATCAAAACAACCTAGCATCATCACCAAGCTCAAAAGGGATATTAGCATCCAGAATACCTCTCCTCACTTCATAAGTGATAAAGTATGACATTTGCTTACTGGTTTTGCTTCTTGCTTCATTAAAAACTTTGATGTTTCACTCTAACCAAACCAATCGAACAAATTTGTTGAATAAAATACCATATCTTTTAGAGCAGTCATCATTTTTCTTGCATTCACCCTTAGGAGAATCTCCCACTCATCTAATCTGCTCATCCCTTCAATTTAGATACCTAAATCATTTTTAACTTTGTGCCATAGATTACAAGTGATAGGGAAATCAAAGTAAAGGTGTTTTATGGTTTTTGGAAGATCATTGCACTAGCTGCATTTGACACTCATATTCATTCCTCTACTAACAAGCTTTACTCTAGTAAAGAAAGAACTATGTATAACCCTCCAAAGCATGACATTATCTTTGGCAGGACTTTCTCCCCTCCAAACTAATGAGTGCATTTGCATCCTGCTTGAGTGGAGTTACCTGACAGTAAGTTGTAGGCAGTCTTAGTGAAAAACTTTGCCTTAGTTGGGCTCGATGTATTTTACCACTGATTTGAGTATAAAAAACCCAAGCCTATAAGGAGATCCAGAGTGAAGATATGTTTTGATTCGAATTGTTAGGTAGGATAATTCTTCCATTGATGGTGAACGAGTTAACTTGAGCACTCTCCCTAACTCCAGATTAATTTAACTCTTGGTGATTAATTAGTCTTCTAAGAATACAGCCCTACCAGCTCCACAGATCATCCCAAAACTTACTTTATTATGTGGAGCAATGACATACTGTACATGAGGCAGTACATCTTCTCTTAACTTGGAAATATTGCACCAAGTCCAACTGATATTTTATGGTGGCTGCATTTTCCATATATTTCTTCCTTTTGTAACATATTTATGAGACAGTTTTGCCTATAAGTTCTCTTTCTTATTTATGAAGTTATCAAAATACTTGGCTATTGCTGCTTTGTTCCACTAAGATAAGTTAAGTGTAACATTCCTGATTTTTAAGCCTACTTAATTTAGTAATTAATATAAAATTTTGGATTTAATTATGAAATTAATTGTGAATTAATATGAAAATTCCAGGATAGAGAAAAAATATTTATTTTAGATAGAATGTTGAATTGGAATATTCCAAATTTAATAAGATATAGTTCATTTAGTTATATAAATGGATTATAATTGGGAATTTGATTTTGAAATTCAATAAATATATTGAGAATGAATATTGTTAATTTGAAAATAAAATTGTATTTGGATTTTTGATATGATTAAATTAGATATAATAGTTTTAGTTGAAAAAGATTTAGAAAAGGTTTGATACCTTTTCGCTTGAAATTTAAACTTGAGATAAAATGAAATTTGTATAAATGTGATTTGTATATATATCATAAAAAAATTTAAAAGCATTCAATCACATGTAAATAGATAATCCATATAAACAAATAAAACTAAACATAAAAGAATAAAGGTTTAAAAACAAAATTTATAAAATTATTTAAAAGAGGGATATAAAACAAAGTTATAAATTAATTTTTAAACAAGGTTAAAAACACAAAATACCTATATGTTAACGAGTGTTAGATTTATATAATGTGTATAGACAAGTGTCAACATGTTTTAACAAGTGGCAATGAGGAATTTTATTTTAATATGAATTTGTATAAACATGTTTTAAAATAAGGAAAGGGAACCTGGGCTGAAAATCAAAACCAGTAAAGCAACTCAAATTCAAAAACTTAAATCTGGAAACGAAATAATAACTAGAAAACAAATTTGTCTCAAAACTAGTACATCATCTTAAACCTGAAAATGCAAACCAAAACCAAAGATCAAAGATCAAAACAATTTTCAAAACCTGGGAAACAAATCAAAGTAGTAAAACTATTTCAAAATCTGAAGCATTCCAAAGCAAAGATTTCAACAATCGAGCTTCACGTCGAATACAACTTCCAGATCAAGCATGAAAAATTTCAGAAAGATCAGGCAACTCAAACAACCCAAAATCAAGTTAACTCAGTAGTAAATCAAGAAATTCTAGATTTCAGATCAAAACATGTTCTCTGTTCTTCATTGACCAAGGCGAGCAAACCTCACCATCTTTATTTTGAAATGCCTATGATAAAACAGTATACCTAGTGTTTAAATCTGGTTATTATTGATTGTTTGTGATCATGCTTGAGATAAAATTGTGAGAAGTATGTATATATATGCTTGAATATGATGTGCATGTCTGAAATAGGCAAAACTTGCCTCTATACACACTTTCCAGGTTTTTAAAATCTATTTGGAAATTTAAATTATCCCAACACAAAACATTTAGGTTCAGATCGCTGAATGAATAATGTTCTTATGAGTATAACATTATTTATAAAATATAAATAAGTAAAATTTACAAATAGGTTACTAGAAATAATTTTTTTTACAGTAATGATCTTTTAATATATAAAAAAAATCAAATGATTTAATTCCTTGTTTTGATCATGCAATCTGATTTGTGCTCGTAAATGTTGAATTTTAATAATAAAATTGTGATTTTAAGTTTTGAATCGAAGTGTGTATTTGGGTTTGAACGGAAAACACAAAAACATTGATTTCTGATGATCAACAAACAACTGAGTCTTGGGCTTGATGTCAGAGGAGATGTAGGTGATGAAGTTTATGGGAAAAATACTCGAGAATTTTCTGGTTGATCGAGGTGCCGCCGCGACTTGATTTTAGGGTTTATTGCTCAGTTTTGGTCGCGAGGTTTGTAGGGGAGATTTCGTCGACGTCAAGGCACCAAAAGGGACAGGTCCAAGGAGGATCGAAGTGTAATCATGTGACGTGTTTTTGGGTGGAGCGGCGTGGTTCCAGGTTGCCGAGATTATCGTCGGCGATCGATTTTGTTGGTTTGGGTTCATTCCAGTTTAGCTGTGCTCGAACTCCATTTCGATTTCGAGTTCAATTTAAAATTTTAGTGATTGGGATCGATGGAAGAATTAGTAGGTGACTTGTTGGCATCAGCTACGATGATCGGAATCGCTCCGATGAACTGTGCACATGCAAGCGCAAAACTCTGTGCATCTGGAAGGTATGGTAGTTGAAGAAGATGATGGTAGCTCGGGTTTACTCTCGAGAAAACGTGATGTTGGCTTGGGTTGGGATTTGAATGCATATGCAAGTGATTTTAAACAATTTTTAATTTTAAAACAAAATCAAAGTTAAAAGAAAAGAGGAGAAGAAGAAAGGGTTGTTTGCTCGGGTAAGTCTGCAATTGGCTCAGGGGTTGCTCGTATATTTTGTGGTTTGGCTCGAGTAAGAATAGAAGTTGGCTCGAGTATTTGAAGGGATGAACCAGGTTTTAAAATATGTATCTGGTTTTCAAAGTCAATAAGAAATGAAGTTTTAATGCAAATGTGTTTTGAAATTAAATTATCTTGATTTGAAAAATTAAATATCAGGTGATTATTTAATTTAATTCTCAAATTGTTTTCAAAATAAATTACTTCAAATTTATTAAGTTTAAAATGTTTTAATCTATATAACTTTTGTTTTAAAGTTCACAAACTTAATTTTTGTAATTAAGTTTATAATCCTTAATCTAACTTAAAGATTTTAAGTTAATTAATGTATTGATGATGAATTATTTCCAAATGTTATTAAATAAGGATTAAGTAATAAAGATAAATGGTTTATCCTTTAAATTTATGAAAGTGATTAAGGAATGATATTTAGTTGAGGATTAATTAATTATTGTTATCAATTAAGGATTTATTTATGAATAATTAGGGATAAATAAATTTATAATTAAAGATTAATTAATAGATGATTTAAGGTTAATTAATGATTAAAGTTTGTAATAAATTAATGTTAACTAAGCAGGATTAGTGACTAATCTGATTTAAATTAATCAGACAATTAATTAATCCTACTTATGGATGTTTGGATTCTATTGAATATTGAATTGTTTTATACCTATGTTATGTGCTTATGATGCTATGTAAAATGAATTGATTTGTGCGGAGCTGTGATATCTGTGATGAATATATTGCCGTGTGAATATGAAAACCCCTTGGCCCATAAAACGACATTTGAATTTCGATGCAACAGGGAGTCGGATTCCAGTTGGTTATCCGAAATCCACATCGAATCGTAGTGGTGAATCTTTGTGATTGATATTATCTGTGAATCTGTGAATAAAGATAAGCGTTATAGATCATACTGCTTATCGATATTGATATGATTGAATCTGTGATAATTGATGTTGTTGCACTATTGTGTAAAACCCCTGTACTACACCATACACACACAAATATGGATTTCACAAGGCAATCAGTTAAGTCACAGATATTTGAATTTAATATTATGAAATGATTTTTAAAGTTGAATTTTGAATCCAAATGGTTTTGGAATTGGAATTGGGTTAAATATGAAAAGCTTTTGAAAAGGAGTTTTGAAAATACAAGTTATTTTGAATAACTTAATAAAGTTTTGAAATTTAAAATAGTTTGATTTGAATTCAAAGATTTGAAATTGAACTCTATAATTGGAAATTATGGTTTAAAATGGTTTTGCAAGTTATAAATGTGTTTATATGGGTTTTAAATCGTTTTAAAAGTATTGTTTTGGGAATTTGAATTTAACCCGAGTTTATACTTAAAAGGCTTTGACTCGTGCAAATATAATCAGATTTTTCTGAAACGGAAACAAGTGGTTTTCAAATACTAATAGCTTTTATATAAGGAAAGAATTTCCAATTTGTGTTGAAAGATTTCAAGTTAGAATTGAAATAGTTTTGAAAACTGTTAACTAATCTTTGTGAAAGATAGTCAAACCTTGATTTGAAATTGAAGAGCATTTTAAATGGTGTATCTTTTATATACAAGATTTCAAATGGAATTGTTTTGTGGAAACGGTTTTGAAAGCTGTAAATTGAATCTTTGATTTAAAAATTGAATGAGTTAATCCAATTTGAAAGGAAATTTGTTTTGAAAAGGCTATGAATGAATCTTTGTTAAAGATTGGTGAATTTGTTTTCAAATTGAAAAGGGATCTTAAAAGTGTATCTTTTGTATAAAAAGTTTGAATTGGAAAGATATTAATGAATCTTTGTGAAAGATTGGTGAACTTTGTGAAATGAGTCTTTTTGTTTAAAAGATTGGAAATGGTAATTTGTTTAAACCATTTAAAAGAAAGGTTTTGGGCTTTAAGTTGTGACTTAACTAAGGTCCCATATCCATATGTTTTTAAATATTGCGCTCATTATTCGGTTTAGCCGGGAGAGGACCTTGTGTCATATAACCCATTCCTGAATCATGATACGACGTTATGGATAGCATTTGAAGACCGGTGATGAAGACCGGGTATTTTCAAGAACGAAAGGATAACCCGTCGAATGACTCTGCATCGATAAGCGCTCGGTATAGAGATCTCCATATGTGATGGGGAGTCCGATCGGGATTGGGAATTCCCGGAGTGCAAGGGCTACTTTGGAAGTGTCTTCGGTTATGTTCAAACCTGGAACAGACTTGTATGGATATGTGTCTGATATTACACTTTGAGATGTAAAGCTAGTTTCTATCAAATACATTTCTGTTTGGTGGCGGAGATTTATTCTCTTAGCTTAACACCCTTCTCTAAGACGTACGAGCTCAGAGGTTATGTAGTTGATGTTTACTAGTGATACATTCCCAATTTGGTAATGTGGCATATGAAGTGCTGCTGATCAGGTGTTGATCGAAGCATGGCTTTTGTGAAAAGCGTAGCTTTGTGGACGTGACTTCATCGAGCCTCACAACCCGAAAATGGTCAAAACAGGGATGTTGCAGCAAGGTTTTTAGGGGTCGCACCCCTATGGTATGTCCATTTCCTTCTGGATAAAAGGTGGTATCATGGTATGGAGCCCAGATATTTAACCTATGTGGTTGCTGCAAATCTATTGCTTTGTGGTTGTTGGTGTTGAGGGCCCACGGATAAAGGTCGGTAACGACCGGGGATGGCATACTTGTGTGGTAGTTACCTATATGTTATAGCTTGGTTAAAGCGTGAGGTAGCATCGGCCTTGTGTTAGCAGAGATCCGGTTAGGTTCTCGGGGTGCGTCCTTCCAGAGGCGTTCCATTTCGGTAAGGAAGTTCCTTAGCCTAACCATTTGTTGGAAATCAATTCATTTAATACGCACCTTGTACAGTTTTTAGTTGTATTGTCTGCCATTTAACGTGATAGCTATAGTAGGCATAGGACGAAATGTGTTATGCTGGCTAAGATTAATATTATACTTTCGAAATGTTTTCTGCACAATGCACTAATAATAATATCAAATGGTTTTCGCGTATCAAGCATTTTTGACTGTCATAAGGAGAAATCTCCTCCAAGTGTGCACTTGCATTGTGTGTGTGGCGGGAGGCCTTATGGTAGTTTCATTTTCCAAAAAGCATTGGGTTTTCAATATTTTAAAGTCTTTTGTTGTTTATTTTAAAGAAAAACTGTTTTCGTTTGCTCAAACCAGTCCCATGACTGACCTGGAGTTTATTTTTCCCTTCTTAAACTCTGAATGCCCATAATTTTCCACACGGGCAGTCTAGAGTTGGGTTTTCAGATAGTCGAGTAGTAGGTGTAAAGTCGATATCATTCTATCTATGGATATTGGCAATCACATTTGGATCGAGTTACCTCACTTTAATGTTGATGGTTGTTCGAGCTTTGGTTCAAGCTATCTTTGGTTTTGGAGATGGAGTTGCGAGATGGTGTTGGATTCTTTTGGAGATGCATTCCATTGGAGTTATATTTTTTCTGCTGTCGATGGTCGCAAAGTCTTGACCATCCTTGTTGTGTTATTTTCCGCTGTTATCTTGTATCTCTGATATTGGTATCATTTGTATCACTGTTGTATATCATTGGATATTTTACTCATTGGAGTTATATGCTATTATTCTTTTTCTTCTGCTGTATTGTTGTACTTAATGTGTTATAAGCTCCGGCGAGCTAGATTCGGCATTTTAATCTGCGTCATTCGAGCACAAGTGAAGTACGGGTGTCGATTTTCGAAGGTCGAGTCAGGACCGTTACATTAAGTATGCCCAACCCTCCTTTCTTCATGGGCTTTCCAATGTGTTTGAACCTATTGGAGCCATGTAATGACCTTGTGTACCCCCTTTCTAGAAGAATTTCATCACAACACTTTTTATCATTTTAATAAACTTTTGAGGAAGAATCAAAGTCCTAGCCCAATATATAGTTATCGAGAATATGACTGATTTAATTAAAGTCGGTCTACCTTCTTGACTAAGCAATCTGCTTAGCCAACCCTCTAGTCTAGTTGTTATCTTTTACAACAGGAGGCATTGAATCGTGGTAATTCGAGAGGTAGCCAGCGGAACTCCAAGGTAGGAGACAATCTCCTCTCTTGGCCTTAGACCAGCGAAGTTGAAAATAGTTTCCTTTTGTTCCTGCTCAAGTCCAACCAACATGATGTAGATTTATCCAAGTTTACACTGTGGCCTGTTATATTGTAAAAAAAGGTTAAGGCCACTAAGAATTGCAGAGAAGGTCCAAATAGAAGAATTACAGAAGATAACTAAATCATCTACAAACATAAGGGAGGTTATCTATGGCTCTTTGCATCGTTGGTGAAGTTGGAAGAGTTTTTTTCTGACAAGGTCTTCAAGAATTCTAGCAGACAGTTATAAAGACGTAGGCCGACATGGGATCTCCTTGTCTAATGCCACGTTTGCCGCCAAAGTATCCGATATTCGTACCATTTAACTTGATAGAAAAGTTCACGGTTGAAATGCATGCATAAATCCAGGTGATGAAATGTTTGGGGAAATTCATGTATCCCATAATTCAAACTATGGCATCCCAGTATAGAGTGTCAAAAGCTTTATGAATATCTATTGTCAATATGCCTCTTGGACAAACTATAGCAATCTTATATCCACACACAAGCTCGTGGGATACAAGCACATTGTCTAGAATACTTCTATCAGGTAAGAAGGCAGACTGGTTATGAGAGATGATATACGACAGAACCATTTTCATTCGAGTAGCTATGACTTTGGCAATGCATTTGTATATTGTGTTGCAGCATGAGATGGGGCGGGATTCTTGAACATTGTCATAATTTCTAGACTTGGGGATTAGTGCAATGAATGTATTATTGAAAGAATTAACATTTCACCTCTCTAAAGAAATTTTTAATAGCTTTAAGAACGTCCTCCTGAACAATCGACCGGCATGAAGTGAAGAAACATGCATTAAAACAGTCAGGACCACCATTTGAGAAAACATGGCTTGCTTTGTCTCTAAGTATGTCACTTCATTGCTTAGAAACATGGCATCTTCTTGGCTTAGTCTAGGAAGGAGGATTGGGTTAACAGCCTTAATATCAGGGAAACTATTTTTAGCATCGCCGAACAAATTAGAGAAGTAGTTTATGAATGCATTAGCAGTGTTCTCAGGATCTTGGTGGAGAGTAACATTTTCATCCCGAATATAACATTTGTTTTCTTGAGTTTGTTTGGCTTTTAATACAGCATGAAAGTACACTGTGTTTCGGTCTCCTTCAAAATTCCATTTGAGTCTCGCCTTTTGTTTTAACTATCATTCTTTTGGAGTAGGGCTTCGCTGTACAGTTGGGTAACTTCTGTCTCCAGACCAGCCAGTGCGTCACCATCCACATTTCTTTGCATACTCTCTTAAATGGTATTAAGCCGTGCCTTTAGAATATCAGATTGCTTTGATCCAGTTCCAAACTTTTTCCTAGACCAAGCTTTCAACATCTCCTTTGCCTCTTTGAGCTTTTTCTGCAATACAAACATAAGGTTTCCATAGTTAGGTTTAGACCATACCATATCAATTAAGCTTAGAATGACAGGTTCAACAGCCTAAGTGTTAAAAAATTTAAAACTTGATTTTCTTTTCATGACATTGGCATTCAAATGGAGAATCTACGGGGAATGGTCAGATAACATGGGATAAGGGAGGAGGTTAAACATGGATGGCCACTTAGAAAGTGAGGTTTAGTTGCAAAAAACAAAATCAATCTTAGAGTAGGTTCTACAGCCTATCCTTCTTTTATTGTTCCAAGAATATGTTGCACTGGTGGTTTTAATTTCTATAAGATTGGAATATTGGATTGCCATGTTTAACGGTTTTACTACATTTAAAGAAAGTGGGTTTCCTCCAACTCTATCAGATAGAGAGCATTTGAAATCACCATATATAATCCAAGTGTGGGATTCTTGATGAAAGAATGAAATTGGAAGAGGGAGGATCTTGCGTTGACAGTGCTTTCAGCATAAACAAAATTTAGGTAAAAGGAGGAGGATGTTTGGTTGAGGAGGGCATGGCCGTCGCTTAGAGGGATCAATGGGGGAGAGGCTAAGGGTATAAGGGTAAAAAAGAATCAATCTTCTACCATATGTGGCATGGTCATGGTTGTGGATCATCTTCCAACAAGGTCGTATGTACTTCACAGCTTGGATAGAGAGCCCCAAGCTAAGTTTGGTTTCAAGCAAGGCTAATATGCATAGATTATACTATTGAATAAGTTCTTTACACTGGTCCAACTTAATGGGACTGTGTGCTCCTCTTATATTCCAATACCTAATATTGTGTATCATTGGTTAAACTATGAGGCGTTGAGCAGTTCTTCTTTCATACTCCTTGTCAGGGGATTGGTTAGCTCCTTATAGC
The DNA here is from genome assembly GCA_030765085.1 of Allium cepa. NCBI lineage: Eukaryota > Viridiplantae > Streptophyta > Magnoliopsida > Asparagales > Amaryllidaceae > Allium > Allium cepa. The sequence continues at coordinate 318,255,711 of CM060928.1, read as the reverse complement.
TAAGAGCTGTAGTACTTAGAGGAGAATCAGAGTAAAGCGTTGATGTATCTATATTTTTTGTGCTACTCACTTTGTATGGAGTGATGTTGGTAGGAAGATCTTTTTCGTCTTTAATAGAGGCTGTTGTGCTTGATGACGTAGGGGAGTTTGATTGATTTTGCTTGGGCAAGACTAAGGGCGATTTGAAGTTGGGAATAATTGGAACAAGACATGGGGGGTTTCCATGCTGCAGGGGGGTTGAGTTGGGCATAAGGTTGGTCTGGTTTGTTTTCAAAAGGTTTGGGAGACAAGGCTAAGGAGTGCAGTGGTGGATCAATGTCATGTTCAGAATTAAATGGTAAGGGGAGAGGAAGATTGGGTTTGGAAGAAAGATGGTTAGAAGGTGAGAGGGGAGAGCACAGAGCTTTGTGCATATGCATGTGCACGTCTACAGTAGGATTTGGTTCTTTTCTTGCATGTTTATCTTTAAAAGTAGCTTGACCAGCTGGAAGGTTGGGATTTTTAGTTTGGATAGGTGAGACATTCATGCACAAGTCATGTTGAGCATTAAATTTGCCTTTCTCATGTAGCATTATTTTGTTTTGGAAATTGGTTGGACCATCCAACTCCCAAGGTTTTCATTTCTTCGGTTCTCACATTGGAAAAATCATTTGTTTCTTGGAGCTTACTTCGAGACTCACCTGACTCTTCCATTTATTGGTGTATAACAGATTTAGACCCAGATTCATTATTCATGGCATGAATAGCATTAATTGTATTGTCAACTTTATCATTCTCACATAAGTTCTGCGGATATTAAATGGATTATTGAATTGGAAGTTACCACTTCCTATTTCAATTTTGTCACTTGCATGATTCACCCATGCTGCTTCCTTCCTTTCTTTTATTTCTGGAGGCTTGTCGCGTTGTTTGCCATTTTTTTGATTATTTTAACATTTTCGTCATTGCTTTTCTCAACGTGTTTTCCTTGCTGAACAATATTAGACACCGTTGTAGCTTCACACATTATTTTGTTCTGTTTTTCCTTTGTCTTTTCTTCGTTCATTACATTTTCAACTCTGTGCTCCACACCATCACCTTGTGACGAATTATCACTTTTCCATTTTGTATCAAAAGATGAATTTGAAATTTGATTTTTTTCTTTCTTCTACTAACTGATTGCCACTTTTGAACCTTTTTCATTCACTTTCTATTTTGTCCTACTTACCTCTCTTTTTAGTGCTTGCAACTACATCTGCCTTCTTGTTCATTTTGTCACAGTTCATTGTTGTATGACCAAAAGCTTTGCATGAACAATAAATATCTGATCGCCACAGGTACTCAACCATAATTTTCTAAGTTCTACCTTCAACTAGTTGCACCATGAAGTCATCAACAAGTACAGTGTCTGGTCTAACTTCAATAAGGCACTTTTCATATTCAATCCTCTCCATTCATTCTGTCATTTCATCTAAACAAAGCAATTTGCCCAATCTACTTGCCAACCAGTTAATTCCAAGGGGAGACCAAGCAAACAAGGATATGTTGTAGAATTGCACCAATACTGGAACTGAAGTGACTGCTTCACACAAATTACTTACTGAAGGATCATAGGGCTTGACAATAAAAAGCTTATTTTCATAATGATAGGGTCCCTTGAAGTGTGCACTGTTTATCTTCTTCACACGAGAGAAGAAACATGAAAATGACCCCTTCAGATCTCACTTTTATAGATCCCCTAAGCTCCAGATTGTTTTGAGTCTATGAATTACAGTTGTGTAAGACAATGATTTGTCTAGAAAGAAACCGACAAGGTAATCTTTCCATACTTGGGAGCCTGCCCTCGCAAATTCATTAGAGTGTAGCAAGGCATCCCCGTTAAATGAGGGTGTCATGTCAACCGGTATGTACTTCCCTGCATTGCACGGCTTATTCTTGAAACATGAAGTCCATACCGGTTGACTAGAAGAAGGAAAAGGAGAAAAAACGATATGAGAAGTTGGAGGAGAAACATCAGAGGAAGGAGCAATTGAAGAGCAGATGGGAGGAGGGTCGGAGATCATCGGAGGAGGGTCAGGAGGTGTTGGGGGAGGAACTGGCCGATGGAAAACAACTGTGGACGCGATAGGTGGGGGGCTCCAATCGTAGGATGGGACAGAGGGAAAGGATGGGGAGATGGTAAGGGGTAAGGCTTCCTTTGCCATGAAAGTACGAGGAAAAACTGAATATACATGAAAGAATGTATATATATTCATTTAAATAACAATTTGTTTAGTACATATATCGGATATGTACAACCGAATTTTAAATATACTAATAATATTATTATATATATGTACGTACACACACATCTACAAACAAATTCATACATCACTTTATTATATATATAGTTTATATTTAATTACAATAATATTCTTTGATAATAATTGATTATATAATTTTATATATATTTAATTACAGTAATAATAATTTTCGATAGCTACAAAATATTTTTATAATTATTTATTATTTTTAATATTATTTAAACCAGTATACTATCTAAATAAAATAGAACATGCTTCAAAACTTATTTTTAAAATTTTATGAATTATTTTTATATAAGAATAGTCCTCAGTCAGAAATGATAATTAAATTTTAAAAAGTTATTTTTCAAAATTATTACAAATAATAGCCAAAAAACAATTAATTAAAAGTAGATTTTGACAAAAATGGATTATGAATCTTTTTTCACACTTCAAAATATCATATAATATTTTCTACAAATTTAGAATTTGAAAAAAATGTTCCGTAAGTATATTTTATTAATATTTTATCTATTTTCGAGTAAATTAATCAATTAATGTATATTTTAAAATAATAAAATCAATAATAAATATATTGTCATATTTATGATCTAGAATTATAAAAAAATATTTTATTAATTAAAATATATATTATAAATATATTTATATATTTAAAAATATATTATTTTGTCGTCATAAATATACCTAAATATATTCGTTTCATAATTTAAAAATAAAAATTTAAAAATAAAAAATATATTATGTATGTATATATATGTTATTTCAATACTTATTATAATAGCATGCATATATGTGTATCTATATATATATATACACATATTAATAATTATATAAATATATTATTTATATAGATAAATACAAATATATATTTGGAATATTTCGTATACGTAAAATTATTTAAAAAATTAACATATACTTATATATATCATATATATATAAGTAACAAGTTTAAATACATACATATGTTTGGAAAACATACAATACATATCAGATGAGCTTACATGTCCGTTGTGAAGTAAATCTCATAGTCTATACACGTATATGTTATACCTTGCATGAGCTTACATGTTACACATGCACACATAGATATATATGCATAGGATACATATGTCTATATTTGTATGTACTAAATATAAATTAAACCAAACTATATAAATTATAAATTTAAATAAAATAAGATATTTTATTTAAATAAAATTTAGTGATATTCTAAATGAATTAGACTTCATAAGCCCAATATAGATCTAATAAGGGTTTTTTTTTTAAATTCACTCATAATTTCCGCTATAGGCTAGCTAGTTCCAACAATGGTATTGGAGTCCAATAGCATGTGCGGTATAAATTAGCCATGTTTCAGTTAACTATTAAGCTGGTAGCCCAAAGGTTGTCCCAAATAGAAAAGACCTAATTTGAATTGGGCCTTGGGTTAATTTTCAAAATTGCTTGAAAACTAATAATATAAGATTTCAAATTTAAAAGTTAAATATAAATAAGATATACTTATATTATAAAAGTTATAATATAATAAAGTTTGTCAAAATGTTTGAAAAATAATCTAAATTAATTTTCAAATTTATAAATTTTATTAATGATCTTAAAAATAATATTAATTAAATAAGTTAATTAATTAATAAATTTACACGTGTTATATATTATGATATATGTTGTGTTGTTTTAAAATGTTAAAATAACATAAGTATATATGTATGTATATAAATGAATTTCAAAATTAATATAATATAATTAATCTTTTTAATTAAACAAATTAACTAAAGGTTAATTAATTAAATGAATATACACATATGTAAGATATATGTGTACACGTATGCTATAAATGTTATAGTATGTAATAAATATTATATTAAAATAATATAAACTAATTAAAATGTTAATAAATAAGATTTAATTAATATAATATTATACATAAGACTATTACATAAGTAATATAAAATATAAAAGTTATATGATAATAAAACTTATATAATATGAATGTATAAACTAACAGCGGAACATCGAGAAACCCAAATAGACTTAAGGGATAAATACATACGTAACTATATATATACCGTGATTTTTGATACGTCCGACACTTGAATCACGAGAGTATTTCATAAGAAATACATTATTCCATAAGTCAATATCACTCAATATAATACATTGAAGATTATGAACCTTCAATGTAATGTTGTCCTCTACCATACATATTTTGATAAATTTATTGCATACTCTTTAGTTGTTGAGCAAACTCAAGCTTGGGATGTTATGTGTAGCACTATTAATATTGAAAGAAAACGTTAGGTACCTATATGTATTTGTTGAGCAAACTCAACGTATATATACTATACTTAGGCCGTCATGATATGGTAGGTACAAGTGAATAATCTCTTTTGATTTGTTAAGCAAACTCAATGTCGAAATGAGATCAGGACAAGATACTGGTACCATGGATTAGAAGTTGTATGTGATACAACCGATAAGGTGTTATCCATCGTTTGTAGGACTATGATTTATTGAGCAAACTCAAGGTCAGAATCCATAGACAAACGAGTCCTAGCACCCACTAGTGAAGTCAAAAGACTTCTATGTTTCGCTTACGGTTTGGTAAAACATTAAAGCCTATTAGGAGCCTTATTAGAAAAATGAAATGGTAACATTTCACCTTTTTAATATTGTAAGAACATGTGCTACATAATGTTATAATAATCTACATTGTTAAATTTATGCATTTAGTGACGCGTGGTAAAAAGTTTATTAATTAATACATACATATATATATATATGTATGTATGTATGTATGTATGTATGTATGTATACCTATATATATGAATTGAATTGAAGATTGATAAATAGAAATATAACATATACTTACTAACAAATGCTTATTGCATGTTAACGTTCCAACACTCATGCAAGTGCTTAATGGTACAACTACTTAACTTGTTTGTAATTCAGTCACTTACATGTCTATTTGGTCGAGACCGTGTATTACACTATGAGTTTCGAACTCTAAAAGCAATACAAGACTATGGATATTTGATCCATATACTACCACATATAAATGGTATACGAGAAACGCTCATAATTTGTAATGTGTGATACTTTGCTGAAGTTCGTTCATTCGAAATAAGCAAATAAATAGTACTGTGAGATCGAGTATTCAATTTGATTGATTACAAATGGATCGCCTTCTGTTAAATGTAACACAAGACCAAAATTACATTATAAATCTAAGAACTCAATTGCTGAAATGTCAATTTGATCAGTTTACGTAAAGTGCAACATATTTAATATCCTTAAACGTTAAGGATGATCAGTGTGCTTGTAAAGAGTTTGTTATGATGCTATAGTAAGGGTTTTCTTTTGAATGGTTCGACCATTTAAAAATAATAATGAATGTACAAGTGTAGATGTAATTTAAGATATATTTAGGATAAAGAAAGTGAATAGCCACCTCTAGTTCATAAAGAAAAGTCGGAAATGAATTTTTTTAAAATAATAGTTGTAACTTAATATTGAGATAAGAAATATGATTTCAATTTTGAAATGTATTTTCATACAGAAATTTGTTTCTATGAGATTTATTTCTTTAGGTTCGAGCTAACTCTCCGTGTAAACTATTTAACGACCCAGAATTTCACTCATTTGAAATTTGTATATTTAATTGATTTTAAATTTGCACAAGTAAATTTTCTAAGCTGAATAACTTGTATTTGAAATATAGCGAGTTAATTGGATAATTAAATTGTTGATTCAACATTCGAAATTGTAGAAATAATTGGAAATTGGATTTAATGTGAATGAAAATGATTTTTAAAGTTGTTTTAAATTCTATTTGAATTAGAATGATGTTACAGAACTTTTAAAATTGAACTACAAGTTGAATTGTAGAAATTGAATATTTTAATATTTAATTGACGAATGAAAATAGACATTTTTCAAACAGTCTCGGATTTCGAAGAAACTAGTTTCATTTGAACCATAATGTTATATTATTGTATGATTTCAAATTTCGTGTCAACCGGATTTATGGTTTGTCTGAGGCAAGCTAAAACGCGTAGAAATCTATTTAAATAAATATTTTAATTTAAATAGTCGATTTGAAAACCTATCTTCCAAATACGATCGAATTGGCTACCGATATATAGTCCATTGCGTTCGAAATAGTGGTAGAACCTTACAAACGCCAGTCGGCACGCTTTGTTTCGAGTTCGAAAATTTTCGAGATGAATAGTGTTTTGCAATTTTCTATAAAAGGCCTCCATATTTCATTGTTTTCACTAAACCCTAAACGAGAATAGGGCTGGCCGCCATTGTTATTTCAATGGCTAGGAAATTCCCTTCTTTCCTCCTCGATTTCTTCCAATCCACGCTTTGTTCCCAAAAACTTTTAACTGCAAATACGAAGAGCAAGACAAGATCTATAGATCCATACGGCTATGATCGGGATTAAAGCTATGGATCGATGGAAAATTTTTAATGAACGATGCACGTTCGTGCACTATTTTCGAGGCGATGGCGAAGCTTTGAGGGACCGTCTTTGGCCGAAGGTGGAGTGGAACACGCTCGTTCGATTGGCGCTAGCTGATCATTGTCGAATGCAACATAGGTAGCTCGGTAAATCGATGAATATCGGCGTTTGTGGGTTTACTTGCGTTCGTTCCTACTTGGGAAGAAGTTAGAAATCGCAGCCCTGATTGAAGAAGCCTGATATAACGGCCTTGATCAAGTTTGGTTAATATATATATATATATATATATATATATATATATATATATATATTATAAAGTGAAATTAATTATATTAAAATTGTGTAATCTTTAGAAATGCGTAACTTTTTCATATTTGGTCCGTTTCGCACGAGACGACTTGCATTGGATTTGTACTGTCGAATACTACGCGATGAGATGGATTTGGATTTATTGGAGCTAGTGTGAATTTTGGGTAAATTTAAACAGTCGTTTAATTTTATTCGGAATAAAACACTGAAACTGCGACTACAAGCAATGTGAGTACAACTCACTCTTTCTGACTCATTGATATTTTATATAAGTGAGAATAAATAGTATTTATGATGATTGATGATTGTTTGGATGATATATGATATATTGATTGGTATTTGTATATATACCTGCCTAGTGGAGTAGATGACCCTATACGTTCCCATGTATGAGCGGATGACCCTTTGTACGTGCGTCTGCCTTGAAGCGGATATTGTACATATATTTATAATATGTATATTTGTTGCAGGTGACAGGTTGGAGGGATCCAACTGGATTCCTCACTAGTATTGATTTTATTTACATATATTGTTATATATTCTGTTATCATATAATATATGATGTTTTGGATGCCGTGATTGTTGTATTTAGTGTTGTTGCAGCATAAGGCCTAGTTTTGGAATTTTAAAATGTTGAAGTGATGATTTCCAAATTTAAAACGATTTTAAAGTGATTTTGGAAATAAACATTTTATTGATTTTTGAATTGTTAAAGGAATTGATTTATTTTAAATGAATAAATGTTATAAATAAAAATTATGGTTTTTGTGAAATAAAACCAGAATATGATTTTTGGAATATGAAGTTAACTGTTTTGTGAAATAGTATAAATGAAGATTTTTGATTTATTATAAATGGTTTATATAGAAGATTTATAAAATTTATATTTTATAAATTGAAATATTGGAATTATAAAACGAGTTTTATAAGTGTTAAAATGAAGTTATAAATGGATTTGATAAGCGAATTAACTTATAATTTGGATTTTGGCATGTAAATGAGATATATGGAATTTGTTAAGAAAGGGATTTTGTATATTGAAGTTTTTATAAAATATAAAAGGAATTTATAAACATAGCTTTGTAAATCCGAAATCAATTGATTTTGATAAGTTAAATATAGAAGTTTATTTAAAGGAATTTTATTCATGATTTTTGACAATGAATTATCCTTTAAATTAAATGTTGAAGTAATATTAAATTTGGTAAACGATTTATATTCACGATTTTGGATATTGAATAATATATTAAAGAAATGTTTTGGGAAGTGATATTTTAAATGCAATAAATGATTAAAAGATGTTTTGAAATGTGTTAAGGATCGAAACCATAGATTTCAACATTCATTGTTGAAATAGACATTTTCGAGAAATAAAAAAATGATGGACTATAACACTGTTGTTATAGTAAATGATTTTCGAAAGGAAATGATTTTGTATAGTATAGGGATTTATATATCGATCTTATTATTGAATCCCTATACTATTGATTTTAGGTTGTCGTAATGATGTTTTATGCAACATTCGTTTTGACCCAATAAATGTGTTTAAAGAGAATGTTTTCCTTAAATAATAAAATATATTCTTAATTATGATTTAAGTATATAGAATATTTTCTAAGTGTTGAAAATAAATAGAATTGTGAATTACATATTATTAAATAAGTATATGGAAGTGTTTTCCAATGTTGAAATATTGAAATGGTTTTGAGATTATATCTTTTTAAAGATAAATTGAAGTGAATATTTGACAAATGATTTAATTAATAGAAGATTAATTAAAAGGGTCCAGTGCTTATTATGGTGCTGAATATTCATTTGTTTGTTTGATAGTTAAATAACCGACTATCAAACTTGGCCAAAATTTTAGTTCCTCGACTTGATGTGGGAACTAGTTAGTCATACACTTAGTACGTTGCGTTCTGTGTAGGCTTGATTATCGTTTATGTTGAGGATGTTGATTCGTATAGTGCGGAGTATTACTCCAATCTATCGAGCTTCCTTCTTGTCCCGAAGGATAGCAAGTTGAAAGTTGGAGACGTGATAAATCTATGAGACTTAGTTTCTGTGTGAGGTTGAGAAACGTTTTTGCGTTGTTGGTGCGAAGAGACACGGGATCGGTTTATCCGAAAACCACTTCAGACCAACATATATGCAACGATTGTGCAGGTTGCTTTGTGATGATATTGATTTTCGGAGTTTCATAGTGAAGGACTGCTTGTTGATCGTTTGGGGTTAAAATCCCAATATACATCCAGTAGCAGTGGTCTCTTCATTATGAAATATCTAATGCGAGGACTATTCGCTACTAATCCTAGGGATTCGTCGATAGAATGTGGTAGGAAAGTACCTTCGGTTTGTTTTGTTCCTGAACAACTTGTATGGATGTTTGTCTGATATTGCATTTCTATAGATTATGTACATTGGTTTTTACAAATGTGCATCAGTGGTGCCATAGACGGCAACTTTTCTTAGCTTAACATCCTCCTTGAGACGTATGAGCTTAAGGGTTGTATTTTTGTGGAAGACAATTAGTAGCCAACGGAAATGGCCGTGCGGTATTCTAAGTGATGTGATTGTGAAAGGTAATCGTTAACTCATCAGGCCTCATCAACCAGAAATGATCAAAACAGGGTTAGATGCAGCAAGGCTTAGTGGGTCATTCCCATTAAGATATGATCATCTTCTTCTAGATATATCTTTGCACGCTACGTTGTGTATCTGATTATTGTGGTTTGTATGCTAGAGGGCCCTCGGTAAAGGCCGGTAACGACCGGAGGATGATATATTCGGTACCATCTAGTTATAGAGGTGGGCCGGTCTTGTGTTGGTAAAGAATCCTTTGTGATGGTCCTCGGTACATTCTTCTAGAGATGTTCTGTCGGAATGTAGTACCTTCACCTGGTCATTTGTATGGAAATCCAAAACCCACTACGAGCTGCGATTTTGTTTGTGAAGGCATAATGAATAGCCTCGAAGTGCTATATAGGTAACCATTTCGACTATGATTAATATTATTTGTATATACTTGATACTAGTATAATATAAGAGGATTTAATATGAAAGAAATGTTTTAGTTGTTGTAAGGTAAAAACATATCCGTGTTTATGTGTGGACTTGTCTTTCTAGATACTTTTGTTTTGATAAAGGAAAAGGTTTGGTAACTTAATAAATTCAGTTGAGTTATTTCTCACGCTAGTTTACCAGACTGATCCGGGCGTTCTTCCCTTTCAATGCTCGGGTCAGACCAAGTATATTTACAGGTTTAGATTGGTGCTTTGGGAGCTTCAGCAGGAGAGCTGGAGATCTTCATTTTCGTATACGCGTATCTGTTTTGATTTTTGACTATCCGCTGTGCTTAGTTTTTATATTATCAGCAATTGTGAGGACATGTTATTATAACTGTTCAGGTTGATAACTATTGATCGATTGTTGAAATCTGATTGATGTGTATATATATACAGTTTTGTTTTGTAAAGATCATTGATATGATATTATATATTTTCCGCTGCGATGTGAGATTTTGTATTATTTTGTTTGGTTCTAGCTTCTCTCTTTCCTCTCTTCTCTTCTTCTCTCTTCTTTTCTTCCTCTTAATTTTCCGTCAGTCTATGCTTTTTGGGTCGGACATGTGTGGATTATTATCGGTTCAAAGGGTAGGGATTTGCGGGTCATCACAGCTGGTATCAGAGTTTAGATTTTGTATATTCCTAAGCATTGATGTGTACTCATCATAGATAGGGACAGTAGCACCCTAGATTGAGTTGAGCGTATTATATATATTTGAGCGCGTATTTGTTAGTGAATATAAAAAAAATTTATATTGTGTTTATTTATCCGTTGAGTTGTTTGTGAATTCTTGTCGTATGTGGGACGCCATGTTATCGACAGGGATTTCTAAACACTTAAACGTGGCAAGTCGACATAGTATCATTTTAAATTGGGTAAATGAAATAATTTTACCTCGATTATATTTTATACATAAAGGAAATAATTTTTCAGAATTATTAAAGTGTATATAAACTGATTGTTTGGTTGTCTGAAAATATAGATATATATGAGTTAATAAAAGATGTTTGAATAATCTAAACAAAAACAACAATTGTAAAAGAATAAATTATGTAAGCAAATGAATTATAAAGTATGGAATTATAATTAATATGATTTACAAATGTGAAATAATCTTATATATAAGAAGTGAAACCATATGAATATATTTATAAAAGTAAGTTATAAATAAAACTGGATTTAGACTAATTATTTGTGATATTTTAATCATGTTTATTTTTAGAGTTGTTTTTCAAAGTTAAAGAGGTTATATTATTATAAATCTTAATAAGATGAAAGAATTTGAAAGGATCTTATGTAAGTAAAGTGAAACAGTGAAATTATATAAGTATAGATTTATAAATGTGATTTATGAATAAAAAAATATTTGAAAGAATATAAAGCACTGAATTCACTACTATTACTGGAAAATAATAAGGGTGATGACTGCAGCATCATCAGTATTATTTTTGAGTTTCTGTGTGATGGATTAGCTACCAATAGTAAACTGAAATTGAAATTTTGTTGTGATAAACAAATTTGATTTAAAATCCAAGTTGAAATTGATAAATATAAGTGAAATGAGTTTTGGACTTATTATATATGAGACAATAAAATTTTAGCTTTGGTAAAGTTGAAATAAATGTGAGTTAGCATGATAAAATATATAATTTGAAATTTAACTAAAGGAAAGTTAAATAAATTAAATTGGATTTTAACCGGATTATATAAGTTATTGAAATGGGCATTAAACTTAAAAGATAAGTGATTATATAATATGCATTTGGAAGCTTAGATAATTAAGTTGTATAACTTGTAAAATGAGAAAATGTAAGTAAAACCAAACATTAAAAATGGTTAAACTATTTTGTTAAGCAAAACAAAATCTGATTTTGAATAGCAGAATGAAATTTGACTTAAGTAAGAGTTAAATAAAATAGAATTTGAAATGAATTAGAGATGAACTTAAGTTGATAGTGAAAGTGAAGGTAAATGAAATTGAAATGAAACATAACTTAAGTGATACTAAATGAATTTGATTTTGGTATCAAAGTAAATTAATAATGTGAATTAATAAAATTAAGTTATGAATGTGAATTTGAGTTATATAAAGAAATTCAACTTTATTTATAGATTGAACTAGCAATTGAAATAATGAAATATGAATTGAATGTTAACCATTGAATGTAAGTAAATTGATATGGAATAGTGGATGCAAGTGTTAATTCATTAAAAGATAATGAAATTGGAAATTGAATAATTGAATGAAAGTTAATTAAATGTTAAATCAATTTGAAATTAAAAGTGTTGAACCAAATTGAATGAATGTAAAGTAAATTAATTTGGTAAATGTTGGTTATGCATTGGTTGTTAGATGAATGTTAATTGATTGTATAGAAAATTCATATAGAATTGAATTAATGAAATTGAAAGCTAAATAGTTGAATTCACATTGGAAGTTAAGTGAATTTAAATAGAATTGATTTGATTTGATTTGATTTGGATGTAAACAAACTTGAATATAAATTAGTGAATATAAACTAATTGAATATGAATAAATGAATGATAGAAAAAAATCCAATGTAAATGAATCAATTGTGATTAAATTGAAAATCAGTTCAATGAATATTAATAAGAAGTGAATGTATATTGATTTGGTTATGGAGTTGTTGGATGATAGTTGTTTGATGGTTGGATTTGTTGCTTTAGTTGCATTTGCTATATTGACATACATAGTTGTTGGTATATGTTGTATATTGATATTACTTTCATATATACATGTTTCTTATTTGTTTATTGAGTGTTTAGTAGGTGCGGATGGCGCCTGCTTCGCTTTTGGAGCTCGCTTTCACGCTATATTAGTCGTGTATGCTCGCTAATAATATATAAGGTACATATCTCGGATTACATATCGTACTTTTACATTGTTTCCCTTCGGGGTGACTCACCATTAAGATGATATGTATATTTGTGATATATACTTTGCTATTTTTTTGGGATCGAACCGCGCAAAGGAGACGCTGGCGAAATTTTTTGAAAATTTGAGGCGTTAGAAAATTTTGAGAAAATTGGGAAAATTTATGAAAACTAAATTTTGATTTCGAGTTAAAAGTTAAACGATATTAGTTATTTTGAAAAGATAACTAAAAATGGATTTGAAACTTAGTAAAGTTTTTATAAGAAGTTTAACTAATGTATTTTGGGAAAGTTGAACAATTAAGTAATTTTGGTAAATCTACTTTGAACAAATTGTTTTTGAAAAGTTAAGAATTTTGTAACTTTTTCTTTCTTGGTAATTTCGAGGAAGCAGTTCTTTTAAGTAGGGGAGAATGTAACGACCCAGAATTTCAGTCACTTGAAATTTTTATATTTAATTGATTTTAAATGTGCACAAGTAAATTTTCTAAGCTGAATAACTTGTATTTGAAATATAACGAGTTAATTGGATAATTAAATTGTTAATTCAACATTTGAAATTGTAGAAATGGAAACTGGATTTAATGTGAATGAAAATGATTTTTAATGTTGTTTTAAATTCTATTTGAATTAGAATGATGTTACAGAACTTTTAAAGTTGAAGTAAAAGTTGAATTGTAGAAATTGAATATTTTAATATTTAACTGACGAATGAAAATAGCTGTTTTTCAAACAGTCTCGGATTTTGATGAAACTAGTTTCATTGGACCCGTAATGTTATATTATTATATGATTTTAAATTTCATGTCAATCGGATTCACGGTTTGTCTGTGGCAAGCTAAAACGCGTAGAAATCTATTTAAATGAATTTTTTAATTTAAATAGTCGATTTGAAAACCTATCTTCCAAATATGATCGAATTGGCTCCCGATATATATTCTATTGCGTATGGTATAGGGTAAGAACCTTATAAACGCCAGGCGGCATGCTTCGTTTCGAGTTCGAAAATTTTCGAGATGAATAGTGTTTTGCAATTTTCTATAAAAGGCCTCCATATTTCATTGTTTTCACTAAACCCTAAACGAAATTAGGGCTGGCCGCCATTGTTGTTTCGATGGCCAGGAAATTCTCTTCTTTCCTCCTCGATTTCTTCCAATCCACGCCTTGTTTCAAAAAACTTCCAACTGCAAAAACGAAGAGCAAGACGAGATCTATAGATCCATACGGCTATGATCGGGATCAAAGCTATGGATCGATGGCAAATTTATAATGAACGACGCACATTCGTGCACTGTTTTCGAGGCAATGGCGAAGCTTTGAGGGATCGGTCTTTGGCCGAAGGTGGAGTGGAACACCCTCGTTCGATTGGCGCTAGCTGATCGTTGTCGAATGCAGCATAGGTGGCTCGTTAAATCGATGAATATATCGGCGTTTGTGGGTTTACTTGCGTTCATTCCTACCTGGGAAGAAGTTAGAAATCGCGGCCCTGATTGAAGAAGCCTGATCGAATGGCCTTGATCAAGTTAGGTTAAAAAAAAATATAAAATATAAAGTGAAATTAATTACATTAAAATTGTGTAATCTTTAAAAATGCGTAACTTTTTCATACGTGGTCCTTTTCGCACGAAACGACTTGCATTGGATTTGTATTATCGGATACTATGCGATGGAGCTAGATTGGGATTAATTGGAGCTAGTTTGAACTTTGGGTGAAATTAAACGGCCGTCTAATTTTATTCGGAATAAAACACTGAAACTGCGACTATAAGCAATGTGAGTACAACTCACTCTTTCCGACTCACTGATATTTTTATAGAAGTGAGAATAAATATTATTTATGATGATTGATGATTGTTTGGATGATATATGATATATTGATTGGTATTTGGATATATACCTGCTTAGTGGAGCAGATGACCTTATACGTTCCCATGTATGAGCGGATGACCCTCTGTATGCGCGTCTGCATTGAAGCGAACATTGTACATATATTTCTAATATGTATATTTGTTGCAGGTGACAGGTTGGAGGGATCCAACTGGATTCCTCACTAATATTGATTTTATTTACAGATATTGTTATATATTCTGTTGTCATATGATATATGATGCTTTAGATGCTGTGATTGTTGTATTTAGTGCTGTTGCAGCATTGGGCCTATTTTTGGAATTTTAAAATGTTGAAGTGATGATTTCCAAATTCAAAAGGATTTTAAAGTGATTTTGCAAATAAACATTTTTATTGATTTTTGAATTGTTAAAGGAATTGATTTATTTTAAATGAATAAATGTCATGATTTTTATGTTATAAAAATTATGGTTTTTGTGAAATAAAATCATAATATGATTTTTGGAATATGAAGTTAAGTATTTTGTGAAATAGTATAAATAAAGATTTTTGATCTATTATAAATGGTTTATATAGAAGATTTATAAAATTTATATTTTATAAATTAAAATATTGGAATTATAAAACGAGTTTTATAAGTGTTAAAATGAAGTTATAAATGGATTTGATAAGCGAATTAACTTATAATTTGGATTTTGGCATGTAAATGAGATAAATGGAATTTGTTAATAAAGGGATTTTGTATATTGATGTTTTGATAAAATATAAAAGGAATTTATAAACATTGTTTTATAAACTCGAAATCAATTGATTTTGATAAGTTAAATGTAGAAGTTTATTTAAAGGAATTTTATTCACGATTTTTGACAACGAATTATCCTTTAAATTAAATGTTGAAATAATATTAAATTTGGTAAACGATTTATATTCACGATTTTTGACCGTGAATAATATATTAAAGAAATGTTTTGGGAAGTGATATTTTATTGGAATAAAATGATTAAAAGATGTTTTGAAATGTGTTAAGGATCGAAACCATAGATTTCGACATTTATTGTTGAAATAGAAATTTTTGAGAAATAAGAAAATGATGGACTATAACACTGCTGTTATAGTAAATGATTTTCGAAAGGAAATGTTTTTGTATTGTATTAGGATTTATATATCTATCATATTATCGAATCCCTATACTATTAATTTTGGGTTATCGTAACGATGTTTTACGCAATATTCGTTTTGACCCAATAAATGTGTTTAAAGCGAATGTTTTCCTTAAATAATAAAATATATTCTTAATTATAATTTAAATATATAGAATATTTTCTAAGTGTTGAAAATAAATAGAATTGTGAATTACATATTATTAAATAAGTATATGGAAGTGTTTTCCAATGTTGAAATATTGAAATGGTTTTGAGATTATATCCTTTTAAAGATAAATTGAAGTGAATATTTGACAAATGATTTAATTAATAGAAGATTAATTAAAAGGGTCCAGTGCTTATTATGGTGCTGAATATTCGTTTGTTTGTTTGATAGTTAAATAGCCGACTATCAAACTTGGCCAAAATTTTAGTTCCTCGACTTGATGTGGGAACTATTTAGTCATACACTTAGTACGTTGCCTTCTGTGTAGGCTTGATTATCGTTTATGTTGAGGATGTTGATTCGTATAGTGCGGAGTATTACTCCAATCTATCGAGCTTCCTTCTTGGCCCGAAGGATAGCAAGTTGAAAGTTGGAGACGTGATAAATCTATGAGACTTAGTTTCTGTGTGAGGTTGAGAAACGCTTTTGCGTTGTTGGTGAGAAGAGACCGGGATCGGTTTATCCGAAAACCACTTCGGACCAACATATATGCAACGATTGTGCAGGTTGCTTTGTGATGATATTGATTTTCGTAGTTTCATAGTGAGGGACTGCTTGTTGATCGTTTGGGGTTAAAATCCCAATATGCATCCAGTAGCAGTGGTCTCTTCATTATGAAATATCCAATGCGAGGACTATTCGCTACTAATCCTAGGGATTCACCGACAGAATGTGGTAGGAAAGTATCTTCGGTTTGTCCTGTTCTTGGACAACTTGTATGGATGTTTGTTTGACATTGCATTTCTATAGATTACGTACATTGGTTTTTACAAACGTACATCTGTTGTGGCGGAGAAGGCAACTTCTCTTAGCTTAACACCCTCCTTGAGACGTATGAACTTAAGGGTTGTATTTTTGTGGAAGGAAATTAGTAGTCAACGGAAATGGCCGTGTAGCATTCTAAGTGATGTGATTGTTATTGTGAAAGGTAATCGTTACCTCATCAGGCCTCATCAACTAGAAATGACTAGAACAGGGTTTGATGCAGCAAGGCTAAGTGGGTCATTTCCATTAGGATATGATCATCCTCTTCTAGATATATCTTTGCACGCTATGATGTTGTATATCTGATTATTATGGTTTGTATGCTAAAGGGCCCTCGTAAAGGTCGGTAACGACCGGAGGATGATATATTCAGTACCATCTAGTAATAGAGGTGGGCCGGTCTTTTGTTGGCAGAGGATTCTTTGTGATGGTCCTCGGTACATTCTTCTAGAGATGTACTGCCAGAAGGTAGTACCTTCACCTGGTCATTCGTATGGAAATCCAAAACCCACTACGATCTGCGATTTTGTTTGTAAAGGCGTAATGAATAGCCTCGAAATGCTATATGGGTAACCATTTCGACTATGATTAATATTATTTGTATATACTTGACGCTAGTGTAATATAAGAGGATTTGATATGAAAGAAATGTTTTAGTTATCATAAGGTAAAAACATGTCCGTGTTTATGTGTGGACTTGTCTTAGGAGATACTTTTGTTTTGATAAAGGAAAAGTTTTGGTACTTTAATAAATTCAGTTGAGTGTTTTTCTCACGCTGGTTTACAAGACTGATCCGGGATTTCTTCCCTTTCAATGCTCGGGTCAGATCGAGTATATTTACAGGTTTAGATTAGTGCTTTTGGAGCTTCAGCAGGAGAGCTGGAGATCTTCATTTTCGTATACGCGTATCTGTTTTGATTTTTGACTATCCGCTGTGCTTAGTTTTTATATTATCAACAATTGCGAGGACAGGTTATTATAGCTGTTCACGCTGATAACTATTAATCGATTGTTGAACTCTGATTGATGTGTGTGTATATATACAGTTTCTGTTTTGTAAAGACCATTGATATGATATTATATATTTTCCGCTGCGATGTGAGATTCTGTATTGTTCTGTTTGGTTCTGGCTTCTCTCTTTCTTCTCTTCTTCTCTCTTCTTTTCTTTCTCTTGACTTTCCGTCAGTCTGTGCTTTTTGTGTCGGACATGTGTGGAATATTGTCGATTTCAAGGGTATGGATTTGCAGATCGTCACAAAGTAGTTATAGTATATGAAATATGCAACGACCCGAAGTTTTCGAACCCGAAAATTCCATATAGTTAGGAAGAAAGAAGAAAGAGATAGAAAAGGAAGAAGAAGAAGATCAGAAACATCAACATCTCAAATTTGCAGCGGATGAAATATAGTAATAAATAATAACAGTTTACAAAAGAATTCTGTATCTGTCAAAATACCTTTATAATACATCAGAGTCACACATATATACAGACACTGAATATAAACAATTATCATGTCACAGATATATAGCAATATAGTACAGCGGAAACACTCCTTACGTTCTTGCCATCCTGCTCGCCTCCTGAGCTCCAGAATGTCCTTACCTGAAAATCTGTAATACTCGGTCTGACCCGAGCATTACATCAAAGTAACACCCGGGTTAGGCTAGAAACCAGTGTGAGTAAACCCATCTAACATATGAAGTACCAAACTACATCTTAAATGAATTTTTAGGGTAACTCGTACCTTTTCGAGTTCATAAAGTCAAACATTTATCACACACAACAGTTCCAGGTTGAATGTCCATGTTACTCAATTTATTCCATTCCAGCCAGTATAATTTCACATGTCCAATTTATAAAGAATTTGGTTTACAAATCAAAGCGGTTTCGGGAATTAATGATACCCGTCCCTGGCCTCTTAGAATCCCAAGTCATCTTAAACCAAGTCATTCATGTAAAATACATTTCAAAGCTTTAAATACAGGGTGTCACCTATACACAGTAATTCATCATCAATAGATATCCACATTATCATAGTTTAATTAAACCTATCATATCACATAGCATCACAAATCACTCATCAAAGGTATCAACTGGTCTAAGGCATATAATATCATTCAATCATTCATAAGCAAAACTACTTTGTCATACCATTTCCAATTAAATAAATTAATTATCTCAATCACTATTAATCCTGCTTACTTAACATTGATTAATTACAAACCATTAATTAATCATCCCTTAATTATCTTTTTTAATAACATTAAGTAATTAACCTCATTAATTAATTTATGTTTCTCTAATTACTTTCATAAATTAATTATATATTTTTTAATTACCTCAATAATTAAATGAATTTCAATCATTAAATTGTAATTTAACTTTAGGATAAAACCTTTTCTTATCCATGGTTAAATTATCATTCACACATACATTTGTAATCATTAATTTCCAAGTTTATTTTATATTTCATTTTAAATTCAAGATTTGAAATGAAACCAATTTATGTTTAACATGGTTTGAAACCAATTTAAAACCTTTAAATTCATATGTCAAAAATAATACTTATCTTGTAAAAGAGATTTTAGAAGGGAGAAGAGAAGGCGGAGGTCGGTTGGTGACTGGGCTTGGCTCCGGAAGGCTGGAGGAGGTGGTTGCTAGCATGGCACGGCGGTGGTTGTTGGTCGATGGGCGAAGGCTGTAGGTGGCGCCGACATGAGGTGATGGGTTTCATGCTCGGGCTGTCATGTGCGTGGAGAATGATGGATGGAGGTGGTTTCAAGTGAATTAACAGGTAGGAGAAAAAATGAGAGACATTTGAGGAGAAGAACATGCAGAGGCTAAATGTCAAATGGACTTTTACTACTTTAAGTTCAAATCCAGAGATAAAGCAACGAACATAAAATATGAACCGGCAAACGTTGAAACTAGTGTGGGCAAAGCAAAAGTCATCAGTTGAATTAATAAGCTCTTCAATTCACATGGGTAGCTGAAAGACAAAAATAACCAAAAGATTATAAAACCGGTACCTATGCGAAATCGTTTTTTCGCGGATTCCGCTGCGTACCGGACATCAAAACACAGAATCGAATATACCGTAGAGATCAGCACAACGAGACGATCGAAACGGTATATAGATATCAGTGGTAGGATTTAATTATAAAAATTCGAAATTTTCAACTAGCGGAAAATGCGCAAAATCGCAGAAAATTAAGATCGACGGAGGCAAAGATGTCCGAATTTTGAAAAACGATAAACTGACAACTTGCTCAAAAGATGCTTTAGAATTTTTCTATGTAAAATATTTTGGTTTTGAAAACGTTTTATTTTCATCGCTTTTTAACTGATTAGATTGAAGTAAATTTACGCGCGACATGAACTTTCATATTTTCTGACGAAAATTTACCGGTTGCTATGTTTAACTAAATGCATTTCAAATATCAAATTTGTATTTCAAAATTTTATCGTTTATATTTTTATTAAATCTCACACAAAACGGTTAATTAAATAAATTAAAATCGTAAAATATCCGGGTTTTTACACTCTCTCCCACTCAAAACTTTTCGTCCTCGAAAAGGAAGGACGTAGGAGAATAGAAACAACCAAAAGAAAATAAACTTGAATTACATTATAACAATTAATTTAAACCATATAAATTTCTTTTTAAAAAATTTATATTCAACAATTTGTTTCTAAATTTAAGATTTTCATTTAAATTGATTTGATTTCACAATTATTAACGTTAAGTACAAAGGTTCCTTTCAAATATTAATTCAAGATACTCCTTTAATTTGATTTAATTCAATTTATTAACTTTCAAAAGAAATCTTTTCTTCTATTAATCACACTTATTATTTCTTTAACTTTTTATTCTATTTATCTCCATAAACATTTTATAATCAAAACTTAAGTGAATAACATTATTATACGCACTCGAATTTTATTTATAAAGACAATTTATTTTATATATTATCCAATTTTCTTTAATTAGCAATTTCAAAGATCATAAGTTGAATAGTCATTTTTCTATAATCGTACTTTATTTGACAAATTCAATTCTTCTTTATTTCAAATTATTATTGAATTTATTTTGCTTAATCTATCTTATCACATATATATATTAAGTATATTTACATTTATTATAACTACTCAAATTTATTTATGAATTCCTTTGATATCATTTTATATCATATAATATTCAATTACATAGTTGAATTTTGAAAATTTAGGTAAGTTATAAATAATGCAATTGAGTATTATCCAAATAAATTTTTATAATTTAATCATTTCAATTTAATATTTATTCAAAATCTTTGCCTCAATTTAAAATTTTGAAATCATCTTTAATCATAAATTTAAGAATTTAAATTTTCGATTTCCCTTCAAACCATTTAGAGACAATTTATGTATATGCTATATATCAAATCAAACTAAATTTAAAATAGTATACTATATACATATAAATCAAATCATACTTAAGAAATTTAAATCGATTAAATTTCCAAATCAAAACAGTAGCAAAGCTACGAATTGGTCTCTCCACTTTGAAACTCGAGAATAAATGTCGATGATGCGGCCGCCATCACCGAAATTATTTTCCAGCGACAAAATAAGAGAGCACTGATTTTAACACCTAAAATTCTTTGAAAACCATTTATATTCGAAAATATTTAAATAATATACATTTTTAACACTTTAAATCATAATTCAAAATTATCGAAAATTAAATTCTCAAATTCTTTATTTATATTCATTTAAATTCCAAATCACATATAACCAAGTTTATAAATTCATTTATTTATATGTTAGTCAAATCAACGGTTTACAAAACAGTAAATGAAAATTAAATTTTAACGTTTCGAACAACAGATTCATTAGCATTTTAACTTCAGAAAAATTTATACTTATATAATATAATCAGTCAAAATTATCTTATTTACTAAATTTGAAAACAATATTGTGCCAGTTTGCTCTGCTCAAGTGTTTTAGAAATTCTATCGATAGCATCGATCAGACGAATCGATCGAAAATCCAAATCAACATTAACAACTCAAACAACACAATATATAAAACATTTAATTATTAATTAACAAATACACTTTCTCGCTCAACGATAAAAGAATGGATTTCAAAATAAGGATAGGATTCAAATTTTGATGGACTCACATTAAAGAGAATTCAGATTCGAATTCAAGTTCGGAAGAAAAGATAAGATGATTCAATTAACCGAATCGAGAGATGGATAAGCTTATTTAATTCACGGGCAACCTTAACCGGGTCAACCGTAAGTTTAAGAATAAGATCGATGTTGAATTCCAAGGTAAATCAACATTCATTCTCAAGAGATAGAATTCAGGTATAGCAGGGAATAGATAGTATCGTAAACCAAGGATACAGAAATCTCCGGCAAATCGATGTCTATTGTAAAGGAGTTTCGCCCATTTACAAATAATTCGAAGATTGGCGAGACCGCCGATTCATTGTAAAGATCATCCGAAGTGGAGTTATGGGATACTCCTGAATTGAAAGAAGACAAATAGTGAGGGACACGAATGAATTTCGGAACCGAGGGAACGTTCCAGAATTCAAAGGAATTGAGTCAAAAGGAAGAGATTGAAACTCGAATGAGAGTGATTCTGTAAATACATTTACCCTATATGCTAAGTTTTGCCTAGAGCTACCAAAAGTTCTGATACCAACTGTAACGACCCGCTATTTTCGACTATTCGCATCCGCACATGTCGGACTTGAATAATTCAAAATACCGAATTGTTAATTTAAATTTGGCAAAACTCAGATATACAGTAAATAAATAATCACAGAATCACAGACACAGAGTAATAATATGCAGCGGAAGCAAAAGAGATAGCAGTTCATGAAGCTACTATATAAATATATAAGATACATCAGAGTTTACAACAGAAGAGTAATACGATACATCAAGTACAAATTAGAATACATCACTGAAATAATCGAATACTGGAAGCAGAATAGATGGCTGGATCTTCAAGCAAAGCTCCAACTCCAAAGGTGAGTCTTGAATACTGGTACACTCAGTCTGACCCGAGCGTAAAGCAAAACACAAAACACTCGAGTTAGGATTAATATTCTCATATCAATAAATCCAACTCAAGTGAAATAGCAAATCGAAATACAAGTAACTCAAAGGATGTTGGAATCACCATCCTCTAAGGATCCATTAAACTATCTACTATGTAGTAGCGTACGCTAAATAGATAATGTCTATCAGTAATATAAAGTATCAAAATAGTGTTAAGGCGTTACCATGATCCCCCTTAACACATTTTTATACAAATGTCATAGTCTATACAGCACTGTAAACTCCACCGTAAACTGGTGGGATATCAGGGAGTACTCCATAGGTATAACACAAAACTAATTCGTAGTGGTCGCGTATATAGGGATACAAGTATGACAAGGCACATGAGGCAATACCCAAGGTAGTGAAACTACCGTTCGTCTGATCCGGACTGGTGAGAACGCATCGCCGCAGCGATCGTAACACCGCGAAACAACACTCCTGAAAATTCCGAGGGTGCACCAATCAATCACAAGTAATGAGTAGTAGTTACGAAGAAGTGTGTCCGCTCGAGGTGGCTAACCCCATTTGGCCCGGCACGGCTCCTGATTTTAGTCATTTCCAATTTGACACAAGTGTCAAGGCTATCCATTATCGTTCTCTTTCTTCAGTCATCACGTACATCAATCCAACCACTTCATTCTGGATCATCACTCCACGTATTGTTATTAAAGTGGTTTTCGGTTTAGATAGAGAGTATATCCATAACCGATTCCGGTTTCTTTAATAACTTCCGTAATTATTACACCGATTGGTCGTTTAATAAATTTCAAAAACCAAATCAATTCAATTTCAATTTCAATTCGTAAATCAACATTTCGTTTGTCTTTCTAAATCAATTTCCAAAGTTTACGTTTCAAACTTCCAAATTACCATTTCAAAATCTTATAATTCGATTTCAACTTTTATTAAAACAATTCAAATATTGATTCAAGTTCGTATATACATTTCATTTCGAAATCATTTGAATAAATTAATTCAACACTCAAATCAATTTCAAATACATTTATCGATTTCATTCAATATTCATTGAGTAAATTTAACATTCAAACAATTCCAATTTAAATTTCCAATTCATTAAACCACTTTCTTAAGTTCAACTTATTCTATCAAGCTTACAAATTAAATTTGAATTAAACTTGTCGAATCCAATTCCTTAAATTACAAGCCTTACCTTTTGTTTCAATAAAATGCATTCATTTCTTGTTTAAGAGATTCAATTTCATTTATTTATTTACTTAGTTACAAGTTTCAAAACTTAATAAATAAAACTAACTTTCACATATTCGAGAAGTTCAATTTCACTTATTTACTTATTTAAATATTTTCCAACTTTAATAAGTAAAGAACTCAATTTCATTTATTAACGAGGTTCAAATCCACTTATTCAAACGATCAATTTTTCTTATCAAAGAATTCAATTTTTATTCAATTTTCAAATAATTCAATCTTATTCAATTATTAAATAATTTCAACTTAATTATAAATTCAAACTTAATTATTAAATCATTTCAAACTTAATTCAATGAATAATTCCAAATTTAGTTGTGAAATAATTAAATTCAAAACAACGTTCTTTCATCGGTTATTACATTAATATTTTGTTTCAGATTTCAATATTAACATTTTCCTTTTATCAAAATTTACGTTCCAAATTTTATTTCAAAACCTTATTATTCAAATAAAATCTTTATTTTATTTCAAATCAAATTATTGACCAATCGATTTATTTAATTCTCTATCCTAAGTCAAGTTCATTTTAGGTATTTATCATTTCAACCCGATTCCAATTCAATTCACAAATCAAAGCATAGTAAAGGGAACTTGCAGTGTGATAACAGGGATGGTGTCAAAGTAAATAAACAAGCAATAACACAATCAATAACAATCCAATAATTAATTCAAATAATCCCGAAAAAATCGTATTAATTCGCATTGTTATTTGTGCGAATTAATATAATTATCTCTAGAATCTACACTATCATTTCATGTAGATTAAAGATTATTACATTACGGTTTTTCCCACTTGTCGTTCAATTTCAATTTCATCAATTTAGACAACATACATTCAATGGTTCAAGGTATAATTAATCAAATCCTACGTGTCAATTAATTTAAAATTTAAAGGGCCATATTATACAATGTCATTTAATCAAATTTACACATATGTTGTTTCAAATTTTTAACTATCCTACGTCAAATTAAATTACATAACATTTATCACTTTATACATTTCAATTTACATCCAATATAAACAACAAACAATCAATCAATCAATCATCAACCAAACTGGATTATCATCATATAATTAACAGATAATGATGTCAGATGTCACAGATGAACTGGTACAGGTAATAACATATATAACAGTGCAAACAACTAATAGCAGCATATTTCAATTGTCGTTTCAATTGAAATCAAATTTAATAAATAAAAGAACATTAATCGTGAGTGATTGCTCACCTTCCGAGGCTAGAGAAAATAGGAGATGACACGGATACGCACACTGATACGGACACTGAAATTGAGTTACAAATCCAAGCATGAATCTCAGAGCAAAGTAAGATTGGCACGAATCGACGAGCAAAACTGTTAAATAGGAATTGCCGAAATCAAATCAAAACATTCAACATAGCAACAATTACAAAACATGTCCTGCGTCAAAGTTTAACAAAAAAATTCTATGTGCTACCGTGATCGAAATGGTCAGAAATTTGGTATGAATAAAGATCAAAACTCGTATTTCAAAACTGCAAAGAATCACTTTATTTGGACAAGAGACCAGAAAAGTCACGATGTCACAAACATAGACTCAGGCCATGTTGCGACTGTCGAATGATCAGGTCTGAAAACCCCTCTGGGTCTGACTTTCAGATAAGAACCAGAGGACTGAAACACCTCGTATGAAGCTAAAATTTCATATACAGAAAGTAGAAAACTTAATCTTTTAAACAAAAAAAGAATCACTGTATTCCGACGTAAGACGAAGGAGATACGATGCGTCAAACATGAACTCAGGTCGTGTTTGCAGCAGTGTAAAATAATTCTAAGTACAAAAGAATATCTGCCTGGGTCTAACTTCCAGATCCTCGACCACAAATCAAAAGATGTTGGATTTTGTTGGAATTTGACATGTATAAACTAGGTAACTTAAACTCCTTTTTAAAAATAAAATCAACCCATTACGATAAAACATGAGTGAGATATGATATCGTGAACATGAAGTCTAACTGCTGTTCAGAAAAAATAAACATGCAAACATATTCAAATACACAACCTATATTTTAAAATCAATCTTTAATTTATATATGAACATACTTTATCATATAATACTGTTATATAACTTATATCTCATATTCAATGAACATATACAGACTATAAACATAAAATTTATAAATGCAGACGGTAAACATTGCTCACGTGCTATATATATATAACAGACTAAATATAATTTATACAAGTTATATTCATTAAACAACATATATATGCTGAAATCATTTAACCATATATATGCTAATATTCAACAGATTATAAGTAATATATATACGGCTATTATGTAACTTCCATAATCAACAAATATTGACAAAAGTACTCTGTTGTTCACAATAAGATTTTATACCAACAAAATATGTAAATAAACAAACGGCAAAATATAATTTATATAAACTAGACTTACGTATGGTAAGAAGCATGCATTTGCCAACGTGGGTGTGTGCGCATGAGATGCTGATGAGGTTAGTACTGAAGTAGGTGATGTCGGCAGGTGGTTGAAAAGAAAATGACGGCGGTTGGAGGGAGAGGAGGTGAAAGAGTATGTTGAACGTGGATGGTCGGAGAGGCTGTGAGCATGTAGGCTATGACCAGGCTGTAAGGGCAAGACATGGATGGAACGCTAGTGACGTTCGGCGAAGGAGGTTGCTGTGGCAATGGGGAAGGGAGAAGAGAAGGCGGAGGTCGGTTGGTGACTGGGCTTGGCTCCGGAAGGCTGGGGGAGGTGGTTGCTAGCATGGCACGGCGGTGGTTGTTGGTCGATGGGCGAAGGCTGTAGGTGGCGCCGACATGAGGTGATGGGTTTCATGCTCGGGCTGTCATGTGCGTGGAGAATGATGGATGGAGGTGGTTTCAAGTGAATTAACAGGTAGGAGGAAAAATGAGAGACATTTGAGGAGAAGAACATGCAGAGGCTAAATGTCAAATGGACTTTTACTATTCTTTAAGTTCAAATCCAGAGATAAAGCAACGAACATAAAATATGAACCAGCAAACGTTGAAACTAGTGTGGGCAAAGCAAAAGTCATCAGTTGAATTAATAAGCTCTTCAATTCACATGGGTAGCTGAAAGACAAAAATAACCAAAAGATTATAAAACCGGTACCTATGCGAAATCGTTTTTTCGCGGATTCTGCTGCGTACCGGACATCAAAACACATAATCGAATATACCGTAGAGATCAGCACAACGAGACAATCGAAACGGTATATAGATATCAGTGGTAGGATTTAATTATAAAAATTCGAAATTTTCAACTAGCGGAAAATGCGCAAAATCGCAGAAAATTAAGATCGACGGAGCCAAAGATGTCCGAATTTTGAAAAACGTCAAACTGACAACTTGCTCAAAAGATGGTTTAGAATTTTTCTATGTAAAAATATTTTGGTTTTGAAAACGTTTTATTTTCATCGCTTTTTAACTGATTAGATTGAAGTAAATTTATGCGCGACATGAACTTTCATATTTTCTGACGAAAATTTACCGGTTGCTATGTTTAACTAAATGCATTCCAAATATCAAATTTATATTTCAAAATTTTATCGTTTATATTTTTATTAAATCTCACACAAAACGGTTAATTAAATAAATTAAAATCGTAAAATATCCGGATTGTTACACATTGCCTTGCATAAACATATAATTCTATAGTATATATATTACTTGCCTGGTTATTTTATAACTCGTGTATTTACTATAAGGTTGTTATAGTTATTTTTAAAATTTTAACTTATGTATTTAGTTCTATTCCTAACACAAATGTTTATTTTTATTTCTCTTTTTATTTTTAAACTAAAACTATCAAACACTTAATTTATATCCATATATTTCTTATACTTACGTTTTTGTATTGATAAGATTGATTTTATTTTAAACATTATTATCTAGCTTACATCATAAATATATATTCAGATCAAATGTTAACAAGTAGAGCTTTACTTTAATTTAATGTAAATAAGATAGATTTTATTTATAATATTTTTGAAAGAATGTATTTTAAATTTTGAAGTCATAATTTTCATCCAAAATACACACACACACATATATATAAATAAATGGCAAATGTCCAAAAAAATTATTCATTTTTAAAATAATAAGTTTGTATTTTATTAAATTAGATTAAATGCTTATTAAAATAATATTGCCAAAATACAAGGTCATCACATTCCTCCCCCTTTTAAATCTTTTCGTCCTCGAAAATGAATGAAGCCAGATTTATTAAAATTCTTAAAACCAGATAAATTTCTTTGATCATTTTTTTAAACTACTTTAAAAATCTATATAATATTACTAAAATAGTTTTATATAAATACTTTTATAACTCGATGTTTCGACAAGTCCGTCCTTGTTCTTTATAGAAATTCGGTCATACGTTGATCAAGCGTACGACTGAAAATCTATAAGTGCTTGGCAGACCCGTTTCAACACCCAGTGAAAATACATGGAAAAAATAACTTTATTGAAAATATAGAAAACAGTTTTTGAAATAGAGGAAATATCTTTGGTGAGAATGCTCTGGAAATCATCAACCCCATCTATGGTCGCAGTTACATCCTGAGTTACGTTGCCATCGCAGCAAATGTCCATGTAACTGTAGGCACTCCGCGCCCCTCGATTACGCCATGGAACCCACAACAGATCGCAGTTACATTACAGGGTTATGTTGCCATCGCAGCAAAAGTCCATGTAACTGTAGGCATCAGCGCCCTCGATTTTCGCTGTCAAAATGAAACTTCTCCACTACTACATAGATCGAAGTCTACCGATGTAAAATCAAACGCAGACTGTTGGCTCTCAGCGGCACACACGACTTCCGCTATGTTACCATAGGTCGCAGTCTACCGATGTAAAATCAAACGCAGACTGTTGGCTCTCAGCAGCACACATGACTTTCGCTATGGTCTGCAGCTGATCGTAGTGACATCGAGTTACACAGTCGTCACAGCATAACCAAATGCCTCTGTAGGCATCAGCACCCCGCGACTTACGCTACACACTACTAATAATCCTCAGGAAGTAGTTTTGTCCAGACTCCTTACAGGATCAACTTTAGAACCCCCTTAAGTTTCAAGGCAGCACCACCCGGTGGTACTCCTGAGAAGTTCATTTCAAGGGAGCGCCTTTTCCCCCAAAGCCATCATCAAAACACTTTATACTATACACATATAGTATAGTTCAAATCATACACCTAGTATGATCTCATACAAGCTTCTTTACACAAATCGATTATTCCAAAATCGATAATTCTCAAACTAGGCTTTCCAAATTCCAATATTGATTTTATCCGAAAATCAAAAGCTTTTCCAAATCCATAGGTTCCCAATACCTTTTTCCAAAATCCTCATAAGATCCTTTACATATATATACATATATATATATATATATATATATATATATATATATATATATATAATTTTTAAAACTTTGGATTTCAAACTTGTATAAAACTCCTTTTATACTTCAAACACTTTCAAAATCCTTTCCTTACGGCAATAGATTGAACAAGAGGAGATTTATCTTAT
Organism: Allium cepa; assembly: GCA_030765085.1. Lineage (NCBI taxonomy): Eukaryota > Viridiplantae > Streptophyta > Magnoliopsida > Asparagales > Amaryllidaceae > Allium > Allium cepa. The sequence continues at coordinate 318,225,817 of CM060928.1, read as the reverse complement.
ATAGCAAAGATATATAACTTTGTTTATTCAAAATCAAATATTCAAATTTGATTACTCTTTTTAATATCAATTTCATTTAGATCCGTACGATGTACACTTTATCATCTATACGCTATACCAATCTGATCGCTCACTCGATCACACAATTTCACTTCCGAACTAGTATCGTCCACCCGACTTCCTAGTGCAGACACAGATCTGGTTTCTTGATCAGAAACCGTCATTCTCCTTGCATAGCTATTGCTATAATAGAGAATATCCAGAAACAACCAACAATCCATATCCAGGTTCGCCATCGAAAATCGAGTGAAAAATCTCAACTCGGATCGATAAACTATCTCGAAATTCTGTGCTCGAATCTGGATCAAATCACTATGCGAATAGAATAATATACGTACATTCTACGTATTTAACTTCATTGATTATTAGCCAAATCAATTTCCTTTCTATTCATCCTCACTTTGAACTTTATTCACTTATTCACATTTACCTTAATCCTCATTTGGATTATCACTTCAATTCTTATCCCAGTTGGGTATTTAATCAATAACAGTTTGAACTCCGACTAGTTTATATTTAGAAAATAGCTTGAAAATTTTAAAAATAATACGTAGTTGAAAAATAATTATTACTTTGCAAAATATCTGTAAAATAGTTAATAAATTGTAAATTTGTGGGAAAATAGTCATATAGTTATAGAAATTTTAAATAATTGCAAAATAGTTGTAAAATAGTAATTAGTTATAAGGTATTTGAAAGATGGTAATTAGTTTATAAAATAGTTGTAAAATAGTTAAATAGTTCCAAAAATAATTGTAAAACAAGTATAAGATAGTTTGGCTTTAAAAATAAAGGTTGTATATATAATAAATAGCTTGGAAAAATAAATTTGTACTAAAACAAATCATTTTGAAAATATTCCAGAGTCAAACTGTTCAATTCCCAACCTCCAATCCCATCAATTCAATTTAAATTTCCACTTCCATTTAAATTGACTCAATTCGAATCTGAATAACTTCAATTTCTTTCCAAATTCAAATCAAATTCCATTTGATTTTAAACATATTCACTTTAATTACGATTCTAAATTATTCAAATTAATTTAGACTACCTTTCAATTAAATCCACTTTAATTTCAAATCATTTCAATTTCTATAAGAATTAATCCCAATTCCTATTTGAATTTGAAGTCATTTTCCATTTTTATTTCCAATTAATCCAATTCAAATTTTCCATTTAAATTCCATACATATCCATCTTCAATTCTAACTAATTCAAACTAAATTCAATTTGAACTATTGAAATCTAAATCTCAACTTTAAACCATTCTCGAATTATATAAATTCGAGTTAAATTTCCAAATGTCGATTTAACCCCTTAACTCAAATTAACCTTTATTTTTAAATCAATAATATAAATCTTTAAACAATTTAATTCTAAGTCCAATTCTCAATAGATAAAAATTTTTATATTAGATTGTACTACCACAAAATATTCCATACATTAATTGACTACATACTAATAGTTCACCATTACATACATTTTTCTAAAATAAGAGTCTTACAGAAGTCATAAATCTAGATGCCTTTCTATTACCTAGAGGTTTGGAAAGAACAGAGCCCTAATACTCCTACAAGAATCCTTCCTATGGACTTCCTTCCAAAGGGCAAAGCCCGAACATACACTTTTCAACAGGGTGTCCCCACTTATAACATTTGCCACAAAATGCTTCTACCCTGTCATCAATCTGAATAACCTTCACGCCTCCAACATTATGTTCCACAACCTTACTCGTCTTCTGCCTCTCGGAACAACTCCTAGCAATGTGTCCCGTCTTCTTACAATGATAGCAAATAGTCGACTCATTGACCGGTTCAACTGGTTTTCGCTTCGCCTTCCTCACTTCAGGGCAATGATTTAGGAAATTTCCTTTCTTATGACACTTAAAGCACAAGATCTCAGAGTGAAACCGATGGAATGCACCCTTCAATTCCTCCCTTGTTTTACTGCACCTAGCTGCGTAATGACCCTTATTGAAACATCTGTAACAAGTGAAATTATCATAAGGTCCTGGCTCAGCCCCTTCCTTAACCTGTTTCTCATACTCTTGAATTTTTTCTTCTCGATCCCTACGTGCAGCTGCTCTTTGCTCTCTGCGCCTAACCTTCCATTCTTCCCTCTTAGTCATCTCTCTCAAAGACTGAATTCTAGAGGGGCTTCCTAACCTATAAATTAGAATTAATTAGAAGAATTCAACTTTTACTCTTATATCAATTTGCTTACCAAGTTATACCTAATGTTTTAACATCTTTGGTTTTTAATTTCAAACACAGTTTCAAACAACACCTTATTTCAAAATAAGATTACTTTCAGAACTATTCTGAATAATATTATTTATCATTCCCTTTAACAATTTGAAACCAAAGTTAATTTCTAATGTTCCTTATATGGATGGTACATTCTATTCAATTCCTACTTGGATACATATATTTAACACTTAAATTCTTATTTAATTTCAATAAATTAGCATCCCATTACCTTAATATTTATTACAAAGAAATATTGCCTTATATATCAAAATATAATCTTATATAAAATCATTTAAAATCCTTATATAAGAAAATAACAAGGTGCTCTCTCATATATATATATACATACATTCGACTCATTCTAGGGTACCATTGACCCTACCCTTAATGAGTAATCCCAACAAAGCCAAGGTTCTCGCTTAACCTTTCAGCTCTGATACCAACTGTAACGACCCAAAATTTTCGAACCCGAAAATTCCAGATAGTTAGGAAGAAAGAAGAAAGAGATAGAAGAAGAAGAAGAAGATCAGAAATATCAACATCTCACATTCGCAGCGGACGAAATATAATAATAAATAATAATAGTTTATAAAAGAATTCTGTATCTGTCAAAATACCTTTATAATACATCAGAGTTACACATACATACAGACGCTGAATATACACAATTATCATGTCATAGATATACAGCAATATAGTACAGCGGAAACACTCCATACATTCTTGCCATCCGGCTCGCCTCCTGAGCTCCAGAACGTCCTTACCTGAAAATCTGTAATACTCGGTCTGACCCGAGCATCACATCAAAGTAACACGCGGGGCAGGCTGGAAACCAGCGTGAGTAAACCCATCTAACATATGAAGTACCAAACTACATCTTCTATGAATTTTCAGTATAACTCGTACCTTTTCGAGTTCATAAATTCAAACATTTATCACACACAACAGTTCCAGGTTGAATGTCCATGTTACTCAATTTATTCCATTCCAGCCAGTATAATTTCACATGTCCAATTTATAAAGAATTTGGTTTACAAATCAAAGCGATTTCGGGTATTACTGATACCCGTCCCTGCCCTCTTCGAATCCCAAGTCATCTTAAACTAAGTCACTCATGTAAAATACATTTCAAAGCTTTAAATACAAGGTGTCACCTATACACAGTAATTCATCATCAATAGATATCCACATTATCACAGTTTAATTAAACCTGTCATATCACATAGCATCACAAATCACTCATCAGAAGTATCAACTGATCTAAGGCATATAATATCATTCAATCATTCATAAGCAAAACTACTTTGTCATACCATTTCCAATTAAATAAATTAATTATCTCAATCACTTTTAATCCTGCTTACTTAACATTGATTAATTACAAACCATTAATTAATCATCCCTTAATTATCCTTTTTAATTACATTAAGTAATTAACCTCATTAATTAATTTATGTTTCTCTAATTACTTTCATAAATTAATTATATATTTTTTAATTACCTTAATAATTAAATGAATTACAATCATTAAATTGTAATTTAACTTTAGGATAAAACCTTTTCTTATCCATGGTTAAATTATCATTCACACATACATTTGTAATCATTAATTTCCAAGTTTATTTTATATTTCATTTTAAATTCAAGATTTGAAATGAAACCAATTTATGTTTAACATGGTTTGAAACCAATTTAAAACCTTTAAATTCATATGTCAAAAATAATACTTATCTTGTAAAAGAGATTTTAGAAGGGTTCGAACCAAATTTCTTTTTAAATTCAAACATTTTAAATATACCTTAACCTTTAGACTTACTAAAACATTCAAATTTATATAACTTCATTTTATTTCAAAGCCTGGGATTCAAATTTAGGTTTGAATCCAGATTAAAAATTCTGATTTAAACTTTGTTTAAATCCTTCCTTACATTTAAAATTCCATTTAAATTCAAATTCGTTTAATAAATTTCCAATTACTTAAACACTTTAAGGTTATTTAAACAAATTTAAATTTAAAAACTTTATTTGATTCCAAACTAAGATTCAAATTTAACTTGAATCCATAATTAAACTTAGATTTAAACTTATTTAAATCCTTACTTTATAATTAAAATTTCAGTTTTAAATTTAACAAAACATAATAGGTTTCTTTGAAAAAAACTGTAACACTAATTTACCCGAGCTACCCTAAAAGTGCTTCGAGTCAAAACTAACAATCTTCGAGTAAAATACTCGAATCACTCGAGACAAACTCGAGTACTTCAATCCCCAGCAACCCATCAGGCTTCACCAGCAAACAACACACCGTGCACATGCATGGTGGCTTGGTTTGCGTCCGGTCATCAGCGACCATCTTCCCACATCGCCAATCATCCCCAAACTCTAACTTGCTCATCAGATCTCCATCTCAAAGCTCAAATCCAATTCGAGAATTAACCCAGACGTGGAACAGAACCAGGAACACCACATCAAAACCTCTCAACGCCTTACTCTCGAAGCTCCGACCATCATCTAGTCTGCAACTCCGGCCAACCCTTCGCCATCCACCATACTTTCATCCCCTCGAGTTTGGTAGCACTTGATCAACTGTGGAAGACGTGCCGATCCAAAACATTCAACCCAAACAAACTAGGGCTACAGACCAAAATCCACCATCGCCACCTCCACAGTGCTATGATCACTATTCTGATAATTTTTCTACCATCTGCGATCACTCCTCCACCTCCAGCAACATTCCCGACCACCCCAAATGTTCCAGCCTTCAGAATTTACCCAAAACTCATTTTCCAGCCAAACCCAAAATTTACATTCAATTTAATATTTAAAATTTGGATTTTTGTTTTAAAAATCATAACTTCCAAAGATGATTCGAGATATATTCTTGAATCAATACATTACAACCATTGATTTATCCATTATTTAAGTTTCAATGGTATTTTCTTGTTTACAGGAGATTCCTATACCTAAAATGCTTAAACTTGTTTTCAAATTCTAGATGATGTTCCAACTAAATTGATTTGTTTGAAACTCAAAGCTTCAAAGAGATTGGATGGAAAGTTTTGAAATATAGTTCATTTTAACATCTTTGTAATCTAAAAATATAGAGTAGCACAGACATCAGTAATATGTATTCAGAAACATTCATATTCACAGACTTTATACTCCTATATACATATGGAAGCATCATCCCACAGCAATTATTCAAGCAACAATTATTAATCTTCCTAAGTTTAAAGTTACTGTTTACTCACATGCAAAAATTTGAGCAGAGAACAATCCTGGATGCTGCTAACTTAAGTTTCTCTTCTGAATCTTCTTGCTAGTGTTTAGTTTGAGTTATTTTTGAGCTGTCAATTTAGCTTCACTTGTAAGATGGAGTTGCCTATATTTTTGTTTCTTTTTGAACGAACTGGAACTAAAAATGAATGTACATATATAGAGGAAAGCTCTTTACAGGGAAGGTGTCTACTGGTATAAAATATTTTATCAGAGAGATTTTTTTCTTCTTCTTTGACTGGCCAAGCTTGTGAAAACTGAAATGATTTTTAAACAATTTGAAATGGCCTTGTTTTTGTGCTATTAAATGCAATTGTCCCTTTTTATGTATACATACTTATCCCCTTTGATTTCTATGTTCATAGATTTTTTTTTCTTTTTGCTCATTGCCTTGCATAAACATATAATTCTATAGTATATATATTACTTGCCTAGTTGTTTTATACCTCATGTACTTACTATAAGGTTGTTATAGTTATTGTTAAAATTGTAACTTATGTATTTAGTTCTATTCCTAACATAATTGTTTATTTTTATTTCTCTTTTTATTTTTAAACTTAAATTGTCAAACACAATATATTTCTTATACTTATGTTTTTGTAGTGATAAGATTTGATATTATTTTAAACATTATTATCTAGCTTGCATCATAAATATATATTCAGGTCAAATGTTGACAAGTAGAGCTTTACTTTAATTTAATGTAAATAAGATAGATTTTATTTATAATATTTTTGAAAGACTGTATTTTAAATTTTCAAATCATAATTTTCTTCCAAAATACACACATATATATAAATAAATGGCAAATGTCCAAAAGTTTTATTCATTTTTAAAATGATAAGTTTGTATTTTATTAAATTAGATTAAATGCTTATTAAAATAATATTGCCAAAATACCTGGTCGTCACAAAATAAATAATCTATATTAAGTGAGTGATGGACCTTTGAATTTAGTATGTTATCATAGTAATGGAGGAAATAGTGGGAGCATGTTATATAACACTTATTAAATGCATCAAATTACAAAAATTGTTTTCGTAAAACAGACTTCATATTATTTATGAAATAATGACTATTTTTAGGTGTCGATTGAAAAATAGACATGGTTATATTTTAATGAGAATATTATGAATATTCATTATGAAATAAAGCTATAATGTGGTATTTTTTCACAAAATACTGATGCATTGGAAAATACTTTAGTATCTAAAATTATTTACAATTATTTTGGAATTATATACTAAACTATAGATTGAGAAATAATTTTTATTTTAAGATTATGAATCATATGATAGTGGTTAATTATATATCAAATAATTAAGGACTATGCACCTATTTAGTAGGGGCACCATAAGAGTTAATGAACTCTTAGGATTGATACATATAGATGCATGCAATCATAAGTCTATTAATGCCAAAATGGTTCTATATACTTCGTATGTTTACTGATGAGTTATCACACACATGAACATCTATATTTGACACACATGTATAAGTTTATGATAAGCTCATAAAATATAAAGCGGAAGTAAATAAAATAACATGTAGAAGAATTGATTCGATTTGATCGTGTGAGTAAGTATACTAGAAAGTGTTCCAAACGTACCTAAAATGAATAAAGATTCATTCTTAATGGTAACTTCTCCCAATAATACATAATGATTTATTGATAAGGAGTAGTTGAACTTTATTGGACAAAGCATGATTAATAATGAGTGAAGTTGAATTAAACTCTTTCTATAAGGTGTGTACTTGAGAGTAGTACACATGGTTAAAATTAATATCATCCAAAGAATAGTTTACAAAGTTATACAAGATATAAGTTTATAAGAAACCTCATCATATCCTAGCAAAAGAATTGGCCGGTTGTATGAGTCGAAAGACTGCATGTAATAATTATATGTAATTGATTCTGCATGAATTACCCAAAAGAAGTTTGGGTATGATAGTCACTGGATGACTAATTTACGTTGTGAACATAAGTATTGTAATTTAAAATCAAATCAGTTTTATATGTAAGGCAATTCATAAAGTGTTTATCAATACCCATTGTATTGCTCTAAGAAAAAACTGTTGTTTCAAAAAATACCAACTTTATAGCATAAAAATTTCTTTGAGAAATTATTGGAAGCAGAATGGATCTGGATATGATCTAAAGATAAAATTGATTAAATGAGGTGAAATGAAATTAAAACCTGAATGAACACATCGTATTAGAGTGTCTAATAAGTATTCTCACACATTAAAGAGAAACTATGAGTTTCTTACCCATGTCGAAAATATATAATCCTTTGTTTTTTTAATTAAATCATTAAGAGTGTGGAATCTATGATATGATATGATGCGCCAATCTGAAATAAATTCCAAGTACGTTATCAAAATATGATTTTAATATTTAAATCCGAAGGGATATGATCCATTGGCCGAGAATATGTCTTTAAAAGAAAGATAAATGCAATTGGAATATAGTGTGCCACATTGATAAGAATAAACCAAGAATTTAGATTGTTAAAATTAACGTAATAGATTCACCATTCGATGTGCTCAAGTTGGTTTAGATTTTACTCATAAAGTTATTGCCTATGTATGACTTTATGTTTTAGTATATATGTATTGAAGTGGAAAGTTCTAAATATAGATTTAGACTACACTGTTTGCACATAAAAGGTAAAGTGTCTCAAAGCCAGTGGAAGCGATATTTAGTTTGTGGGTATTTCGCATACGATCCAAGAAAAGATACAAAAGTATCATTCTAAAAAGCATCAAAATTAAGCAAGTATTTTGGTAGATGTATTAGATATTTTGATTATCAATCAAAATGCAGATGAAGCTTGTGCTTATTAAAAAGAAAGTTAAAAGGTACACATATATTTATAAATAAGTAAACGACACACTGCTGATTTTATATGGTGTGCTTATGTTAAAATATGTTTTAGTTTTTTTAATACTCGGTTGGATTTTTAAATGATGTCTTTTATAGTAAATATAAAAGATATTGGAAATGTCCCAAAATGATATGCAAGGACACCTTATTAAAATGTTTAATACAGAACATGTAAAATAGATTCCTTACGCATTGGCAATAAGAATTATCATGCATGTTATGTTTTCAATAATGTCATGATTTATTTATGTATTTGATACATACACAAATATCAAGTCCAAATAGATTTCACTAAATGGATATTTGAAGTGTTTTCATGTATTTTGGAAATACTTGAGAATTGTTTACAGCAACAACGAACTCTTTATGAAGGAATGCTTTCATTAGTGATATTAAGTATAATATGTCGATAATAAATTCAATTTAAAAATCTTTAAATTAGGAATGTTCCAAATGAAAGATTGTGGCCGATTCAATAAAAAGGCTAAGTACGTTGCCTTAGATATCATCGTAATAAAACAAGGTATATAAATATAAATGCACAAATTTATATTTGAGCTGAGATCAATTTCAAATGTTGAGAATCTTGTAACATTGTTATATATTAATAATGTTATAAAATAGTTCGTAACATAACTTAAAGCTCATTAGAAGTCGAGAGACATACTTCGAATTGTTCCATATGATAAAGGTTGTTTATCAGTGTCAAAGAGAGTTGATTGATAGAATAGATATTGAAACATAATAGCATACCTATTCACCGAGAGACTTCCTCAATTGGTTTTGAGGAAACTGATTAGAGACTTTGGAATAAGATTCCATAATTAGCCCTAAGTGCAAGTAGGAGATTGATCGAGTTAAGTATATGTGCTAGGGGTAATTATGTAATTTGTTACGTATATCTAACTCAATAACCAATCTTGTTTGAAATAAAAAGTGTTTTCCTTCTATTATATACTTAATATAATGTGCTATACTAATTAATTAATTTAATTAAAAGTGCATTTAAAAAAAATCCATAAACGCTATGTTTTGTGATAGTAGTTAAAAAGTGTTGTAACCATGAGTAATTTATCACAATGAAAACAAATATACATTTTAAATGTTCCTAGTCAAGATGCATCGAGATTGGATATCGATTTATCCATTGAGACTACGACTGTTATGGTAATGGTTACAGCTACTATTTTGTAAATACCGTTACCGTACCATTTTTACTGGTAAACTAAAATTGTTTACCGTTACAATTACCGATTGACCGATATACCGATAAACTGGTAACCGTTACACTGGTAATGGTAAATTCCCTTTGTCTAGAAAAATAATAAGTTGATATATTTTTACCTTGAATGATGATTCATTATATATCTCATTGGGTCACTTAATAAAGGACATAGAAAAGAAGTGTATTTATCATCATTTGAGTTGAATTTTTGAAATGAATTGAACTATTTTCTTGCTTCTAAATACCCATAATACAACATCTTACATTAATATCAATGTATTATGATTGGACTGGTAAATTACTGTTCCTACTGGTTTTGAAAAAATATTACCGATGTTTTACCCTAAAAATGGTAAATTTACCATTACCGTACCGATTATGCCGGTATACCGACTTTACTTTAAAATGGTAACCGATTGAATGGTAATGATAAATTTATCATTACCATAATAGCCCTAATTGAGACTAGAGTATGCATGTTTTTCAAATGTTGGGCAGTGTATTACTGTTGAGTAACCTAAGGTTATGTACTTATAGTATTGGATAACTATATGACGACTCACTCGATAATTTTCTGTTGGTTAATATTACTAAGGTCAAATAGAAACTATCAATGTGACTGATTTACACAGTCCTCTCAACTTAAGAATACCATGGATCCTCAATATGAAAGCTCCACTTTGATTATAGTTAAATCATGGCACAACATCCATTGAGTGAGTATAGTTGAGTCGAGTGGAATTATTGAAGTGAAGCATTATTCAAGAGAGAATTCGTCCCCTTAGTTATATGGGGTTAGTATCACAGTCAATTCAAGTCAACCCAAAGAAAAAGTCTCAGGCCAAAGCAGTTCAATAATAATTGTCATTATCGAACCAAGGACTTTGTGTTTGGACTATAGAGTTGAATGTGGACTATATTGGACTTTTGACCATTACCAAATTTCATAAGTCTAAAGTGATATAGTTTTGATGAAGAGAATTGATGTAAATCAAAAGTCACAACCAGGTAACACTTAACAAAGTGAAATTGGATTTTACCAAAACCAAGTAAGCGATAAATTTGGCCAAAATGTCACACCACCTGCTAAGTAACGTGTGAATATTAACATTCGAATAATCCAATGTTAATTGCTGAACAAATTTACATCTAACGAGTAACACAACCGAATCGATGAATTCTCTTTTGACCAAATAATTTAATTAGTTTATAATTGTTATAAATTAATTAAATTAGTTAATATTTATGAAACATTAATTATAAAATTTTGATTATGATTGAAGAATAAATATTACTAAATATATTTGTAATAGTTATAAATATATTGATCGATATACGATATCAGTAAGTGATTAACTTAGATTTAATTAAATAATATGTTCAACGAACTTAAATGAGATCTTGGTCCATGATGGGCAAGCAATTTTGATTGTAGTATGGCTACAAGGGGCGGCTCAATTAGGTTAGGGTCGTCTGTTTTGGATGGCTTGGACTAAGGGAGAACTGATATGAGATATGATCCACTATTTTCTGTGATGACCAAATAAAAAAACATCAAATAATCACATAACATGTCGTATATCTCACATCGCATCAGATAAAATATAACAATCAACATAGATATAAAATAGTCGAGACAGTAATAACAATGTAAACTAATCATCAAATAATAAGATCCATAAAGTTATACAACATGGTAAAAGAGTTTAAAAAGTTGATACATAAACTCCACCAATAACTATCTCTAATAATAGTAAGTCAAACATTGTCAAGGCTCCATAGAGTCATGCAGTGGAATTACAATAACGAACTCAATTATAAGTGTGAGTAAACACCATCTCCTGCTAGTCCATCTGCTATCTCCATATGCCATCCACATATGCTCTCAAATCTACTCATTTAAGAGTACCCAAGGAAATAGAAGCAAAGCATAAAAACTCGAGTCAGATAATAGTCTGGTGTAAGTGATAAGCAATCTTAAAATACTGTAAAACCGATATAGTATATGGAATAGAGGGTACGCGAATCATACCCAACCTATCCCTGCAACTAAAGAGTCAGCACATAACATCGATAATATGCTGCGCTACAACATCATAAAAGGGGTACTTAGTAAACTATCGGGGTGCCTAGGTATCTCCATCCACAATTCCTACTCCGTACTACATAAAGTCGCGATGTCCAGGTATCCATATGCACAATACCTATCTCGTGTTACATCCATAGGGTGACAGGTGGCTAGTGAAGCGACCATAAAAACATAACATCCATTAAATAATACTAACTGTCACCCAGTATGCTCTAGATATATGATAGCTCGTATGGACTCCATACTGCCAGAGACTAATGGAAAATCCTGGTTTCCGTTGTACTCTCGTATCACATAGCCAAAAGATCCATAGTCTATAGCTATATGTGCAGGGTATATGGATCCATACTACCAATCCAGGGGTGTCCCATTAATATAATACCCATGCTTCGAGTATAATAGAAAACACTCTGAGTTATCAACGATCCCTTAGTACACACATCTATCTGAGTCCTACCCGCTCAATCAGGATTCGAGCACTACTTGCTCAATCCAATTTCCATTGTCCTGAAACCGACCACGTTGCTCCACTCAATGGCTCCCACCATGAGCCTCTTTGGTACCTACTACCTACATAAGTCACAAATCAAAGATACAAAGTGTCTAATCTTCGGTACCCTCTCCCACAACGAGTCTTAAACCGAAAATACGAGGCTTCTCATCATGTTGTTATATCGCCATCCATCCCTGATGAGAACAAGCCAATACCTCCAACAAGATCTACAGAGTCATGAATCTATCAACCTTGGAACCTACTCTATACACCATCGGGTCATAATTTGAAGAACCAACTCCCATGTTGAAGCGTCACATCATCACCTCACCACCTAAATCATCGACCGTAAAGCACCAACACAAGATTCTAACTCGATCGCATGAACAAACCAAGACATCATATACCACGAAATCTCCAGAACGTCCATGCCAAAGATTCGCCAAATCGCCAACCAACAATAGTGATGGACATCGACCACTCTACAATAGTCAATACCAACCACTTTGGTTGTGTACTTAACCAAAATGGATAAGTACAAACCAAATAGCAAAATCTCGCATCCATCCTGAAGTCCAAAGCCTTGCCTTCCACATTCAAATCAGTTGACACGTATATCAACCCTCCTCTACAACTTATCTCGTTTGTTGGATTTTCACGTATGTGAAACCCCAATGCACAAGATATATCCAAACACTTGATTACTTCTAAATGATCATTTTTAACCAAAAAAATCAGACAAGAAAACATGCAACTAATAACCATACATACATCCAAATCAGCATACATACAACATGTATATTATATCCATATCAACCAATGGGAGAAATCATATCAAAAATAACTAAAATCTAAAAATTCCCTAACAATGGCATGTCGATAGGAAAAATGTGATATTCGATGTAAAATAATTTTAAAACTTTTTTATTTTCCTTTATAAAAATCTAGTAGCTGTTTAAGTTTAATAAAATAACATTTTAAAATCAAAAACCATTCCATAACGTCGATCTAATACTATACAACCAATCTTAGTATGTTGAGAGACAATATCACTTAACCAAACAAATCCTATCCAAACCAATGCCGAAACATAGATCTCTCAATCGTGAGCACAACGTAAGAAACTATATCAAAAATGGACCTCGTATGCAAAATATATGACCAAAGAATCGAGATTAACAAAAATAATTAATTTAACCAATCAAAACATTAATTACCTAATTGCCCTTAATCCTTCCTCCTCAAATCAACATATCAACTTCTTGTACATGTTGTGCACATATCATATACATACACATCATCTCTCTCCTCTTTTCTTGGTCGTTTTTCAACGAAATCAAGATCCGTCTTCGCCAATGAATCACTCTATGAAATCTCTCCGCATCTGACCTGAAGTGAACAAGCTCGGCACACATATACAAATTGCAACATGAAGCTAAGCATTTGACCAAGGCACGGACTTGATTTGAAATAGAGGCACGAATCCAACTAGGTCTTGCAGATATGTGTTATCCGTGAAGAGAAATCCAATGATGATCTCCGTTTCGCCTATCGTCACCTATAGCTTCAGCCATATCAAACCCTAGCTCGACCCCAATAGAGGTTGACATCACCTACGATGATGGAACCCTAGATTGGCGCCACCAAATCGAAGCTCTCATTGATACGTGTTCATCGGATCTAGTTTCATAATTTATTATTAAGCAGATTTCTCTATTTTTATTTTTGAAGGTAAAGAAGAGGAACGACCATGAATATTTGTTCAAAGCAATGGAACAGTGAATCGGTTTGAATATGAGAGAGAGTTTGGGCCTATGTATACCAGTATTTTATTCCACTTATTTATTTTCTCAAATAAATGATCATACATTTCGAGTCCGTATGATCATAGAACATGTCCGATCGAAATGAAACTCATCTGCGTACATCACCTTATTTTTTCAGTTCCAATGGGAAAAATCTCCTTGTTATCTGAGATTGCGACCAGGGACGCTAACTTCGTGCATTTCGAGATCATTTGGTCCAATGAGATTGTCCGATCTTCAAACATAGCAATCCTTACACTCATTTTAATTTACAACATCAATCCAAACGTAGCAGAGGTGGTCTCGACTCCTAATTCGATCGTACGTGAAAAATCATATATTCAGGCCTTTATTTAATTAACGATTGATCATTAAATATCCTACCGTTAAAAATACACGTCGTTACATTCTCCCCTCCTTATAGGATTTTGTCCCCGAAATCACAAAGTAAGGAGACCGTCTTCTCACCGATAGGCTAACAAAAGCCTCTCAAATTTCAAAAAAATTCGGTAGCGCCTCTTTTGCGCGGCTAGGTTCGGGTATGACAAACATACGCACATGCACACACATCATATATTTATACATGCTAGATCATATATAGCAATCGTCTCAAATAAGTATGTTATATCAAACCATAACCATCCCACATGCCTAACAATCAGATAATCATAAGATATCATATCAAATGTTAACAATCAACATCAACCATGCATACGTAAATTAAACATCAAGAAGTAACATCCATGCCTATCCTAGCATGCAAAACACTAAACTATCTAGTATAAAACATCGAATATGGTATCTAATACAAAAGCTGATGATACAAATGAAATATCATCATTTGAAGAGCTCGGGATAAGTGGTCCTCTTGATCTTCTCTATCCATCATATAGAATCACCTTCACTTTCACTCCAATGAACCTCTACTACTCCACTGCCCTCCTCCTAACCTGTTTCATATCATGTCTTTTAGCACGAATAGGCCTACGAGGTTTCGAAGTCCCTAGTTCAGTCTTAGTATAATATAATCGATTTGGTACCAAATTTCCAAGCACCTCTTGTAAGTTCTCCCAAAACCCACTATCGAACAATGGGTTTCGGCCACTTACAATGCTCTTGGCACACAATGGAATTACACTATCCATCCCACACATAACCCGATAAACTCAAATGTCATTCTACTAGAATTAAGGAATATAAATATAGCATTCTTTGTCAATCAATCGACTGTGACTCAAATGCTATCACACCATCCTCGGTCATTGGCAATCCATCGATGCATCTATAGATATATGTTCCCACTACTCGAGAACAAACAATCTCTCGCCCCTGTGGAACTAACAGTCTCTGTTGGGTCCACACTGGATCACCTCTATAGACACTACTCATTTTTCTAACTTAGCCATGATCTTCACTAGCCTAGCTTCATGTCTCTGATTAGTACGAATCCGCTAAATCAAAGTAGGTCTGATGGTAATACTAGCCATCACCCTTGACCATAGTTCATCGAGTTCTGAAGTCATAACTAGTGATAAGCTTGAGCAATGCCCATTCTAGGAATATTGCTCCCAAACTGGTATGTTTTTCACTCAAAGCATCAACAACTATATTTCCCTTACGAATGTATAGGAAATGTAAAACTCATAGGAGGCTAAGAACTTTAACCATCACTGTTGGCGAAGGTCAAGATCCTTCATGGAGAAGATATACGTCAATGATGCGGAATTACTGAACAACTTAAAATCCTTTCCTAATAGACAATGCCTCCAACTCTACAAAGCGAACTCTATTGCCGTCCACTCCGAATCAAAAGTCAGATACTTCCTTTCGTGTGGTTTCCGTTGTCGACTAACGTATGACAACCTTAACTTTCGGTATCAATATTGCACCCAGTCAAGTAACATCGATTAGCTATAGAGGCTTGGACCCAACGAGATTTTGTAGCTAGGTGCTATTCATGAAGAGAAATCCAATGGCGATATTCATTTCTCCTATCATCACATTTAGCTCCGGCCATATCAAACCCTAGCTCGACCATGGTAGAGGTCGACATCACCAACGGTGATCACAACCTAGATCGGTATCATTAAATCGAAGCTCTCATCGATACAAATTCATCGGATCTAGTTTCGTAATTTATCGTTGAGCGGATTGCTCGATTTGGATTTTTGAAGGTAAAGAAGAGGAGGGCTAGGAATATTTGTTCTAGGAAATGGAGCAATGAATAGGTTTGAATGGGAGAGAGAGTTTGGATTTATTTATATTAATATTTTATTCCATTTATTTATTTATTTTCTCAAATAAATGGTAGTACATTTCGTGTTTGCACGATCACATGACCTATCCGATTGCAACCAAACTCGTCTCCGTACATTACCTTAATTTTTTGGATCCAACGATAAAAATCTCATCGATATCTGATAAGACATCCCGAGATGCTAATTTAGCGCATTTCGAGATCGTTTTGACCATCGGATCGTCTGATCTTCAAATATAGCGATCCTTACACTCATTTTAATTTGAAGCGTCAATCTAAACTCAACAGAAGTGATCTTGATTCCTGATTCGACTGTATGTGAAAAATCATATATTTGGGCCTTCATTTAATACGATTAAATATTAAAATCAATTATTTAAATATCCTACAGTTAAAAATATTGGTCATTATATTTTATCTTTTTCATCCACTATTTTAACAGCTCTAACCTAATTAAAAACTAGTTTTTGCTATCGCTTTCATCTTCTATCGCTGGTCGACTTTAACCCTAACAGCCCTACCATACCAATCTCAAATCAATGCAAGATCAATTACTATATAATAGTCAACAGTTCAAGGATCAATAGTTTGTCGAATCGAAAAGCCTATAAAAGGAGGGAGTCCATAATTACATGACGTGATACAAGGCATTGGTTTTTAAGTTTATTATTCGTTGACTAATAATTACATACATATTATTTTTATATTGTTAGTTAGGTGAGATTCTTATATGCATTGTTGTTGTCATAAGCCAGATTGGCTATATATATGTATTCATTTAAAAAACAACTTTTTTTTACATATATCAGATATGTACTGTGAATTTTAAATATATTAATGATATTACTTATACATACATCGTTTAATTATATATATAGTTCACACTTAATTACAATATTATTCTACGATAAAAATTAATACTACAATTTCATACATGTTTAGTTATGTAACAATAATTTTCGACACTTACAAAATATTTTTTGTAATTATTTATTATTTTTAATATTATTAAATCTATATACTATCCAAATAAATCGTATAAAATAAAACATGTTTTGAAAATTATTTTCAATGATTATAGTTCTCGATCAGAAAATGAGAATTAAAAATCAATTTTGTTATTTTTTAAAATTATTACAAACTATGCCAAAAAACAATTAATTAATTAAAAATAGGATTTTATCAAAAAATTATTAAATTTGTTTTCGAACTTCAAAATACCTATAAGATATTTTAAAATTTTAAAATTTGGATAAAAAGTTCCATAAATATTTTTTATTAATATTTTATCTATTTTTGAGTAAATAAATCAATTAACATATATGTTAAAATAATAAAATCAATAATAAAATTTTATATTGCTGTAATACAATTTGGAATTATAAATAAATTATTTTGTTAATATATATAGTTAGATATTAAAAATATGTTCATGTATAAATATATTTAAATAATATTTATTTTTAAATATTATTTTGTCGTATAAATATACATAAATATATTTGGTTAATAATTTAAAAAAATTAAAATAAAATATATTATGTATATATTTATATTATTATAATACTTATAATAATAATATGCACAATATATATTAATAATTCTATATATATATATATATCATATACATATAGATAAATATATATATTTTGAATATTTTAATATGCGTAAAATTATTTAAAAAAATCAATATATATGTTATTTATATAAATAACAAGTTTAAATACATACATATATTTGGACAACATACAATACATATCGGATGAGCTAACGTATCCGTTGTGATGTAAATTTCAACATCTATACACAGGCATGTTATACTTTGCATAGACTTACATGTTACACATGCACAAATAGACATATATGTATATTGTACATATGTGTATATTTGTCCGTATCAAACTATAAATTTAATAAAACCACATAATTTATAAATTTAAATAAAATAAGAGATTTTATTCAAATAAAATTTAGAAATGTTCTAAATGAATTAGACTTCATTGACCCAATATAGATCCAATAAGGAAATTTATTTTAAATTCATCCATAACTACTACTGCGGGCCGACCTAGTTCCAACATAACCTTCCTCTCTCGAGCGACAGGCGTCAACCTCATCTTGGAAGCTTATCAAAGCCAGCTCTATGGTCTCAATCTGGCACAGTAGCTCTACCGCCAAAACACACCACTAAATAAAACAAACAAACAACCGAATTATATAACATAAAAAGGAGTTAATAACATATATAGAGGAGGGAGAGTTTCGATCGTTACATAAGACATCCTTTTTAGAAGGATTTGGAAAATATCAACTGAAGGAGCATTTAGGCTGATAGGGGCAATGAAGAGAATAGAGTAGAGCCAAATATAAAGCCATTGTTAACCATTAGCCGCCTAATTTGTTCAGCTAAGTCAGAAAAGGGACTCCCTTTAGGGAGATGAAAGACTCGACGGGAAGGTGGAAAAGCATCGAGGGAGGCATGGTCAAGGTAGTAGCGAAGGTGGAAGGAGCTCGAGGTTGAGGGATGGAACCTCTCATAGGTAATTCAGCCTTGTTGCTGCCCTCAGATGGGATACGCTTGCTTTTCTTCTCTATCATTAGCTTGACTTTGAATGTGTTAATAAAGACAGACATTGTACCCACAAAATCATAACATGTCAATAGAATACATCATTTAGCAGACGGAGCAACATTAAGAAGAAGGATGGTACTGCTTAAGTAAATATGAGGATGCAGATACATTGCAAAGCAAACCCAGCTGCGAATTCATAAAATATTAATCATACCAAGAGTATGAGAAGCAACAAATTCCTAAAGAAATACCGAGCGACGGAAGTGGTGTCGTGGATTCAAGAAACCATGTTTACGCAGTAAGGCTTCCGTAAACACGTTAGAACCTTTACGAGTTTCCTTGTCAAGGCTAAGTGTCCTAGTCCTACGCATTTGGAATGATTTCCGCTCTTCATCGGTGAAGTTGCTAAGGTGTATGGTTATAAATGGAAGAAGAGGAAGGGAAGAATGCAGTCGTAAGTCAATCCCACGTAAGAAAAAAAAAGACAATCCGAAATTAGTTTGAGTAATAGAGAACGAGACTAGTACCGGGGAGTTTGAAAGAAGGAATGAAGTTGTCTCGATTAGAAATATAAAGAACTGGTTAGCACATCTAGGAGTTTTACAATGGGGATCGAGAAGATAGACTTCAAGGCTTGAACATAATGAAATAATTTACACCCTGCCGCAACATTCTCATAAATTGAATATAAGAATAGCAACTCTCGATAGGCGGGCAAAGTTTGGTGTTCAGCATGTAAAAAAATGGTAGTTGTATGCAAATAATAGGAGATGGGCGTAATTGGATTAGCGATAAGTTACAAATTGTTAACCATTCCTTGAGAGGAAGTGAAAGGGAAGGTAGAACCCATTACGGATGTGCCCCGCGGTTATGAAAATAAAACCCTCTAGGGCACGTGAATGTGACCAGATGAGGCAGGAATCCTAATCGAGTACATACTAAATCCAATGTGGTCAGGAATTCTTTGTGCTTGATCCTCCATACAAATTGATGAAATCAATTTGATAAAAGAAACTGAATGCTGGCCGAGGAAGTTGGAAGATCATCAATAGCCATAGACAACCAATAAGAGAAAAGTGAAGAAGATGCAAATGATGGAAGGATGTTTTAAAGTGATTAATCAAGGCTGGAAAAGAGTATTGTATAACATTAAAAGAATAATAATGTCAGAGAGTAAATCAATCAAGTCGATCTAGAAAGAAAAAAGGTCAAACTTATCCAAATTTCAAAAAAAGAAATGACATGCATAAGCATTTCCTTAAACAACATTAAGGCGTGGGGGCGTTCATCAATCAAACTAAGAAGAATGAATTGATAGAGAAGGAATGAGAAGGAAACAGTGATTACATTACAAATAAAATTTCAACTTACAAGTTGTGATAAGCTGTGAACCGGGAACAAGTAGATGTCGTGAAGGAGAAAAAACCGCTTTAGGGATGGAGATTAGGATTTCTAAGCTAGTAAAACGAAAAGTAGAGGGAAGAAGTAAAATATTATATAGTCCTTGGCAGAAGAAATCCTAGCCCTAAAACTTAAATGACACAAGAATTGATAACTGTTTGATTTTAATGACGATGAATCAAAACACACGAAAAACAAGAAAGATTTCCTGGAGGTCAAAAGGATTCATATACATAATGGACAAAAATTAACCAACCGTCATAAGACACATGTAAAGAAAGTATTAAATATGAAGCGAATGCTTAGACAATGGAGAAAAATGGGGATGAGTGTTACAAGTCTACACCAATACGAGGTAATGTAGAATTAGGGACAACTGTTAAAGCCGTTTTCTCCTATAACATATGCAGTGCAGGTCCAATATTTTAGGTAGAAAGGGGATAGCATAATCTATAGGAAATTGTAAAGATAGGAGATACGACCAAGGAGTCAAAGTTGAAAGGCAAATAACCATAAATCTAAATCCAAAAGCCAAGTTGACAATGCACCAACAAGCAGAGAGTTCAACTTAAGAAAAATCCATGCTCCATCTTCCACAATAAAGACATATGTCAAGTTTCAATAATTGCTTCAGTATTTCCCTAAGAGATTGCACCATAGTTGCATAAAATCAACTTACCTTTCCCAACAAGCCGCGTCGTAATCCCATAAAAGCGACTCATCTTTCCTAAGTGGTTGCGTTGCAATTCCATAAAAGCGGTTCATCTTTCCTAAGTAGTCGTGCCGCCATTCCATAAAAGCAGCTCATCATTCCGTAAAAAATATGCCCAATTCCATAAATGCAGAAGATTGAGCCGCAATTTCAGAAAAACAGCTTCGCACAACCCCCAATGGAATGCATCGCAAATCTAGAGAAGGTCCTATCTCATTCAGGAAGAATTGCGCTGCTTCTTTCGGGATGACGAACCAACCTAATTCCAAGCCAAGACACCCAACATAATACCAACTGAAGTATGTAGGGCAAGAAAAGCACGTCTCCCAGACCCATTGGAAGAACCACTTGCTTAAAACACCTTCAAAATTCAATTCTGCCGCCTAAGTTTCGAATTAAAAATCCTCACCTTCAACTAAAATCTTCCTGCTTAATTAAATCCACTAAACTCCTTCGGCTATGTAAGCAATCTTAGCACAGATCACTTGGAGAAGGGATGGATGACACGATGATGGATCAATGGTAGGAAAAAGAAATCTGAAAGCGGGAATTATCGATCCACGTGACTTTCTAGTACTATAAATAACAAAATACTAATACTGTAGATAAGAAAGGGACTTTGGGATAGATTCTTTGAAATTTTCTAAAAATACTTATACCTTTTTCTATCATTAAAGAAGCTTTGTCTAAGGAAGAGGAATATAAGAAAAGATTTAACCCGTGGACGTAGGATTCTTTGAAATCCAAATCGCGTAAATTCCAGTGTCTTTTCTTTTATTGCTCTTTTTACTTTCTATTTTAAATCGGTTCTATTTACCACTTTTTCCTTTCTTAAATCGGATATAAGATTGAGCTTGACATTTTAAGACACAGTTAGGGTGCAACTTCTTAATTGTGTAAACACACATCATCATAATTACTATCTTAAGACGATTTTTATATTAATTAAATTTGCTGATGTATAAATGTGGAAGTAATTAGTACTACAGTTACTCTGTGATCAGTTTGGGGTTGTAAGACGAAAAATCTCAACAACGTTTTCTACAACAAAAAATAACTAGCACGCAGTAAATTATTAAACGCAACCGGCGATACATTATCATGCATATAAGATTACAAATACAACATTTTCACCTATACAAAGCAAGAGTACAAATTGCTATGCAACAATAACCCATTGGTTACCCTTATTACCGTAAATAGTCTTTCATTGGCACTTCATTCAATACTGCATTGTAACTTCATCCATCCACGTGAAATTCTTTTCCATAACCACGGCCTCATGCTTTTAATGTTCAATTGTCAACCTTTCTTGCCTTATGTCTGCAAGGCTATTCATTGCCACTAGCTTCTTCGCTACAACAGTGCTCCTTTCATCATTATTTCTTGCATGTCATTTTGCATTTCGTATACTCATGAATCCAAGGATTCTGTTATCATTTTCCTCTTCTTCACAGCTTTCACTCATATTGATCTAGAATCTTTTTTCAGTTTCTGAGTAAGTGAAGTCACGTCATTATCATCCTCCAAGTTTGTGTCGTCGCCTTATGAGTGGTTTTGATTAGAGTAGTCTTTATTTTGATGATTTATTCTTTTATTTTATTTTGATTTGAACATCTTTCAAGTTCTTTACGATGTCAAGATTCTATTTTAGTTGACTAATCAATAATTTATAACAATTTTTGAAGTCGTAATAGTGCGGGTTTTTGACACTATTTTCCTTCGCAAATAGGTTTTAAGAATTTGTGTTCATCGTCTTTTTTTTTTATAGTTTCATAATAAAACCAAATGAAACTTGAAAATTTTAATTACGTAAAGCGAAAATTTGAAAAACATACCAACCGATCTTCTTCTCTTATACCATAAGGGTTCGCTTTTTATTTTATAAATCTAATTCGTAGAACTGAGTAAGTCCATTAATTCCAAATCTACCTTGAGTCGCAAACATAGATCGGGTGTTGTCAACCTTTTTTTTTTGCTGTAGTATTCCATAACTATTCTTCAAATCTTATTGCCGCTTTGATCACTTTCCTTATTTGAGTCTTTAGAATAATGACAATATATATAATACATATCGTAGTAATCTTCGCTTTGCATGAATGGATGAATGGAAGCTAAAAGGGTTTAACTTTGCCCTTGATCGTCCTCGTATATGAAATTGTTCGAAATTTGATATTTGTGTGAACAATACAAATGGTGTAGACATACTACATATCGAAGTTGGTGAACAATATGATGATTGCCGTGGAAGAATGGGTGTAAGATGTGTTGAATTTTTATAACTATGTGCAAGTTATTCACAAGGAACAAATTTGATGTTTTTTTCTTTTTTTCAGTATTGAAGGTTTATGGATGTGCTCTTGCTCGAGTTATACCAGACTTGTGAATTTCATAATATTTGTAATAAACCTGATTTCAATTGATTGGACAACGGAAGAACCGTGTCTGATTCGTTAATTGAACGGATGCAATCGTAAACAGCCCAACTGATTGAAAAATAAATTTTCAACTTTGTACAACAGCAGCCGTGTGAGTAGATACAAATGAAATTCCATTTGACACGCCCAAAGTCTACCCACACTTTAAGTGACGTGTAAATACTGAGTAATGTTAGTGACCATACATATGTAGTGAAGTGCACGTTATATTGAATATGTTTCCATTCAAGTGTAAGAAATTATCCATTGATCCATGCAATATTTCATTTTCAGTTCTCACCGGTGCTAGTTAATGAAATTACATGGATTTATAGCTTTGTCATTCATTCATTTAGTGAGATAAAGCTATTATATGTGAATTCTCCTTTCCTAGTATTTTTAAAGATCAGAGTAATTTAAAGATCAGAATAATCTGCAACTGCAATGCCAAGTACAAATCTGATTTAATGTAGTATTGTTCTCAGGTACCTATTTTCTACATCACATCACAACTCAATTATAGACTATATCTATACGTCTATAAATAAGGCAAGTCACGGCTAAAGCAATACATGGTTGATATTGATTTCAAAATTCAAAGCTACTAATATTCACGTATAGTAATAGTATTTTTGTTTTCCTCATAGTTGACCACAGTTGGTCATGAAGAATACGGCACAACAACGTATGTTGACAAGCAGCGCACGATAAAAACAAAGAGATGACTCTCGTTTATTGCATTCAAAACCAATACAAAATCAAACTCCCTAAATAGTTCAAACTCACACTAGGATGCACCCGAATTTTTTTCAAAATCTTCAATGTATATCAAAACTTCATTATAGTACAGATTTAACTTGAAACACAATAGCTTCAAATAGACATGCTTATAAATATACATAAAATCAACTTGAAACATATGAACTACAAATAATTAACAAGAAATAAGCAGATCATTCAAATTTTTAAAATTCTTAGACCTTGGAAGTCCGAACTATATATTTTTTCAACCTCCTTGTAAAGTAAATAAGCAGTTCAAGCAACATGTAGTTAAGAGAAAACTTGAGACCTTAACCTTATAAAAATAATCATGCGCTTGCTGCCAAACAAGATACCGTAATAGCTGCTATATAAACAAACAATGAAAAATCACAACACAAAAAATATCTGATTACCATTAGGCAGGAACAATACAACAATCTGATTTGAACAACATAATCAGCAAAATCTTGCTGTTACATCATCATCAAGCAACAAAGAATTTTTTTTTTTTTAAGAAAAAAAGGAAGGAAGAAATAATTTTCACTTACTGCATTCAGACCCAAACAAAAACAACTCAAACTCAAAGATCAAATTCCGGTAAGCTGCTCCCGAAAAGTCTTCAAAACATCATGAAAAGTAACAATCCCGACAAGTCCGTAGTCTTCCTCATCGACCACCCAAACATAACTAACTCTATGAGCCAAAGCCTGCACCAAAACAGCTATCAGGGAGCTCTCAGGATGGCAGACGATCGCCTCTTCGGACTTCCTTCCCATTCTAGCAGAGTAGCTGCTCGACTTCATCTTCCTTGGTTTCCTCTTCTTCGCAGAAGCAGACATTAACGCCTCCTCCTCATCAGAGGATGAGGAAGCAGAAGACGTAGAAGAAGATGAAAACGATACGGTGTCATCGTGTTCAATCAAGTTCAGCATTTGATCAAGACCCTTATCATGCAATCTTGCCTTTATGGTAGGAATGAAAAAATCTGGGGAAGAGGAGTCGATGTAGGACATGAGGTCGCCGGCTGAGAGGGTGGCAATGGCTGCAATGACGGTTTCATCCCCGGAGGAAAGGGTAAAAGGGGAAATTTCCCCAATGAGCTTGTTGTCGAATGTGGTGACTGCGACGGCGGTGTTATGGAGGAGGGCTGAGCGGAGGAGAGGGAGGGTAGAGAGAGCAGGGGCATGGTGCGGTATGGATAGTAATTCAGTGGTGTTTATGAGGTTTAGGGAGGTTATGGATTGAGGGGCGATATGGGAAAAGAGGAAAATGTTGTTTAGGAAGAAGCGGGCGAAGTCTTCTTGGGTTAGCCAAGCGAAGAGCTGCTTCTTCCTTGTTGGGACTACTAGGGTTTGGGAACTGCTTTCGAGTATCGCATCCAAGGCGGCTAGAATGCTGCATTTGACCAAAAATAAACAACTTTTTAAGTGATGTGATTCTTTGATTTTAGGAGGATAAAAATATATTTAGAAAGGATTTCCCCAGAGTGTCTATTTCAAAGAAAAAATTACTAACAGTTCTGAATTGTCTTGTTTTTTCTATACAATATGAGGTATGATTCAACAAAGCAAATTTGGTAATTTAAATCTATGTTGTAATGGCTGGGAACTGAAATTATTAAGTGTTCTCGGTTTTTTAAAGTGTGGATTCAGCCTAAGCGCTTCTTTTGACGGAGTTAAAACCTATAAGGATATACATTGGATTAATTAGATTCTTAGTTTCTACTTGTGTGCATATAGAAGCAATTTGAAAATGAACAATACTAGGGTGACAAAAACACTTCTTGTTAAAAAATGAGATTAAGAGACGCTAAAATTGTGAAATTCAGGGGTCCCTGCGTTTACTGTTTTAGCCGCACAATTTGACCTAAAAAATTTCGGCTGTAGTACAATTGTTCTTGACAACAACGCTAATATACAACAACTAACAAACATAATTATTCAGATGCTCCATGTCATAGATAAATTATATGTATGTATGAGTGGATTATAAGACTGTACTATGCATAATAGAGTAGGGCGAAACACACCCAATTTTTTATCCTTTGAAAACAATGCTAACATACAACTACTAACAAACATAATTATTCAGATGCTTCATGTCATAGATAAAATATCTATCTATGATTGGATCATATGAATAATAGAGTAGGGCGAAACACACCCGATTTTCTACTGTTCTATTTAAACAAGAAGAAGGGATGGATGATGAAAAAAAATGTCCCCAAATCAGCATACGGTTGATATATAACGAGTCAAATTGAATCAGTAATCTAAAATCGAGAACGACATAAGAACCAATCTGAGCAGTCTGATTTGTATTCAATAATGCCTTATTTGCTCAAAATAAATTCATTAGAAATCATAACGTGAACAAGGTAACTTTACATCAACAATTTCATCCAAATACAACATTAGCGTCCAAATTTTCCGCCAATTTCCCAAAATATCTAGAAATTTCGCCAATTAATTCACGTTTAGTCTAATAGAAACCTAATTTCACCAAATATCGCAAATTTTAGTTCAGAAAAGAAATTACCTTGAATTAGTCTCAACTTTTCGAACCAACGCGTCGCCTTTGTCAACCAAAACTCCAATTTGACTTTTCAAAGCCGATCCAGGATTCAAGATGTTGATTTCGTCGCACAAATAGCAGAGCAAATCTACCATACAAAGCTTTCCAACAATATTTTCACCATTCACAACTCCGATGAAGGTTTCGCCGCTCAATTTCAGAGAAAGGAGGGCTTCGCCAACGGTGGCAGTAATCGGAAGCGATTTCACGGCCGGCTTTCCAATGCAGAGGTCTGACACGTCATGAGAGAGCAAACTAACTGCCATGCACTAGATAATTATAACCTAAAGGAAGGTTTTTCTTCTTCTGAACAATTGAAAGATAATTTGGATTTGGATTTGAAAATCGGTGATGGAAATGGGAGGAGGGGATGGGTTTATATAGAAATGAAATGAAGCCGAGTTGGACTGTTTTGTAATAAATATTTTTACGTAGAAGTCCTCGCTAAAACAATATTTACTGTAAATAGCAATTCATTTTAAAGATTGTTCAGGCCTTGATTCTTTGCAATAGCTGGATATTCTATTTTGGTTCCAAAATTAAAAAGATATTAGGTTTCGGAAAAAAATGAAATTTTAAACAAAAAGATCAGCATAAATCATTGCTTAAATCAATTTACTGGCAGTACCTTTTAGTAAGGTTAACAATCAAAATAAATAAACTTTACTTGAGAAGAACAGAAATCTTTTACTGAATCATTTTCAAAATCAGGATTTAATGTTACAATGTAATACAAAAATTTAATGCTACATTTTCAAATCAAGATTTAATGAATCATTCTCTGTACCTTCAGATTTTAAATACCAAAACTCTTCTACATTGGGTAGGTTCTCGAATAAATCACAAATTGAAATATCACTAAGAACAAACGCATCTATCTACTTTTATACGTATTCAAATCAGATATCTCAAGATTATTTTTTTTGGACCATGGTTCATTAAGTTAACAAATGTCAATTTTGGAATTGAATTCGTGACTTTTAATTAGAGCTATCAATCAATTGAGTCAACTTTGTTAGGCATCCACATTTTAGAATCCAGCTATTGCACCCATCTATTTTTGATAATTCTAGAGTCCAACTAATCATCTATTTTTGATTTAGAAGATTCTCAAGTAAGTCAACAAGTTCGAATCTCACTTACCATGCACCCATCCATCTAATAACACGCGGAACAATTATACTTTTCTTGATTTACTTTGTTCTCAAGAACCAAGGTTCAAATCCAATTAACCTCATTTTATGTGATGTTTTAAAATCACTTAATTCGTTTATTCTTTTTGTATTTTTTCCTATTAATTTCTTCTTACTTCCAAATTTTTATCAAAATTAAAGCGCGTACAAACATTATAATATGTAATTATTTTAAATAAGCTAACTTATCTTTGTTTGAATTTTATTGGTTTTATCCTCGGAAATATAAACTTTACTGGAAAGATGTCATACTTTCAAACACTTACGATAATACTAATATGAATGAAAAAAACAAACAAACAAATAAACTATAATATGAAGAATAAACTATGTGAATGCACTCTTTCAGTTTTATCATAAGCTTATTTTTCCTAATTCAACCCGTAATCTCACGTAATATATAAGAAAAAACAGAGTCTTTCACTTCACCAAGCAGTCTCGTGTGATATATAATTAATTTTATATTGTTATTTTAAATAACTGAACATGATCTATATTTGAGTTTTATTGATTCTAAATAAATTGTTGTACAATAAAAGGCTTACGACTGAAAAAAAGAGTTGAGTGAGAATAAGAAAATAACGATCAAGAAGAAATTAATTCATCACGGAAACAAAAAAAGTTGCAATTGAGTTACCTTTATATGCTCGATTTTCATTAAACAAAAAAAGCTCGGATATTTTCTGGAACATAAAGTAGTTTGGAATATTTTGAAAATTATATATAAAAATATTAGGCTATATCCAAATTCATATAATGTATAGTGTTGTATTAGTTTGTTCAGTTTTTATTTCTGTACTTGATCGTTTGAGCTATAAATAAAAACTATAGCTGTAAGGATCAGGGCCAACCCTAGGGTTAGGCTGGTGAGGAAGCCGAATAAGGTAACCCCCTAAATCAGGCAACCATTGTCGAAGAGGAAGAAGCAACATTCGATGAACAATATAAATAAATAAACAAAGTGTTACATAAAACTTAAGTAGAAGGTGCGTAGGTTATGTGGTTGAATATTAGTTAAGAGGTCATGAGTTCAATAATGGACAATGACAAGATTAATTTTTCTTTTCTTCTTCATTTTTTCTCTTACTCGTTATAAGCTTTTTCAATCTTTACTATTTGGACATTATTTCTGATACCCTTTGATCTTTAACTACTTATTTTTCCTTACATAACTTTTTTAGCTTTCGTATTATATAAATTCTTTTTTGTTGAACAATCTTTAATTACTCACCACAGTAGTTCATCATTATGTTTAGGTAAAATTTAATAAATGCAAGTACAACATTTTATTTCCTGAGTTTGTTTACGATAACAAAAATATTATTATTTACAACTAAATATAAGTTTGTTATTGATATTTTTTCCCATAAACTTGAAAAAGGAAATTAGGGTAAAATAATTAGTCCTGTTTAGGACAACCAAAATCTCAGGACTGATCCCGCTTAGGATAAACTAAGTAAATGCATGCATGCATGCATACATGTACATATCCATACATACATACATACATATATATGTGTGTTTGACATATGCATATGTGTGTGTGTATGCATGCATGCACATACATGAAACATAAGAACCATAGTTGAATATTGATCTTTTCTAAAGTATAATAAATCAATAAAAGAGCTTACAATAAAATTTATTATCTTCGGGCTGAATAAACATACATTTTTTTTTTTTGATAATTGCGTTAATACTTATTATTTTTTATGTTATGCTTTAGTTAGAAGCAACAGAATTCGAACATCTTCAAATTAAGGATAAAAAATATGGTTGTCTCATTGTTTGGTTGAATATGGGTATACTAAATAAGTTCATTTATACCTTATACATTGCATGTGACCTATGGTTAAGTTAACTAAAAAACTAAAGATAAAGCTATAAATCTCATGCACACACACACAAGCACACATACATACATACACACATATACACGCACATACACACACATACACACACAAATATCTATATATATGTGTGTGTGCGCGCGCTATATATATATATATATATATATATATATATATATATATATATCTATGTGCGCGCGCGCACGTGTGTGCATATGTATGTGTTTGTCTATGTGTATGCGTGTGCGTGTGTATGTGTGCATTTGTATATGTATATGGTTATAATACTTCATTTTAATTCATCGTTCTTCATTTTATAATTAACTATTTAGATTTTTTTCTCATTCCTATTGATATTATCATGATGTATGAAAACATATAATTCTTTTCCAATAAAGTTTATATTTCAAAATAAAGAATCAATAGAATATAAACAAAGATCAAGCTTTTTTAAATTTATAATATGTATTGAAGGAATCGAACATGGATTCCTGAACATGGATTCCTATAGCGATTATAAGAAGCGACATAATGGGAAAAAATAATTATTTCAAAATTGACTAGGCGATTGAATATATTTGATAAAATGAGGTTAACTGAATCAAATTTCGGTGTCTGATGTAAACAGAATCAAGAGAAATGAAGTTACTCTAAAATTTTAGATAAAATTGATTAATTGGATTCTAACTTAATGAGTTTTTATTTATTTATCTGAGGCCTTAAAATTAACTAAGTAATATAGATGTTATATATGGATTTAATTCATTGAATGAGTTAGAATTTATTTAAATTTTAATTGATTGATTTTGGTAAAATATACCTAAATATTTTATAAAGGTATTAAATATGGGTCGAAAATTATTTAAATAAATTTGGCAGGGCATATGCGGCTACTTTGGATAGCAATATGTTTAAATTAATACATGATAAAGTGTTTATCGTAAATGAGGTAGAAGAGAAATACATGGAAATATCCAGATGTTTTATTGCACTTAAAGGGCATAAATAAGCTCCTAATCTATCATTATATTCACGAAATAAAATAACAATAAACCCTAGCCTCCATTAGCGTACGTGGAAGCTAATAGCTAGATAGGCGTTGCAAGCAAGGCTAGGAGAAAGGAAAAGGAGTACCTCAAGGAGGAAATATCTTGCAATACCATATGAAATAAATCGGCAATTATGTTTAAGGTAATTTATTTTCAAATATTTAAGTTTATAATATAACCCATTATTAATAAACTTATATTCAACTAGAGTAGGTTAAAAAATGATTGTATATATAATTATTTAATATATATATATGTATGTATGTATGTATGTATTATATTTTAGGGGAAAAAGATGTAATTAAAAAAAATCATCTTTAATTTCGGCCTAAAAGATTGTTCTCTAAAATATAATTTTGTTTTAGATTTAATTATATTAATTTTTATTTTAATTATAATATATAAATTTAGTTGTGCACTGCAATTTTTAAGCATATATGTATATATATATTCAATAAAAATTATTTAATGTTCTAGAAAAGCACAATATAGTTTTTGGAACACTATGATATATATTTTTATTTGTATCATAATTATTATAAATTATAGAAATAGTGTATATACAATAAACTAAAAAATAAAATAAAATAATACTTCAACCTATAAAAAAAATAGTTTTGAAAAATTGAATTTTTTTTGCACTTTGGAATACTTTTTGTTAATCTTTAAAATGGATATAATAATATTATGAATTTTGTGTTAGTAAAATATATATAAATTTTATTATGAAAGGGAGAATTTTGTATAAGTAAAATGTAATAATTATTATGAATTTTTAAATTAATAATTGAAAAATCTAATTTTGGATGTGATAAATAAATCTACAATAATTTTAATGCATTGTATTATTTTTGTTGAATTTTTTGTGGTCAAATTAACCATTATGAAATCTTGAGTTAGTCAAATATATTAATAAATTATATACGTGTGTGTTAAATTCTCATTAGTATGTCGATATATATACATATATACATGCATACATACATATATATATATGCACGCGCGTGTGTGTTCCACATAGACATTATAATAACATAACAATGAACATACGATTCATTATATAAATTCTACATAATTTAACTGAAATAATTATAATAATATTAATTAAAAATAGTTCTTAATATACCAACCCAACGCTAAATGTTATTTAATGCGATTTATGTTATTCATGGTAACACGTTATAAAAAATAGTGCATAATGATTTTTTGTTGAAATTTTCTCCTTTTAATTCGTTGTTAGATATGCCTAATTCAATGAATTTCATGCTAATAAAACTTCAAATTCAAACAACCAAATTGTATACCATCTAAATTCACCTAAATCAATACTTCCAATAATATTCGCAGTTTAAAACATTATAACTACATTGTTCTAAAGCATCAGCACCAAATTTCATACCAAATAATAACAACACACTACTTTTGCAAAAATGTTATTTACTAACCTTTAAATATCAACTAAGGCAATAATAATAAAATTTTAGTTACTACCTTTGACTAAACACAAACACACTTCTAAGAGTTAGTTAATTAGCATCCTTTTTTGTTTTTATCATTAGTTAGAGCATAGAGTTGCATATACTTGGTGTAACTAATGTTAGCAATGTCCATAATTTGAATCATTATGATTACATCGTTCTTAAGCATTAGAACCGAATTTTGCACAAAATAAGAACTGCATATTAATTTTATGGTAATATTATATGCTAACCTAGAACCATCAAAAACTTGATAATAGTAATTTAATCACTTGTTTTAACAAAACGCTTCTAAATTTTTATCCATTGGCATCTTCTTTGGTTCATATTATAACTAAAAAAAATATAATTCCATATTCCTAATTAATATTGATAGAGTTAAGGATATACCCTAAGGGAAATTATATAATTTGCTATCTAAACTTAACTTTGTAAACAATCTTGTTTGCAATAATGTATGATTTTGGTTTTGTTTTCTATTATATGTGTTGTTATATAGTGATATAAACAATGAATTAATCAGACAAGCACCTTTGTCCAAGTGGTTAATTGATTCGGCTTTGGTGCAGGATGTCACAAGTTCGAAACTTGCTTTCGAATGTTTATTTGACACGGGATATGTTGTCCCAATGATTTGTTGTATATAAAGTACCAGTTCAAAAAAAAAAAACAATGAATTAATCAAATTAAGCATGTATATGTAGAAAATCCATAGGAGAAGTGTTTTATCGATTACAGTTCAAAATATGTTAGTATTAAATTGACATATACAAAATACTAGCTCCTTAAACGTTCCTAGTGAAGATGTATTGAGAAAAGGATATTGATACATGTGTCGAGATTAGTGTACATAGTATGGATAATGACTTACTCATGATTAG
Source organism: Allium cepa (assembly GCA_030765085.1). Classification (NCBI taxonomy): domain Eukaryota; kingdom Viridiplantae; phylum Streptophyta; class Magnoliopsida; order Asparagales; family Amaryllidaceae; genus Allium; species Allium cepa. The sequence goes on along the minus strand of CM060928.1, from coordinate 318,192,587 downwards.
CAGGGACACCAAGGGGTCATATACTTATGGTTGTTTGGAGCCATCGTAGAACGATTCAATGATACTTTTCTATATGTTAATATAACTAAGCCAAAATAGAAAATCTCATGGTAATTAAGCATAAGTAGTCTTCTGACTTAAGGTATTATCGATCTTAAGTAGCTAGGTTATACTTTGATTATGATTAAACACTTGATATGGCGATCTTATTACGACAATAGCTGGGTATATGTTGAACTATTTGAATTGAGACATTAACCAAGAAATAATTCATCTCCTTTGTTATAAAAGGCCAGTGTCGTCGTAATTAGTATACTACTTAAAGGTTAAAAGCTTTAGGCAAAATAATTCAGTTAATCGATAAATGTTATCATATTGAACTAATGACTGTGAAAGTTATTTACGCAATTAAATATAGACAGTAATAGAGTTTTTGACCTTAGTCCAAACTCTATATGTCTAAGTGATGTTGTGAAGACGAAAAGAATATGTGTATAAAATGTCGTTAATAGGTAAGCTTATTTTATATCAGAAATTGGTTTTCACCTAAATGGTCTGTAAGCATTGAACTTGGCCCGATACTACATTGCAGTAAAATTCATGTAGACTTCGATATTAAAATTATTTGAATATTGACTAAGGATCGAGTTTACACTAGAGAGTCAACAAAACCGCGTTATTAATTATTTTCAAATTCGACCAATTGGAAAATTTAATTTATAAATGTTTCAAATCATAAAAATGTTTTTTTAATGTTTTATGGAATTTTTAGTTACTTATTAGATTTAAATTTGGAAAAAACAATGTATAAAAGATGAATGTTAGTTCAATTGATCAAGGAGCTGGAAATGTAATAATTAAACAAAGATTCAGATAGGAATCGACGAGGCCTTTGACCTTAGTTAGTCAAATCCAACATCGACAATAGATGTCTGAAATGGGAGATTGGGCTGCCTTCAAGGGCTGGAGGAAAAGTGAGAGGAAAAGGTTCCTATCTTTGGTTGTAATAATATAGCCTCTGCACTATTTTCTATACACTTTTTTGAACCCTCTAGCCTCTATTAGTACCATTGGTGAAGCCTTGCATACAGCCTAACAAACTAAAGTTGAGGAGGAGAACGTGGAGCTCCAAAAGGAAATTTTAGCAAACGATGTGTTAGGTACCTTGTAAAACATCAACGATGAATGGTATTTTCTATAACTCACTCGCATTCACACACACACACACACACACACACACACATACACACACACACACACATACATACATACATACATACATACATACATATATATATATTCATGTACATCTATAATGTTATTCAGAATTTAATTTTGTAATTAATTATATACAAATCTATTTTAAACATAAATATAATTCATATATGTGTATGTGTGTATATGTATATGTATATATATTAATTACGTTTTTCAGTTTAAATAATATATTTTCGGTTCTAGTCTAATGCATATGTATATATGTATGTCTATTATATATATAGATGTGTATGTATGTATATATATGTATACGTATGTGTATATGTATACGTATGTGTATATGTATGTGTGTGTGTGTGTTTTTGTGTGTGTGTGTGTGAAAGTACTAACGCTTATTATGATATTTTATAGTTTATGCCCATATGTTTCAATTTTAATATTAAAAGAATATTTTATTTTCTATTTTAGACTAAAAAAATTATTGTATATGTAGAGAGACAAACATACACACACACACATTATACATATAAACATTGATTTTCATGTAGAAATCAATTTAAATTAATGATCCCTTTAGGCTTAAAAAACAAAGAAACATTAAACACACACACATATATTATTTCAAACGTCAAATATGTTCAAATTTCAATTTCCAAATTTTCAAGCATAATTTGATTTAAATGAAAAAAATCAATTTTTTTCCCATTCTTTGGCGACCGAAAATAAAAACAATAATTATATATGTTATTTTGAATAAGTCAAATATATAAATATTTCAAATTTAGGAAAGTCAAATTTTTTAAAATTTTAAATTCCAAAAAAAACCCAATATATATTAATTATATATATTTGAATATAGTTTCCAAATAAATTATTTAGAATATTTTATTATGTATTTTTTTTTGAAATGGTACTTAGATACAACATGTCAGTAGGACAATAAACCACAAATCATGTGTTAATAAATGTTCGACTCATACTACGCAAGTTTTGAACTTGTGACCTCTCGCACCAAAATCGAATCACTTAACCAATGGGACAATGGTGCTTGTCATTATGTATTATTTATATATATATTATATGTGTATATTTATATTATTTAATATCAAATATAATTTTAAACGGTTGAAAATATTTAATATCTGCTTATGTAAGTAGAAGAGATCATTATGATATATAAATTATCCCCATTGACATTGTGTTGAAATATTCATCACATTTATATTTTACTAACCATAGGACACAACGATTGATTTTTTATTGCATCCTTATGATACTTTATATATTTATATATTGTCGTGATGTTTGCATTGTGAATATGAATATCATAAAACATCAAAATATCAAATTAAAATAAATTAATAAATTAATTTTGAATTAAATTATTAATAAATATTATTTCAAATATTGACAAGCTAGTAAATATTTTAAATAAATGTAATAAATCAAATATTATTCAAACACTTTTACTAATTAAATACTAAATTTGATTTTGTATAAATAAATTTCATTCTCATAAACAGAAAATAAGATCTAGTGCAATTTTATAAAAGATACTTAGAAATTCATAATTTTTACCCTATTGCCAACACACCTTATCCAACAATGGTTTCAGATCCCATATTGTGTTTATGTAAATAATTAATTGCTTTGGGCACTACATGTAATGATCTGCCCTTCTAGACACACCAATTTAATGCCTGAAAGAGACCTTCGAACTTGAGTCGTACCAAAAAGGATGGAACGTTAGATGGACATAGTTCGCATGGTCGGAGATAAACATAAATTTTAAACATCAACGCTTTTCGATCTCACAGTGGAAAGAACAAAACATAAATAACTTAAATAAACTAAATAACTATGCTTAATCAAATAGTGACCAAATATAGGAAACCAACTAGGGAAAATTCCTGATAAATGACTAAAAACACAAATAAGCATGTGTCTGACTAGTGTAATAGGATACAAATAGAATGACTGTAATTAAAATGACACCAATGTGCATGGCCAACTTCTCCATTTATCTTACTCTAGTCATAATTTCCTACAACCTTGTTAACCTGTAAAGTATGTATAAAGTGGGAAAGTGAAAAGTGGTCAGGCATAGTTTGGTGTAATAAATATCACCAATGGCATGGTGCTATTTTGAAGGTAAATTAATAATTATTACCTGCACTACTAGCCGTGTTTACCTGATCCTGTACACCTGGATTCAACAAGTTAGCCAACTTATTCGATACAGAATGACAACCTATAATATGCCTACGATCTGGTAACAATCCATATGGATTCCATTTGTAGATCAAACATCTTGAAACTGGGTAAACTTAGCATATATCCAGTATACAGCCTCGATAATAAACGACATATACAACTATACTACAATAATACATTGAGTATACAGGCCTGGTGGTAAACCTCCTATATAAGTACACCATTGTAATACATCGAGTATAATCCTCGATATTAATTCGCCAATATAAGTACACTATCGTGTCATAACCTTTATATATGTTTAATTAATAACATATACAGATCAAATAACAAATCAATTCTCCATAGGTACAACAGTGACATGACGTGAATGCTACTGTATGGATATCTCCATTCTTTCAACCACCTACATGTTGGAATGTGCAAATCATGACACCACCAATAATGATGGGAGTAATGTAAATGCGATATAATCGCACACCTACGCCGAGTGTCATGTTAAACTGATATTTTTAGTGGTATAACCTAGAGGAAGTTCTATAATTTATTGCAAATTATTAACTCTGTAGTCAAATCTCGTTCGAAATAAAAGGTGTAGTTCTTTCGGTTATATACTTGTCAAACCCCGTTATGTTAACTAATATTTAATTTAAGACGGTTAAATAGAAAATCCTTAAATAATTTGTTATGTGATAGTAATTACAATGTGTTTTCATCATGAGAAATTTATCACATTAAAAACAATATAATTTTTTTTAAATATTCCTAGTCAAGATGTTTGAGACATGATATCGATACATCCCTTGAGGCTAAAGTACATAATTCTCTCCAAATGTTGGGCAATGTAATAATAATCATTGTTGGGGGCATTAAGAGATTACGTATTGATTATTAGTTTATATTTATGGAATGACTTACTCAAGAGTTTTATTGGATATATAACTAAGGTCAAATGGAGAATCTCGAAGTTATGATATTACACAGTTCTCTCGAATTGATAATACTGTTAAACTTCAATGTGGACACTCCACTTTGATTATAGTTAAATCATGGCATGACATCCATCGATGGCCATAGTGGGTCTAAATTGAAGATTTGTGAGTGAAATACAATTCAAGAGATAATTCATTTCCTCCGATAAGTTAGTTTCACGGTCAACTGTAGTTAACTCAAAGTTAATGTCTTTGCTAGAGCATTACGGGTAATAATAATTATTATTGAACCAAGGAATTCCTTTTGGATTAAAAAAGTTGAATGTGGATGATACTGGAATTTGGACTAAACCAAATTCCACTAGTCCTTAAGTAATATAGTTTGCGAAGAAAATTGATGTAAAAATCGTTACCACCACTACCGCTTAAAATGGTGAATTGGACTGTAACAAAAATGCATAAGAGATAAATTTGATAGAACTATCACATCACAGCTAAGATGACGTTTTCATGTTAATATTCGAATTGTTCGATATTAATCCCCGATTGAATTTATACCTTTGAGGCGCACAACTGCAATGTTGAATACTCTAAAAGACCGCACGATTTAATTAAATTATAGATGTTATAAATTAAAATAATTAATTAATATTTATGAAATATTAATTATTAAAGTTTATTTGATTTATTCGAGTATCATTAGTATTTAATAAAGTGAGCATTTAAAAGTTATATTTGTACGTATCGATATACGATATCAATAAATGTTTTAATTGGATATATATTAAATATCATTTGGTTTAGAAGATTTTATGGGAACATCTAGCTCTTACTATGGATAACCATAAGGAAAGGGGATGAGTTATAAATGCTCAAAATCTAGATTTGAATTAGTAGAAGTGGAGGAGCAAACAAAGGAAATCAGTTCTCCACTTTGTACTTCAACCTTATTCCTTTTCAACCTCACCATTAGGATAAATTTTTGCTACCCTCCACCTTGCCTTGGCCACAAGCTTCAAGGAGTATTAGGCTATCAATTCCAAAGAAATTTTAAGCCAAATTCAATTTATAAAAGGAGGGGTATTCATCTTTATTTAGTTGCATTTTCTAGAGGTGTTTTGATCAGATCTAAAGGAGTTTCATTCATCAATCAAGGTGCTAATCTCAGGCTGGTTTTTTTTGTAACATTTCATTTCTAACAATTATTATTCTTATTATATACATATGTGTGTGTGTGTGTGTGTGTGTATGATCATCATGTTTATCTCGTTTGGATTGGTACCATTACAACGAAATTGTTTATAGCTTGTGTTATCCAACTGTACGTTCCTATTCAAATTGTATTTAAATAAAAAACATAAAATATTATTTATACATCTAGTTTCTTTTCGACCAACTTATTTATACTTTTAAAAATTTATTATTAATTTTAAAATAGATTTAATAATTTTACTATGCAACATATGTAAATGTATATAATAGTTTGTATATATATGTTAAATTATTTAAAACAAATTTACAAAATATGTTAATTTATTCAATATAATATCTATTAACATATACATATATATATTCTTTTTATAAAAAACTTTTGTTTAATCCATACGGATTTGACATTAATTTTTTTTATCAAGATCCCCTTTTGGCCAAAAGTAAACAAATTAAATTTCTAATAGATATAATTAGTAATTTATAAATGTGTGTGTGTGTATTTTAATTAAAATATAATATTATGCATGTGTGTGTGTTTCGAAAGCAAATTAGACTATATATATAAGTTGTAATTTGAATTTAGAATAAAAAAAATTCTTAGATTTGTATCTAATTTTGAATTTTAAACTAACATAAGATTTTTAAGATATTAATTCAAAATAACTTGAATTCGCCAAAGCTATTTAAATAAATATCCACATTTATTATTTTATAGTATATATAATTCCCATATAAAACTATGGACAACAAAGGCTCATACAAAGGGTCAAACGTGCCCATTGCCGTGTAAATCCCAACATCTATATGGTATATTTAAACAAGTACACTTATATATGTTGCATGTGCACTATACACGAATTTGAAACACTTATAAATATAACTTATATAAATTAAATAAAACCATTTATAAAGAAATTAAATAAACCTAAGAGTTTATTTAAAACATTTTAGATTTGATCTAAAACTAATTAGATTTTGTAAGCCCAATAAAGTTCTTAAAATGGGAATTTATTTTGAAATTCACTTAATTAACCCATTGTGTGCTGGTCCAATTCCTTCAATGGTACCATAGGACAATAATCTATGTAGTTTAAATTAGTAATATCAGGGCTAACTTGCTAAAATCTACCCATTTAATAGGGTGTCTACAAAGGTTGTGTCTATGGTTGGAATAGGGTAATTCAGTATTCTGCCCTACATGGCTACTAGCCTAGCTCAATGGATGAAGTAAAGCAGAAGGTTATTTCAACACAAAGGTGAATTGATTTTGGGCCTTTGGTTAATTTTCAAATTTGTTAGGAAAATTTAACAATTTTTAAATTTAAAAGTCAAGTTTAAATATAAATGAAATTTTATAAATGTTATAAAATATTTTTCAAAATTATTTAAAATTAGTAATTATTTTTGAAATCTCATTATGACTAATTGAGTCGATTAAATAATAATCATTTCAATTTAACTAATTAAATTTAAACATGTATAACTATATATGTATATTTATCTTAAAATGTTTAAGGTAAATAATGATAATGAAATTTCAAAACCAATTATACATAATCAAATTTGTTTTTATTACTTAAGTTAATAAAATGTTAATCAATAAATAATATACATGTATAATGATATATGTATATATAATTACTATGAGTGTTATAGTATATATATTCAATTTTAAATTTTATACTAAATAAAAATTGAATTAGTTAGAATGTAAATTAAATAAGTAACCAGATAGGATTTAATTAATTAAAATTAAATTAAATTAAATAAGATTTAATTATATAGAGTGTAATTATAAGAAACACATTTTTTTTTTGAAGAGGAACCTTACCTCTTTATTAAAACAAAATATAGAAACATATACATAAAAACCTTAATGGAGAAGCAAAACAAAAGAAACTAAATACATAATCTGACCCATCTATCAAATAGATTCTTATTGGACATAGTACTAATAGTTTGATCAAGCATTAAGATAAGATTTTCCTCCTTATCTTTTTAGCACATGCCATAAATAACACGTAGCCATTTCTTTCGGCCTTGTCAAATAACCATATGTTCCGTTCCCTCCATATTTCACAAAAGCGTACTTTTAGGGCAAGAAGTAGCACCTTAGCATTGCAATTCCTCCATATGATGGCAAGGAAAATAAGATACCACTCTTCCAAGCCAGTATAATCAAGCATATTCATGAAGTTCAAAAGGATAACCATTTAATAAGGTATCCTTTATGCATCAAATACATATGAAAATTACGATATTGTAGACAATATAACATGTATGATAATTTCCATTGCCAATGCATAAATAATTCATTTTATATGTTCCATATTAAACATTTTATTTAGGTATCTTTGCACACCATTTGGGACATTCCCAACATCCTTTATAGTATAAAAGATATAATTAACAAATCCAATAGTGAGTATTAGACAACCAAACTATTACTAATTTTTACATAAGTACATAATTAGCAATTAGCAGTACGTTGTTCACTTATAATTTAGAAATATCTATGCACCTTTTAGTAGTTCTTTCTTATGGACACATGCTTCCTCTATATTTTGGCTGAAATTATACTGTTCGTGCTTCTATCAAAAATATTTATTCAATTCTGATGTTTATAGAATAATACTTCCGTATCATTTCTTGGACCATATCCGCAAAACTCAAAAACTCAATATCGCTCACACTGACTTCGAGACACATTGGTCGTTATGTGAAAATAGTCTATTCTAAATCATGATTTAGAGTTTTCAGTTTCAACACATATGTACCAAAAACAAAAGTCATATCAAGTGATTATTTTGTGAGTAAAATCAAAATCAACTTAAGCACATCGAATGGTGAATCTGTTATGTTAATTTCAACAATTAAGATTTATGATTTTATTCTTATCACAGCTATTCATTATATTCGACTCCATTAATATTGCTCTTGAAGATACATGCACGGTCGATTGATCATATTCCTTTGGTACAATTATCTAAATCATATTTTGATAATATTCTTTGAATCCTTTTGTATTTGTGCATCATGATTCACCCCAACGGCTACCCCATATTAACTTGTCTGCACGTCTTTTTCATGCAAACGTTCAACCGTGCCCTGACCTTTGACGAGTTGAGATACTTTCTTTCATTCAAAAGAAGAGATGAGTGTCCTTCTTTGGTTGTAATCGAGGCTCAGAGGAATCATAATATTATTTGCAACTGCAAAGTAACTTGCCCCAATTCAAGACCCAATACTTCTTCATCAGATGTCCTGAGGGGTTCAACCGTCTTCGGACAACTGGGGGTAAGTTCCCTTTCTTACTCATTGAGCTTTGATGTGTTATTATGGAATTTCTAACAAGTCTAATAATTCTTATAGTTATCCCAAGGCCGAATAGGGACTTGTCTCTCGATGGAATTTTTCAAACCCTAAAGGCTATTGATGTTGGAGAAGGATATGTTAAATTCTTGTTCACTGATGAACACTTGCTTCGATACGGCTACTGCATATAGGGAGATTCGCACACGATCCACCTCCTCATCTTACGGTTCCGAGGAATGCGCTTTCCAAGAACGAGAAGGTCCATCCGACTAATCAGTTGAGGGGACTTACGAGGGAAAAATGCCGCGACCGAGGCTAGTAGCCCAGCTAAGATGCTCCTGATTTCAGTAGAAGAGGAAGAGGAATTTAATCAAAGGAAAGGCAAGGCTGTGATAGATATAGAAAAAGAAGAAGGTGAGATTAGGATTAGTAGTGATGAGTCCACTTCTAGCGATGATTTCTATATGGAATTAGATGATGGGGATTCTAAAACGTGTGATGAGACTCTAGGGATGAGCCCCGTTGTCCCGAACTCTCCTTCCCCAAAGATAAGTGAAAAATATGATGCTCCAAAAGCCAGACAACATTGGGACTTCTCGATTAATGGTGTCGGTGTAGATTTTGGAGACTTAAGCGATGTGTACATTGATTTTGACATACTTATGGAGGAAGATCCCAAGTTTAGAGAGATGCCTCCTCATTTGGGTGATATCGCGCCCGAAGTTAGTCCGATTCCTTCCACAATGGCTGCCCAATCTTGATCGTGACGTCGCTTTAGGCCTTCCTCGGAATACACTACACGTTTTACTAGGGTTACACTCACTTTCACACCTATTGTTCATGCCTATTCTCTGTTACTAAGACTTTTTATTTGTTCTTTGTGCTAGGTATGATGATAGGACACGACCTTTATGATGATCTTGAAGAATTTACCGACTCTCGATGCTGGTCGAAGCGATATTCCAACCATCACCAACCCCGTAAGACGGAGGAGGAGTAGCAAAGAAGAAAAGATTTATAAGCTGAAGCTTGTCATCAAGACGATGGGGAATGGAGCTGAATATACAAAGGTGCGTATGAAAAGAGGAAGACTTTCGACAGGAGAGAGGAGCCATCGAAGAGGTCTTAATTTGATCGCGGTTCCCATTCTTCATAACAGCAAGATTTCACTCTGAATCTCTCTTCAGTGGGTAGGGCAATCCCGGTTACTTCTGCCCTCATTCCATCTTCAACTCATCCGTCATCTTTTGTTGCTATTACCCACAGTGCTTCATGCCCCCGCTGAAGATAATCTGGTCCTCCCAGGCTTGAGGCGGTGCTCCCCAGGTGGTTCTTAAGGGGGGTTAAGTTTGATCGTGATCTCCATCCAATTCATAGAGATTCATATATGCCACATCTTTAGGCTATTCAGAATGATTTAGAGCAGGATGAAATGGTGGGAAAAATTATGCAAGCAGCTTGCGGACATAAACCCAACAATTATCAAGAAATTCTCTCCTTTGAATAAGAGAAGGATGATTTCAAGAGAGAGTTGGTGGAACGCGACATCAGGGTCAAACAACTAGAGGAGGAAAAGGAAGCGGTGCTTCGAGAAATCAAAAGGAATGCCAGCTTGCAAAAGGAATTAAAAGAGGCGCAAGTGAAAATTGAGATCGTCCTTAGAGACAAAATCAAAAAGGCGCATGCTGAAGAAGTTAAAATGAAAGCGGAACTTGACGCATGGATGTAATCATTAAAGCCCAGAGGAAGACTACCTCTAATCGTGACAAGATCATTGAAGATCATAATAAGATGGTCGCTGAATATGGAGAATTTGTGAAGTTACACGATAAAAGAATTTTCGACCAGGCTGAGATGATTATCATGCTTCAGGACCGAGTTCCGTAGCTTAGCGTCGATAAAACTTGTATCAGAGTTGAGAAGCTGTCGTTGCTACAGATTATCCATAGCTTCAGAATGCCTTTGAAAGGAAGATAGAGAAGATGGAGGAGACCATCTTCAACTTTTATGTTAACTCCTTGCTGCACCAGGGGAGCCTTAGCTACTTAGGCCCTAAATTCCCGCGCACCCTTGCTCTGGTTTGGAAGGAGATATTGTCCTGCTTTCATGATAGCAGTGATGTTTATAGCGCCTGAGAATTAGAGAATGCCTACCTCAATGAAGAATCACAAAAGGCATTGGTCGAGAGCCGCGAGATCTTGCGGATTGAGAGAGAAAAGGAGGCTGCCGACGCTACTACGACAACGACTGCCGAAGCGCTTTCGGGGCCTCTTATTATCGATGTCGGCAAACCATCAAGGCAGCCCCACGATCCTTCGACCAGGTCTAGGCTTGAAGCTTCCCCTAGGATTATGGAATCAACGAAGGTGGGTGATGGCGGTGAATTCAAGTTTGACATTCATGGTCAATCTTGTGGTGTAGGTAATCTGCTTGCTTCTTCCGAGTTTGAGAATTTTCATCTCAGGTCTCAAGAGCAGGAAGAATTTAACACTTTCATTTTTGCTCTTATAGGTCCGTCCTCCATATCTTTTGATCTACAGGCTTTCTCGATGTCTGGACCTATTGATATCTCTACTATTTCCGTGCTCGTTTTAATACATGCTCCGATCGCCATGCCTATGTCTAGTTCATAACTAGGGCCAAAAACCAAGAAGATCGTCGCATTACATGGTTTAAATAACCCATCCATATCTTTGGAGGGTGACTTCGCAATGGGCGAAACTTGGGAGTAGGAAATTCATATTGAGCAGCCGTGCAGATCTCAAGAACAATTAGTTGCCAATAAGAAGGAGAAGGCCGAGGCAATAAAGGCTTCTAAGAGATCCCACAAATTTTGAAAGTGCAAAACGAAGGGCCAGTCTTTTGAAAAAGTCACAGAGTAGGAGGAGGACATTAGCATTGAGAAGATCGTTGACATTATTGGCAGCGACACCACACCGGAGATGAAGCAAAAACTTCGAACAAAAGGTGGGAAGGGGAGTGGTGGAAAGAAGTGCCGAGGAGATTGGGTGGTCGTTGATCTAGTTTTGATTCATTTTACGTTGTTTTGTTCAAGTGCAGAGTATGCACTTAGTATTTTTGTTGTACCATCTATATTTTTCTTTTGTCGGCCGACATTGTGTCGGTACAGCCCTCACATTTTGACCTTGTATAAAAGAAAGTTATGAATAATATATTGTTGATACTTTGACTGCAGCTTTATTTATCTGCTCATATGTGCTTTGTGCAATTATGCTTAATTTGTTTACACCTGTTTTCTTGTGTGTTCTGTGCACTTGCGTTTACTTTGTGTACTTCCATTTCACCTTATCCAGTTCTATGATTAGGGCCAAAATTCTTTGTTTAGAGTAACAAAAATCATGGAATTTTTGTAGGTATTTTTATTTTAGTACCAGTGTATTCCCCCTAGTTCACAGGGCTGTTTGCTTCGAACAATTGGCAAACGACCGGTAACTTAGGGTTTGAATAGTTTGCATACTAAAACTTGGAATTTGACTAAGTTACAACGCGATTTTTCTTCTTTTGCAAGTTTTGTAGCATACAACTTATGTTTTTATGCAATTATGGTAAGTATGCAACATATGCATGTTTGAAATGTGCACAAAAAAGTAAACTAAGTGCAATACATCTATACTACTAATAATAAAAATTCAACCAACCAATTTCAACCGTATCTTTTGGAACTACCCAAAATATCCTTTCACGTCCACTTCTTCTTCGTCTGTTTTGGAACTACCAGGGAGAGTTGTGTAATTCTCTTTTTCATCTACTTACTCCCCATTTTCTCCGTTTACAATACGTTACCGTATCATCCAAATATTTCACTGCTCGCGATTTAGGGTTTCCAATCCTCCTACAGTTTGCTCTTCGAATCTTGCACTCACTTCGACATCTAGCGTTGGAGATCGTGATTTAGGGTTTTTAAACCCTCGAAAATTCGCTCTTGGCATCTGGCATTCATGTCGACGTTTAGGATTGAAGGCTCACGATTTAGGGTTTCGAATCCTCCTACAGTTCGTTCTCGGCATATGACATTCACGTCGACATCTAGAGTTTTAATTCAATCTGATTTGGTCAGGGAAAAGGTAAAATATTTTAACATGATGTATACTCAACTAATTTTTATTGGTGTAACTTAAAAGCGCTTAGGTAGATTTGTTTAATTTGAATCTATTCAGATTGTTCGATTTGGTTTAACTTTATTTAAGTATTTAACTCAATCTGGTATATAGAAGGGTAGAAGATGGTATTGTTGCGGCATGGTTGTACAGAGATGGTATGTTGTGGCAAAGAGGTGAGCTGCTGAATATTAACAAAAGGCATGTAGTGTTATGGCAATACAGTGGTGAGTTGCTACGGAAGAGATATGAAGTGCACATGTAAAAACATAACGGGATTGCAATTAGAAAGAAGTAAAGCTTGAGCAGAGGCGGTTATTGCACTTCCAGGGTCTGATGCTTTAGAATGCAAACGTGCTGAAAAGAGGCAACTGCTACGCGGTAGGGAAGAAATCCCAATGTACTATAGACCGAGGCAGAAGGCTTAGGACATGGGGCTCCAAGCAAGGAGCAAATAAATGGGCGAAACATGAAATGAAGCATTTTTAAGGCATGCACAAAAGGTTGTATGGTGGGTGAGCTAGGGAGGTTTCAACCACATGCGGTTGGACTAGGTGGCTTCATCTTCTTTAAATATGTAGCTAAGCTGCAAATTGAAATTGCAAGCTAGACAGGAAGTGAGGCATATAAAAGATGAGATGACTATAGGCTGCAGCTAGAAAGTGTGGCGGCGGTCTGGCGATATATGAGTGATTATTGCTGCCAGGAAGTGTGATGACGGTCTAACGCTACATGAGTACACTGCAGGGAAATTGCAAGGAACGTGCTACAAAAAAGAGTCAAGCGAGATAGATGATGCTGATAACACAATTTTTAAGGTAAACTCAAGTCATTGATTCGATCGTGGTGGGTTCTAAAATCCAAGATAAGCTCACACCAACTACCAATCGATAGCTACAATGTATCCTTTTCTTAAAACTTTCTTAATTTAAGTTTATTGATTCTTTTCTTTTGAATTTAATTGACATAATTAGTCACTTATTGATTTCTTAGTTTTTACTAAATAAAGTGCATACTTTGGTTGCCAAAATGGATTTACTACATATTGAACAACTACCTCCAAGCAGTTTATGTTCTTATGTTTTCCTATTATACATAGCATTTTTTTGTTTTCTTACACCATTCATTTTCCAATTTAAAAAATAAAATGATTCCACGAACATGCCTTTGACAATAATTTATGACTTTTCTTATGTTGTCAAGATAAAATACACCGCACTCTTTTTGTCAACATTCTTACAATTGGCTTTATAGCTAGAAATTACATGATGGCATTTCTTTTATTTGTGTATATATATATATTTCATGTAAATGAGATTCATTTTTGGGTATTTCACGTACAGCTATGATTATGATTTTAATGTGGTTTCATTCAATTGGAAGTGAGGAATAGAATATTATAATATTTAAGCAACTTACTATAGGCATGAATATTATATTGTCATGTTATAAGTAGAAGTTCATACATAAATTTATTTTGTTTAACTTGAGGATAGCTTCAACTTATTATGACAGGTACCTTACCATTTTTTATTTTTAATATTATACATATGTACATATATACATATAATATACATATGTGCATATGTACATATATATATCTACATATGTACGTATGTACGGATCGTGTCTCACTCACTTTTACTACATCTCAAATCCCTTCTAACTACAACTACATATTATATATTAAATAATATAGTTTCTCTCTCCACTCAGGGGGAGTCGATCATTGCCAGTGCATATGTACATGTTTATGTATATGTGTATACATAGTTAATATTTTTAAATAGCAACAATTTATCTCTGCACACAATGAGAATCATTATCAATTTTGACCAAGATGCACAGTTACATACTTTTATTTAAAGATAAATGGGTTGCAAGTAATAACCAAATCCAAAGATGACTACAAATGCGAAAGGTTGATAACGTTGGTGACAAATGATCTATAGTAAGTTAATATTTGAAACATCAGTTCATATCAGCAAACACCGAGATACAGTTTTCATCCTATATTATTATTGTGTAATATGTCATCGACTTTGCGATGCACTAAGAGTGCAAAATTAAACAAAACCTTAGAAAAGATTATTTTATCATAAATTGGCCAAATGATACATGTCTGATGACTGCAATTTTTTCATGAGAAACGTATTAGGACTGTACGCTTAAAGTACAATACTGCAGGGAAGATCTCTTTGTATTTTTCAAGTTTGATGATTCTGCATATTCTGTATGGTTCTTCCCTCTACGATCTATATGGTTTGTATTTTTTTACAGGTTTGTAAATTTATTTCTGTTTGGTTATCGTCGTTGTAGAAAAATAGTAGCTACAATGTAATTTTCTATTGCATATTGGTTTCAGTTTGTTGATCTCTATATATTTGTACCATGATGTGACTGTACTAAAAATGAATTTTAATGTCCATCTGAACCAACTATAAATTTTTGTCATTGGTTGGCCTATCAGTATCTTTGTACAACACTGAATTGATATGACTGCCATACTTAGTGAGATTGTTCTCTAAAATGGAATTTTTACTATCTTCTAAGAATTTAATAACCAACAACTTTCTTTCGTTGGCTAATTCGTTCTGCGCAACTATGTTAATTACCTACTCCTTTCTCATAACTATGTTTTTCCCCTTATGCTTTTACAAATATTCTGTCTGTTTACGATCAACAATTTGAGTCAAATTTTATACAGCAGCAATCGCTGCTATTTTACTAATTAATATTTTTTCCATAATTTCCAATTATATACCTGGTCTTCAAAGTGAATGTCTTCTCAAATTTTTGTGTTAGCTGGTACAAACTCACTAATTTGCTTTGATTACACAAAAAACGAAGATTCCTAGCATAATCTGAGCAGATATATCATCGACAACATAACTATAACATCACGCACATATAACCCTAATTGATGGAAGAATGAGATATAATAAATATAACATAGACAATAAACTTCGGACTCCCACATCTGTCCGGATGCGTAGCACGGGCCACACACTTGTATATTTATGAGATTAATTGTTATAAGATTAACTTAATAAACGATCTTTGCGAGTTTCTAGAAGCTAAATTGTTTATCAGTACTTAAAAATGTGAGTAGATGTTTATGAGTATCATCTCCTAGGATCTTTACAATCTTCAAACGTGCGCTCCATTGCTTAAAGCATGCATATAGCATAAGTTAACTGCAGGCAGTTACACGTCATCCATGTTAAATGTTGCAGTTAGTCATTGAGTGTCAGCGGTGGGAGTTTTCTGCCTGTTTGTAGTACTTCGATTTTGTTCAATTCATGCCCATCACTTGCAATAGTAGGAGTGGTTTGATCTTTTTATTCCTGTATGGATAAGTTCCTCAATATTATCGGGACAGTTCCGGTACTTGAAAGTGCGCACGGTTTATGGGATGCGTAGTTTTTTTGGAAGCATGTGCGGCTTACAGAATGCGCGGCTTTTAGGATCTACATGTCCCATCGATTCAAAATGGTTTTGATACTTTTCGGTGTTACCTATCTTCGAGAAACATGAGGAGTTTACGTTTTAGGGGCGTGATTTCACGGCTCCGAGAGTTAATGTACCCCTTTTAATACTCCTCAGTGTTGCCTATCTCCGGGCAATGTGAGGAGTTTATGTTTAAGGGGTTAGTGCGCTGCTTATGGGATGCACGGCTTTTGGTACTCCTTAGTGTTGCCTACCTTCAAGCAATGTAAGGGGTTTATGTTTTAGGTGCGCGATTTCACAACTCCGTGAGTTAATGCAAGGTTTATGAAATGCACAGCTTTTGATACTCCTCGGCTTTTCCAATCTTCGGACAACGTGGGGAGTATATGTTACACCTTCCCGATATGGCCGGTGTAACACTGGTTCTTAGAAGGCGAGGATCGGGCTTTGTCGATCCAATAGTTTGAGTCGATTTACTTCCATCGACCCGGCAGGTAATTGTTATGAACACAGTTTTGTTGGTCCAAAAAAGTGAATCAATTTTATTAAGGAAAGTTGGGCATGTTTTTTCCTATTTACAATGCACTCGGCATCCCGGGATGGCTTATTTATTGAAAAATAGAGAGTTCATAGGGTAATTTTCAGGTGAAGTAGCGGTGCAGCAATTCGTTGTTCCACGCTCTAGGAATTTGGATTCCGTCGACAGTTGTCAGTTTGAAAGTTCCATCTCTTAGCTTTTGGTTGATCACATATGGCCCTTCCCAATTTGGTCTAAAGGTTCCTGACACTAGATAGATCCGTTTGACGACAAGGTCTCCCACTTCGAAGGTTTGGTTGTGAATCTTTAATTTGAAATGTCGTGTGACCCATTTTTGGTGGGCGATGGTCCATGACCCTCCTTTCGTTAATTATATCCGATGATTCGAGTAGCAGCTGCTCATTTTCTTCTTATTAAATTTTTTCCTTCGGTAAGAGGGGACTTCTAGTTCGATGGGGATCATTGCTTTTGAGCCATATGCCAAAGGGAACAGAGTTTCTCCATTTGTCGCTTTGTGAGTTGTCCTGAAAGCCCATAATGCGAGTGGAAGTTCATCAACCCAGTTTCCTTTTGCTTTAGTTAGTCGCTTTTTGATAGTGGACCTGATGATCTTGTTTATTGCTTCCACTTTTTCATTTGCTTGTGGATGAGCAACTTTGGAGAAGCTTTTCTCAATTCGGAACATTTGCAGAAGTTTTTGAACTTAATGCTTTTGAACCGGGTCCATTATCAGTGATGATTTTTTGTGGCACATCAAACCTGCAAATAATGATTTTGGTAAAAAATAATAATGACTTTCTACATAGTAATGGTGGCCAGCGGTTCTATTTAGACTCATTTCGTGAAATAGTCAAAAGCAACTATAGCATATTTGGCACCTCCTTTTTCTATGGACAGTATACCGATCAAGTCGATTCCCTATATTGCAAATGGCCAATGTTAGCTCTGTTGATGGTGTTCTTTTAATTTTACCGAATCTTAAGCAAAAATCACATCTTATAGCGTAGTCTATAACATCATGGTTTATTGTTGGCTAGAAGTATCCATACCGGAGAACTTTCTTTGCGAGGGTTTGGCCTTCGGTATGGTCTCTGTATTCGCCTTCGTGCACTTCCTTCAGGACTCGTTGAGCTTCGTCGTCACTTACACATCTAAGAAGGGGGGTTGAGAATCCTCTTCCGTAAAGTATCCCATACTGTATTATAAATCATGGCGCTTTCCGAAGAAGTTTTTTCCGTTGATTCTAGTCAGTTGGAAGGGCCCCTGTAAGTAAATATTCATAATTGACGTCATCCAAGTTTCCATTACAGCGGTGGTTTCGACGATCCAATCGACGTCCATTTTTTCTCTGCTTCGGGGAATCAGAGTCTCAACCGGGACAAGTCCCAAATATTGAGCTTTCCCGAAGCTTCCCAGTTGAGCTATGTTATCAGCCTTGGTGTTCTGCTCTCATGGATAATGAGTTATGGCATAATATTCGATGTCGCTTAGCAACTTTTATACCTTAGGTAGATATAGTGCAAGGTTCTCCCTTGATCCTAGTACTCGCCCTTTACTTGTCAGGCAACTAGCTGGGAGTCATTGTAGATGTTTACGGATTTTATTCCGAGTTCCTTCATAACTTTCAACACTGCTATTAACACTTCGTATTCTGCTTCATTATTTGTTGCCGAAAATTCCAAACGTAGGGCATAGCAAATAGCTCATCCTTTAGGGGTTTCAAGCACTACTTCAGCCCTCGAACAGAGGTTGTTATGTGCACCATCAACAAAGAGTTACCATTGCGTCTCCACTTCCGATGGTGTTTCTTCTTCGTCATCCCATGTAGTAAGCTCGGTGATGACATCTTCCAGCACTTGCTCATTGATCGCTTTCCTCGGATGGTAAGTAATATCTTATTGGTGCAGTTTGATGTTCCACTTGTGAAGTCGTTTGGAAGTTTTAGGTTGATATATTACTTGTTTTAGAGGCTGATCAGTCGGTACTTTGATTGGAAGCGCTTGGAAATACGGTCGTAACTTCTTAGACACTAAAAAGAGGCAATGCGCTAGCTTTTCCAGCTTCGAGGAATTTTTCTCAGCTCCAGTAAATCGCTTTCTAATGTAATACACGGGTCGCTAGATCATTACTTCTTCACACACAAGGGAGGCGCTTAATGCATAAGGAAAGACCGTTAAGTAAATGAACAGGTCCTCCCCTTCGACTGGCTTGGATAGGACTGGCAGAGCTTGTATGTGCCGCAACAGTTCTTCAAATGCAGTTTGACATGCCGCATTCCATTCAAAGTTTGCCTTTCCTTTCTTCATCGCATCAAAAAACAGTGTGCAATTTTTGGTGGCTTTCAAGATAAATCGGCTTAAACCTGCGACCTTCCCATTCAAGCTTTGCAATTCGCTCTTGTTTTTTGAAGCTTGGACTTCTCGTAGGGCCATTATCTGTTCTGGGTTTGCTTCAATGCCCCTGACACTTACGATGAATCCTAAGAATTTTCCGGAGGTAACTCCGAAGTGACACATAAGTGGGTTGAGTTTCATTCCATACTTTCGGAGTACTTCGAATATTTTAGCGAGATTATCCAGGTGATTCTCAACTACTCGTGATTTGACCAACATGTCATCCACATAAACCTCCATAGTTTTCCTGATTTGGCGCTTGAACATAGTATTTACCAACCTTTGAAAAGTTTCCCGGGGGTTCTTTGAACCAAACGTATTACCTTGTAGCAGTATAGTCCCAGATCGGTGATGAAGCTAGTGTCCTCTTAATTAGGTTCATGCATCAGGATCTGGTTATACCCGGAGTATGCGTCCATGAATGGTAGCAGTTAGTGTCCTACCATTTCGTCCATAAGCTGGTCTATTTTGGAACGAGGGAAGTTGTCTTTTGGGCAAGTGTTATTTTGATCCGAGTGATCGATACAAGTTCACCACTTCCCATTGGACTTGTTGACTAAGATCGGGTTAGATACCCATTTAAGATAAGTTGCATCACGGATAAATCCTTAAGCCGTTAAATTTTCCACCTCTTCTCTTAACGCCTTAGACCGTTTAGGACCCAGGCTGCGCCTCTTTTGCTTTACTAATGTGAACTTAGGGTCAATATTGAGCGCATGGAATGCGATTTCTGGTGACATCCCACACTTATCGGAATGTGTCCATACGGGCACATCCAAGTTGGCACAAAGAAATATAGTAAGTTCCAATCGCATCTTAGTTCCAATGTACGATCCAATTTTCAAGACTTTAGTTGCGTCGTCTATATAAACTGGGACAAACACCATTAATTCTGTCGGTGCTGCTTGATCCTCCCCTGAACTCTTCTTTCTAAGTTCCAAAGCCTTATCAAATCAGCTACAGGTCCTCTAGCCAGGGGAGGCTCTGTAGTTACTATTCAATGGGTTCATCAACATGGAGAGTTCTCCCCACATCCTTCCCTTTTTCCCATCTTTTCGATTCACGTAACTCTATAATGTAACATTCTCTGATGGTGTATTAATCTCCTTCGATAACCCAATTCCGTTTACAGTCAGGAACTTCATTGTAAGGCACCATCGGGCCAAAGTGACTTTGAAATTGGCTGAGGCATGTCATCCCATGAAGGCGTTATACATAGAAGTTTCGGCCACAATTACGAATGTTTGAGGGTAACTCTTCGATCACCCTCTCCAAGCTCCATCGGTAGGTCAATTACCCCTACGGGTTGTTTGGTTTCACCAGTATACCCTTGGATTTCTATTTGGCATGTAGGCACACTTTTCATGCCGATCTTTATTTGGTCAAAGATATGGTTGAAATGTATATTGACAGAACTGCCGCTATCGACCAATACTGGTCGAACCACAACGGGCCCGATTCCTACCGTCACCACCATCGGGTCGAGATTTGGAGCTTTGATCCCTTTGGTCTCTCGATTTCTGAATGCAATATCATCTTCTAGATTTCTATGCTGCTTGGTTGGATCCCTATTTTCTATCGTGAGATATGATTCCTTCGGAGCGTGCCTTAATGAACTTGCATACTTCTCCATCTCTCCCTAACTTCTCTATGCAGGATATGGGCTTCCAGATATCGTCCCGATAATGAGTATTTTATCAGTTCACTTTGATCCCTCTTCACTGGTTCCGGCTTGGTTCCTTTGATTTCCAGAGGCTTGAGGAGCCATGGGCTGGTCAGGATTATGCGGTTTTCTTATATATTGCATGAGCATGTTTTCCCGAATCAGCTCTTCAATTAAGTTCATTAGGTGGCGGTATTTGTTTATGTTGTGACCGTGTGTCTCGTGGATGCGGTAGAATTTCCCTGAATGCTTATGTTGCATAGTCGCTTCCTTCTTATGGGATTTTTTTATATTCCTTGGTCCCTTGTGTCACAAGACAAATATTTTTTGGAGTTTCGTTGAGATGGGTGTAATCTTTAGGCCCGAAGCCTTTAAGGCGTTTATTGCTTTCGTTTTTCTTATTGGAATTCTAGTTCTTAAATTTATGATTTCCATCTTTCCCTGTGATTCCTTCAGCGGTTCTATGAGCATTAGTATTTTGGTTCACTGCCATGTTACTCTGTCCAACGTTCAACGACTACATGCCAGTTGACTTCCTTTCTGGCTCCCGTGCCTCCTCCAATCTTAAGTATTGACTTGCTTTGCGATTGAAATCCTTCATTGGAGTAGGTTGCTTCATCTTGATCCACTTTTTGAACACAGTTTTGGGGTGAATGGCTTGGAACAATGCCATGAAAACCATGTCTTCATTTGGTTGCTGACCTTTGTCACTACGTTATTGAACCGGTTTATGGAAGACTTCAATGATTCGTTTTGTCCTTGAATAACCCGAACAGGGACATCACATATTTGGGCTGAGCAGTATGGAGCCAGAATTAATTGAGGTGTGACATCCCCTATCTAGAGGCCCAAAGCTAAGTGCTATAGATGCTACAGTCATCTATAGTATTAACTTCCAACGACTAAATACAGCTATGTTAATGGTATCAATAATATCAGGAGCACTTGAATATGAAACAAAGCACATATTCCAAAATAACATTTTTCCATTACATTTCAAAATAGATGTTCCATATTTAGGTTACATAATCCTATAACTCTTCCTAGGAAATGATAAAATATACTTATTACAAAATACGCCAAGAGCGACATATGAAAATGCCCCCTTGGATGCTCAGAGTCATATAGTCATAATTGACTTAATGCATACATAGCGGAAACAAACACAAAACAAGGAACTGCAACTCCTAAATAGCTATCCGTTAGCCTCCTTCTTTCCTCTAGTAGATATATTCGTCATGCTACTAAAACCTAATAGAACCTCAACCCTCAACCTACTCAAATTAATTTTGAGCACCGAAGAGTTTAAGGGGAAAACATAAACTTCGAGTCAGACATAAACCCTCGTGTGAATAATACTATCCCGGTTATTAATGTTAAGAGTGACCACGCCGCTTAGCAGAACGATTTTCCCTTACTAACATTCTTTTAAAATATATTTTTTGCAAATCTTTATCCTGCAACCAAAACTGGTTAAGACTATGAAGCATTATTGTGTAAACATACATATTAGCTAACAAATGGACTATCTGTCTGAAAACTATAGTTTTGTTTGGCTTATTATTATTCTTTGGTTGACTCAGGCCTACCAGAAAAAGTATCAAAATTTATCTGACATATGTTAAACACATCTCATCTGGATGGTCTGTCCTTAACTATCTGTTAAATACTTCTCTTCTGATGGTTTGTCCCAAACTTAACATCTCCCTGGGTCACTTGATCCTAATGGTCTTGCAGGATCACCAATAACCTATCTGTATACAAAAATATATTCTCTTCTATGTGTAATCATAATTTTAGTCTTACCTGTAACAAAGCCCTACGCACTAGAATAGTGGACTAAGTTTACTGAGGCAAATAGCTAATGTATAGGACGCGACCCTATACCAGTCCTATCTGGTATTCTAATATCCGAGTCATTAACAGTTAGGGATAACTTACCTTAAATTTTCCTAGAAAACTCTTTAAAATTGATTTAAATCTTTAAATCATATTTAGACAAGGAAAATACATATTCTCTATGCTTTACTCGAAATCACCTTGCAATGTTATATATATATATATATATATATATATATATATATATTTCAATCAACCCTTTGTTGATTAAAACATTTACCCCTTTCGAAACCATTAAACCTTGTCTTTCGAAAACATCGGAAAACCTTTACTTTCTTTTCTCTGAAAGCTTCAAAATAATAGACATGCCTCTTTAAAACCTTTAAACATCGCCCTTCCAAAACATTGGAATAACCCTTCCTTTCTTTTCATTGAAAGCTTCGAAAACAAAGGAAAACCTTCCCTTTCGATCCCTTTGAAACCCTGGGGAACCACCCCTTCAAAACCATTCATTAAAACTCTTTCGAAAGCATTAAAATACTAAACCTTTCGAAAGCTTTTGAGTTCAATTTAAAACATATGGAAACCTTTCGAAACCATTCAAAGTTTACTTCCTCGAAACCTTTAAAAACCACCTCGGTCGAAACCTTTTGAATTATGCTTTCAAGTAGAGCAAAAGGATAAGATGCCTATTGAAGTCGAAAGCACTTCTTTCAAAACCATTAAAACTTTCTCTTTCGAAACCATTTGGGTTATACTTCAATTATAGAAAAAGGGTCTTTATAAAATTTAAGTCGAAAGCATCTGTTTTGAAACCATTTTCTAAGTAAAGAGGTGATGGAGTCGAAACCATCCCTTCAAAAGCATTGGAGAAGTGGCTGATTTTAAATAACCAAGTACACCTTTCAAAACCATTGACTTCGAAAGGTAGAAAGGCGGCAGCTTGGGGTTATGGATTAGTCGAAAGCAACCATTTAAAACTAAAGTGCAACTTATTCGAAACCATTCCTTTTAAATCTTTTAACCCAATCGATGAGTCGACAGCCATTTAATCGAAAGTAAGTAGGCACATGTTAATTTAAAAACAATGTGGCGCTTTGACCCCTCCGAAACATGTGGTTTCGATTTTATACCTTTCGCCTTCTATCCAATTTGGTACATACCAATTTCTTGATACCAGGCACACTAGTTTCGATGGAGATGAAGGCGGAGGGACTTGGTCGAAGGCTAAGCGAGGCGGAAGTGGGTGTCGAAAGCCATAAAATAGTTTAAAAAGCCTGAAATAAACAGTTCCTTTCACCTAACCTACTTTACGTGTAAAATTTTGATTGGTTGCCTCTTTTCTTCACCATTAAAAAGCGCTGCACATTTCAGAGCTAATTAATTAATATAAATCATTTGCAAAACACCCATTCTCCTTAATTAAATATATAAAACACTTAAGTCTCATACCTTAAAATTTTTAAATATACATCAAAAAACTTAGGAAAATTCTATAAAAATTCTAGAAAATCCTTTTCATTAAGTTTTCTAACATATATAAATTTCGGACCCAAATAATTATTTACTTTGTCGTAAATAATTTATAAGCCAATAAATCATTTTCTTCACTAGAAAATTAATATAAAATCCTCCATAACTAAAAGAATTATGAAAATTGAAACCCATCTGTAAAATATCATTTTCGGTCTAGATTAAAATTTACAAGGCATGTGGATGTAATTTGATTGGTATTTCATATCAAACATATCATAAAAACTAATATGAACATGTACAAAACATTAACAAGTATGTATAAACTTCCAATCATCCAAAACATAGCATTATCATGCAAAATCATTTCGGTTTACCCTTAAATCCAAAAACAATAATAAAAATGGGATGTAGTAATCATTCACCTTAGCTTTGTGATTAAAGATGCGAGATTCAATGTTGAATAAGTTGATTTACTCCTTCCTCTTGAAAATCCTTACTTTAGGTGGCCGGCCTTAGGGTATTTTTGCTTGAGAAAATGAGATGAACGTGTGTTTTTTTCCTAAGGGTTTGGGGTATATGTTCATCCTATTTTCCACTTTGTCCTTCCTTATTTCTTAACATATCTTATCCATGTTATCTCATTCTGATTTACATATTAACAAGGCATGGCTACCCTTAACTATAATCAAATCTCAACCCATTAATCATCTTACATTATTTTATTTTATTTAGCCAGTTAAATATTCTAAATAATGTTAATAAGAAATGTGGGGTGTCACAATACATATTCAGTTGCTTTTGATATTATTAAATAACATTAATATAGCCGTATTTAGTCGCCAGAAGTTAATACTATTGATGACTGCAGCATCCGTTGTGCTTAGCTTTGGGCCTCTAGATATGAGATGTTACATGAGGAAACTTGTGGCTAGTTGATCAAAAGTAGAGATGGATTTCGACGGAAGCCTAGTGAACCATATGGAAGCGATCCATTCTAATGGCAAAACATCTACACCGAACAGCTTTTGAAGCATTAGCTCCATCAATGTACCAATTATACTTGTATAAATGTGGTTTCGGCTCCTTCATCCCATCATAGAATGGGATAGTTGGCTTCGTAAACTTTTTCGAATATCACTCATTCAAGATCTCATCAGCGAAGGAAGTTCGACTTGGTGTGAATCCCCCCTCATCATCTCTTATGTTTTATTTTCATCCATCATTTGCTTAACTGTAACGACCCAGAATTTCAGTCATTAAAAATTCGTATATTTAATTAATTTTAAATATTTAAAATTTAAGTTTATAAGCTGAATAAATAATATTTCGAATATAGTGATTTAATTTGATAATTAAATTGTTAATTTAATATTTGAAATTGTTGGAATAATCGAAAATTGGATTTAATATGAATAAAAATGATTTATAAAGTTGAATTAAATCATATTTGAATTATATTGATGTTAGAGAACTTTTGAAATCGAATTAAAAGTTAATTTGTAAAAATTGAATATTTTAATATTTAATTAACGAGTAAAAATAGCCATTTTTCAAACAGTCTCGGATTTGATGAAACTAGTTTTATTGGATCCGTAATGTTATATTATTGTAAAATTTCAAATTTCGTGTCAATCGGATGTACGGTTTGTCCAAGGCAAGCTAAAACGCGTAGAAATCAGTTTAAGTGAATTTTAAATTTAAATAAGTCGATTCAAAAACCTATCTTTCAAATACAATCGAATTGGCTCCCGATATATATTCCATGGCATTAGGAATAGGGGTAAAACATTATAAACGCCAAGCGGCACGCTTTGTTTTGAGTTCGGAAAAAATTCGGAAGACTAGTGTCGCGTAATTTTCTATATAAGGCCATAATTTTTTCTATTTTGCAAAATATTAGAGTTTTAAACCCTAGCCGCCACCATCATTTTAATGTCCATAAATCTTCGATTCGTCTCTCCTCAAAATCTCTAAATCCATCAACAATTAGAAAAATCTTTCAACTACAATGTTGTAGATCTAGGTTAGATCTTCAAATCCATACGGGTGGGTCGACGAATCGTCGACCGTAGGGGGAGGAATTTCGCCGCGTCCATACCATCTTCGTGCTCGATTTTCAAGGTATCGGCTCGACTGAGCTTGGCCGTTAGTTGTTCGTTGGTGGAGCGTGCCTCGGCGCTTCGTGTGGCACTCCCCGATCGCGTTTTCGTGGTCGAATGAAGGTGCGATAATTCAAGAAATGGGGCGGCTTGTGGGTTCGAACATAACCTTGGAACGAACGTGATGATGGAGATGAACACGAGCGACCAGATGTTGATGCAGGGAATCGATGGCTAGGATCACTTCTAGGTTAAAAAAATAGAAATAGAAATAATTTTATTTAAATTCGTTTAAACTTCTAAATTGCATAACGTTTTGGTACAAGTCCGTTTCGCACGAAACAAATTGCGTTGGGTATGGACGAACACTATGCGATGGATTAGGTTTGGAGTTGATTGGAGCTAGTGTGAATTTTGGGTAAAACTAATGCGCTTCTAATTTTATTCGGAATAAAACACTGAAACTGCGATTGGAATTAATGTGAGTACAACTCACTCTTTCTGACTCACTGATATTTTTATATAAGTGAGAATAAATATTATTTATGTTGATTGATGATTGTTTGGATGATATATGATATATTGATTGGTATTTGGATATATACCTGCCTAGTGGAGCAGATGACCATATACGTTTCCGTGTATGAATGATGACCATTTGTACGCGCGTCTGCCTTGAAGCGGACATTGTACACATATTCTAATATGTATATTTGTTGCAGGTGATAGGTTGGAGGGGTCCAACTGGATTCCTCAACTGTATTGATTTGTTAACTGATATTGTGATATATTCCGTTATCATATGATATATGATGTTTTGTATACCGTGATTGATGTATTTGGTGCTATTGCAGCGTTGTGCATATATTTTGGAATTTTAAAAATATTAAAGTGATGATTTCCAAATTAAAAAGGATTTTCAAAGTAATTTTGGAAATATACATTTTATTGAATTTTGAAGTGTTAAGTAAATAAATTTACTTTGAATAAATAAAATTTATAATTTTTATGTTATAAAAATTATGATATTTGAGAAATATAATTGAAATATGATTTTCGGAATGTGAAGATAACTATTTTGTAAAATGGTTTATATAAGAGATTTATGAAATAGGTTTTTTATAAATTAAAATATTGGAATTATAAAACGAATTTTTAAGTGTTAAAATGAAGTTATAAATGGAGTTTATAAGTGAATAAGATTTATAATTGTGAAGTTATAAAATAAATGAATTTGTAAAATAAACGATTTATAAGTAACTAACTTATAAATTGGATTTTGGCATTTAAAGGAGATATAAATAGAAGTTGTTAATTAAGGGATTTTATAAGTTGAAGTTCTTATAAAATAATAGATGGAATTTGATTTTATAAATGGAATTTATAAACGTTGTTTTATAAATGTGAAATCAACTTATTATGATAAGTTAAATATAGAAGTTTATTTAAAGGAATTTTATTCACGATTTTTGACAGTGAATTATCCATTAAATTAAAAGTTGAAATAATATTAATTTTGGCAAACAATTTATACTCACGATTTTGGACAGTGAATAATATTTTAAAATTAAATAAACGTTTTGGGAAGTGGTATTTAAATTGAATTTAAATGGTTTGAAGATGTTTTAAAATGTGGTAAGTATCGAAACCATAGATTTCAAAATCCATTGTTGAAATAGACGTTTTCGAGATATAAGGAAATGATGGACTATAAAATTGTTGTTATAGTAAATGATTTTCGAAAGGAAATGTTTTTGTATAGTATTGGGATTTATATATCTATCTAATTTTCGAATCCCTATACTAGTGATTTTGGGTTGTCGTAACCATGTTTACGCAATATTTATTTTGACCCAAATAAATGTGTTTAAAAAGAATGTTTTCCTTAAAGAATAAAATATATACTTAATCCTGATTTAAGTATATGTAATATTTTCTAAGTGTTGAAAATAAATTGATTTGTGAATTACTTATTATTAAATAAGTATATGGAAATGTTTTTCAATATAGAAGTTGAAATGGTTTAGAAATATATCTTTTTAAAGATAATTTGAGGTGAGTATTTGGCAAGTGAATTAATTAATAAAGATTAATTAAAAGGCCTAGTGATTGTTATGGTGATGAATATTTGTTTGTTTGTTTTGATAGTTAAATAACCGACTATCGGACTTGGCCAAAATTTTAGTTCCTCCACTTGAGGTGGGAACTATTTAGTCGTACACTTAGTATGTAGCCTTCTGCATAGGCTTGATTATCATTTGTGTTGAGGATGTTGATTCGTATAGTGCGGAGAATTACTCCCATCTATCGAGCTTCCTTCTTGGCCCGAAGGATAGCAAGTTGAAAGTTGGAGACGTGATAAGTCTATGAGACTTAGTTTCTGTGTGAAGTTGAGAAACGTTTTTTCGTTGTTGGTGCGAAGATACCGGGATTAGATTTATTTGAAAACCACTTTGGACCAACGTATATGCGACGATTGTGAAGGTTGCTTGTAATGATATTTATATTCCGGATTTTCATAGCGGAGGACTGCTTGTTGATCGTTTGGGGTTAAAATCCCAATATACATCCAGTAGCAGTGGTCTCTTCATTTATGAAATATCCAATGCGAGGACTATTCGCTACTAATCTTAGGGATTTTCTGACAGGATGTGGAAGGAAAGTACCTTCGGTTTGTCCTGTTCCTGGATGGCTTGTATGGATGTTTGTCTGACATTGCATTTCTAAAGATTACGTACATTGCTTTTTACAAACGTACATCAGTGGTGGCGAAGAAGGCAACTTCTCTTAGCTTAACGACCTCCTTGAGACGTATGAGCTTAAGGGTTATATTTTTGTGAAAGGCAATTAGTAGTCAACAGAAATGGCCATGTGGCATTCTAAGTGATGTGATATGTGATTTTGAAAGGTAATCATTACCTCATCAGGCCTCATCAATCGAAAATGACCAAAACAGTGTTAGATGCAGCAGGGCTAAGTGGGTCATTCCCATTAGGATATGATCATCCTCTTCTAGATATATCTTTATACACTATGACGTCGTGTATCTGATTATTTTGGTTTGTATGCTATGAGGGCCCTCGGTAAAGGTCGGAAACGACCGGAGGATGACATATTCGGTACCATCTAGTTACAGAGGTGGGCCGGTCTTGTGTTGGTAGAGGGAAGATGTTCTGTGCCTCGGGACATCGATCTAGAGGTGTACCCCTTCGAAAGGTAGTCCCTTCACCTGGTCATTTGTATGGAAATCCAAAACCCACTACGAGCTGCGATTTGTTTGTAAAGGCATAATGAATAGCCTCGAAATGCTATATAGGTAACCATTTCGACTATGATTAATATTATTTGTAAATGCTAGGCACTAGTATAATATAAGAGGATTTGATATGAAAGAAATGTTTCAGTTATCGTAAGGTAAAAACATGTCCGTGTTTATGTGTGGGCGTGTCTTACGAGATACTTTTGTTTTGATAAAGGAAAAGTTTTGGTAATTTAATAAATTCAGTTGAGTGTGTTTCTCACGCTGGTTTACCAGACTGATCCGGGAGTTCTTCCCTTTCAATGCTTGGGTCAGACCGAGTATATTTATAGGTTCAGATTTGATGCTTTTGGAGCTTCAACAAGCGTCATTTTCATATACACGTACTTGTTTTGATTATTCGATGTGCTTTGTTGTTGTTGTATATTATCGGCAATTGTGAGTACATGTTATTATAACTATTCAAGCTGATAACTATTGATTGATTGTTGAACTCTGATTTATGTATATATATATATATATATATATATATATTCATTTTCTGTTTTGTAAAGGCCATTGATATGATATTATATATTTTCCGCTGCGATGTGAGATTCTGTATTGTTCTATTTGGTTCTATCTTCTCTTCTTCTCTCTTCTTTTCTTTCTCTTGACTTTCCGTCATCTGTGCTTTTTGGGTCGGACATGTGTGGATTATTGTCGATTCAAAGGGTACGGATTTGCGGGTCGTCACAGCTAACAAATTCAAAAATCACCATTTAAACTATATTTCTCCAAAAACCAAAATTTTTGTAACATAAAATTATCACATTTATTTATTCAAAATAAATCAATTCTTAGCAATTCAAAATTTCAATAAAATATTTATTTTCAAAATCACTTTAAAATTCTTTTAAATTCGAAATCGTTACTTTAACATTTTTAAAACTCCAAAATAGGACCAATGCTGTAACAGCACTAAATACAACAATCACGGCATCCAAAACATCATATATCATATGATAACAGCATATATAACAATATATGTAAATAAATCAATACTAGTGAGGAATCCAGTTGGATCCCTCCATCTTATCACCTACAACAAATATACATATTAGAATATGTTTACAACGTCCGTTTTAAGGCAGGCGCGCGTACAAAGGGTCATCCGCTCATACACGGGAACATATATGGTCATCTGCTCCACTAGGCAGGCATATATATCCAAATACCAATCAATATATCATATATCATCCAAACAATCATCAATCATAGTACAATAAATTATTTCTCACTTATATAAAAATATCAGTGAGTCAGAAAGAGTGAGTTGTACTCACATTGTCTCCAATAACAGTTGGAGTGTTTAATTCCTAATAAAATTAAACAAGCGTTTAATTTTACCCAAATTCACACTAGCTCCAATCAACTCTAAACCATCTCCATCACGTAGTTTTTGTGAATACGAACCCTAATTCGTTTCGTGCGAAACGGACCTCGTATGACAAAGTTACGCAGTTTTAAGCATTGTATAATTTATAATATAATAATTAACAATTTTAATTTTATTTTTAAACCTAGATTCAAATCTGGCCGTGCATTTCGAGTCAAAGCAGATCTGGCCGAATGTCCTGTTCTTCTTCATCAACATCAGGTTTTAACGCATGCAAATAACCCATGAAGCCGCCGTTGAATCGATTGGTCGCGCCTTTCACGCGAAGTTTGAAGGCGATCAGGGGCCGCCAAATGAAGCACCTAGCCAAGCTCCACCATCGGACGAGATATGGGCGAACTCGGTCTTCTATTTTTCTTGGAAATCGTGCACGAAGGTCGACACTTCAAACTTGATTTGCCGTTGATCGGCTACGCTTTATTCGATCATAACCGTTGAAACTATAGATCTCATCGCCCTCTACAAGTTTGCAATTGAAGATTATTCGAATCAATGTGTGGATTGGAAGATATCGAAGGAAGAAAACGACGATTTTCTGGCCATTAAACAGTTGATGGCGGCTAGGGTTTGTAACCCAAGATGTTTTGCAAAAGTCAAAAAAAGATGGGCTTTTATGGAAAATATTCGTGCACTATTCATCCGGAAATTTTCCGAACTCGAAACGAAGCGTGCCGCCTAGCGTTTTTAAGGTTTACCCCTATTCTGAACGCAATGGAATATATATCGGGAGCCAATTCGATCGTATTTAAAAGATAGGTTTTTGAATTGAGTTATTTAAATTTAAAATTCACTTAAACAGATTTCTACGCGTTTTAGCTCGCCTCGGACAAACCGTAAAACCGATTGACGCGAAATTTGAAATCTTACAATAATATAATATTACGGATCCAACGAAACTGGTTTTTTTTGAATCTGAGACTGTTTGAAAAATGACTATTTTTACACATTAATTAAATATTAAAATATTCAATTTTAAAAATTCTCTAACATCATTCTAATTCAAATATGATTTAAAGCAACTTTATAAATCATTTTTATTCACATTTAATCCAAATTACAATTATTTCAGCACTTTCAAATATTAAATTATCAATTTAATTATCCAATTAAATCTAGATATTCGAAATGTAAGTTATTCGATTTATTAAATTTACTTGTGCATATTAAAAATTAATTAAATATACGAATTTCAAATGACAGTTCGCTGTTCGTTGGTGGAGCGTGCCTCGGCGTTTCGTGTGGCACTCCCCGATCGCGTTTTCGAGGTCGAATGATGGTGCGATAATTCAAGAAATGTGGCGGCTTGTGGGTTCGAACATAACCTGGGAACGAACGTGATGATGGAAATGAACACGAGCGGCCAGATGTTGATGCAGGGAATCGATGACTAGGATCACTTCTAGGTTTAAAAAATAAAAATAAAAATAGATATAATTTTATTTAAATTCGTTTAAACTTCTAAATTGCATAACTTTTTGATATGAGGTCCGTTTCGCACGAAACAAATTGCGTTGGGTTCGTATGGACGAACACTACGCGATGGAGGTAGTTTGGAGTCGATTGGAGCTAGTGTGAATTTTGGATAAAATAAAACGCACGTTTAAGTTTATTCAAAATAAAACACTGAAACTGCGATTGGAATCAATATTAGTACAACTCACTCTTTCTGACTCACTGATATTTTATAAATCAAAGGGATCAGATTTGTTTTGTGATATTCGTACATGATAGGGGGTTCTCGCTTCTTGTTAGGTAGTGAACAAATGACTCTTACTCCTACATGTCCCTGAGATCGAGTATCGAGGGGTTGGTTTGGTAGTTTGCCTTACAGTCGAGAGGCTGGCCGTAAAAGCAAATCGTGAGATACCCATGTGAGCTACGGCGGAGTTTATCCCCTGTCGATGGTTGCAATGCCTAGATCGTCACGCATGGTATCGGAGCTTAGATTTTGTATATTCATAAGCTTTGATGTGTACTCGGTATAGATAGGGACAGTAGCACCCTGGATTGAGTTAAGTGTATTATATATATGAGCATGTATTTGTTAGAGGATATAAAAATGTTTTATATTGTGTTTACTTATCCGTTGAGCTGTTTGTGAATTCTGGTCGGTATGTGGGATGCCATGTTATCGATAGGGATTTCCAAACACTTAAACGAGGCAGGTCGACATAGTATTATTTTAAATTGGGTAAATGAAATAATTTTACCTCGATTATATTTTATATATAAAGGAAATAATTTTTCAGAAATTATTAAAGTGTATATAAACTGATTGTTTGGTTGTTTGAAAATGTAAATATATATAAGTTAATGAAAGCTTTTTGAATAATCTTAATAAAAACAACAATTGTAAAAGAATGAATTATATAGTATGGAATTATAATTAATATGATTTACAATTGTGAAATAATCTTATATAAAGGAAAGGAAACAACATGAATATATTTATAAATATGAGTTACAAATAAAAATGGATTTAGACTAATTATTTGTGAAATTTTAATCCCCTTTATTTTAAAAGTTGTTTTTCAAAGTTAAAGAGGTTATATTATTATAGATCTTACTAAGATGAAAGAATTTGAAATGATCTTATATAAGTAAAGTAAATAGTGAAATTATATGAGTAAAATATTTATAAATGTGATTTATAGATAAAAGGAAATTTTAAAAAAAAAATATAAAGCACTGAATTCACTACTATTGCCGGGAAATAATAAGGGTGATTACTGCAGCATCATCAGCATCATTTTCGAGTTTCTGTGTGATGGATTTGCTACCAATAATAAATTGAAATTGAAGTTTTTTTTGATAAAAATATTTGATTTCAAATCCAAGTCGTAATTGATAAATATAAGTAAAATAAGTTTTAGACTTATAATATATGAGATAATAAAATTTAACTTGGTAAAGTTGAAATAAAATTTGAGTTAGCATAATAAATATATGATTTGAAATTTAACTAAAGGAAAGTTAATAAATTGAATTGGATTTGAAATTATAAGGAATGAGTTTAGTGAATGAAAGTGAACTTAGGTAATAATAAGTTGTATAACTTATAAAATGTGAAAAGGTAAGTAAAACCAATAGTTAAAATAGTTAAACAATTTTGTTAAGCAAACAAAATCTGAATTTGAATAGCAGAATGAAATTTGACTTAAGTAAAAGTTATATAAATTAGAATTTGAATTAAATTAGTAGTGAACTTAAGTTGTATAATGAAAGTAAATGCAAGTGAGAACGAAATGAAATATAACTTAAGTAATGTTGAATAAAGCTGATTTTGGTATCGAAGTAAATTAATAATGTGAATTAATAAAGTAAAATGATGAATATGAACTTGAGTTATATTATGAAATTGAACTTTAAGATGTAAAATGAATCAGCACCAGAAAATGTCGTTGTTAAGAATTGAATAAAACTTAAGTTAAGAAGTGGTGAATTGAATAATGGAATATTAAACCAATTTGAAATTAAAAGTGAACCAAGTTGAATGAATGTAAAGTAAATTAATTGGTAATGTTGGTTATACGTTGGTTGTTAAATGGATGTTAATTGATTGTATAGAAAATCCATATGAAATTGAACTAATGAAATTGAAAGCAAAATAATTGAATCCAAAGTGGAAGTAAGTAAATCTGAATAGAATTGAATTTGATTTTAATTGGAGGTAAACAAACTTGAATGTAAATTGGTGAATGTAAACTAATTGAAAATGAATGAATGAATGAATGAATGAATGTTAGTAGAATCCAATGTTAATGAATCAAATGTGATTAGTTGAAAAACCAATTCAATGAATATTAATGAGAAATGAACATATATTGATTTGGTTAGGGATTTCTTGGAGAGTTGATGGATGTTAGTTGGAAGATAGTTGTTTGATGGTTGAATTTGTTGTTTTTGATTGCATTTGCTATATTGGCATATAAAATTGTTGGTATATGTTGTATATTGATATTACTTTCTATTTACATGTTTCTCATTTGTGTATTGAGTGTGTAGTAGGTGCGGATGGCACTTGCTTCGCATTTGGAGCTCGCTTTTGCGCTATATTAGCCATATATGCTCGCTAATAATATATAAGGTACATATCTCGGATTACATATCGTACTTTTATACTTTTTTTCCTTCGGGATGCCTCATCCTTGAGGATGAGATGTATATTTGTAATATAAACATTGTTATTTTTTTCGGATCGAACCGCGCAAAGGAGACTATGCAGAATTTTTTTGAAAATTTAAAGTGTTAGAATTTTTTTGGTAAAACTGGAAAACTTTTGATAACTAAAGTTTTGGTTTTTTGAGTTAAAGGTTGAACGGTATAGTTGGTTTTGAAAAGATAACTACATATGGATGTGAAAACTTAGTAAAGTTTTTTGTAAGAAGTTTAACTAATGGATTTTGAGAAAAGTTAAAAGGTTTAAACTTTTGGTAATCTAATTTGAACAAATTATTTTGAAGAGCTAATGGATTTTGTAACTTTTTCTTACTTAGTAATTTCGAGGACGGAATTCTTTTAAGTAGGGGAGAATGTAATGACCTAGAATTTCAGTTATTTGAAATTCGTATATTTAATTAATTTTAAATATTTGAAAGTTAAGTTTATAAGCTGAATAAATAATATTTCGAATATAGTGATTTAACTGGATAATTAAATTGTTAATTTAATATTTGAAATTGCTGGAATAATTGAAAATTGGATTTAATATGAATAAAAATGATTTATAAAGTTTAATTAAATCATACTTGAATTAGGTTGATGTTAGAGAACTTTTAAAATCGAATTAAAAGTTAATTTGTAAAAATTGAATATTTTAATATTTAATTGACGAGTAAAAATAGCCATTTTTCAAACTGTCTGGTATTTTAGTGAAACGAGTTTCATTGGATCCGTAATGCTATATTATTATAAGATTTCAAATTTCGTGTCAATCGGGTATACGGTTTGTCCTGGGCAAGTTAAAATACGTAGAATCTGTTTAAGTGAATTTTAAATTTAAATAAGTTGATTTGAAAACCTATCTTTCAAATACGATCGAATTGGCTCCCGATATGTATTCCATTGCGTTCGAAACAGGGGTAAAACATTATAAATTCCAGGCAGCACTTTTTGTTTCGAGTTCGGAAAAAATTCGGATGAATAGTATTGCGTAATTTTCAATATAAGGCCATCATTTTTTCTATTTTGCAAAATATTAGGGTTTTAAACCCTAGCCGCCACCATCATTTTAATGGCCATAAACCATCATTTTAATCCATCAACAATTAGAAAACTCTTTCAACTACAACATTGTAGATCTAGGTGAGACCTTCAAATCCATACGGGTGGGTCGACGAATCGTCGACCGTAGGGGGAGAAATTTCGCCACGTCAATACCATATTCGTGCACGATTTTCAAGGTATCGGCTCGACCGAGCTTGGCTGTTCGATATTCGTTGGTGGAGCGTGCCTCGACGCTTCGTGTGGCACTCCCCGATCTCATTTCGTGGTCGAATGAAGGTGCGATAATCCAAAAAATGTGGCGGCTTGTGGGTTCGAACATAACCTGGGAGCGAACGTGATGATGGAGATGAACACGAGCGACCAGATGTTGATGCAGGGAGCCAATGGCTAGGATCACTTCTAGGTAAAAAAAAAAATAGAAATAATTTTATTTAAATTCGTTTAAACTTGTAAATTGCATAACTTTTTGATACGAGGTCTGTTTAATTGCGTTGGGTTCGTATGGACGAACACTACGCCGTAGAGCTAGTTTGGAGTTGATTGGAGCTAGTGTGAATTTTGGGTAAAATTAAACGCGCATTTATATTTATTAAAAATAAAACATCGAAACTACGATTGGAATCAATGTGAGTACAACCCACTCTTTCTGACTCACCGATATTTTTATATAAGTGAGAATAAATATTATTTATGCTGGTTGATGATTGTTTGGATGATATATGATATATTGATTGGTATTTGGATATATACCTGCGTAGTGGAGAAAATGACCTTATACGTTTCCATGTATGAGCGGATGACCCTTTGTACGCGTGTCTGCTTTGAAGCAGACATTATACACATATTCTAATATGCATATTTGTTGCAGGTGACAAGTTGGAGGGATCCAACTGGATTCCTCAACAGTATTGATTTATTTACCGATATTGTGATATATTCTGTTATCATATGATACATGTTGTTTTGGATGCCGTGATTGACGTATTTGGTGCTGTTGCAGCATTGGGCATATATTTTGGAATTTTAAAAATATTAAAGTGATGATTTCCAAATTAAAAAGGATTTTCAAAGTGATTTTGGAAATATACGTTTTATTGAATTTTGAAGTGTTAAGTAAATAAATTTACTTTGAATAAATAAAAGTTATAATTTTTATGTTATAAAAATTATGATATTTGAGAAATATAATTGAAATGAGATTTTTGGAATGTGAAGATAACTATTTTGTAAAATGGTTTATATAAGAGATTTATAAAATAGGTATTTTATAAATTAAAATACTGGAATTATAAAACGACTTTTATAAGTGTTAAAATGAAGTTATAAATGGAGTTTATAAGTGAATAGAATTTATAATTGTGAAGTTATAAAATAAATGAATTTGTAAAATAAACGATTTATAAGTAACTAACTTATAAATTGGATTTTGGCATTTAAAGGAGATATAAATAGAAGTTGTTAATTAAGGGATTTAATAAGTTGAAGTTCTTATAAAATAATTAATGGAATTTGATTTTATAAATGGAATTTATAAACGTTGTTTTATAAATGTGAAATCAACTCATTTTGATAAGTTAAATATAGAAGTTTATTTAAAGGAATTTTATTCACGATTTTTGACAGTGAATTATCCTTTAAATTAAATGTTGAAATAATATTAAATTTGGCAGACAATTTATATTCACGATTTTGGACAGTGAATAATATTTTAAAATTAAACAAACGTTTTGGGAAGTGGTATTTAAATTGAATTTAAATGGTTTAAAGTTGTTTTAAAATGTGTTAAGTATCGAAACCATATATTTCAACATCCATTGTTGAAATAAACGTTTTCGAGATATAAGAAAATGATGGACTATAAAAGTGTTGTTATAGTAAATGATTTTCGAAAGGAAATGTTTTTGTATGGTATTGGGATCTATCTATCAATCCAATTTTCAAATCCCTATACTAGTAATTTTGGGTTGTCGTAACGATGTTTACGCAACATTTGTTTTAACCCAAATAAATGTGTTTAAAAAGGATGTTTTCCTTAAAGAATAAAATATATATTTAATCCTGATTTAAGTATACGTAATATTTTCTAAGTGTTGAAAATAAATTCATTTGTGAATTACTTATTATTAAATAAGTATATGGAAATGTTTTCCAATATAGAAGTTGAAATGGTTTGGAAATATATCTTTTTAAAGATAATTTGAGGTGAATATTTTGCAAGCGAATTAATTAATAAAGACTAATTAAAAGTCCTAGTGATTGTTATGGTACTGAATATTTGTTTGTTTGTTTTGATAGTTAAATAACCGACTATCAGACTTGGCCAAAAATTTAGTTCCTCCACTTGATGTGGGAACTATTTAGTCGTACACTTAGTATGTAGCCTTCTGTATAGGCTTGATTATCATTTGTGTTGAGGATGTTGATTCGTATAGTGCCGAGAATTACTCCCATCTATCGAGCTTCCTTCTTGGACCGAAGGATAGCAAATTGAAAGTTGGAGACGTGATAAGTCTATGAGACTTAGTTTCTGTGTGAAGTTGAGAAACGTTTTTGCGTTGTTGGTGCGAAAAGACCGGGATTAGATTTATCTGAAAACCACTTTGGACCAACGTATATGCGACGATTGTGCAGGTTGCTTGTGATGATATTGATATTCCGGATTTTCATAGTGGAGGACTGCTTGTTGATCGTTTGGGGTTGAAATCCCAATATACATCCAGTAGCAGTGGTCTCTACATTTATGAAATATCCAATGCGAGGACTATTCGCTACCAATCTTAGGGATTTCTCGACAGGATGTGGTAGGAAAGTACCTTCGGTTTTTCTTGCTCCTGGACAACTTTTATGAATGTTTGTATGACATTGCATTTCTAAAGATTGCGTACATTGGTTTTTACAAACGTACATCAGTGGTGGCGGAGAAGGCAACTTCTCTTAGCTTAACACCCTCCTTGAGACGTATGAGCTTAAGTGTTGTATTTTTGTGAAAGGCAATTAGTAGTCAACGGAAATGGCCGTGTGACATTCTAAGTGATGTGATATGTGATTGTGAAAGGTAATCGTTACCTCATCAGGCCTCATCAACCGAAAATGACCAAAACAAGGTTAGATGCAGCACGACTAAGTGGGTCATTCCCATTAGGATATGATCATCCTCTTCTAGATATATATTTACACGCTATGACGTCGTGTATCTGATTATTGTGGTTTGTATGCTATGAGGGCCCTCGATAAAGGTCGATAACGACCGGAGGATGACATATTCGGTACCATCTAGTTACAAAGGTGGGTCAGTCTTGTGTTGGTAGAGGGCAGATGTTCTGTGCCTCGGGACATCCATCTAGAGGTGTACCCCTTCGGAAGGTAGTCCCTTCACCTGTTCATTTGTATGGAAATCGACAACCCACTACGAGCTGCGATTTTGTTTGTAAAGGCATAATGAATAGCCTCGAAATGCTATATAGGTAACCATTTCGACTATGATTAATATTATTTGTATATACTAGACGCTAGTATAATATAAGAGGATTTGATATGAAAGAAATGTTTTAGTTATCGTAAGGTAAAAACATGTCCGTGTTTATGTGTGGGCGTTTCTTACGAGATACTTTTGTTTTGATAAGGGAAAAGTTTTGGTAATTTAATAAATTCAGTTGAGTGTGTTTCTCACGCTGGTTTACCAGGTTCAGATATGATGCTTTTGGAGCTTCTGCAGACGAACTGGAGATC
The DNA here is from genome assembly GCA_030765085.1 of Allium cepa. NCBI lineage: Eukaryota > Viridiplantae > Streptophyta > Magnoliopsida > Asparagales > Amaryllidaceae > Allium > Allium cepa. The sequence continues at coordinate 318,152,468 of CM060928.1, read as the reverse complement.
TTCATTTTTGTATACACGTAATTGTTTTGATAATTCGCTGTGCTTTGTTGTTGTTGTATATTATTGGCAATTGTGAGGATATGTTATTATAACTGTTCAAGCTGATAACTATTGATTAATTGTTGAACTCCGATTTTTGTATGTATATATATACAGTTTCTGTTTTGTAAAGATCATTGATACGATGTTATATACTTTCCGCTGCGATGTGAGATATTGTTATGTTTGGTTCTATCTTCTCTTCTTTTCTCTTCCTTTCTATCTCTTGATTTTCCGTCAGTCTGTGCTTTTTGGGTCGACATGTGTGGATTATTGTCGATTCAAAGGGATCAGATTTGCTTAGTGATGTTCGTACATGATAGGGTGTTCTCGCTTCTTGTTAGGTAGCGAACTGATGACTCTTACTCCTACATGTCCCTGAGATCGAGTATCGAGGGGTTGGTTTGGTAGTTTGCCTTACAGTTGAGAGGCTGGCCGTAAAAGCAAATCGTGAGGTACCCATATGAGCTACGATGGAGTTTATCCACTGTCGATAGTTGAAAATCCTAGATCGTCACAGCAGGTATCAAAGCTTAGATTTTGTATATTCCTAAGCTTTGATGTGTACTCAGTATAGACAGAGACAGTAGTATCCTAGATTGAGTTTGAGTGTATTATATATATGAGCGCGTATTTGTTAGTTAATATTAAATGTTTTATATTGTGTTTGCTTATCCGTTGAGTTGTTTGTGAATTCTGATCGGTATGTGGGACGCCATGTTATCGATAGGGATTTCCAAACACTTAAATGAGGCAAGTCGACATAGTATTATTTTAAATTGGGTAAATGAAATAACTTTACCTCGATTATATTTTATATACAAAGGAAATAATTTTTTCAAGAATTGTTAAAGTGTATATAAATGAATTGTTTGGTTGTTTGTAAATGTAAAAATATATATAAGTTAATAAAAGTTGTTTGAGTAATCTAAATAGAAGCAACAATTGTAAAAGAATAAATTATATAAGCTAATGAACTATACAATTGTGACATAATCTTATATATAAGAAATGAAACAATATGTGTTATAAATAAAAAAAGGATTTAAACTAAGAAGTTTTGAAATTTGAATCCCGTTGATTTTGGAAGTTGTTTTTCAAAAAGTTAAAGAGATTATATTGTTATAAATCTAAGTAAGACAAATAAATTTGGAATGATCTTTTATAAGTAAAGCGAAAATAGTGAAATTATATAAGTAAAAGATTTGTAAATGTGATTTATAAATAGAAAGAATTTTTAAAAAGAATATAAAGCACTGATTTCACTATTGTTACTGGGAAATAATAAAGGTGATGACTGCGGCATCATCAGTATCATTTTCGAGTTTCTGTGTGATGGATTTGCTACCAATAATAAATTGAAATTGAAGTTTTGTTATGATAAACAAATTTGATTTAAAATCCAAGTTGAAATTGATAAAAATAAGTGAAATGAGTTTTGGACTTATAACATGAGATAATAAAATTTAATTTGGTAGAGTTAAAAAAAATTGAGTTAGCATATTAAATATATGACTTGAAATTTAATTAAGGAAGGTCAAATAATTTGAACCAGATTAGATAAGTTATTGAAATGAAATTAAACTTAAGTGGTAAGTGTTTATAATATGACTTTGGAAGTTTAAATAAACCTAAGTTGTAAAGTGATTGTATAATCATGAATTGAAATTAAAAAATGAATTTTTTGAATGGAAGTAAACTTAAGTAAATATTTATGAAAGTTGAATAAATCAACTGTATAACTTATGAAGTGAGAAAATGCAAGTAAAACAAAATTTTAATTTGAATGGTGATATGATTTTGACTTAAGTTAAATAAAATGACTTTAGAGATGAAATGCAATATAACTTAAGTAATATTGAATCATGTTGATTTCGGTATAGAAGTAAATTACTTAATAAAGTGATGAATGTGAATTTGAGTTATATAAAGAAATTCAATTTTATTTTTAGATTGAATTAGCAATTGAAATAATGAAATATGGATTGAATGTTAATCAATCGAATGAAAATGTAGTAGTTAAATGAATTAGAAGTTGAATATTAAACCAATTGGAATTAGATATGTTAAACCAAATTGAATGAATGTAAAGTAAATTAATTTGGTAATGTTGGTTATACATTGGTTGTTAAATGGGTCTTAATTGATCGTATAGAAAATCCATATGAAATTGAACTAATGAAATGGAAATCGAAGTGATTGAATTTAGATGGAAAGCTAAGTAATTGAATTTAAATGGGAAGCTAAGTGAATTTAAATAGATTTGATTTGATTTGATTTGGAAGTGAAAAAATTAGAATATGAATTAGTGAATGTAAACTAATCGAATATGAATGAATGAATATTAGTAAATCCAATGTTAATGAATCAAATGTAATTTAATTGAAAACCAATTCATTGAATATTAATGAGAAGTGAAAGTGTATTGATTTGGTTATGGATGTTAATTGGATGATAGTATTTGACGGTTGGATTTGTTGCTTATTGATGGCATTTTCGATATTGGCATATATAGTAGTTGTAGTGGTATATGTTGTATATTGATATAACTTTCATAGATACATGTTTCTCATTTGTTTGTTGAGTATTTAGTAGGTGCGGATGGCGCTTGCTTCGCATTTGGAACTCGCTTTCGCTATATTAGCTGTATATGCTCGCTAATAATATATAAGAGTACATATCTCAGATTACATATTGTACTTTTTCGCTTTTTTCCCTATGGGATGCCTCATCCTCGATGATGAGATGTAAATTTTTGATATATATTGTTATTTTTTTGGGATCGAACCGCGCAAAGGAGACTGGCGAATTTTTTTGAAAATTTAAGGCGTTAGAAATTTTTTGAGAAAATTGAAAAATATTTTTAATAACTAAAATTTTGATTTTGAGTTAAAGGTTGAATGGTATAGTTGTTTTTGAAAAAGATAACTATGAATGAATTTGAAAACTTAGAAAAGTTTTTGTAAGAAGTTTGAACGAATTGTTTTGAAAAGTTAATGGATATTGTGACTTTTTCTTACTTGGTAATTTTGAGGACGAAATTCTTTTAAGTAGGGGAGAATGTAACGACCCAGAATTTCTGTCATTTGAAATTCGTATGTTTAATTAATTTTTAATATGCACAAGTAAATTTTATCAGTCGAATAACTTACATTTCGAATATCTAGATTTAATTGGATAATTTAATATTTGAAATTGCTGAAATAATTGTAAATTGGATTAAATGTGAATAAAAAAGATTTATAAATTTTTTTAAATCTTATTTGAATTAGAATGATGTTAGAGAACTTTTAAAATTGAAGTAGAAGTTAAATTACAAAAATTGAATATTTTAATATTTGATTAATGCGTAAAAATAGTCATTTTTCAAACAGTCTCGGATTTCGCCGAAACCAGTTTCATTGGATCCATAATATTATATTATTATAAGATTTTAAATTTCGTGTCAATTGGATTTACGGTTTGTCCGGGGCGAGCTAAAGCGCGTAGAAATCTGTTTAAGTGAATTTAAATTTAAATAATTCAATTCAGAAACCTATCTTTCAAATACGATCGAATTGGCTCCTGATATATATTCCATTGCATTAGGAATAGGAGTAAAACCTTATAAATGCCAGACGGCATGCTTCGTTTCGAGTTTGAAAATTTTCGGGATGAATAGTGCACGAATATTTTCTATAAAAGCCCATCTTTTTTCACTTTTGCAAAACATCTAGGGTTACAAACCCTAGCCGCCGTCAACTGTTTAATGGCCAGAAAATCATCGTTTTCTTCCTTCGATATCTTCCAATCCACATATTGATCCAAAAAATCTTCAACTGCAAACTTGTAGAGGGCGATGAGATCTATAGTTTCAACGGTTATGACCGAATAAAGCGTAGCCGATCAACGACAAATCGAGTTCGAAGTGTCGACCTTCGTGCATGATTTCCAAGAAAAATAGATGACTGAGTTCATCCATATCTCGGCCGATGGTGGATCTTGGCTAGGTGCTTCATTTGGCGGCCCCTGATCGCCTTCAAACTTCGTGTGATAGGCGCGACCAATCGATTCAACGGCGGCTTCATGTGTTATTTACGTGCGTTAAAACCTGATGTTGATGAAGAAGAACAGGACGTTCGGCCAGATCTATTTTGACTCGAAATGCACGGCCAGATTTGAATCTAGGTTTAAATATGAAACTAAAATTGTTAATTATTATATTATAAATTGTACAATGTTTAAAACTGCGTAACTTTGTCATACGAGGTCTGTTTCACACGAAACGAATTGCGTTGGGTTCGTATTCGCGAACGCTACGCGATGGATCGGGTTTGGTGTTGATTGGAGCTAGTGTGAATTTGGGTAAAATTAAACGCTTGTTTAATTTTATTCGGAATTAAAGACTGCAACTGTTATTGGAGACAATGTGAGTACAACTCACTCTTTTTGACCCACTATTATTTTTATACAAGTGAGAAATAATTTATTATATGATGATTGATGATTTTTTTGGATGATATATGATATATTGATTGGTATTTGGATATATGTACCTGCGTAGTGGAGCAGATGACCATATACGTTCCCGCGTATGAGCGGATGACCCTTTGTACGTGCGTCTACCTTAAAACGGACATTGTACACATATTCTAATATGTATATTTGTTGCAGGTGACATGTTGGAGGGATCCAACTGGATTCCTCACTAGTATTGATTTATTTACAGATATTGTTATATATGCTGTTATCATATAATATATGATGTTTTGGATGCCGTGATTGTTGTATTTAGTGCGGTTGCAGCATTGGGCCTATTTCGGAGTTTTAAAAATGTTAAAGTAACAATTTCGAATTTAAACGAATTTTAAAGTGATTTTGAAAATAAATGTTTTATTGAATTTTGAATCGTTAAGAATTGGTTTATTTTGAATAAATAAATGTGATAATTTTTATGTTATAAAAATTATGATTTTTTTGGAAAATATAATTGAAATACGATTTTTGTGAAATATGGGGTTAATGATTTTGTAAAATTGTTTAAATTGAGATTTTTGATTTATTATAAAGGTTTATAAATAAGATTTATGAAATTGAATTTTTATAAATCAAACTAATGGAATTCTAATGGAGTTTTTATAAATGTTAAATTGGAGTTATAAATGAATCTTATAAGTAATAAGATTTATAATTTGTGAAGTTATAAAATTAATGATTTTGTAAAGAAATGAATTATATGTATTTAACTTATAATTTGGATTTTGGCATGTAATTGAGTTATAAATGGAATTGGTTAATAAAGTGATTTTATAAGTTGATGGTTTTATAAAATATAAATTTGATTTATAACACTATTTTATAAATCCGAAATCAATTGATTTTGACAAATTAAATATAGAAGTTTATTGAAGAAGATATATCCACGATTTTGGACAGTGGATGATTCTTTGATAAAAATGTGAAATAGTAATGAATTTGGTATAGGAGATATATTCACGATTTTGGACAGTGAATTATCCTTTAAATTAAATGTTGAAAAAATCTTAAATTTGGTTAGGGAATTATATTCACGATTTTGGACAGTGAATAATATATTAAATAAATGTTTTGGAAAGTGATATTTTAATTGAAGTTAAATGGTTTAAAGTTGTTTTAAAATGTGTTGAGTATCGAATACATAGATTTCAACATTCATTGTTGAAATAGACGTTTTCGAGAAATAAGGAAATGATGGACTATAACACTGATGTTATAGTAAATGATTTTCGAAAGGAAATATTTTGTATAGTATTGGGATTTATATATCTATCTCATTTTTGAATCCCTATATTATTGATTTTGGGTTGTCGTAACGATATTTTACGCAACATTAGTTTTGATCCAAGTAAATGTGTTTAAAGAGAATGTTTTCCTTAAAGAAATAAATATATGCTTATTTCCGATTTAAGTATATATAATATTTTCTAAGTGATGAAAATAAATAGATTTGTGAATTACTTATTTATATGGAAATGTTTTCCAATATAAAAAGTTGAAATGCTTTGAGGTTATATCTTTTAAAGATAAATTGAAGTGAATATTTGGCAAGTGATTTAATTAATAAACGATTAATTAAAAGGCCTAGTGATTGTATATGGTGTTGGATATTTGTTTGTTTGCTTTGATAGTTAAATAAACGACTATCAGACTTGGCCAAATTTTAGTTCCTCGATTTGATGTGAGAACTATTTAGTCGTACACTTAGTACGTAGCCTTCTGTGTTGGCTTGATTATCCTTTGTGTTAAGGATGTTGATTCGTATAGTGCAGAGTATTACTCCAATCCATCGAGCTTCCTTCTTGGCCTGAAGGATAGAAAGTTGAAAGTTGGAGACGTGACAAGTCTATGAGACTTAGTTGCTGTGTGAGGTTGAGAAACGCTTTTGTGTTGTGGGCGCGAAGAGACCGGGATCGGTTTATCCGAAAACCACTTCGGACCAACGTATATGTGACGATTGTGCAGGTTGCTTTGTGAAGATATTGTTATTTTGGAGTTTCATAACGGGGGACTGCTTGTTGATCGTTTCGAGTTAAAATCCGAATATACATCCAGTAGCAGTGGTCTCTTTATTATGAAATATCCAATGCAAGGGCTATTCGCTACTAATCCTAGGGATTTCCCGATAGGATGTGGTAGGAAAGTAGCTTCGGTTTATCCTGTTCCTGAAAAACTTGTATGGATGCTTGTCTAACATTGCATTTCTATAGATTACGTACAATGGTTTTTACAAACATACATCAGTGGTGGCGGAGAAAGCAACTTCTCTTAGCTTAACACCCTTCTTGAGACGTATGAGCTTAAGGGTTGTATTTTTATGGAAGGCAATTAGTAGTCAACGGAAATGGCCGTGTGGCATTCTAAGTGATGTGATATGTGATTGTGAAAGGTAATCGTTACCTCATCAGGCCTCATCAACCGGAAATGACCAAAACAGGGTTTGATGCAACAGGGCTAAGTGGGTCATTCCCATTGGGATATGATCATCCTCTTCTAGATATATCTTTACACGCTATGACGTCGTGTATCTGATTATTGTGGTTTGTATGCTATGAGTGCCCTCGACAAAGGTCGGTAACGACCGGCGGATGACATATTCGGTACCATCTAGTTACAGAGGTGGGCCGGTCTTGTGTTGGTAGAGGGAAGATGTTCTGTGCCTCGAGACATCCATTTAGAGGTGTACCGGAAGTAGTTACTTCACCTGGTCTTTGTATGAAAATCCAAAACCCGCTACGAGCTGCGATTTTGTTTGTAAAGGTGTAATGTATAGCCTAGAAATGCTATACGGGTAACCATTTCGACAATGATTAATATTATTTGTATATACTAGGCACTAGTTGTAACAACCCGGTGTTTTGTAACAATTAATTATCGTCAAATGATGATTAGATTGGTTTGCTAATTGTTGTTGAAGTTTTTAAACCGGGTAGAAATTCGTTTAAAAATTTGTTAAGGGAGTACGGGTTTTAAAATTACTATTGGCCCGTTCCTTTTATTTTATTTTATTGGGCCTGTTTCCTTTTCATTGAGATAATTAGCAACAACCCATTCCTCATTTCAATTGATTCGGTTCATTTTCGAAAACCCTAGGGAAAAATATAAACAAACGAGAATAATAAATGGCGGCTCGTCCCTTTTCTTCGTTCGATCAAAAACTAGGGCTTTTCAAAAAAATCGAAGGCGCCGACTTCTACTGCCCGATCTTTGGTCGCTAGTGCTCTTCGATGCTAAGGTGAGTGGTTTTTTTTCCACTCACATCTAATTCAAATCGTTGAGGAGTTCTGGCTTGTTCGAATTCGTGACTTTTGTTGTTCGGATTATTTGAAGTTGTTAAATTTTTATCTCGGCCATTCGATTTTTGTTTGGTGTTGATGATTTCTGTGACGCCCCACCTCTGTACCCACGCTAGCCAAGAACACTACGGAGTAATGCTGTCAACTAGCACGGAGAATAAGGCTGTTGAGGAGCGACCATCTGTATAATTGCTTTGTGCGAGTACCGATATGCCAGATAAAAATATAACTTTTCATCTCAAGGGAAAATCCGACATACCGACACAAACTCAAAGCTATTACACAGTGGCTATATGTAATCTTCAGAAACAAATATAGAAACAAACATAACACAAATCAGTCACAGACAATTCATATCACAAAGGCGGAAATAGATATGAATATTACACATAAAAGTGTACATCAGAGTAGTGGTCAAACAAGATCCACAATAACACAAAAGAATAGATACAAGTGCAAGACAAAAGAATATGTATACATAAAGGAGTCAATATCTTAAATGTACACAACTAAAAACTACAAGCTAAGTAGTTAACCAAAAGTCAGGATGATAACCCCAGAAGAGAAGTCAAGCAGAAGCACCTGTAACATCTCGGTCTGACCCGAGTATTATTTAAGAAGAAAATAATAAACGGATCAGTCTAGCTATAAATATCGGATGAAATGATATAGAATAAGAGATATGACTAAACATATAATAATCACAATGCCAAGCTGTGATATATGTAAGTAATTGAAAATCAATAAGAGATTAATCAATATCACAAAAATCTACTCAAGGATCAAAAGGAATGTCATACTCCTAATTTCATTCACCAAGCCACAATAAATGACATATATATCAATGTCAATCGTAAAAGTTTTTGAAACATAAATTTCAGAAATCAACACAAGAAATCCAAAAATCAAATAATTCGGAGCATCGACGTCGTATAGCGTGACGTCCGATGATCCAGAAACACAATAGAAGGGAATAACGACGTCGTACAGCGTGACGTCCGATGATCCAGAAAGACAATAGAAGGGAACAACGACGTCTTACAACGTGACATCCGATGAACCAAAACACAATCAAAGGGAACAACGACGTCGTACAGCGTAACATCCGATGAACCAAATCACAATCAAAGGGAACAACGACGTCGTAAAGCTTGACATCCGATGAACCAAATCACAATCAAAGGGAACAACGACATCGTACAGCATGACATCCGATGAACCAAATCACAATCAAAGGGAACAACGATGTCGTACAGCGTGACATCCGATGAACCAAATCACAATCAAAGGGAACAACGACGTCGTACAGCGTGACATCCGATGAACCAAATCACAATCAAAGGGAACAACGACGTCATACAACGTGACATCCGATGAACCAAATCACAAAGACATCGCACAATGCTAGTCTAAAACATAAAAATGACCGTCATGATCATCAAGAAGTGTCAAATTACAGTAAGCTAGTAAATATATGAGCTTAGCTTCATGTCCCATAACCACTGGCTTAACTTAAATATTCGCGAACAAATTGTAGATCTCCACTAGAAAATTGTCACAAGAGATTCAATCGAACAAGTCTAAGAATTAACCGACAAAGTAAACGCAAGCGTTTCATTCTACTTGTTTTACTAAGTCGTTTAATTAGATTTCTCATACGAGTGAGGTAAAGGTTTGTATATACTAATAGATTGGAAAACGGTTTAAGAGAACGAGTTTTGTAATAAAATAGTGTTGAAATCGTTTGAAGAAAGAGTTTTGATATTTACTACTAGTATTGAAACCTTTATATTTTTAAAGTGACAAATCACAAAGAAGATTGTAGGAACAATCAATCACTAAAATTCACATTCGAAGACGTGAATGAAAATCCAAAGAAATCGATACCGAATCCATCAAAAAGGATATTCCAAAAAATTTCCCGAAGAAAAGAAGTCACCAAAGTTAATAACAAATGATAACAACAAATAGGGAAATAACATGAATCGATTAAATTTGGAAACCACGCAAAATAGGCGAAATAGGCAGAACAGCAACAGGTCGGTCGGCCGGCTACAGAGCTCGGTCGACCGGACCCTGTTCTGAAAAATCCTCGGGAAGCAGGTCGGTCGACCGAGCCCTATAGCCAGTCGACCGGACCAGAGACAGAAATGTGCCTATGCACTTTGGTAGCAGGTCGGTCGACCGGCCCAGTGGTTCGGTCGGCCGAACTTGTATTCTTGCACTTCCTACCCTATTTCAAATGAGGTGCAAATCTCGACCAAATTGCAATCGCACGAGCAACGGCGCTAAAGGTTTATGCCAATCGACTACCCGGCCCTATATGCTCCTCGATACATCACCAAAAACATGTTCAAACATCCAAGTTAGGATTTTTAAAGATTTGAACTCAAAACACTAAAAATTGGAATATTCACCAAATCAATCCAAACCAAAAGCAAATGCACACGAATAAGTGTTAGGAATTCATACCTAACAATCGAAGATAGTTATAGGCTAAGATGTGAGATAAAAATCTCACCTTTGAACCCAAAACAAATGAATGAGAAGCTTGAAGACAAAGGAGAATTAACCACTCTTCAAATCCAACACAAGAAGCTTGATTATAAGCTTTGAAAGAAGAACATTCCCAAGGTTAGGTTTAGGAATTTCTGAAATTGATAAGAAAATGAGTTAGAGAAGAAGAAGATAAGGCTTACCAATGGGTTCTCTTGAAATTTGGAGCTAGATCTTGGATTTTGCAAATAAACTAGGGTTTTGGATTTCTATTTCCCGTTCTCTTCCACCATTTTTGCTTTAGAACTGAAAAGAGGAGGAAGTGAGAGTGAATGGGGAGAAGTGGTTCAGATTTGGGTATTAAGTTGGCTAGTGGGCTAAACCCAAACCCAAAGTGAAAAATGTCAAATTTTTAGCTAGCTCCAAACATATCAATGTTTATACTCAAAAAGGTTGCAAACGGCATCTTGAACTCAATGGGAGGGGTCTCGAGTCCTAATTCGACTGTTTGCAAAAAGTGACTTTTCGGACCAAAATCCGACGAACGATAAAATATTTAAATATACAATTGATAAATATGCGGGTTGTTACAAACTCTCCTCCTTAAAGAAATTGCATCCTCGCAATACTTAAGAAGAAAAATAAGAAGTAACAACCATAGAAGCATATCAACACAAAAGAAAATTTAAAATAGGAAGTTCACCATAAGGAGCATGAAAGAGTAAGCCTGAACGGGATCGCTCGATGAATTCTCTGGATTTCCATGAGCAATCCTTAGGATTTGAGAACCATTGAACTCTCACAAGAAGAACATCTTTATTCCGAAGGCGCTCAACCTCCGAAGTAATGATGCGAATGGAACGTTGCTCATAAGTCAAAACTGGTGAGACTTCAATTTCATCAATAACACAGGCTCGAGAATAAAAATAGGAAACCTAAAAGCATTTCCATAGTTAAAAGACGCAGAAAACGTCAAGAATAGCAGAAAATTGAGCCAGTGCAACGGCGCAGTACAAAAAGGGTACGCCCGAGAAATGAGGAACTCGAATAATTTGGTACAACGGCTTAGTACAAAAACGGTATGCCAAATGATCCAAAGCTCGAATAATTTCGGAACACCGACGTAGTACAAAAACGGTACGTCCAATGATCCGAAATTCAAATAATTCGGAACACCGACGTAGTACAAAAACGGTACGTCCAATGAACCGAACACCATAAAGAACATCGGATGCTAGTCCAAGAAAAAGAAATGAGATAAAGCTTAATAAAACAATGTATATCAAAACGTCCGATGAATTTGATAAAAAGATAATTCCATTCAGACATCATCAAAGAATCAACCACTTGTTGCATACGACAAAGCGCATTGGCAACACGATTTCCCTTCCGGGAATAAAAAGAATATCAAGATCATAAGATGCCAGGAACTCGAGTTGACATGAAGTTCCTTATGAGAAAATAAATATTCCAAAGATTTATGATCGAGGTGGAGAACAAATTTCTCCCCCAAAAATGATGATGCCAAACTCTAAAAGCGAAAACAATAGCCGCGAGCACTAGATCATGAGTGGCATACCTAGTCTCAATCGGCTTTTAATGATTTAGAAGCACAAGTGATAGCACACTATCTTTTGCAAGAGAACGACATCCAAACCAATACGGTTAGCATTGGTACAAAAGATAAAGTCTTGGTTCCCTTCCGGAATCACAAGAATAAGAGTATCGGAAAAGAGTTGTTTTAAATAATCTTCTTTCCCGAAAAGCTAAAACTTTCAAAATTACAATTATCTTAATGTAAAAATCTTTCTAGAAAAATTTACATTTTTACAAGTCAATTTATTATGTCTGACTGTCTCATCAAAGCGTTTAGGAAATTCCTATCGGTAACGTTGATCAAGCGCATCGACCAGAATTCTTAAAACACTAAATGGGCAATACAATCACAAAATCATCTTTTATAGGATAAACATGTTTCTAAAAACTTTTGAAAATTCTCTTTGTTCGTTCTAAAAACAGAAAATCCTATTTATACTTAAAAATAAATCTTATGAAAAATATTTGCAAAAATTTTAAATTGCTAATTTCATCCAAAAATCAATAAACACAAGAATGGTCTCACCGAAATATTCATAGAATACTCGATTAATAAAATGGATGAAATAAGCTGGACAAACTGAATGACAAAATAAGTCATTCACAAGAATCATAACGAGTGTGGAATGCGGTAGGTGGAATGCTAATTCCCACAACTCGTAGCCAAATGAAAATTGGTGGCAAGGTCAAACTAGAAAGACCTTAACACCACACAAAAGATTTCTTAGGTGATAATCCTAAGACAAACTCAAAAATACCGGAAAAGTTTCACAAATTATTTAGATAAGAGAAATAACACTTTTCTCATCTTGAGGGCTTAAAGAATAAAATGATGTCTTCAAAAATTTGAAATCGGTATCACAAGAAAAAATAGAAATCTGCTTAACAGATAGAAAATGTCGAAGTTGAATAGTCCACACGGAAAAATAGGATATGGGCTTCACAACGATTAAGCCAATCCTTACAAAAATCAATTCCAAAGCCTAAGTAAAAATCGGCTCGGAAAGAAAAATCACATAAAATAATTTCGACATCAATAGAAAGCACATTGAGTGTTGCGGACCCACTAATCCAGATTCGCAATCCTCAAAGAAGTCATCAAGCCCATAAATGTTTAAAGAAAAAGAATCACAAGTTCTCTTGATATAAAATAACGAGATGATTATATCAACAAGAACTTGAAAAGGATAATCACAAAACAAATGAAATCAAGGACTGAACGAGAAATACCTTGACCAAGAGAAGAGTTGCCAGGGGTTTGCAGCTTTCCTTCTCTCTTGCTTGGAAGCTTAGGACACGAAGATAAAAGATGACCCGAACCTTTGCAATAACGACAAAAGAGGGGTTTCGGGCACTCCCTTGCATAGTGGTCAGTGGAACCACAATTGTAGCATCGTCCACGACTAGAGATAGGAGTCTTTGCTACCGGAGTTTGTTGCTTCCCTTTCTTATTAGAATCGAGGCCTTTGAATTTGATAGGCCTCTTCAAGTTATTGTCGAAGTTCTGTTGGGCACGCACAACTTCAACATCACCTTCATTATCGGCCTCTTCAAGACGAAGAGCGATATCAATAAGCTGATCAAGTGAAACCTCAAGTTTCAGAAGTAATGGCTTCTTAAGATTCTTATTCAAGCCATAGAAAAATCTATGATTTTTATTCAATGGGGTATTAATGTACTCAACCCCGTATTTGGAAAGAGATTCGAAAGATGCGACATAGTCTGTCACAGAAGATTCACCTTGAACAAGGTCAATAAAAAGCTGGGCCAAAGTTACTTTTTCAGCATCCGGCACGAATTTCAATTCGAATCTTTCTCGGAATTGCTCCCAAGTGAGATACGCCTCAATGATTTCAGCAATTAAAAGCTCATACCAATCTAACGCTCTTTCTTGGAGCATGCTAGAAGCCACTTGGACTCGATGTAGATCAATAAGGTTCATGCGAGAAAAGATATGATCGCATGATTTGAGCCAAGCTTGAATTTCTATAACACTCTCGGATCCCTTGAATGGCCTTCCACCCAAATCGATGTAGTCTCTGCACAAGCGTGCAAAACTGGATCTAGGATGAGCAGGCTCTGGATTGGGACCGGCTGCTTGAGCGTTCTTTACTAGATCAAGAAGCTGTTGGGCAGACATAAAAACTCCATCTTGGGGAGTAGCACTAGATTGACCGGCATTGGGACGGCCTGGTCTAACCATTTCTCTTCCTTTAGAAAGAAAGAAAGAAGAAGAAAAAGGATATTCACCAAATTGAATATCAAGTAATCTTGATAGATAAACAAGGAATCATAAGGAAAATAGGATGAATCGGTATGAAGACTCGAATTAAATCCTAAAGCACGACTCCTAAGATGGACTTAGGACGATGATCCTTGTTATAATATTCCATATTGTTCCGAAGTTTGGCTCTGATACCAAACTGTGACGCCCCACCTCTATACCCACGCTAGCCAAGAACACTACGGAGTAATGCTGTCAACTAGCACGGAGAATAAGGCTGTTGAGGAGCGACTATCTGTAAAATTGCTTTGTGCGAGTACTGATATGCCAGATAAAAATATAACTTTTCGTCTCAAGGGGAAATCCGACATATCGACACAAACTCAAAGCTATTACACAGTGGCTATATGTAATCTTCGGAAACAAATATAGAAACAAACATAACACAAATCAGTCACAGACAATTCATATCACAAAGGCGGAAATAGATATGAATATTACACATAAAAGTGTACATCAGAGTAGTGGTCAAACAAGATCCACAATAACATAAAAGAATAGATACAAGTGCAAGACAAAAGAATATGTATACATAAAGGAGCCAATATCTCAAATGTACACAACCAAAAACATCAAGCTAAGAAGTTAACCAAAAGTCAGGATGATAACCCCAGAAGAGAAGTCAAGCAGAAGCACCTGTAACATCTCGGTCTGACCCGAGTATTATTTAAGAAGAAAATAATAAACGGATCAGTCTAGCTATAAATATCAGATGAAATGATATAGAATAAGAGATATGACTAAACGTATAATAATCATAATGCCAAGCTGTGATATATATAAGTAATTGAAAATCAATAAGAGATTAATCAATATCACAAAAATCTACTCAAGGATCAAAAGGAATGTCATACTCCTAATTTCATTCACCAAGCCACAATAAATGACATATATATCAATGCCAATCGTAAAAGTTGGTGAAACATAAATTTCAGAAATCAACACAAGAAATCCAGAAATCAAATAATTCGGAGCATCGACGTCGTACAGCGTGACGTCCGATGATCCAGAAAAACAATAGAAGGGAACAACGACGTCGTACAGCGTGACATCCGATGAACTAAAACACAATCAAAGGGAACAACGATGTCGTATAGCGTGACATCCGATGAACCAAATCACAATCAAAGGGAACAACGACATCGTACAGCGTGACATCCGATGAACCAAATCACAATCAAAGGGAACAACGACCTCGTACAGCGTGACATCCGATGAACCAAATCATAATCAAAGGGAACAACGACTTCATACAGCGTGACATCCGATGAACCAAATCACAATCAAAGGGAACAACGACGTCGTACAACGTGACATCCGATGAACCAAATCACAATCAAAGGGAACAACGACGTCGTACAGCGTGACATCCGATGAACCAAATCACCAAGACATCGCACAATGCTAGTCTAAAACATAAAAATGACCGTCATGATCATCAAGAAGTGTCAATTACAGTAAGCTAGTAAATATATGAGCTTAGCTTCATGTCCCATAACCACTGGCTTAACTTAAATATTTACGAACAAATTGTAGATCTCCACTAGAAAATTATCACAAGAGATTCAATCGAACAAGTCCAAGAATTAACCGACGAAGTAAACACAAGCGTTTCATACCACTTGTTTTACTAAGTCGTTTAATTAGATTTCTCATACGAGTGAGGTAAAGGTTTGTATATACTAATAGATTGGAAAACGGTTTAAGAGAACGAGTTTTGTAATAAAATAGTGTTGAAATCGTTTGAAGAAAGAGTTTTGATATTTACTACTAGTATTGAAACCTTTATATTTTTAAAGTAACAAATCACAAAGAAGATTGTAGGAACAATCAATCCCTTAAATTCACATTCGAAGACGTGAATGAAAATCCAAAGAAATCGATACCGAATCCATCAAAACGGATATTCCAAAAAAATTCCCGAAGAAAAGAAGTCACCAAAGTTAATAACAAATGATAACAACAAATAGGGAAATAACACGAATCGATTAAATTTGGAAACCATGCAAAATAGGCGAAATAGGAAAAACAGCAACAGGTCGGTCGGCCGGCTACAGAGCTCGGTCAACCGGACCCTGTTCTGAAAAATCCTCGGGAAGCAGGTCGGTCGACCGAGCCCTGTAGCCAGTCGACCGGACCAGAGACAGAAAAGTGCCTATGCACTTTGGTAGCAGGTCGGTCGACCGTCCCAGTGGTTCGGTCGGCCGAACTTGTATTTTTTCACTTCCTACCCTATTTCAAATGTGGTGCAAATCTCGACCAAATTGCAATCGCACGAGCAACGGCGCTAAGGGTTTATGCCAATCGACTACCCGACCCTATATGCTCCTTGATACATCACCAAAAACATGTTCAAACATCAAAGTTAGGATTTTTAAAGATTTGAACTCAAAACACTAAAAATTGGAATATTCACCAAATCAATCCAAACCAAAAGCAAATGCACACGAATAAGTGTTAGGAATTCATACCTAACAATCGAAGATAGTTATAGGCTAAGATGTGAGATAAAAATCTCACCTTTGAACCCTAAAAAAATGAATGAGAAGCTTGAAGACAAAGGAGAATTAACCACTCTTCAAATCCAACACAAGAAGCTTGATTATAAGCTTTGAAAGAAGAACATTCCCAAGGTTAGGTTTAGGAATTTCTGAAATTGATAAGAAAATGAGTTAGAGAAGAAGAAGAAGAAGAGAAGGCTTACCAATGGGTTCTCTTGAAATTTGGAGCTAGATCTTGGAATTTGCAAATGAACTAGGGTTTTGGATTTCTATTTCCCATTCTCTTCCAACATTTTTGCTTTAGAACTGAAAAGAGGAGGAAGTGAGAGTGAATGGGGAGAAGTGGTTCAGATTTGGATATTAAGTTGGCTAGTAGGCTAAACCCAAACCCAAACCCAAACCCAAAGTGAAAAAGGTCAAATTTTTTGCTAGCTCCAAACATATCAATGTTTATACTCAAAAAGGTTGCAAACGGCATTTTGAACTCAATAGGAGGGGTCTCGAGTCCTAATTCGACTGTTTGCAAAAAGTAGCTTTTCGGACCAAAATCCGACGAACGATAAAATATTTAAATAAAATATTTAAATATACAATTGATAAATATGCGGGTTGTTACAATTTCTCTGATTTTTCAATTTCGTATGATTGATGATGGCTCGAGACTCACGGCTTTGAATCGCCTTGCTCACCCCAGTTCGATTTTTCTGGTTCGACTTTGGCACTGAACTTATTAAATTCTTACTTACCTTGGCCACACACTATTTTGTACATGCTCTGACTTCAGTCCTTTCTCAGTGATATTGGCCTTGACTTTGTTGCCAACTTGATTTTTATCACTGCCTTCGAGTTTGGTAATTCAATTGCTTTTAGCTTCGATGAGTCTTTACTGACTTGTTCGACTCCATGTTGCCAAGCTAGTTTATTTATGTTGTAATTGGTATCTTCACTTGATTATGGAACTGTAATGTTCACTAGTTCATTTGCCTCGAGTCTGGATTTGTGTTCTTTGTTGTTGTTCGTCGAGTCACTTGTACTGGAGTCTGCATCTCTGAGCATGTTGGCACTGGGTTGCTTATTGTTTCGACCTCTGCCTTTGTCATGTGCTCACTGTATTGTGTTTTGGGTCGAACGATATCTGTTTTTTTGTGGCAGTCCATGCCTTCACTTTAGATCACTGGCATGATTCACGTTCATTTGCATAGTGCAGTTGCCTTTGTGTCTGACCATGGCATCTCTAGCCAAGCTTAGTGCTGGTGCACTGCCGTGGTGGTTTCATCGAGTTAATCCTCATGTAGTTTGTCTGCACTTATATACTTCATAGTGGTTGTTTCCACTGTCTGTTTCAATTTGCATGCAGTTTCACTATGCAGCCTTGCTCATTTGATCCACTGTTACTTTGGTTTTGGTTGCAGCATTGAGTGTTTTCATGATGCAGTATCTTCATATTACATTATACAGTTTTCACTTTTGAACTACATGTGTATTGTTATTGGTGCCCTGTATCTATTGCCTCCATGTTCATGTGCATTGGTACTGCTCCCTGTTCTTATGCATTTTTGCCATTCTGTGCATATGTACAATAGTAATTTTGTGTATGATATCACCTCTGTTGGTCTATATGTCTGCAGTTCCATGTTGCACCTCTGTTTCATTTTATCCATGTGCAACTAGTAGTGTACATTCATTGTGTACATTTGGGTTCACATTCATGTTGTTCAGGCTTGACCTTGTTTGATTCCTTTGCATTACTGTTAGCTCTGGGCTTCACTGACCACTCTTGTTGTACCTGCTTACATTTTGAATTTGGTTAGATGGTACTAACCAGTTGAGTTTGAGTCGTATAACTCAAACTTAATCTCGAGCTGGTACCAGTTGCTTCTGATTTGATGAGCTTTTGTGTAATTCATGTTGTAGTGGCAAGGCAGTACACTCGTGCGTGTACTGCTGCCACACAGTATTGACATTATTTCATTGCACTTGAGTTGAATCCGGTATTTCGGGTTTGACCTTGTGCTCGTTTGTGAAATTTCCATTGAGCGTGTACATCATCACTGTAGTGGCAAGGCAGTGCACGCAAGCGTGTACTGCAGCCACACGGTATGGCTTTTATTGATATTCTATTTGCTTCTGATTTATTGATCTTTTGCGTATTCGATATGCTGTAGTGGCGAGGCGGTACACGCGTGCGTGTACTGCAGCCCTACCCGAATTGACGTTTTAATTGATATTTCAATTGTTCGAATTGTTTCGTGAGTCCATTTCAATATTTTATCGTATTTTGATTTGGTTTAATTTGATGGTTTTGTTGATATCTAATTGATAATTAGATTATGAGTTTCTAATTATTTATTTAATAATTAGTTTTTGTCGTTAATTGCCGTTTAGGCAATTCTGATGTTTTTCTAAATTACCTTCATTGATAATCTTCTCATTTATCTTTGCTGATCAATTGAATCTGCTGATTTGTTGTTTAACACTGTTACGTGTTATATTTACCGTTATCCGATTTCCTTATTTTAGAATCGATAGGTAAATTTATTTTGACTGTCGTCTTATTACTATTTAATTATTATTGCTTCTGTGCACTAATAACTGAGTTTGAATTAGACCGACCCGTGTATTACTTTCTTTTGAATTTAATACTCGGGTCGGACCGAGTTATTACAGGTTGTAGATATCTTACTTTGGGTTGCTGCTAGAGCTATGAAGTCTTTTCATACTTTTGGAGTAGTCGTTGTCTTAGTATGTGTTGTTATGTATTCATGTATATTAATCACGATAATATACTTGTGTATATAACTTCTTGAGTAGACAGTTGTAGTTGTATCATATGTACTGTATCACATGTATTGTAACTTACATCAGTTATTATATATATGAGACTTTTTGTTTTATCTGTGTTCCGCATTTATATTATCTGCGTTATTATATATTTATTGTCCTAAACTATTATGAACCATCGTAGTTCGTTTTATACTGGAATTGGGGATTTCGATGGGAGTAAACAAAAAAGAGATGAAAAATAAAAATATATACCACTCCTATCGAGGTAACCAATACTAGTGTAAGGCCTAACTACGGATGGCCGCTCCTCAACAGCCTTATTCTTCGTAATAACAGACAATATTTCTTTTAATACTCTTTGTTATCGTGAGCATAGAGGTGGGGCGTCACACTAGTATAATATAAGACGATTTGATATGAAAGAAATGTTTTAGTTATCGTACTTTAACATTTTAAAATTCTTTTAAATTCGAAATCGTTACTTTAACATTTTTAAAACTCCAAAATAGGACCAATGCTGTAACAGCACTAAATACAACAATCACGGCATCCAAAACATCATATATCATATGATAACAGCATATATAACAATATATGTAAATAAATCAATACTAGTGAGGAATCCAGTTGGATCCCTCCATCTTATCACCTACAACAAATATACATATTAGAATATGTTTACAACGTCCGTTTTAAGGCAGGCGCGCGTACAAAGGGTCATCCGCTCATACACGGGAACATATATGGTCATCTGCTCCACTAGGCAGGCATATATATCCAAATACCAATCAATATATCATATATCATCCAAACAATCATCAATCATAGTACAATAAATTATTTCTCAATTATATAAAAATATCAGTGAGTCAGAAAGAGTGAGTTGTACTCACATTGTCTCCAATAACAGTTGGAGTGTTTAATTCCTAATAAAATTAAACAAGCGTTTAATTTTACCCAAATTCACACTAGCTCCAATCAACTCTAAACCATCTCCATCACGTAGTTTTTGTGAATACGAACCCTAATTCGTTTCGTGCGAAACGGACCTCGTATGACAAAGTTACGCAGTTTTAAGCATTGTATAATTTATAATATAATAATTAACAATTTTAATTTTATTTTTAAACCTAGATTCAAATCTGGCCGTGCATTTCGAGTCAAAGCAGATCTGGCCGAATGTCCTGTTCTTCTTCATCAACATCAGGTTTTAACGCACGCAAATAACCCATGAAGCCACTGTTGAATCGAATGGTCGCGCCTATCACATAAAGTTTGAAGGCGATCAGGGGCCCCCAAATGAAGCATCTAGCCAAGCTCCACCATCGGCCGAGATATGGACGAACTCGGTCATCTATTTTGCTTGGAAATCATGCACGAAGGTCAACACTTCGAACTCGATTTGTCGTTGATCGGCTACGCTTTATTCGATCATAACCGTTGAAACTATAGATCTCATCGCCCTCTACAAGTTTGCAATTGAAGATTTTTCGAATCGATGTGTGGATTAGAAGATATCAAAGGAAGAAAACGAGGATTTTCTGGCCATTAAACGGTTGATGGCGGCTAGGGTTTGTAACACTAGATGTTTTGCAAAAATGAAAAAAAGATGGGCTTTTATAGAAAATATTCGTGCACTATTCATCTGAAAATTTTCCGAACTCGAAACAAAGCGTGTCGCCTGGCGTTTATAAGGTTTTACCCTTATTCCGAACGCAATGGAATATATATCGGGAGCCAATTCGATTGTATTTGAAAGATAGGTTGTTGAATTGAATTATTTAAATTTAAAATTCACTTGAACAGATTTCTACGCGTTGTAGATCGCCCCGGACAAACCGTAAAACCGATTGACACGAAATTTGAAATCTTACAATAATATAATATTACGGATCCAATGATACTGGTTTTATTGAAATCCGAGACTGTTTGAAAAATGACTATTTTTACACATTAATTAAATATTAAAAGTTCTCTAACATCATTCTAATTCAAATATGATTTAAAACAACTTTATAAATCATTTTTATTCACATTTAATCCAAATTACAATTATTTCAGCAATTTCAAATATTAAATTATCAATTTAATTATCCAATTAAATCTAGATATTCGAAATGTAAGTTATTCGATTTATAAAATTTGCTTGTGCATATTAAAAATTAATTAAATATACGAATTTCGAATGATAGTTCGTTGTTCGTTGGTGGAGCGTGCCTCGGCACTTCGTGTGGCACTCCCCGATCGCGTTTTCGTGGTCGAATGAAGGTGCGATAATTCAAGAAATGTGGCGGCTTGTGTGTTTGAACATAACCTGAGAACGAAAGTGATGATGGAGATGAACACGAGCGGCCAGATGTTGATGCAGGGAATCGATGGCTAGGATCACTTCTAGGTCAAAAAAATAAAAATAAAAATAAAAATAATTTTATTTAAATTCGTTTAAACTTCACATGGCATAACTTTTTGATACGAGGTCCGTTTCGCACGAAACGAATTGCGTTGGGTTCGTATGGACGAACACTACGCGATAGAGCTAGTTTGGAGTTAATTAGAGCTAGTGTTAATTTTGGGTAAAATAAAACGGCGTTTAATTTTATTCGAAATAAAACACTGAAACTGCGATCGGAATCAATGTGGGTACAAATCACTCTTTTTGACTCACTGATATTTTATAAATCAAAGGGATCAGATTTGTTTAGTGATGTTCGTACATGATAGGGGGTTCTCGCTTCTTGTTAGGTAGCGAACAGATGACTCTTACTCCTACATGTCCCTGAGATCGAGAATCGAGGGGTTGCATTGGTAGTTTGCCTTACAGTCGAGAGGCTGGCCGTAAAAGCAAATCGTGAGGTAACCATATGAGCTACAGCGGAGTTTATCCACTGTCGATGGTTGCAAAGCCTAGATCGTCACGCGTGGTATCAGAGCTTAGATTTTGTATATTCCTATGGTTTGATGTGTACTCGGTATAGATAGGGACAATAGCACCCTAGATTGAGTTGAGTGTATTATATATATAAGCGTGTGTTTGTTAATGGATATAAAAATGTTTTATATTGTGTTTACTTATCCGTTGAGCTGTTTGTGAATTCTGGTCGGTATGTGGGGCGTCATGTTATCGATAGGGATTTCCAAACACTTAAACGAGGCAGGTCGACATAGTATTATTTTAAATTGGGTAAATGAAATAATTTTACCTCGATTATATTTTATATATAAAGGCAATAATTTTTCAGAAATTATTAAAGTGTATATAAACTGATTGTTTGGTTGTTTGAAAATGTAAATATATATAAGTTAATGAAAGCTGTTTGAATAATCTTAATAAAAACAACAATTGTAAAAGAATGAATTATATAGTATGGAATTATAATTAATATGATTTACAATTGTGAAATAATCATATATAAAGGAAAGGAAACAACATGAATATATTTATAAATATGAGTTATGAATAAAAATGGATTTAGACTAATTATTTGTGAAATTTTAATCCCCTTTATTTTAAAAGTTGTTTTTCAAAGTTAAAGAGGTTATATTATAATAAATCTTAATAAGATGAAAGAATTTAAAATGATCTTATATAAGTAAAGTAAATAGTGAAATTATATAAGTAAAATATTTATAAATGTGATTTATAGATAAAAGGAAATTTTAAAAAAAGAATATAAAGCGTTGAATTCACTACTATTGCTGGGAAATAATAAGGGTGTTGGCTACAGCATCATCAATATCATTTTCGAGTTTCTGCCTGATGGATTTGCTACCAATAATAAATTGAAATTGAAATTTTTTTTTGATAAGAAAATTTGATTTAAAATCCAAGTCATAATTGATAAATATAAGTAAAATAAGTTTTAGACTTATAATATATGAGATAATAAAATTTAACTTGGTAAAGTTGAAATAAAATTTGAGTTAGCATAATAAATATATGATTTGAAATTTAACTAAAGGAAAGTTAATAAAGTGAATTGGATTTGAAATTATAAAGAACGAGTTTAGTGAATGGAAGTGAACTTAGGTAATAATAAGTTGTATAACTTATAAAATGTGAAAAGGTAAGTAAAACCAATAGTTTAAATAGTTAAACAATTTTGTTAAGCAAACAAAATCTGAATTTGAATAACAGAATGGAATTTGACTTAAGTAAAAGTAAAATAAAATAGAATTTGAATTAAATTAGTAGTGAAATTAAGTTGTATAGTGAAAATAAATGCAAGTGAGAACGAAATGAAATATAACTTAAGTAATTTTGAATAAAGCTAATTTTGGTATCGTATTAATTAATAATGTGAATTAATAAAGTAAAATGATGAATATGAACTTGAGTTATATTATGAAATTGAACTTTAAGATGTAAAATGAATCAGCATTAGAAAATGTCGTTGTTAAGAATTGAATAAAACTTAAGTTAAGAAGTTGTGAATTGAATAATGGAATATTAAACCAATTTGAAATTAAAAGTGAACCAAATTGAATGAATGTAAAGTAAATTAATTGGTAATGTTGGTTATACGTTGGTTGTTAGATGGATGTTAATTGATTGTATAGAAAATCCATAAGAAATTGAACTAATGAAATTGAAAGCTAAATAAATGAATCCAAAGTGGAAGTAAGTAAATCTGAATAGAATTGAATTTGATTTTAATTGGAGGTAAACAAACTTGAATGTAAATTAGTGAATGTAAACTAATTGAAAATAAATGAATGAATGAATGAATGAATATTAGTAGAACCCAATGTTAATGAATCAAATGTGATTAATTGAAAAGCCAATTCAATGAATATTAATGAGAAGTGAACGTATAGTGATTTAATTGGATAATTAAATTGATAATTTAATATTCGAAATTGCTGGAATAATTGAAAATTGGATTTAATACAAATAAAAATGATTTATAAAGTTTAATTAAATCATATTTGAATTAGATTGATGTTAGAGAACTTTTAAAATCGAATTAAAAGTTAATTTATAAAAATTGAATATTTTAATATTTAATCGACGAGTAAAAATAGCCATTTTTCAAACTGTCTCGGATTTCGACGAAACCAGTTTCATTGGATCCATTATGTTATATTATTATAAAATTTCAAATTTCGTGTCAATCGGGTGTACGTTTTGTCCTTGGCAAGCTAAAATGCGTAGAAATCTGTTTAATTGAATTTTAAATTTAAATAAGTCAATTCGAAAACCTATCTTTCAAATACGATCGAATTGGCTCCCGATATATATTCCAATGCGTTCGGAATAGGGGTAAAACATTATAAATTCTAGGCAGCACTTTTTGTTTCGAGTTCGAAAAAAATTCGGACGAATAGTGTCGCGTAATTTTCTATATAAGGCCATCATTTTTTCTATTCTGCAAAATATTAGGGTTTCAAACCCTAGCCGCCACCATCATTTTAATGGCCATAAACCTTCGATTCTTCTCTCCTCAAAATCTCTAAATCCATCAACAATTAGAAAAATCTTTCAACTACAATGTTGTAGATCTAGATGAGACATTCAAATCCATACGGGTGGGTCGACGAATCGTCGACCGTAAGGGGAGAAATTTCACCGCGTCAATACCATCTTCGTGTGCGATTTTCAAGGTATCGGCTCGACCGAGCTTGGCTGTTCACTATTTGTTGGTGGAGCGTGCCTCAGAACTTCGTGTGGCACTCCCGATCGCGTTTTCGTGGTCGAGTGAAGGTGCGATAATTCAAAAAATGTGGCGGCTTGTGGGTTAGAACATAACCTGGGAGCGAACGTGATGATGGAGATGAATACGAGCGGCCAGAAGTTGATGCAGGGAACCGATGGCTAGGATCACTTCTAGGTTAAAAAAATAAAAATAGAAATAGAAATAATTTAATTCAAATTTGTTCAAACTTCTAAATTGCATAACTTTTTGATAAGCGGTCCGTTTAATTGCGTTGGGTTCGTATGGACGAACACTACGCGATGGAGCTAGTTTGGAGTTGATTGGAGCTAGTGTGAATTTTGGGTAAAATTAAACTCGCGTTTAATTTTATTAGGAATAAAACACCGAAACAACGATTGGAATCAATGTGAATGCAAATCACTCTTTCTGACTCATTGATATTTTTATATAAGCGAGAATAAATATTATTTATGATGATTGATGATTGTTTGGATGGTATATGATATATTGATTGGTATTTGGATATATAGCTGCCTAGTGGAGCAGATGACCCTATACGTTTCCATGTATGAGCGGATGACCCTTTGTACATGCGTCTGCCTTAAAGCGGACATTGTACACATATTGTAATATGTATATTCGTTGCAGGTGACAGGTTGGAGAGATCCAACTTGATTCCTCAACAGTATTTACTGATATTGTGATATATTCTGTTGTCGTATGATATATGACGTTTTGGATGCCGTGATTGATGTATTTGGTGCTGTTGCAGTATTGGGCATATATTTTGGAATTTTAAAAATATTAAAGTTATGATTTCTAAATTAAAAAGGATTTTCAAAGTGATTTTGGAAATATACGTTTTATTGAATTTTGAATTGTTAAGTAAATAAATTTATTTTGAATAAATAAAAGTTATAATTTTATGTTATAAAAATTATGATATTTGAGAAATATAATTGAAATGGGATTTCTGGAATGTGAAGTTAACTATTTTGTAAAATGGCTTATATAAGAGATTTATAAAATTGATACTTTATAAATTAAAATATTGGAATTATAAAACAAATTTTATAAGTGTTAAAATGAAGTTACAAATGGAGTTTATAAGTGAATAGATTTATAATTGTGAAGTTATGAAATGATTGAATTTGTAAAATGAACGATTTATAAGTGTCTAACTTATAAATTGGATTTTGGCATTTAAAGGAGTTAATTAAGGGATTTTCTAAGTTGAAGTTCTTTATAAAATAATAAATGGAATTTGATTTTATAAATGGAATTTATAAACGTTGTTTTATAAATGTGAAATCAACTTATTTTGATAAGTTAAATATAGAAGTTTATTTAAAGGAATTTTATTCACGATTTTTGGCAGTGAATTGTCCTTTAAATTAAATGTTGAAATAATATTAAATTTGCCAAACGATTTATATTCACGATTTTGGACAGCGAATAATATTTTAAAATTAAATAAACGTTTTGGGAAGTGGTATTTAAATTGAATTTAAATGATTTAAAGATGTTTTAAAATGTTTTAAGTATCGAAACCATAGATTTCAAAATCCATTGTTGAAATAGACGTTTCGAGATATAAGGAAATGATGGACTATAAAACTGTTGTTATAGTAAATGATTTTCGAAAGGAACTGTTTTTGTATAGTATTGGGATTTATATATCTATCTAATTTTTGAATCCCTATACTAGTGATTTTGGTTTGTCGTAACGATGTTTTACGCAACATTTGTTTTAACCCAAATAAATGTGTTTAAAAAGAACTTTTCCTTAAAGATTAAAATATATACTTAATCCTGATTTAAGTATATGTAATATTTTCTAAGTGTTGAAAATAAATTGATTTGTGAATTACTTATTATTAAATAAGTGTATGGAAATATTTCCCAATATAGAAGTTGAAATAGTTTGGAAATATATCTTTTTAAAGATAATTTGAGGTGAATATTTGGCAAGTGAATTAATTAATAAAGATTAATTAAAAGGCCAAGTGATTGTTATGCTGCTGAATATTTGTTTGTTTGTTTTGATAGTTAAATAACCGACTGTCAGACTTGGCCAAAATTTTAGTTCCTCCACTTGATGTTGGAACTATTTAGTCGTACACTTAGTACGTAGCCTTCTGTGTAGGCTTGATTATCATTTGTGTTGTGGAAGTTGATTCGTACAGTGCGGAGTATTACTCCCATCTATCGAGCTTCCTTCTTGGCCCGAAGGATAGCAAGTTGAAAGTTGGAGACGTGATAAGTCCATGAGACTTAGTTTTCGTGTGAAGTTGAGAAACGTGTTTGCATTGTTGGTGCGAAGAGACCGGGATCAGATTTATCTGAAAACCACTTCGGACCAACGTATATGCGCCAATTGTGCGGGTTGCATGTGATGATATTGATATTCCAGATTTTCATAGTGGAGGACTGCTTGTTGATCGTTTGAGGTTAAAATCCCAATATACATCTAGTAGCGGTGGTCTCTTCATTTATGAAATATCCAATGCGAGGACTATTCGCTACTAATCCTAGGGATTTCCCTACAGGATATGGTAGGAAAGTACCTTCGGTTTGTCCTGTTCTTGGACAACTTGTATGGATGTTTGTCTGACATCGCATTTCCAAAGATTACATACATTGGTTTTTACAAACGTACATCAGTGATGGCGTAGAAGGCAACTTCTCTTAGCTTAACACCCTCCTTGAGACGTATGAGCTTAAGGGTTGTATTTTTGTGGAAGGCAATTAGTAGTCAACGAAAATGACCGTGTGGCATTCTAAGTGAGGTGATATGTGATTGTGAAAGGTAATCGTTATCTCTAGCCTCATCAACCGGAAATGACCGAAACAGGGTTAGATGCTGCAAGGCTAAATGGGTCATTCCCAAGTAGGATATGATCATCCTCTTCTAGATATATCTGTACACGCTATGACGTCGTGTATCTGATTATTGTGGTTTGTATGCTATGAGGGCCCTCGGTAAATGTCGGTAATGACCGGAGGATGACATATTCGGTACCATTTAGTTACAGAGATGGGCCGGTCTTGTGTTGGTAGAGGGCAGATGTTCTGTGCCTCGGTGCATTCTTCTAGAGATGTGCTGCCGGAAGGTAGTCCCTTCACCTGGTCATTTGTATGGAAATCCGAACTCCACTACGTGTTTGCCATTTCGATTGTATTACCCAATTGGGCTATATGTTGGAATTTAATCAATGTAACAATTTCGACCGTGATTAATATTATTTGTATATAGTAGACACTACTATAATATAAGAGGAATTGATATGAAATGATTTAGTTATCGTAAGGTAAAAACATGTTCGCGTTTATGTGTGGACTTGCCTTACGAGATACTCGTGTTTTGAAAACTAAGGGAAAGTTTGGTAATTTAATAAATTCGGTTGAGTGTGTTTCTCACGTTGGTTTACCAGACTGATTCGGGCGTTCTTCCCTTTCAATGCTCGGGTCAAACCGAGTATATTTACAGGTGCAGTTTGATGCTTTTGGAGCTTCAGCAGGCGAGCTGGAGATCTTCATTTTCGTATATACACACTTGTTTTGATTGTCCGTTGTGCTTTGTTTGATGTTGTATATTATCGGCAATTGTGAGGATGGGTTATTAAAACTGTTCAACCTGATAACTATCGATAGGTTGATGAACTCTGATTGATGTGTATATATATAGTTTCTATTTTGTAAAGATCATTGATATGATATTATATTTTCCACTGCGATGTGAGATTCTGTATTGTTCTGTTTGGTTCTATCTTCTCTCTTCTTTTCTTTCTCTTGACTTTCCGCCGGTCTGTGCTTTTTGGGTCGGACATGTGTGGATTATTGTCGATTCAAAGGGTATGGATTTGCGGGTCGTCACATTAACCATATCCTCGGTGAATTCCTCTGATCTTCGGTAATCTTAGGGATGGCTGTTGGTCATTAGACTAGGTGTTTGACATTGCAAACGGTCTTGCCGAATAGGCTAAAGCCTAGGCTTCTTTGTCTTTGGGAGAACCACTCCCTCGGGATCCCGTTGGCTTGCAGTTTTTCTGACTGGGGCGGTTTTGGCATTTTCTGCATTGGCAAATGCATTAGTGTTTCCTTCCAACTTATCATCATTAAATTGTTCTCCATCCTATGAATTAGAGAGGTTCATGGTAATATTCTCTCGCATGGTCTTTGCCCCTTGATTCAAGTTTAGGGTTGGTTGCCTTGCGGCAAGCGGGGTACTTATATTCTCTTCTGCATTGATTCCCATAGTTCCTACGGTTCTTCTTTTCTGTGGATGCTGCCTATTTAAGCCAAAAATGGAAGAATTTTCTTGCTCTATGGCAGCTGCAGGTTCAACTATAATTCTTGGAGCAGGGTTTTATTGCAAGATTAGGAGAGCACTAAGCTTATCTATCAGATCCTTCTGACTATTCTCCATTTTCTGGTTGATTTCATCAACCATTTTGTTCAACTCATCCCTAGTAACTACTTCGCACTGACTACAGGATATTGGCACCTGATTTCCTAAGTTAGCACCATTTACTTCGGTTTGTTGAGAATTCACATCCCTTTCAGCTATTGCATCCCTATGGACTTTCCAAAGGCAATTCTCCTTCTTCCAGGAGCCACTGATCCCAAGTGGTATATTTTTCAAGCAAAGATTGAAGATCTAACTTCTGGACCTATCGGATCCAAAGTAGATAGCTAGGTCTGGATTTTGGATTGGGTTCATAGTGAAGGAACCAAAATATTAACCCAAAAAATGGATCAGCAACCTGGTGTGAGCATGAAAGCACCAACCCTATTCTCACAGAGCAATAATGTAGATAATAGATATATAAAAAAGCAGCAAAAGAAAGAAGAAAAGAAGATTTTTATAGTGGTTGAGCTGTTAACAAAGCTTACGTCCACTTCATAGTTATTATTATAGACCGATTGCCGTTTCAAGATGTATTTGATTACATAGCTTTTGATTGTCCTTAACTAGAATGAATCTCCAAGATTGGAATCCATTAGAGAATCACAGTGAATTCCTTTGAAGACCGTTGTGAGGGAGCTCAAGAGTGAAAAAAGCTTCCAGCAGAGTTTCAGCCACCAGTCTAGAGAAGATCCCGTTTATGTTGTAGATAGGATGGTATTTATAGAGATCAGAGAGCTATTGGCCAAGCCCGTTTGCCAGCTATTTGCAGATGGTTACAAGAAGATATAATGGAGCTTAGCTCGTGACCCGAGCCAAAATCATGGATCGCTAGCGATCCATAGCATTGGCTCAAAAGCGAACGATTTATCATTACTGTCATAAACACACCATTTATGGATTTTCCATTAAATATATTTTAGTTAAATATTTAATTATTTATAACACATTATACAAATATATAATAGAAAGAAAACACCTTTATTACGAATGAGAATTGGTTGTAGAGTTTATTAATTTACAATAAATTACAAAATTCCCCCAGGACATACCTCTAACTCTATCAATCTCCCATTTGCACTTGAGGTCAATTCTAGAATCTCAATCTCATGCCTTCAATTAGCTTCACGAGAGCTGACCGAACTAGACCATTAGTGGATGGATCTACAATGTTTTCCTTGGTGTATACCATTTGCATCATGATCTCTATCTTCTCAACAAATCCGTTAATGAGGTGGAACTTCCGAAGAATATGCAATGACTTCTTATGTATTCTAGACACCTTTGTAATCTAAATTGATGCATTTTTATCACAGAACAATGTCATAGGATTCTCGGTATCGGGAACCACATTGAGTTCACTCAATAATTTCGTGCATACTGCCTCTTTAACTGCTTCATTTGGGGCAATATGCTAGACCTCCATCGTCAAATCAGCAGTTGTCTCATATTTCGAACTTTTCTAACTAACGGCTCAACCGTTAAGGTAAAGACATAACTAGACATCAATGTGTTATCATCAATGTCACTTAGAAAGCTCAAATTTGTGTACCCCTTCATAAAGAGGTCTCTGTTCCCACAAATCAGGAATAAGTCCTATGTATTTCTAAAATACTTTACATTTTATGGTAGTACAATGCTTTTCTCCAGGATTAGACTGGTATTGACTCATGCATCCTAATGCATAAGCGACATCGATTGAGTATATAGCATAGCATACATTATAGATCCTATGGCGAAGCATAAGGGATCCTCTTTATACACTCTTTTTCCTTACTAGTATGAGGAGCATCCTACTTAGAAAGAATGATTCCAGACTGCATTGGGTCATCTCCACGCTTGAAATTATCCATACCGATCCTCTTTTGTATGATAATTATGTACATGGATTGGACAATCCCAACAACCACTTAGATCTATTTCTATATATATTTATAATAAGTATATAGTCTTCTTATCCCAAATCATTCATTGAGAAGTTGTTGGAAAGCCAAGATTTCACCGATTAAAGTAAAAAGATGTCATTTCCAATCAACAAAAGATCGTCGATATATAGAACTGAGAATACGATAGCATTGCCCTATTCCTTTTTGTATACACACGCTTCCTCTATGTTCTGAAAACCAAACTATTTGATTACCATATCTATTTGATTACTTTATCAAAATACCTAGTTCGATTCCTTGAAGCTTGTTTGAATCCATAAATGGACTTTAACAACTTATAAGCCTTGCCCTCACTCTCATTGTGCACAAAACCCTCGAGCTGCAACATATAGACTGTTTTTCTAAATCACCATTTAGAAAAGCTTTCTTTATATCCATTTTCCATATTTCATAGTCATAAAATGCAGTTATGGCTAGCATTTATTAAAAATCCATTTTTTGCCGATGGGTTTTATCCCTTCGAGTACGTCCAACAAAGTCCATACTTTGCTACTATACATGGAATCCATCTTAGATTTCATTGCTCCAAGCTAGAGTATAGAGTCTTTACTCTACAATGCTTGTTGGAAAGATAGAGGAGTGTCATCTTCTATGATACAATCCTTTTCCTCGCCATCCATAAGAAAACTGTAATATTTATCTGGATCACGAGATTCCATAGTAAATCTTCTAATAGATTGTATGTTTTTGCATACGGGTGAGCTCGGTACTCCCACAGGCTTGGCCTCAAGGTTAACTTCTTGGATTTCATCAAAGTCTAAAACTTTGTTGTTAATTTTCATTGACAGAAATTCTTTTTCTAGACAGACAGCATGCAAAGAAACAATAACCATTTGTTCCGTGGTATTGAAGAATATACATCCCATTGAATTTTTGGGATATCATATAAATTTATACAGTACCAATCTTGCCTCTAGTTAATTTGGACCAACATTCTCAAGCTACTCAGATAACCCATACCTTCGAATACTTAATTTGAGGTTTCTTACCATACTTTATCTCATACGGTGTTTTGGGGATGGGTTTAGTGGACAACAAGCCCAACATATGCGTCATGTTTCTAATGCATATTTTAACAGGATAGAGGTAACCTATCTTTCCTCATCATAGAACCAACCATACATAAAAGGGTTTGGTTCCTTCACTCCGACACATCGTTGTGTTGCAAATTATATAGTGGAGTAATCTGAGAGATAATCTGAGAGATAATCCAACTATCTTTTAAGTATTGTTCGAATTCCTATCCAACATACTTAGCTTCTCGATTAAAATGAAAAAAAAATCTTATAGTCCATTTGGTTTTCTACTACATTTTATACTTAACAAATTTCTCATTGACAATGGATTTATCCTTCCAAAGATACACATATCGTAGTCTTGGAAAATCATGAGTAAAGGTAACAAAGTAAGAACTATTATTCTTTGTAATTATAGGAATCGAGCAGCATACATCACTATGTACTAACGCTAAGAGTTCATCAACTCTTTAATTGCTCCCGCTAAAGGAGTCCTTGGAAATTTTCCCTTTTAGACATGATACATACATGTCAAATAATTCAGAATCAAGTGGCGGGAGAAAACCTTCAGCTTTCAGCTTGTGTTGTCCTCTCTCACCTCCATGACCTAGCCTACGATGCCAAAGACAACTATCATTTATAGTGTTAGAAGATCTATTCACAAATCAGAAATAAATAGTATTGACACATAAACGTCATTTTCGATAACACCATCCCAGATTTTATTTCCATTCAAACTAATGTACATAAGATTATTCACACAATGAATATATATCCAGTCTCAGACAACTTAGAAACAGACACAATTTCACAAATAAAGTCTTTTACAAAACAACAATTATTTAATATCAATACTACTCCACTACGTAAACATAACTTATAATCTCCTACTATCGTTACATATATGGTACATCCATCAGCAACTTAGATCCTCATCTCTTCTTTTGCCATGTGGCGCCAGTACCTAAACCCTTGTAACGAATTACATATATAAGTTCCAACTGAAGTATCTGAAACCTAAGCATTTTATTGATTACAAAAAAAATTTGAATCATAAATGTAATCGATGAAGCTGTGGAACCATTTTAATTTCTTTCTCCGAAAATCCTTTGGTAAGCAAAAAAGTTCTTTTCTAGTGACCTTTCTTGTGACGGTGGTGACATTCATCTTTTTCATCGGCCTTATTGCTTTTCTCATTCTTCTAGCCTCCTCTCTTCCACGTATTCAAACTTTTCAAAGATGATGCACCACTCTTTATAGCAATTTGTTCATATTATAATTTAGCATGGGTGGTTCATACTTAGTTGTAAGAGCGCCAAGGATCAAATCAACTTGTAGTTCATCACTTATCTGTGCATCCAATTGTGAAAGCCCATCAATATAGTCCTTCATCCTTACTATGTAATCGTCCACCTTCCGTCCTTATTTCATTATGTTATTGAACAACTTCTTCAAAAGCTTATACCTTGCGAACTGTGACTGTTCACCAAATAGGGCCTTGAGACTATCAAATCCTTATGGATAGACATGTTTCAATGTTGTCTTTGCAATGACTTATCTAACATGGACAACACGAAAACTTGTGTGATATCTAGGTCTGAAACCCATTTTTCATAAGCAAGTCTAACTTTGGGGTCCGCATCATCAGCAGGTTGTTCTTTTGGTTTACATGTAATAGCCAACCAAAGACGTTCGTAACTCAATGCTATCTTAATCGTTTTTTAGCCAATCGGTATAGTTTGGTCTGGTATGCTTGTCACTTTCAAAAAACTGTTTTGGAGTTGGCATTTTCTACAAGTCTGAATTGGTAGATTATTAGGACAATATCATAGTAGATGTTCTTATAATATTAGCAAGGTTAAACTTTATGTCTTATTTTACTCGTAAGTTTCAATTAGTCTATTATGTTTTGTCAAACCCAAAGTCGAAACATGGAAGTCTTTCGACTTTACTATTAGGTGTTAGGACTTGTCCTTCTTGGAATTCAGACTTGAGTTTGCTTAACAAGTCAATAACTCAACGGACGATGGATAGCTCCTTATCAGTTGTATCATATAAAACTCCTAAACCTTGGTACCTTATCCTAATTTCACTTCGACCTTGAATTTTCTCAACAAATCAAAATGAAATTATTCACTCATACCTACCATATCGCGACGTCCTAAGTATAATATATGTACCTTGAGTTTGCTCAACAAATAAAAATAGTTATCTTACCTTGTCTATTTAATATATTGATAATACTACACATAACATCCCTAGCTTGAGTTTGCTCAGAAACTAAGGAGTATATTAAAGATTCATAGTTTTTAATATATGATACCGAGTGATACCGACTTATAGAGTAATGTATTTCTTATGAAATACCCTCGTGATTCAAGTCAAAGACACATCGGGAATCACGGTATATGTACATTTACAGATATATTTATTCCTTAAGTTTATTTAAGGTTTCTTAATGTTCCACCTTTAGTTTATACATTCATATTATACAAATTTCATTATTATATAACATTTATATTTTGACTAGCTAATATAATGATCTTATGCATAACATTATATTGATTAAATCAAATTTATTTAATCTTAATTAATTAAATTTTAGTTAATTGTTTATTATTCAATATTAACGTATTATATTAAATATTTATATATATTTTAACCTTTGTAATGATACAGATATATCATATATATATATATCTGTGTGTATTTTAATATACTAATTAACTTTTAATTGATTTATTTAATTGAAATATTTTAATTGAATTTTACTAATTTCAAAAAATTATTTTGTACATACATACATGTATACTTGTATAGTTTTAAACATTTCAAGATAACATAACATATATCACTTTATATTATACATGCATAAATTTATACTATTCAATTAACTTATTTAATTAATTTAATTTTTGTATTAATCTTATTAATAAACTTAATTTCAAAATAAAGTTATGTTTATTTTCAAACATTTTGAAAATTTTATTATATTATAACTTCATAATGCATATATATTATTTTAAATTCAATTTTCAAGATTTAAAATTTATATATTTTTAATTTTCAAATAATTTTGAAAATCGGACTAAGGTCGAATTCAAATTGGGTCTTCTCTATTAGTGACAACATTTAGGCTCATAATTTGTTCGAGCAAGGCCATTAGTCAGTAGGGTAGAGTTTAACAATAACTTTCCAGACACCTAACTATTTAGGTTGTAACTTTAATTAGTTAACTCTAACATAACTAATTAGACCGTATAGGCTATTGGGCACCGATACTGTAACAATTTGGATTTTTTTGGGCAAAGGTCGATGATTCAAAATTCAAACACTTTATTTTTTATACCGGAATTATTTGAATATTTAAATCATGAATTTAATGTAGTAAAATGAATTTAATAAGCATATTTAACTCTTTTTAAATAATAAATGATAATGGTAAACTTTTAATTTTTAATTAAAGTGATTAAACTTGTTTTAATAATAACTTTTTAATTAACACATGAAATTATCATCTTGGGGCACTGTTTTGGATTTTCTATAACATCCCATTATTTGAGAAATTATGATAATATTTATTTTTGATTTTTAATTGAAATTTATTGGAAAAACAAAGATTTGACATTCAAATTTAGAATTTGAATTATATTTTTAAAATCCAAAAAATGTTTAAAAGTTTGTTTTAGTGCAAAATAAATAATATTTTAGGAAATTTGAAACCATTTTAGAGATAAAATGATTACATTATGATTTTAGAAATTTTAAAAGTAATATTTAATAAAATAAAAATCGTTATAAATATAAAACAAAATTTGAATTAAAACTCTCAAATGGAGTCTAAATCGGAGATCGAATAACGGTTGGTGTTAGTTCTTGAGATGATGGTTTTGATGACAACAACCTTATAATGGATTATAAAATATAAATACTAACATTATAAGTTTAGATAAATATGTATATGCAGGATTTGACCTTGCAGGTACCAAAAATGAAGGTTGTACAGTATAGAGATTCAAGATATCAAGATTGAAGACTCATGAGTATCAAGATTATCAAGAGTTGAAGAATTGAAGTAATTTATTCTTTAATTAGAAATTTTGTTAAAACTCATAGAAAAGCACTGGCATCTTAAAATCCAATTTATTCGTGGAATGGAATCCACTTCGAGCCTTTAAAGGGATGGAACTCTAAGTAGGATGGAACCTACGAAAAATCTAGTGAAACATTGTTTTGTATCCGCTAACTTTTTATTCAAAATGATTTTTCAAAATTATATCCTGCTTTCAAAATGTTTTCAAAATATTCCTTTTAAAAGATTTGAAACCCTCTATCCTGATTTTAAATAATTTTAGCCTCAAAATTATCTTTAATTTCAAAGACAAATTACTCCTGATTGTAAACTATCTTTTAAAATAATATATTTAACTTTTTATACTTAAGATTTAAATATAAAATTGTAGTTAAATATTATATATATTATTCTCTATATTTACTTATGTATTTTAACTATAGGCAAGTATATTAGAAAAGTTTAAAATAGTTTTAATATAAGATAAAGGTTATTTTCAAAGAAAATCAAATCGTCAAAAATTGCTTTGGGATGCCGACATGCCTATGGTGACCATGTTGACATGGTGTCAGTTGACTTCAAAATTTAAATTTCAAAAGAAGTGTCTATTCACCATAACTCTTCATGAATGGACATGGCTGTTGTTCTTCTATAAATATGGGTTAGTTTCAACGAATTTTATATCAGATTTTCTAGTTTTTAACCCCTCTTCTTCTTCCACATTTCTTAATAAATATTCTTACCATTACTCTGCCGAAATCAACATTGAATCGAACTCGATCATTTCTAGTTTGATTCTCTATCACTATCTCAACAAGGTACTCAGTGCTATTCAGAGTTATAGGCTTCTTTGTAATCTATTAAGTGAGAAAAGGTGTGATCATGGCCTTGAAAATCAATCAAGCGAGATAAGGTGTGATTATAGCCTTGGTAAATCAATTGGGTAAACTTGTGGCCCGGAAATCAAGTATCTCTACCCAGAGGATTGTGATTCTAGAGGGTGTACCTCGTAGCTTTGAAATCGAGGGTGTAATTGTATAATTGCTTTTGGAAGGAAATCCGTACTTGTGTTGCGGGACTGGATGTAGGGTAACTCCGAACCAGTATAAAATCCAGTGTGTTCTTTCCTTTATTGCTTTTACATTATTTCTGCATTTGTGTTTGTTTCTGTGATCATATCTGTGTCTGTATATTGCATACATCCATGTTCAATTCAACATACAAGGAATTATTAATTTTTTGTAAACACTATTCACCCCCCTCTAATGTTAATCCTAGCCTTAAGATCCGTAATCCTTATTTCTTTCAGTTGGGTGTTAACTCGATTAAGGTTCGAGTTTATAAAAACATAAAAATTTAAATTTTATTAGACATAAAAAATTTATACTTATCTAAATTAATTATTATATTATTT
The DNA here is from genome assembly GCA_030765085.1 of Allium cepa. Lineage (NCBI taxonomy): Eukaryota > Viridiplantae > Streptophyta > Magnoliopsida > Asparagales > Amaryllidaceae > Allium > Allium cepa. The sequence continues at coordinate 318,114,447 of CM060928.1, read as the reverse complement.
CATTAAGCTTCAACCGTATGTTTCTCAAACCTATTTAAACAATTAGTACACCCATATTTTCTTTCTTCTCCCTCCTTCATTGCTGCTTCTTTAAAGATCGCTACCACCCCCTATTCTCCTTGTTTCATGAACTACAAGCATCGAGGAAACTTGATTTCTAATGCGTTGAATTCGTATGGTAGAAGACTTCACATTTGTTGTTCTTTGGTAGATGCGGCGGTCATTGGCAAAGCTCAATCTAGTGAAGGTGGATCTGGGGTTTAGTGTTGTCGACGTTTAGGGAGGAGCTTGGTTAAGGCGATGGTTGCGTTATGTTCATAGTGGCAAGAAGAAGTCGTGGTGGGAGTTTTGAAAAATGCGCCTTCCTCTAACCGAGTGTGACATGTTCAGTGTAGCAGTAGCAAGGAGTAGGCCACGATCTTTTTGGAGTATTTGTGGTAGTGGAGTTTGTGTGCATTGTAAAGCTCGTGCTTAGAGGAATGCGTTGCAACTTCCGGTTCGTCAATTCGTCGTGTATGGAGTGAGAAAGGGGAGAAATAAGAGTGCGGCGATGGTTCATGTATAGAGAATTGGTGTGCATGGGTTTAATTGGGAAAGATGGATTAGAGGAGATGATTAAATTTAGTGGAAATTTAGATCGCATCCTTAAAACGGAAGAATATTGCAAAGCGGGTCCCTGTGTATGTTTCATTATAAAGCGGGTCCCTTTTTTTGCTGCAGAATAATTGCTATCCTTTCAACAACCGTTCAGGAATATTTGCTGATAGTAAATATTGTTGCTGAAATGTCCGCAACAATTGAATATTATTGCTGATAATCATGCAATTAATGCTGAATAATCATATATCAACTAAAATTTATATTGGTGCAACAATATGTGCAATTATTCTACATGGTTGTTGTTATGTGCACAGCTATTCCATAAAATAAGGTACTTTTGGCTTATTATTGCTGATTGTATGCAAATTTTATGAATTATTGCTTTTTTCGCTGCAATTACTGGAAATAAGATGTGTGTTCTATGTAGTATTGATTATTTTTCAATTATACACAATTTCATCATTTTTTCCTTGATTGTTGTGTAATAGTGTGTTATTTAAATAAATGTAGATAGTAAATTAGGAAGATTGAACTAAACAAAAAAAATTGCATGAAACAACGCAATTTTTTAGTAAAGTTGCTAAAATATTGGCAATTTCAAGAAAAATTGAAGAATTTTCTAAAGTGCGAATTTTGTTGTTTTTTGGGGTTTTGATGAACTTTTTTGTGCTTTTCTTGCATTGATATGAAGTTGATTATATGTTGAAATAAGTTTTGAAGTTTGGCAATTTTTTACGATGTTTTTTGTTGTTATTTTTTTTTGTTGATTTTCGAAAAACGGGGACCTTTATAAAGTTTTAAGACAGGGAATTTTCGCGTATTTTGAAACCTACCAGGGACCTATGCCAAAAGTACCCTTAAATTTAATCAAATTAATTAATGAATACTTTAATCCAAAAACTTGAAAAATCAATATCTTGTACATACGAAGTCCAATCAAGACGCTGGTTTTGTCGTTGCACTTATAGCGAATCGTCTACGTCTTGGAAAAGTTTAGGCACAGAGAATTTAATCACCTGTTTATTTATATGTTGTTGTGATATAATTTTTATTGTACTAAGATAGCTAACAATGAAAGTTATTATTTTTGGATCCTTCCTTACTTTGGAAGGCAAGTGACAGCATTATTTGCAATGTAATCTCTCTTATAAACCCTCTAAAACATGTATCATGGCCTAGATTTGTTGTTTACATGTTTAATATGATGTTGTGAATGGTTGAAATAAAAATGTTACTATAAACGCACTTTGAAATCCCTTATTTCTAACATGGTTAAATTGATAAAAATATGAATATTTAATGAATATATATATATATATATTAATTTGTCTATAGATTTTGGAATGTTTGAAAAAAGTAAATTGGTTTGGGAAAAATGCCAAACTATGATATTATTTTGATAATCATTTATGAATAATTAAGTAAAGGTTTTAAATTATAAAAACATGTTTTTATGGATTTTAAATAAATTATGAAATAGATATTTTAAGGAATATTCGGAGTAAATGTTTAAATCGTATTAAATGTATTTTTGTATATTTAGAAGTCTGGAAAGAATTTAAGCATTTTGTAAAGGGATAAAAAGGAAGTTAAAAAGGAAGTTTTTGGATTATAACAGTTATGTTATAATAAATAATTTTGTAAAGTTAATTAAAAAGGTATGTTAACATGTTTGAGAAGAGTTGAAATACTTTGGGCTTTAAATAGGGGTGTTTTAAAGATAATGACAAGTGCAAAAGTGATTTTGGGTTTATGGTAATGTTTAAGCAATAATTATTTTAACTAATTTAGTTACACTTTTGATAAGTAATAAGATATTCAAGGAGAGTTTTAAAAATGACCATTAAGCATGAAGTGTTTTGGGTTTGTAGTAAACAATGTTTTAAATGACGTTGTTTTTAACCCTTTTCAAATATGATTTTAGAAATATGAAAACCTCTCTAAGATTTATGGATATGCTTATACCATTCTATAAGTATATTGAAATGTTTTCTTAGTACTGAAAGTGAAGTGATTTGTGATTATACTTATATCATTGAGATAAGTATATGAATATCTATTAAAGTATTAAAAAGGGTATAAATGAATAGTGAGATAGTAGAATATTATATATATATATAAAGAGAAATGTGTGTATATATATTCAAGTTTACAAAGGAAGTTTAAACTAATTAGGAGTAATAACTAATAAAATAAGTTGTATAAATAAAAAAGATTTAATTAACAGAGGATTAATTAAATAAAAAGGGAATTAAAAGTCGTTTATGTGGCTTGATCGTGCTTTATGTGAATTGATGTTGCTTGTGTGTTTAACCATGATTGGTTTCCATATGAAATTAAATTTCTAATTTGATTGTTTGTTTTGATTGTTAAATAACCGACTATCAAATCTTGACCAGTTTTGAATTAGGAAGTAAATATAAGCTTTACGTGTTCATAGGGTCTGAGATCCCTTGGGAACACTCATTCCACCGAAATGTCGCTAGTTTTAAGGGGTATATGGGAGATCCCTTGGGAATCTTATGTAGTCCCTTATATCTGAAAGAATGGGGAATGAGTCAACTTAAATCGATCAGTTGTTGGTTCGAAGAGACCAAGGTCAGATAGGCCATCCGAAAAACACTTCGAGATAGCATGAGCGTTTTAATTGGAGACATCTTAAGGATTATGGAATCAAAGATGGAGTTCTTTGAAGTGCAAGGGCTACTTGCTACTAGTCCTAAAGATGTATTAGAAGTGGTGCCTTTGGTTTATTCATATCCTAAACAATACATATGGATGATGACAACATTGCATTGTTGCTTGGAGGGTAGTGTTAGCATTCCTAGCAGGATTTGCTAAAAAGGTAAAACATAGCCTAAAGCCTCACACTAGGTAATGACTAAAACAAGGGATATGCTTCAGAGGTCTGTGGTTCAATACCATTAGGGTATGTTCATTATCCGTTCTAAATCGATATTTATGGAATTATGTATGCTAGGGGCCCAGTACGGTTGTAAGCTGCAACCGGGGTAATGACATATTTGGAACTATCCAGGAAGGGGTAGGCCAGTTCTGATTTGCAGGCAGTCAGCTAAGGCTCTTAGTATATTTTTAGAGATGTATTGTGGCAGGCAGTACCCTGGTGCCTTGCCATTGTATGGAATCAATTTTCCAATATGTGCCTTACGGGCTTAGCTGTATACTAAATATGTTGTTGAATGTAATTAATGTAACCATTTCGGCTATTTTAAATACTTAGTTTAAACCCTAAACACTATTATAATATCACCAGATTTTCTGATAAAATGGTTTGGTTATCGTAAGGTAAAAACCCGTCCATGTTTATGTGCGGCATAGTCTTACGAGATACCTTTAATTTTGAAGGGTTTTATAAATATAGGAATTCATATGATTGAAGTTTCCCACACTGGTTTACCAGACTAATATGGTTGTTATCACTTACAATGCTAAGGGTCAGCCCAAGCATATTTCTAGATTTAGTTATGGATGCTTTGGAGATTTAGAAGACGTGTCGAATGTCTCTAAGCCATATTCAAGTATTTTTTATTTCCGCTGCATTTTTTATATTGTATATATTAGCGTTTGTAAGGACAGATTGTTATAACTGTCCAGGCTGATGATACGTTAGTTACTTAGATTAATGTATGTATATTACAGTTTCATTTTGTAAAGATCTATTGTATATTATATATTATTTGTCATATATGAGGTTATAATTTGTAATTTCTTTTCTATCACCTAAACAATTTGTCCTTTCGACATTCGGATGCTCGACATGTAAATACTGGGGATGCATTAGTGTTAATTTTGAGGGTCGGAAAGGCGGATTGTTACATGTGGTATCAGAACATAGGTTGAGTGAACACCTAGGTCTTGGTGGGGTAAACTCATTAGAGATAGGGTTAGTAATGTCCTAGAATGAGTAACTCATTAGTTATAGGGTTAGTGGCACCCTAGAATGAGTTTGCATGTGTGTGTGTGAGTGTAACAACCCACCTTTTCGATCCTCAGAGGTCGACACTAATACATCCACATACTTATCGCAACAGTATAAGTATATTTACAAAACTTAAGGATTGTTTCCTCTTTTCCACAATGGCACTAAATCAAGTTTCCATATAATTTCAATTTGACATTATGGGTCACATAATTGGTATTTACATAATCTAATTATATGTAAAAAATCCATAATTAGCCACCAATATCTTACGTATTACTTTCCCAATATTAATTAGCTGGTGTAAAATACAATGTCCAAATTAATATAATAGCAGAATGAGAATTTATTCTTCTAAACAGATATCAGCAATAATCTTTTCATTTTAATTATAGCGGAATAGGGATTTAACATGCTGAATAGATGTCCAAAAGAATCTATTCAATTAAGTTATAGTAGAACAGCGTTTTATTCTGCTAATTAATTGTCCCCGATAAAATATAATTATTAACAATGCAATTTTACACGGTCGATATTATTTTACAATTAATTGCACTACAAGATTTGGGTTAAATGATTTCATAAATGAGTTCTACAAGTAAATACGAACCAAATGCCGAAATCTGTGTGTCAATCAGATCTTGAATGGATAAGTTATGAATTTTTAAAGCTAAACTTAAATAATATTTTTTAAATATATATATTACCCTACGTACCAAGGCCTACTTGGCCTAAACCACCTAAGTTCCCATCACCTAAATCTAACTTCCTTCCTAAAATCTATCTCTCAAGTCAACACTCAAGGAATGAAACTTGGAACCAAACATAAGAATGCACTTATGCACGTACACAATCGCTCTGGCCCTCCGATAACTACCTCAACCTCACCTATAAATTTCCACCGACCACCTGTAACTTAGCCACAACTTTCGTCGACCCCTCCGGACCCTCGAAGCTAAATTCGTCCCCATGGCCGAAAGCTAAAAACGAACAAACCCAAACTATCGTGATGCAAAACTCCCCTCCACCATTGCCTCGTCTAACACCTAGCCTCACCACCGCCCTATCTGAACCACCTAACACCCCCTTACCTCTATTCGAAACCTTGTCCAGCTCGGGGCCTCCATAAGCCACCATTTCATTCGTGTTTGGATCCAAGAAAACAAACCCTAATTCGAGCTCTAATAGCCAACCTCCGACTACCACACACCCTGCGACTGCCATCGTAGCTCCACCATAACCCCAGGCTGCTCCGGCTCCAATCATACCACCCAAAACCACCACGATATTTGGAATTTGATGTTTGATCAAAATGCAATCATCTCTTAAATACAACACCATCCAATACCTGAAAATCTTACGACGTGCTCTAAAAATCATGATTCGTAGATAGAACATAATTTCAAAGGTCGTTCGTCGATTTGAAAAACGGACAATATTATACTACTTACTATTATTTGCCAAATTCTCATAATATACTCGTCGAAAAATCCAACAACTATTTTTAAAATAAAATAGACACTTAAACTAACAACTTCGCAGTTGATTGCAAGTGCTAATTCTAAACGGTTGAGGAATTGTTGACTTTTTAACTAAGAGGGAAAGTATATTTCTATCTTTTTACAAAAAATAGTAAGTAGAAGTTATTTCTGGTTCCTATTGTTTTTTTCCCAGTAAGCATATTCATCCATTTTAAAAAATTGATTTTTTAGCACTACAAATCATGAGTATCATTTTCAACAATTATTTAAACAAGGATATCAATTTTAAGTCGAGCTACTACAAAATATATTCAACCTTCAATATATATTTCTATCAAAACATCATACAAAGATTTGGAATATCTCACATTTTCCAATATATTGAAACCAAACCTAAGCTTCAAGTTATGATCTTTGAGAGAAGTGAAAATGTTTAAGCTAAAGATGAGATTTTTGATTTCAAATTTATAAAAGTTTAACAGTTGAAAAACAAAGTTAAGGAGTAGGAAGGTAAAAATGAAACAAAGTAAAGAAGGTGCATATATAAGCCGGCAAATGAAATAGAAAAGGTTAAGATCAAAATTCCCATTAATTCAAATTTTCAATTTTATTATCAAATCCTAAGCTACCTAAATGTCACACATTTGAAAACATGTTGGTTAATAGACTAATCCTTGTACTTTGTTCACTTTCACACTTAAAGTTTCATTTCATTTCACATCTTTTCATGTTTTCAAATTTAAATATCATTTACAATTTTAAGTGCTTATTGTTTATTTCAAAATAAGTGTTTAACATTTAAATGTGGTTTAGAGCATAATCAAAGATATTACGACTTTCAATAACTTGTTGTTCGATAAAAAGTCAAAAATCTAAAAATAGGTTTCAGTCACATTTTCTATTTTTCATCGAACTACCTATTTTTGTAAAAAAATTCAAAAATGAATATTATACCATTAGTTTTAAAGAGTTATTTAATTATCAAAACCCTAAATTGAATATTCAAAATAAATAATTATTCACAAATAAAAGTGATAAAATTCTGGGTCGTTACATTCACCCCCCCTTAAAGGAATTTCGACCTTGAAATTTCATCTTAAGTAAACAAAGATGGAAACCAGTTAACCAAAACACTTAGCCATTTTACTTCCATAACTATTTAAGGAAACGGTTTTATAAAACCCAACATAAGTTTACAAATTTGTATAACATCCCACTACATCCTGAGGGTATACACAACTATCTGATTCAAGCTTTTTTATTTTGAATTTATTTTCCTTAAGTAAACTCAAGATCCAAATACTCGGTTTTATTTCAAAACCCTTTTCAAAATCATTTTATACATTTTAACCACAGAATATATATGTGCATATATATATAGTCCAAGTAACCCTAAAATGGTACTAAGGAACTAGGTACTACAAAATAGTGTCATATATTCCCTGACCAATAAGGGTAATGCTTATGGGAGGTGCTTACCATTCGAACACGTATCTTTCCCATTTTTAGTTATTTTTTGTCCACTCGAATAGTTAACATAAAAACACCTCTCCCATTTCAAAATCCACTTTGTGAAAATTGTGTATATACTTTGGGTTTATTTGGATTTGAACATGTTTCAATAATATAACAGTAAAGAGTATAATACATTAAGTGCACTGCGGCATTCGCCTAAGAAAACATCCATCGTTACTTAGAAGATAATTCAAATCATCACAAAAAAAATTGAGACTCGTTCCCTGAACTAACCAAAGAAAATACCTTACATGAAAAAAATTTATTTTCCAAAATATTTATACTTGAAAATATTTCCAAGTAAAACTATACTACTTTTTTCAAAATATTTGAAATGATAATGTATCTATTTGCTTTTGGAAATCAAATCATGCTCTTGGGATTAAATCAAAATTTGTTTTATGGAAACTATTCTGTAGCAAATTGCAATATAGCGTTTCCCTACTTAGAAACTCGAAAATGAACATCGATGATGATGCATTCATCTTCAAAATTATAGTATTATTATTCTCCCCAAAATCTTGAAAACCCTTTTCCCATAAGTACCAAGATTTAAGTCCTCAAATTCTTTACTTGAATCATTTTTATTTATAATCCACATTCTTATAAGCCAATTTTATAAATACACTTCTTCTATAAAATCATTTCTCAAATATTTATTCCTAAAATATTTTAGCTTTCTTTTAATGAACATCTTTATTAAAATTAAATTTTAACCTAACATTAACATTGAATGCCTTATATCAAATTGTGAAACTTAGTTCACAAGTTATTCGTTTTAATATTCCCACAATTTTATCTAACCAACCTATCTTGTAGAAAGATAAATTATTTATAAATCCACAAATAATAGTCAATGCCCCAAAACTAGACGAGGATGACTAATCAAACTTAAATGATAAAAATTGAATATTATCACAACCACATCAAAAATAACTATATTAACTTTTGAAATTTATCCTTCATATATAAAATATTATCCTAGGTAAAATTCTTTCATTTACCGATGTAAAACAATACTGGCCTTGTTCAAGTGTTTAGAAATCCTTATCGATAACGTTGGCAGATGCATTGATAAGAATTTATAAACCGCTCAGTCGATCAAACAACACAATATAAAAAAACTTATATCACTAACGAATACATGCTGAAATATAAATATATATATATATAGACACACATACATACTCAAAATCATTTTAGGGTGTTACTAACTCTATCTCTAATGAGCTTACCCCACCAGTGCCAAGGTTCAAGCTTAACCGTCAGCTCTGATACCACTGTAATAACCCATTTTTTCGATCCTCAAAAGTTGATACTAATACATCCATATGCTTATCTCAATAGTACAAGTACATTTACAAAACTTAAGGATGATTTCCTCCTTTCCAAATTCATAATTAGAAGGGCAAAAATAAATATTTTTTAAAATATTTTACCATAAACCAAACCAATGTTCGGTGCTAAGTATGAAAAAAAATGTTTTCTCACCACCGGAATTAAGAAGGATAAATTATAAAAATAAAATCTCATTCCTTTACAAAATTTCCATTTTATTACCCCATTTCACATTTACATATCCATTTACAAATATCCAATTTTATTTATAAAATCCCTTTTATAAATATATAAAATAATTTATAAAATCCCTTCAATTTAAAATACTCTTTTATAAATCTTATTTTACAAAATACCATTTATAAATACCTTTTAATTAATCCATTTTCCTAAGTACAATATTTTTTCAAAAAACAATTTATCATTTATAAACACCCTTATTCAATTAATTAATTACCTTTAAACATCATAAGTAAATAATTAATTAACTTTAAATCACCATTAATAAAATAATTGGTTAACTTAAAATATCATTTATAAACACTTAACCTCAAATTGGTATAGAATTGAAGTTAATTTAAAATATTTAACTTTTTAAATTTAGAAAGAGGCTTAGGACCACAATAGTACGAAATCAGGTTATCATTTTAATTCAATTTGACTCTTCAGGTCACATAAATGGTATTACATAAGCTAACATATATGTAATTAAATAAAATCTACAGTTAGCCAATAATAGCTAACACATCGCTTTCCCAGTATAAGTTGACTGGTATAAAATTTAATATCCAAATTAACATAATAGCAGAACGGGGATTTATTCTGCTGAACAGATGTCATCAATAATCTATTCATTTTAATTATAGAAGAACAAGGATTTATCCTGCTAAATAGGTGCATAAAATTATCTATTAAATTATGATATAGTAGAACGGTGTTTTATTCTTCTTACTAAATGTCTATGATAAAATTTAATTACTAAACAACTTTACAGTCGATATTATTTTACAATTAATTTACACTACAACATATGGGTCAAATTATTTCATAAATGTGTTCTACAAGTCAATATGAACCTAACAACGAAATTAATGTGTCAATCAGATCCCGAATGAATGAGTTATGAATTTTTAAAGCTAATATTGAATAAATAAAATTATATTACCCTACCCACCCAAGCCCACTCGACCCAAACCACCTAAGTTCCCACTACCCAAATCCTACTTATTCCCTAAACTCTGTCTCTCAACTCAACACTCTAAGAACGAAACCCAGAACCAAATACAAGAATGCTTGCATGCATGTACACGATCGCATCGGCCCTCCAACAACTACCTCGACCTCACCCATAAACGCCATCGACCACCCGCAACTCAACCACTCCCTCGTCGACCCCTCCATACCCCCGAAGCCAAATCTGACCACATGGCCGAAAGCCAAAAACTACAAACCCAAATTGTCACTATGCAAAAAGACCCTCCACCTTGGCCTCGTCCCACACCTAGCATCACCATCGCCTCCATCCGAACCACCTAACTCCCCCTCACCAATGGTCGAAACTTTAAGTTATTGTCACTATAACTCCATAAAACCCTGATTTGAGCTGTAACAACCAACGTCCGACCACCACACACCCCGTAACCACCACCGTATCTCCGCTATCATCCCAATCTGCTTCATCACTAGTCACACTGCCCCAAACCACCACGATCGATGGAATTTAACCTTTGATCAAAATCTGATCATCATTTTACCACCGACACCCTAAAAATCTTGCGACTTGCTCTAAAAATCATGATTCGTAGATATGAACATGATTGTAAAGGTCGTTCGTTGATTCATGATCGATAAAAAACTGATAATATTATACTACTTACTGTTACTTACCAAATTCTCAAAATGTACTTGAAGAAAAATCCTACAACTATTTTAAAACTAAACTAGACAGTAAAACTAACAACTTCCTAGTTGATTGCAAGTGCTAATTCTAAACGGTTGAGGAGTTGTTGATTTTTGAACTAAAAGGGGAAGTATATTTTCAATTTTTTTCAAAGAACGTTAAGTAGAAGAAGAAGGTATTTTTAGTTCCTGCTGTTTTTTTATGTAATAAGCATATTCATCCATTTCAAAACAAAATAATATTTTTAAGCACTACAAAAACATGAATATTATTTTCAATAATCACTTAAATAGGGATACCAATTTTAAGTCAAGCTACTACAAAACAATTCAACATTTAATATATATTTTTATCAAAACATTAAACAAAGAATTGAAATATCTCACCTTTTTCCAGTTTGTTGAAAACTAAACCAAGCTTTAAGTTATGATCTTTGAGAGAAGTAAAAATGTAAGTTAAGATGAGATTTTTAATTTCAAAATTTATAAAAGTTTAGAAGTTGAAAAACAAAGTTAAGGAGTAGGAAGGTAAAAATGAAATAAAGGAAGTGCATACATAGGATGGAAAATGAAAATAGAAAAGGTTAAGGCCAAAATGACCTCTAATTCGAATTTTCAATTTTGTATCGAATCCTAAGCCACCTACATGTCACATATTTTAAAGCAGGTTGGTTAATAGACTAATCCTTATACCATTGTTCACTTTTATCTTTTCATGTTTTCGAATTTAGATATAATTTATATTTTTAAACACTTATTATTTTTATATTTCAAAATAAAATCATTTAACATTTAAATGTGATTTAGAGAATAATCAAAGATATTACAACTTTCAGTAGATTGTGGTTCAATAAAAAGCCGAAAATCCAAAAAAAGGGGTTTCGATCATATTTTCTGTTTTTCATCAAACTATCTTTTTATGTAAACGAAATTCCAAAATGAGCTTTCTACAATTAGTTTTAAAGATCTGTTTAATCGTTAAAACCAAAAATTGAATATTTAAAATAAACTAAATATCCACAAATCAAAGAGACATAATTCTAAGTTGTTACAATGAGAGTACATATTTGTTATTGTTACAAAAATATTTAATATTTAGCTGACTGGTCTATATATTGGATTATTGATTCTGCTCAATACGAGTAATTAACGTATTGAATATTGTTTGCTGATTTATAAGTTCTTTTCACCACATGGGTTGGGGATTATGGGGACATTGAAATGAACACCTTATGAATTAAGTTTCATAGTTTGACTATAAGGCATTCGATGATAATGTTGGATTAAAATTTAATGTATTAAAAGTTGTTTATTATAATCCAAACAAAGACATATAATTGTGAAATGATTTTATATAAGAAAGTAATTCTATATATGTATGATTTGAAAAATATGGTTTATAAATAAAAAAGGATTATACTAAAAGTTTGAGAACTTAAATCCTGGAGTTTTTGGAAATTGTTTTTCAAAGTTTGCGAAGAGAAGATAATACTAGTATTATTTGAATGTAAATAATTGAGAAATTGGTCTACTAAATTGATATAATGGTACTTGGTAATGTTTACGAAATATTTGATACTATTTTGAAAATGATTTTGGTCAAGTCCAAAAGACATGAGTTAGAAGTTCTAAACTAACTTCTGTCGTTAGAAAATAATTATGCGATGACTGCAGCATCAACGACGTTCATTTTTGAGTTTCGAAGTGGAGGACGCTTCCATAGCAGTTTGCTGCAAAGTTGTTTTGACAAAATAGATTTTGATTAAAGTCCCGAAAGTATGATTTGATATAAAAAATTATATGTCTATTTTATTTCAAAATGATTTGAAAAGAAGCCCAACGTTCAGTTCTTAAGTTTTCTGTTCGGATATATTATGGACTCATGTATCATATGCATTGGGGTAGTTTGGTTTGTGCATCGCATTATGATATGTTATTTGGTAGTTTTTATTTTTTGAAATGAGATGGAATTTTTGGTGATTTTGGACAGTTGGAAACTTCCAAATTGATAGAGAACTTGAAGCTAAGTGATTTTTCAAAAATATAAAACTTGAGTTTTTGTAACTCTTGAATTGAGAAGTTAGTGAGTTAAAACAAATTTTAAATTATTGAAATTACTTGTCAAGTAAAATGAATTGGACGATTTTGTATATACTCTTAGGATATAGAAGAGTATTATATGAGTATGAGCTTAACCTATACAATGTTTAATAATTTGAAGTTTAGTTTTATGAAATTATTCACAAATTAATTTAGTATTAAATGAGGGATACTATTTGAAAATGAATCTGAATTAAAAATGAAAAGTAATTGGTGTAGTTAAGAAACTAATTAGAGTAAAGTACGTAAGTTGTACGTAGTTCAATTTATTCGCATACGCAGTTCTCGATCAAGGATTCAAGTATGCAATTTTAAGGCGATTCACACCAGTCTGAGTTAAGATCTTTTACTCGATTATTGACGATGAATCGTTGATATGAATTTTTGATATGATCTTGAAGTTTTCTATCATAGTATATGAAGATGTTAGGAGAATGGAGGTTTCTTGTCAAGGAACTAGGTTGGAATTTGCACTAGAGAGATCGAGCGGGACATACTAGTTTGGAAGTGGAACCTATGTGATTGAGCTAGTAATCAGATTTGGTATTACATAAAAACGACATATGTGCATCATATAGGCTTTACTGATATTTGTATGATATGTGCATTGGCTTGTGGAGAGTTTGTGTGACGACTCTTTGAATTATTTAAGGTAGTAAGGGTAATCGACTAAGCATGACTTAAGGCTGTTGAGCATAAGGTGCGCTTCATATGTTGTTTATCATCCTTGTGTGATGAGAGGTTGCTAAAACTAAGAAAACCATGGGCTTATTTACTAGTGGATGTTATATTGTTAAATATTAGATGTGATTGTTTCTCTGGTTCTAGTGATTGTAATACTATTAGGTATTGATGTGTGATTATTGCTTTTGTTGTTCGTGTCAGTATTTCGGGGACGAGATTCTTTTGAGGAAGAATGTGACGACTCAAAATTTAAACGCTTTATTTTTTATATGAGAATTATCTAAATGTTAAAATCTAGAATTAGTGTAATAAAATTGATTTAATAAGCCTATTTAACTCTTTTTAAATAATAAATGATAATGGTAAACTTTTAATTTTTAATTAAAGTGTTATACTTAATAATAATTCTTTTAATTAACGCGTGAAATTATCATCCCGGGCACTGTATCGGATTTTCTGTAACATCCCATTGTTTGAGTAAGTATAATAATTTTTTTTATTTTTAGTTTGAATTTATTTGAAAGACAATGCTTTAACATTCAAATTAAGAATTTAAATTATATTTTAAAATCCAAATGATGTTTAAAAGTTTGTTTTGGCATAAAACAAATAATATTTGAGAATTTTGATATCATTTTGGAAATAAAACAATTATATTATGATCGTTGAAAATTGAAAAGTAATATGTGAATAAAATAAAAATCATTATAAATATAAAATAAAATTAGAATTAAAAATTCTCGAATGAAATTCTAGTCGGAGATCGTATAACGGTTAGGTATTATCTCGGTGAGGGTTCGAGTCTATTAAAATATAAAAATTTAAATTTGATTAAACTTTAAATTTTTATACGTATCCAAACTAATTATTATATTATCTCCTTAAGCGTCAGCCATAAGTCTCATAAACATATATAAAAAAAATCGACACACCTGTATTTCCTTCCTCCTCTCTCCTTCATTCCTGCTTCCTCAAATAAAATATCCACCACTCTTCTCCTTTTTTCATGAGCTATAGGAGTCGAGGATACTTGATGTATAATCCGTTAAACCCGTATGGTCGAAGGTTTCACATATATATATTCTTTGGTGGGTGCGCTAGTCATTGGCAATGCTCGACATGTTGAAGGTGGATCTAGAGTTTAGTTATATTAGCATTTGGGGAGGATAAAGGTTGTGCATTGAGTTCATGATGGCAACACGAAGTTGTAGTGGGAGTTTTGGAAAGTTTGACTACCTCTAGCCGAATGTGACATGTGCACTATAGCTATGGCAAGGAGTCGGTCGTGGTCATTTTTTGGTAACCATGGTGGTGGAGTTTGTGTGCGTTGTGAAGCTCATGCATAGACGAGTGCGTTGCAACTTCCAGTTCATCAATTTTTCATGTGTGGAGCAAGAAAGGGGAGGTGGAAGAGTGCAGCTATGGTTTGTGCATAGATTTAATTGGGGAGGATGGATTAGAGGAGGTGATTCAATTTAATCAAGTTAATTAATTATTATTTCAATCTAAAAACTTATAAAATCAATATCTTGTGCATACAAGGTCCAATCGAGATGCCATTTTCGTTGTTGCACTCGTAGCGAGATCCTTTACATCTTGAAATATTTTAGGTATGAGTGAGTTTACTCATTGGTTGATTTATATTATTGTGATATAATGTTTATTGTGCAAAATATAAATTAAAATAGATAAAAACGCAGATTATTATTTTTGGACCTCTCCTTTCTTTGGAAAGCAAGTAAGAACATTATTTACAATACAATCTCTCTTACAAACCATCTAAAACCTGTATAGTGGCTCAGATTTGTTGTTTACATGTTTGATATGGTTTTGTGAATGGTTGAAGCATAATTATCACTATAAATAAACTTTGAAATCCCTTGTATTTGATAATGGTTAGATTGGTAAAAATGTTAATATATGACGGAAAAAAATATTTTGTCGTGTCTACGCAATTATGGCGTGTTTGGTAGAATGAAATTGGTTTGGAAAAAATACCGAAGTATGATATTATTTTGATAGTTATTTATGAATGGTTAAGTAAAGGTTTTAAAATATTAAAATAGGTTTTTATAGGTTTTAAATAAATTATGAAATAGATATTTTAAGAAATGTTTGGAATAAGTGTTTAAACCAAATTAAAAATATTTTGGTATATTTAGAAGTTTGGAAAAAAATTAAGCATTTTGTAAAAGGGTAAAAAGAAAGTTTTTAGATTATAACACGTATCTTATAATAAATGGTTTTGTAAAGTTAATTAAATAGGTATATTACCTTGTTTGATAAGAGTTGAAATGCTTAGGGCTTTAAGTTAGGGTGTTTTAAAGATAATGACAAGTATGAAAGTGATTTTGGTCTTATGGTAACGATGTTTAAGAAACAACCGTTTTAACCAATTTTGTTATACTTTTGAAAAGTAATAACATCTTTAAGGTGAGTTTTAAAGATGGAAATTAAGCATGAAGTGTTTTGGGTTTGTAGTAAACAATGTCTTAAGTGACATTGTTTTTAATCCATTTCAAATATGGTTTTAGGAATATGAAAACCCCCCTAAGATTTGTAGATATACTTATACCACTCTACAGTATATGGAAATATTTTTTAAGTATTGAAAGTGAAGTGTTTTGTGAATATAGTTATACTATTGAGATAAGTGTATGAGTATCCTTTGAAGTATTAAAAAGAGTATAAATGAATAGTAAGATATTAGAATACTAGTATGTATATTTATATAAAGAGAAATATATGTGCGTGTGTACATATAGGTTTATGAAGGAAGTTTTAATTAAAAAGGAGTATTAATTAATAAAAGGAGTTGTACAAATAAAAGAGATTTAATTAATAAAGTATTACTAAATAAAAGGGGGATTGAAAGTCGTTTTTGTGACTTGATCATGCTTTATATGAATTGATGATGCTTGTATGCTAAATCATGCTTGGTCTCCATATGAAATTAAATTTATGATTTGATTGTTTGTTTATTTGATAGTTAAATAACCGACTATCAAATCCTGACCAGTTTTGACTTAGGAAGTAAGCATAAGCATCACGTGTTCATACGGTCTGAGATCCCTTAGGAAATATTTTGGCGAAATGTATCTAACATTAAGAGGTATATGGGAGATCCCTAGGGACTCTTATATAGTCTACTTACTTTTGAAAGAACAGGGATCGAGTCAACCTGAATCTGTTGGTTGTTGATTCGGAGAGACCGGGATCAAACAGGCCATCTGAAAACCACTTCGAACCAGCATAAGCGTTCGAATTGGAGATATCTTGAGGATGATAGAATCGAAGAAGGAGTTTTTAAAGTCCAAGGGCTACTTGCTACCAATCCTGAGGATGTTGTAGATGTGGTGCCTTTGGTTTGTTCATATCTTGATAAAATTGTATGGATGAATGCTGGCATTGCATTTTTGCCTGGAGGGTATAACTAGCATTCCAGGTGTGATTTGCTAAGTAGGTAAAATGTAGCCTCAATCCTCACACCCGATAATGACTGAAAAAGGAGATATATTTTAGGTTTATGTAGTTTATTACCACTGGGGTATGGTCATCACTCGACGTGATCGATATTTATGGATTTATGTGTGCTAGGGGCCCAGTACGGTTGTAAGATGCAACCAGCGTGATGACATGTTCTGTGTTATCCAGGAAAGGGTAGGTCGGTCTTGATTTGCAGTGAGTCAGCTTAGGTTCTCGTCATATTTATCTAGAGGTGCACTATGGCGGATGGTACCCTGGTGTCTTATCATGGTATGGAATCCACTTTCCAATACTGTAAGGACTCGCTTTTTCGACCATCGAAAGTTGGCACCAAATACATCCACAATATTCCAACTTTGAATATCCAATCACTAGAAATTCAGATTATTAGGGTAAAATAAAAGGAACAAACAGGGGTAATGGAAACTCTTAGGAACGACAACATATAATATAATAAACCTAGTATAAACTATCATTTAAAATGTAAGGTACATCAAAGTTAAAAGAATCTCACCAACTAGACATTTATAATTTCCTAAGCATACAATTGCTGATGGGTACACATAATAATACAGTGGAAAATAAAATACTACGGTAGGTGAACATCCAGCTCCTCTCAAGAGCTCCATAACACCAGTGATAACCTAGAATATACTCGGCATGACCCTAGCATTATAATAACATAACATCTAAGTTAGTTTGGAAAACTAGCGCAAAAGAACTCAAGGGATATGGTAAACATAAAATAATTCTGTGAGATCACGTTGCTAAACACGAAACATGTTTTTACCTCATAAGAACAATATTCATACATGAAGAAACGAGAAACAAATCAAAACAACAATCCAAATAAGAAAGGATGGACACATACACCATTAAAAATCCAAACTTAAAGAATGGACAAAAATAATTAAACATAAAGAAGAACTCAATGCACTTTTCGATGCAATTAAGGAAAGATTAAATCCAAGGTTTGAATCAAACAAGGAGAATGAATTTATCTATCATGACTAAAAGGGTGCGCCCTTTACACCAAAAGTATACTTATAGATAAAATACAGTTGAGAACCCACGCCAAACACGAATCACTCTCGAGAACTTTCATGTTGGACCCCGCTTCACATGAGCATCTGAATATTTCACATTACCGTATGCATGCTACCAACAGATCTCTAGTTAAGTGTGAATATACCCTAATGGATGCGACCAAACTGGCTTGGCTCCCGCTTTCTCTTTGGTTTTTGTTATCCACGATGGTGGATGCCAATGCTGAAAACGAGAAACTTAGATTGACAAAGCACAAAGAAGGATATCAAAATTGATAGTCGGTGAATCAACTATCGAAAACAAACTAGTGCTATCTTGAGGGAAACAATAAATTTAGACAATATAGCGCAGTGTTTCTATCTATCTTGACTCGATAACATTTTTAACTTTAAGAATAGCAAGAGTTTAAATGCCCCAAACGAGCAACAAAATCGTCTTGAATCGACGAACACAAAGAAGATAGCATAATCGATAGTCAATAAATCGACTATCATAAAAATGATCGTACATGAAATTTAGATCGCATACACTTGTCACAAATAAACGAGTCAAGCTTTTAAAACATTTGATTCTCACTTGTGCTTAATTTCCACATCACAAATATTAGTAAAACATATTAAGAATACCCTTTAAAAATATTCTTTTAAAGAGAAAATTATATTTCTAAGTTTATCAAAAAATAGGGTCAAACATGAACGGCATTGAAAACATTGTTTATTATAAACCCCGTACACTTAGCATTATTTTTAAACATTCATTGTTAAAGATTTCCACATTTATAAACTATCATTTATAAAATTTAAAACAACACTTATTATCTCGAAAGATAATAAAAAAAATTAAAAGACTTTTATTAATTTTTAAGCAATGTTGACCATCTTGAAAGATAATTGATATAATTCTTTTATAAATTTTAAAAGTACATTAATTATTCTAAAAGACAATAAATCAAATTATAATCTTTTCATATACTTAAAATAACAATAATTATCCAAGAAAAATAAATCAAATTTATAACTATTTATAAATTTAAAACATTAATTATCCCGAAAGATAATAAATCAAATTTATAATCATTTATAAATTTAAACCAACATTAATTATCCCAAAAGATAATAAATCAAATTTATAACTTCTTTTGTAAATTTTAATCAATACTTTACCTTTATTTTCATAATTCTCAAAATATTTGAAAATATAGTTTAAACAAAGTGCAAAAATGTGACCAAACATCTATTTTGTAAAAAAGCACAAGTTCAGCACACAATAGGATTTAAGGAGATGATATTTCTAAGTGACGGTACAATAAAAATCGCTATAATGACACTTACACAATTCAAACAATATGTCACAAATATTTCAACCAAACATCAATATAAGAAATATAAAAATGTAAACAAATTTATATTGGTGAGAAACCCTTTATGGGCTCTACATAAAAGTCCCTTGTAAATTTCACATATATGCACTTCGAAGTGTCCCATAGCATCCTATTCATTAATAAAACACTCGGACTTCTTCTTTTTGCCTCCTCCCGCACAATGATTATTTATTCCATCCGCTATCAAGTTGGAACTCAAATCCAAACAAATGATCAAGCAATAATAACAAACATATTATTATCAACAACAAATAATCAATAGCTAGCATATCATTTATTAATCAATCCATATATTAATTAACTTCAAAAATAACCTTTTTACTTTTCAAGCACATTACAGTGATATATTCTGCTCGATAGATGTCGAAAGTAGCATGTTCAATTTATCTATAGTAGAACGATGTTTTATTCTGCTAAATAGATATCCCAAATGAAGTATAATTAATTTAACCATGTTAAATGTAACTAAATTAAATCAATATAATTTATTATTAATTTATACTTCAGGAAAACTATCACTATCATCCAAGCATTCAACAATAATCTATGACAATGCAGATATCATATAGTTTATTAGAGGTGAGTAAACTCATGAAATTCTAGTTTATGCTTTGGTGTTCCGGTTTCGTCTAAAATCCCTGAAATTCCACTAGCTTCAAATTCATGAAACCAATTCTAACACATAGGTATCATCGATATGAGTCCAATGCAAATGATCGCATCCAAACCGACCCCATATGCAATAATTACTGAATCCATAAGAATACAAGTTATAATTATTAATTAAGTAACAACACTAATCTCCCTTAATAGCATTTGATCTTTTTCCTAAAATTTAGTTGCTGCTTGTACACTCTCCTTGTGCACGAGACCACGCACTCATCGACTACTTCCCCTCCACACTTCGCTAATCGACAATCTGCCTTCGTCAATGCGACACGCATCACCTCCTCTCCACGACCATCACCCCAACACCAAGCTTGAACAACTAGAATGAGAAGCGACCTGTATGTCACCACTCTTGACTTCACAAAGTCGCACCCTACAATCGAGGACCGCACCACTCCAATTTGCTCCTTCGCTAGACGAATTCATATCCTCACTCGGTCGTGCCTACCTCCTTAAAATCATCCACAACGTCAAACCCTAGCTTGCCTTAAAACTGTCAAACAACCCAAATCATGATCGCACATAACAAAATGGATATGGATTGGAAGATAATCTCTGTACGAGCACAATAGATCAAACGATACTTTTTTCATTCGTTAAATCTATCCATTTTGATTTGTAAAGCAAGTGATGATTTAGTTTTGGTTTGCAGAAGTTTGCAAAATGGAAATGAGAAATATGGAAAGAAGAAAAGTAAATATTTGCTAAGTGTTAAAGTTTTTGATTGCATAAACAAAAGTCAATTGCTTACTTCACAAGGTAGATAAAAATTTCAAACAGGCCAAAATTTCCAACTAATCCATCACATCACCGTCAAATTTTCAATTTGATTTGACTTTTCAAAGGTTTTAAAAAGACGGTTTTGTGGTATTCCGCTACATAGTATTTCGTTCGCGCACGAACCGAGAATGAAAAAACAAAATAAGATTGCGTACAAAAACACGATACAATTTCAAAACAATAATAAAATACACATATTACTTTATTCTGTTAAATTTCAAAATACCAACGTTTGCTGTAATATACGTCAAACGAAAATTCAAATATTTTTCAAATTAAAATTCATGGAAAAAGCCTGCAAGTTCAATTAAAAATACAACAATAAAAATCAAGTCGTTTTATTAACAATTGATTTTCTTGTTAATTATTCGCATAATTTATTACTCTAAACAATTCACCATTATTATTTATTAATTAAAAGAGTTAAATAAGGTTATTGAATCAACTTAATTAATATTTAATCCACCATTCAAATATTTAAATAACACCTATGTTTGAAAATAATTTATTTATATTTTCAAACACCAATTATTTAAATATTTAAAATTAATTAAATATTCAAAATCAAAAACATAAAATTCTGGGAGGTTACAGTCGACCTCCATAAAAGAATTTCATCCCTGAAATTCCTTAAGAAAAAAATGCCTCAAAACCCTTAAGGTTTAAAAACTATAAATTTAAATGAACTATTAAACACTTAAAGTTCCCTTTTGTTACGGAAATTTTTAGTGGCACCTCCTATGCATGGCTGATCCGAAAAAATTAAAACTTGCTGTAACTAGCCCAAATCGATAAAGAAAACAAAAGCCAAGTGGCCTTCCATATCTATGGCATAAAATCATCGATCAATCACCAATATCTAAATCTACTACACACTTCTTTTGGGAGCAACCCACTATCTTGATGCAAATGCAGGTGCATGATCAAGTAGTAATCTTTTACGTCCCTATACTTATCCTTACGTACTTCAAAAGAGAACCATGCTGACAAAAGAGAAATACACAAGTGATGTCTATCATAAGCAATATCAACATAAACAATATGACAACCGTATGCAGTCAAAAATATTGTGAACATTCTGTAATAAAGTATTAAGCATCCCATCTTTTCAAAAGATACAATTAGAACTAAATTCCTAGGATTTTATATTCAAAATTTAATTTCAAATTCCTCCAAGGAGAAATAAATCAAAACCAAAATCAATTCTGATAAAAAGAGGGGTCCTCTTACTGAAGCATGGTATATCTCTAAAATCAAAACAATATGGAGCATCTAATGGTATTTAGGTTCCTCGAAGACAACAACTAGAGTAAACAAATATATCCAATGAGTCTTCCAAATCAAAAAACTCTCAACCACCCAGCTTTAATCATAACACAAATATTTGAAAAACCACTTCACATAAACTCCTATTCAAATATGTAGAAATAATAATACTTCACCAAAGTTTTCAAAATAATATTATTATTTCTTTTACAAATTCTATCAAAATCACTTTTCAAAAGCATTAAAATTTAAGTCCTAATAAACAACCAATTTATAAACCATGGCTACAAAATCACTAATCAAATCAGATTTCATAGAGGACGCTCCACATTAATTAAAATGTTAAATGACTAATAAACAAGATTTAGAATTTTACTTAGGTTTACAACTTTCTCGATCGTCCAAGGATATAGATAATTTACTGAGCGTACCAAATATAGTATACAAATATACTTAAACGTGTATGATGTACATTAATCATCCGTATGCAATATTTCCAACCACTTTCTCAGATACACAGACTTTATATTCGAACTAGTATCCCTCACTCGAACTCCCTAGTGCGGGCTATGATCAAGTTCCTTGATTAGAAACCTCTATTCTCCTTACATAGCCATAAACTATGATAGAAAACCTCAGTATCATATCAAGAATCTGAATCAAATGTTAGCTGACAAGAATCAAGTGAGAAATCCTTTTTTGGACTAATGTGAATCACGCTGAAGTTATGTATTAAAATCCTAGATCAAGAACAATGCGAATAAAATAATCTACGTATAATTACATACTTAATCTAATTGGTTTCTTAACTACACCAATCTCTTTCTAACTCTCTTACATTTTCATTTATTGTATCCTATTTAATACTAATGTTATTTATGAATTACTGTAAATTTTCACTTAAGTTTATAAATATTATATAAAGACACATCTTTATATAACAAAAAAATTAAAAACTTACTCCACTTTTATTTACTTATCTAATACTCTTCAAAACGTTAAGAATATATGCAAAATGTCAAATTTAATTTCTTTTCCAAAATTCAAGCGAAGGCCCAAACATAATATGGGTTTTAAAACTAAGTTGGCAATTTCGACCACTTTACCTGTCTGGTACGGCAAGTAGCTAAGAAGAGTAGGATGCAAGTATCCAAACTCAATCCTAGAGTCTATTTTTCCTTGGACATCCCTAAGGTAAAGATGTTTATTAGTCAGCCTAAATAACATCAAATAGTTTATATGACTTAAATGTTTTTAAAAAACTATGGTTTTAACTGAACAATGCTTATTAAAACCTTTTTATCTAATTTAGCCCATTTAAAAACTTGAGTTAAATTATCTCCTCTCAATCCAAGGGTTTAAATTTTCATTTATCAAAACATTTATCAAAATACCTTTTATTTTAAATCAATTTCCCTTAAGATAACTTAAGAACTAAATATTCGGTTTTTTTTCGAAACCCTTTTTGAAATCGTATTGCATATATTTCTATATATAAAATAGCTTTAATAATTTATTCGCTAAAACTCTCTTCGGGTTCGTTCGGATTCGAACTCATTTCGATCACACAATGATAAGGATAATAATTAACTAAGTGTGCTACAACGTTCTCCTAAGCAATGATTCGATCATCACTTAGAACATTATTCAGATTACCACAAAACTAATCGAGATGTTTTCCCCAAAATATCAAAGAAAATGTGTTTTTGTTAAAAATTCTCTTTTGACATATTTGTACTTACAAATATTTCCAAGTAATACTGCCATTACTTTTTTGGAAATCTTTTTTTCATTTCAAGCAATAACGGGATTTAAATTCTCAAAAACTCTGTAAAAATCATAATTTATGAACCAAATTTATATAAAATTTCCTTTATATAAAATTATCTCATATTTTACTAACTTCCCTTTTATTGTAATAAATTTTTCGCAATTATTTATCCTCTAATGTCTTATCTTCCCATTTAGATTATATTAGACAACTTTTATCAAAAGGTGACTTTAAACTTAGCACTTTCTTCGAAACCTTATGGTCAAATAGTGAAACCCAATTCACAAGGCGTTCGTTTTAATGTACTCAAATTTATCGGAATAATAATGCCCATAACTGGTTGAGCATAAATCAACGAACAATAGTCAATGCTCCTAAAATATATGATACACGACAAATCAAACAATAATGATAATAAATAAATATTATCATTTAGATACAAACAAAGAAAATATAAATAACTGTATAAATTTGAATATTATTCCTTTATATATATAGAATCTAGGTAAAATATTGCATTTGCCAAATTTTCAAAAATCGATGTCATAACCGTTCGCCATGTTCAAATGTTTAGAAATCCCTATCAACACAGTAGCGTCCCACGTATCGATCAAATTCATAAACAACTTAATAGACCACTTAAAAAATATGTTTTTACAGCAATAACAAATACGCTCTCGAATATATAATACTCTCAACTTAGGGTATCAATTACCCTCTCTCTAGTGAGTTAATCCCACTAAACCCAAGGTTCTCGCTTAACCTTCAGCTGTAATACTACATGTAACGACCCGCCTTTTCGACCATCAAAAGTCGGTACCAAGTACATCCACGTTATTCCAGTGTTAAACATCCAACCGTGGAAAAATCAGATTGTTAGGGTAAAATAATAAGAATAAACAAGGGGAAACAGAATCTCATAGGAGTGACAATATATAATATAATAAAGGCAGTGTAAACTGTCACTCCATGGTACAAGGTATATTAAAGTTAAAAACAAACCTCATCAGCTTGACAATTATAATTTTCTGACCTTATAGTTGCTGATAGGTATACATAATAATACAATGGATAAAAAAAACACTATGGTAGGTAAACATCCAGCTCTTCTCTAAGAACTCCACAACACCAATGCTAACCTGGAAAATACTCAACCTGACCCAAGCATTATAATAAAAAAACACTCGTGTCAGTCTGGAAAACCGACATGAGAAAACTCAAGGAAGAACATAACATAAATTCTTTGAGACCACACCGCTAAACATGGAATGGGTTTTTACCTCACAAGAACATCATTCATATATAAAGAAATAGGAAACATATCAGAACAACAATCCAAATAAGAAAGGATGGACACATACATGATTGAAATCAAAACTTAAAGAACGGACAAAAATAATTAAACATAGAGAAAATTTCAATGCACTTCTCAATGCAGTTAAGAAAATATTAACTCAATGTTCGAATCAAACAAGGAGAATGAATTTATCTAACATAACTAGGAGGGTGTGCCACCTATACCGAAAGTATACCCCTAAATAAATTATTCTTGAAAGCCCATGCCAAATATGCATTACTCTTGGGAACTACTAAGCAGGGCCCCACTTCACATGAGCATCTGAATATTTCACATCACCGCATGCATGCTACTAACAAATTTCTAGATGAATGTGAATATACCCTAAGCTTGCGACCCAACTAGCTTGACTCCCACTTGTCATTTGGTTTAGTTATCCATGTTGTATGATGCCAAAGCTTAAAATGTACAAAAGATCATCTTAGATTAACGAATCACAAAGATAGATATCAAATCATTAGTCGATGAATCAATTATCGGAAAACAAACTTGAGCTACCCCAGAGGGAACAATGAAGCTGGACAAGATAGCGCAGCATTGCTATCTATCTTGACTCGGCGGCATTCATAACTTTAAGAACAGCAAGAGTTTAAATGCCCTAAACGAGCGACCAAATCATCTTGAATTGACGAACACAAAGAAGATAGCAGAATCGATAGTGAATAAATCTACTATCGGGAATAACAAAAAGGATTGTATATGGAATTTAAATCAAATACACTTGTCACCAATAAAAAAATCAAGCTTTTAAAACATTCTTACTTATGCTTGATTTCAGTATCACAAATATTTGTAAAGCGCTTTAAAAATATTCTTTGAAAGAGCAGGTTATATTTCTAAGTGTATTAAAAAAATTGGGTTCAAATTGAATGTCATTGAAAACATTGTTCACTATAAACCCATAAACAATTAACACTTAGCATTGTTTTTAAACATTCCTTTTTAAAGATTTCCACATTTACAAACTATCGTTTATAAAAGTTAAAACCACATTTATTATCTTGGAAGACAATTTAAATACTTTTATTAATTTTTAAACAATGTTAATCATCTTGAAGGAGAATTAATATAATTCTTTTATAAGTTTTAAATCCACATTAATTATTCCAAAAGACGATAAATCAAATTATAATATTTTTATATATTTAAAACAACATTACTTATCCCAAAAGACAATAAATCAAATTTATAAATTTAAAACAACAACATTGTCTCGAAAGATAATAAAGAAAATTTATAATCATTTATAAATTTAAACCGACATTAATTATCCTAAAAGATAATAAATCAAGTTTATAACTTCTTTTGTAAATTTTAATCAATACTTACCCTTTATTTTCAAAATTCTTAAAATATTTGGAAATATAGTTTAAACAACTTTTAAAGTGCAAAAACGTGCCAAATTTTTATTTTGTAAAAATATAAGCATGAGTTCAACACACACAAGGGTTTAAGGAGATGATATTTAATTAGTGATAGTATAAAAAAAATTGCTCTAACGACACTTACATAATTCAAACAGTGTGTCACAAATATTTCAAAGCAAACATCAATATAAGCAATATAAGAATAAAAAAAATCAATATTGGCGAGAAACTCCTTAGGGTCTCTCTATAAAAGTCACTTGTAAATATCATATATATATATATATATATATATATATATATATATATATATGCACTTCAAAGTGACCCATAGCGTCCTATTTGCTACGAAAACACATGATGTTTTCCTTTTGTATTTGCAACACAATGGTTATTTATGATATCCGCTATCAAGCGGGAATTCAAGTCCAAACAAATGGTCAAATAATAATAACAAACATATTATTATGAACAATTAACAATCAATAGCTTACATATCATTTATTAATTAAGCCACATAATAATTAGCTTAAAAAATAGTTTTTTACTTTGTAAGCATAGGACAGTGATTTATTCTGCTCGATAGACGTCAAAAATAATTTATTCAGTTTAATTATAGCAAAATGGTGTTTTATTCTACTAGATATCCTAAACGAAGTATAATTAATTCTACTACACTAAATGTAATTAAATTAAATTACTTTAATTTATTAATTAATTTATACTTCAGTAAAACTACTATCCTCGCATTTAACAATAATCTATGACAACATAAATAATGTACAGTTTATTTAGAGGTGAGTAAACTCATCGGAATTTCAATTGATGCTTTCGTGTTTCGGTTGGGTCTAAAATTTTAGCTCGAAATTCCACTAGCTCCAAATTCAATGAAACTAATTCCAATTCACAGATACTATCGATACAAGTCCTATGCAAAAGATCACGTCCAAATCCGATCTCTTATGCAATAGTTATTGAATTTGTAAGAATACAAGTTATAATTATTAATTAATTAATTAATTTGATTGATTAACAGCCTTTATCTCCCTCATTAATATTTAATCCTTCTTCCTAAAATTTAATTGATGCTTGTACACTCTGCCTGTGCACAAGGTCATGCATTCGTGTATTCCTTCTCCCTCCACACTTAGCTAATCGACAATCCAACTTCATCAAAGTGTCACGCATCACCTCCTCTCTGTGACCATCACCGCAATACCTAACCGAATGAATAGAATAAAAGGCAACCTGTAGGTTACCACTCTCGAATTCAAAAGTTACAT
This sequence comes from Allium cepa, assembly GCA_030765085.1. Classification (NCBI taxonomy): domain Eukaryota; kingdom Viridiplantae; phylum Streptophyta; class Magnoliopsida; order Asparagales; family Amaryllidaceae; genus Allium; species Allium cepa. The sequence continues at coordinate 318,086,486 of CM060928.1, read as the reverse complement.
CCCATAATTGAGGACCGCAGCACTTCAAATTGCATCCCCGGATGCTCTTTCGCTTGATAAACCCAAATCCTCACTCGGCCATGCCTATCTCCTCCTAAATCATCCACCGCGTCAAATCCTAACATGCCTTTAAACTACCAAACAAATCAAATCACAATCCCACGTGACAAAGTTAATATGGATTGGAAGCTAATCTCAGCACAAGCACAACAGATCAAACGATATATTTTCGTTGATTCTATACCTATCCATTTTGATTTTCAAAGTAAGTGATCACTTAGTTTAGGTTTACAGAAGTATGAAAAATGGAAATGAGAAGATGGAAAAAAGAACAGTGAATTTTTTTAAGTGTTAAAGTTTTTAATTTTATAAAAAAAAGTCAATCGCTTACTCCATAAGGTAGATAAAAATTTAAGCAAACTAAAACTTCCAAGCAACCCATCACCTCACCATCAAATTTTGAATTTGACTTGATTTTTTAAAAGGTTATAGAAAGAAGTTTTTACAGTATTCCACAACACAATATTTCATTTGCATACGAACCGCAAACAAAAAAGTAAAAATATGATCATACACAAAAGCGCGACATGATTTCAAAATAATAACAAAATATTAAGGTTATTTTACTCTATGAAATTTCAAAAATACCAACTTTTGTCATAATATATGTCAAACGAAAATTTAAAAATTTTCCAAATTAGAAATTTTGGAAAATCAAATCATTTTGTTGACAATTTGTTTTCATGTTATTTATTTGAACTATTTACTATGTTAAATAAATTTAAAATATAAGTTCTCCATTGTTATTTATTATTATAAAGGAGTTAAATAAGGTTATTCAATCCACTTAATTAATATTCAATCCATAATTTAAATATTTAAATAACACCCATACTTGAATATAAGTTATTAGATTTTTATACACCAAGTATTTAAATACTTAAAATTAATTAAAGATTCAAAGTCAAAATGATAAAATTCAAGGATATTACAGATACATGCCTTACGGACTTAGTTGTATTCTAAATATGTCGTTGAATGTAATTAATGTAACTATTCTGGCTATTTTAGATATTTATTTTAAATGCTAGATATTATTGTAATATCACTATATTTTCAAATAAAATTGTTTGTTTATCATTAGGTAAAAATTTATATGTGTTTGTGTGCATCATGGCCTTACGAGATATCTTTAATTTCGAAGGGTTTTATAAATATAAGAATTCATATGATTGGAGTTTCTCATGCCCGTTTACCAGACTGATCCGGGTGTTATTTTTTATAAAGCTCGGGTTAGCCTGAGCATATTTACAGATTTAGTTATGGATGCTTTGGAGGTTTAGGAGATGAGCTAGATGCCTCTAAGATGTATTCAAGTATTTTATTATTTCCACCGCATTTCTTGTTTTGTATTTATCAGCATTTGTAACGATGGATTGTGATAACTGTCCAGGCTGCGGGCTATGTGGAACCTATATATGGGGTACCTGACCTAAACATGTGATCTGGACACCTACCCTATGGGTCACCTAACCCAAATACTGTGATGTGCATCAAACATAACATCCAACAACGATGCTGTAGATCTGGGGCGTGACCCCGAGATCAGGCCATTACGGCTGATTCTAGTCATCTGGTTCTCTCTAACGCTAATAAAAGAAACACATCATGATAGTGGCATATAATATCAATAAATATAAGGGCACCTACCCAACTCGCACCTACGAGCATCGCCTCACATAAGTATAATCTCATAAACAACTCCCGTCAAATGAGTGTCATCTAGTTACAATGAGTAACCAAATAAATATCACAACAGCATCTCATACCACTGTATGATACTCAAATGATTATTCACTTCTTATAAACTACATTTGATATCCGTATCATTCTACATAACGAGTCCAAAGATTAACCGAAGAAACATTACTGAATGCCTTATCCCAAATAGTATATAACTCTGTTTATTCATATTTCTCATCACACAAATGAAATATGCGACGACCCGGAATTTTTAACAATTTAAATTGGAATAATTAAGATGGATAATGAAGGGATGATTGATTAATTGATTTGAAATTAATTAATGTTAAATGAAGGGATATAAGTGATTGAGGTTAGTAATTCAATTTGATTAATTTTGATTGATCGAATAAATAAATTTCTAACGATTAAAATACCTGAACCAATATATTAACTTAAAAGTATAGAAATTTGGAATTTATAAAATATCTGGTACGTATAAATTGATAAATATTTTAGAAAAATGTATGTAAAACACCACTATTTGAAATTAAAATTAAAATATAATATCCAAGAATGTAGATATAAATATGTACAAAGTTTTTTGATGTCAATAACATATACAAGTTATATATACATGTTCTTCATATGAACTAATGTACATGGAAAAAATTGAAAAGGAAACTAAGTACAAGTATATGTATATATATACTCATATAAATTAAATATAGGGAAGTTGGTAAAGGTATGAATATATATATATATATATATATATATATATATATATATCTGTGTGTGTGCGTATGTAAATCCATATGAAGGCATGTATGTAAACATTTTAGAAGACATCATCATAATAATTTTTTCAATATTCAGATCACCTAAAAACATAGAAATCAAATCAAGTTTAATAAATAAAAAAAAGGGAGAAAAGGAAGCTTGTTGTGCACGCAGGGACGCTGCAACCTACTTTCTTTATAAACATCACCATCCCTTGTTTAATTCAGCATTGGAGGAAGAAAAAAAAAGAGAAACAAAAATCAGCAACCTTTATTCAAATTTTGAAACCTGAAAGCTTGAGGCAAAAGAAAACGGCACCAGAGTTCCTCCTTTTTTACACAGTGAGTAAACTTTCCTAAAATAATAGAAAGAAAAAAAAAGTATTTACTCTGTTTTCGAATTTCTGGGTGTAATATAATTCAAAAATCATTTGGTTCCTTCTCTGATTTGTGGTATAATGTATTGTTTAAACAAGATTTATTTAAGATCTCAAGATATAAAAATTTAAAAACATTGAAAGCAACAATTAAGAAGAATATCAACCAGAAATATTCAACTTACAGTCAAACTCGAGATTTATCGGAAAATTGATTCAACAATTAATTGTTTCAAGTATATTGCTTGAATCTACGTCAAGAATTAGGATATTTAAGATGGTAATCTTGATTTTTAGTATTGTGTTTAGTGAGAAATCATTGGTTGAACAGAAAACGAAATTCGGCCTTTATCTGATCATCAACGAACTGTTGATGGTCGAAGTTTTGTCGAGGATAGCTCGTCAATCAGGGAGGCCGTGGAAATTATTTGATGGGGGTTCAGATCACCATGGCAGCGTGGGTTGGTTGAGGAAGTGTCTTGACCTAGTTTTAGGTCACAGGTGGTTTCGGGGTGATTTCGCCACCATGGGGAGACCGGAGTTAGTCGCAAGCCAGGGAATAGCTGCGTAGGGACGTGGTGCTACTCCGAAGCGAAGCCAGTGAGCTGCAGTTGTCGTGATCATTGGCGGCAAGGAGATTTTTTTCGTCTGTGTTCATTCCAGTTTCTAATCGTGAAGCTCGTTTTCGTTTAGCATGGCCGTATTCGTTATGGGTTATCGGAAGGAGTAGCGGAGTCATTGACGACTTGTAGATGGTCTTGGTGACGATCGGCGGTGGCCTGGGGTCCTGTGCATGTGCACGAGCAAGGTTGGCCGGTGAGTTTTGCTGTGAACTAAATTTTGGAAAAGAAGTGGAGCGACTCGGGTAAGACTCGTAGTTTTCGCATGAGGGACTCGAAATTGTGGGTGTTGGCTTGTGACTCATGCGTTTGGTCGAGTTGTTTGAGGGATAGGCTCGGGTTTTTTTATTTATTTAGTAAGGTTCGACTCAAGTTTGCTGTGATAGCCGTAAAGGAACTCAGGCTTTCAAGAATTTTAAGAGCAAAGTTATGTAAGAAGAGTTCAAATTTATAATTCAAATCAAGTTTTGAAAGAAAATCAAATGTTGAAAGTAAAAATCTAATTAATGAAGAAATTAATTAAAGGATAATTTCTTAGAGTGGTAATTAATAGGAAGTTAATGTTGGGGTCATTAAATAGTGATTAAGAGATGATTAATTACTTGGTTAATTAATAAGGTTAATCGAAATTAATTTGGATTTAATCAATGAATGTAATTAATTAAGGCTAATTAACAAATGTGATAAATTAAAAATTAATGAAGTAATTAAGGTTTAATTACTCAGTGTAATGATCTTAAAGGGCTAATTAATGTAAGTAAGTAAGGGATTTACAATTACTGTATGAGATTAATTAAGGATTACAGAAGTAACTAATTAAGGATCATTAATGTATGTCATTAATTAATTAAAAGTAAATTAGTGTGAATGGTTAAGGATGATTAATCTATGTGATTAATTAAAGACTAATTACTTAATGTAATTAAAAGATAATTAATCCAGGGGATTAATTAAATCGGATGATTATTGTAGGATAAATTAATTGGGTTGTAACTAATAAGCAGAATTTAAAGGTGATTGATTTAATTCAACTATGGTTAACTAAATTAATTCGGGATGGTGTGGATGATAAATCTTGCTTATGAATGATTAAATAATATTGTATGCCTTAAATTGGTTTATATCTTCGGTACGTAATGTGTGATGCTATGTGATATAAAATGTTGTGTATAAAACAGTGACATCCTGTATGTTAAGTTGAACTGTATTTCATTGAACAATCTGGATTAAGATGACATGGAATTCGAAGAAACCGGAGTCGGGTATTAGTCAATCCCCGAAACTACATCGATTCTTATAAATTAATATGTAAAATCTATTGTCTGGAATGAAATAATTTAACTGAATCGGACTATTAATTTGAATTCGGTAATTAGAAAACTTTTGTGTGAAATCAGTGTTGTCTATAACATATTGTAAACTTGTAAATTGATTCGAATTACCCCGGGTTCTATATAAGTCATAGTCTTTGTATTCCATGTTAGATGAGTTTACTCACGCTGGTTTCCAGCCTGACCCGGGTGTTACTTCGATGTAATGCTCGGGTCAGACTGAGTATTACAGATTTTCAGGTAGGGACGTTCTGGAGCTCAAGAGTCGAGCTAGATGGCAGGAACGTATAGAGTATTTCCACTATATTATATTATTGTAAACCTGAGACATGTTGATTTGTGTATATTTAGTGTCTGTATATATGTGCAACTCTGATGTATTGAAATGTAATCGACAGATATAGTATTCTTTTGTAAACTGTTATTATTTATTATTATATTTTATCCGCTGCGAATGTGACATGTTGGTGTTCCTGATCTTCTTCTTCTATCTCTTTCTTCTTTTGCATAACTATCTAGGATTTTCGGGATCGAAAATTTTGGGTCGTTACAGTTGGTATCAGAGCTGAAGGTTAAGCGAGAACCTTGGCTCTGGTGGGTGTACTCATTAAGGATAGGGTCAATAGTACCCTAGAATGAGTTGAGTGTATATATATATATGAGAGTGCGTACTTTTTATTTTCTTATATAAGGATTTTAAATGATTTCATATAAGATTATATTTTGATATATAACGCGATATTTCATTCTAATAAATATTAAGGAAATTGCCCGTTAAATTATTAGAATTAAATTAAGAAGTAATATAATACAACCAAACTGAAATTAAATAAAGATAAGTTTGAAATGGATTCAAACTGAAATTGAAATCTTGAATTGGAGAAGTATTTCAGAATAAGATGATAATGGATGGTTTTCGGTATGATAATCTTGGTTATTATCATAAGTGATTGTTTTGTGTTTAATAATAAGATGTGTATTAACGAGTAAGCGAAATGAAATGTTTTAAAGAAGTAAACATTTAGGCAAAGTATGACTTATAAATTGAAAATACCTAAATTGTGAAATTTTAAATCTGGGTCCAGAATTTGAAAATTTTGTTTCAAAGTGATAAGTTTTTGAACTTAATAAGTGGGAAGATTATTAATGTGAAGTTTAAAAAATGGGGAACAAATTGAGTAAGGTTGATTGGATAAAGTAAATTGAATTTAACTTGGGAGAAGTTAAATAAGTTTGAATGAACAACTTGAATTGGAAATTTCAAGATGAAATTGGAATTTAACTTAGAAAGTTAAATGGGTAATTTGAATTAGGAATTTGTGTGATCTCAAACGGGTCTGAGATTTGAAAATCGAAAATGGATGGACGTTTTAGAATAAATTGGATGATATCATCCTATTGTTATTAAAAATCTTTGAAGTGCAAATTGGATTTGTTTAAATGAATGAGAAATGAAGTGTGGTAATATATCCATTATTGAGATAAAAAGGAAATCTAACGTTAATTTGAAATAAAGGATATGGAATTACTTTGAACTGAAAATTTGAATAATTGAATTTGTAAATTAAACTTATTTAAGAACTAATTTCAAAATTGGAAGATAAAACCGAATAATAAATTAAATTTTTAAGATAAAATTGTTTTTAAACTCTTATTTGAACTTTGGAAAAGGTTAAGTAAAGATAATTTACAATGGAATTTTGAAAATTGGACACGGAATTAAATTGTATAAAGATTTGGATTGTTGATTTAAAATAAAAATAAAAATAAATAAAGATTAATTTGATTTAAGGGGTCAAATCAACATTTAGAGAATTTAACTCGAATTTATATAATTCGAGATGGTTTAAAATTTGAAATTAGAATTGAATTCATTCAAATTGAATCTGATTTGAATTAATTGGATTTGTAGTTGAAGGTGGAGTAGTTTAAAATTTTAAATGGAAAATTTGAATTGGACTAAATTGAAATGGTTTGAAATTGAAGTGGGTTCAATTGATAATAGTCCAAAATTGATTTGAAGTTGGAAAGAAATTGAGGATTAATTCAACTTGAATTGGGAATAAATCAAGTCCAATGGAAATTGGAGTTATTTAAATTGGAATTGTGTCAATTTAAATGGGAGTGGAAATTTAAATTGAATTGATGGAAAAGTGAACAGTTTTGACTCTGGACTATTTTCAATATAAATTGTTTTAATATAAACTTATTTTTCCAAGCTATTAAATATATAAAACCTTTCGTTCTTAAAGCCAAATTATTTTATACTTCTTCTACAATTATTTTTGGAGCTATTTAACCATTTTTCAACTGTTTTATAAACTAATTACTATTTTTCAACTACTTTACAAATTAATTTCTATTTTACAACTATTTTGTAATTATCTAAAATCTCTGAAACTATTTAACTATTTTCCCACTATTTTACAATTACTTAACTATTTTATAGCTATTTTACAAACTAATAATTATTTTTCAACTACCTATTTATTTTTAAAATTTTCAAGCTATTTTCGAAATATAAACTGGTCGGAGTTCAAACTATTATTGATTAAATACCCAACTGAGATAAGAATTGAAGTGATAATCCAAATGGGAATTGAGGCAAATGTGATTAAGTGAATAAAGTTCAAAGAGGGGATGAATAGAAAAGAAATTGACTTGGCTAACAATCAATGAAGTTAAATACGTTGGATGTACGTATATTATTCTATTCGCATAATGATTGTTCCAGATTCGAGCACAGAATTTTGAGATAGTTATATCGATCTGAGTGGGATTTTTCACTCGATTTTCGACGACGAACCTGGATATGGATTGTTGATTAGTTCTGGATATTCTCTATCATAGTTATGGCTATGCAAGGAGGATGACGGTTTCTGATCAAGAAACCAGATATGTGTCCACACTAGGAAGTCGGGTGTACGATACTCGTTCGGAAGTGAAACTGTGTGATCGAGTGAGCGATCAGATTGGTATAGCGTACGGATGATACGTGTACATCGTACGGATTTGAATGGGATTGATATTGAAAAGAGTAATCAAATCTGGATATTTGATTTTGAATAAAAAAGGTTATATATCTTTGTTATACAAGATAAATCTTCCCTTGTTGAATCTATTGCCGGAAGAAAAGGATTTTGAAGATGTTTGAAGTAAAAAAAGGGTTTTATACAAATTTGCAATGATCCAAAGTTTTCTAAAAAACTTATATATATCTATATATATAAAGGATCTTATGAGGATTTTGGAAAAGGTTTTGGGAACCTTTGGATTTGGAAAGGCTTTTGATTTTTGGGTAAAATCAATATTGAAATTTGGAAAGCCTAGTTTGAGAATTATCGATTTCGGGATAATCGATTTTGTGTAAAGGAGCCTTGTATGAGATCATACTAGGTGTATGATTTGAAAGGTACTATATGTGTATAGTATAAAGTGTTTTGATGATGGCTCTGGGGAAAAAGGCGCTCCCTTGAAATGAACTTCTCAGGAGTGCCACCAGGTGGTGCTGCCTTGAGCCCCAAGGGGGGTTCTAAAGTTGATCATGTGAGGAGTCCGGAAAAAACTAGTTCCCGAGGATTATGAGCAGTGTATACCATAGCGAAAGTCGTTTGTGCCGCTGAGAGCCAACGGTCTATGTTTGATTTTATATCGGTAGACTGAGACCTATGGTAACATAGCGAAAGTCGTGTATGCCGTTGAGAGCCAACAATCTACGTTTGATTTTAAATCGGTAGACTACGACCTATGTTGGAGTGGAGAAGTTTCATTTTGACAGTGAAAGACGTGTGTGCCGTTGAGAGCCAACAGTTACATGGACTTTTGCTGTGATGGCAACGTAACCCTGGAATGTAACCGCGATCTGTTGTGGGTTCCATGGCGTAATCGAGGGGCGTGGAGTGCCTACAATTACATGGACTTTTGCTGCGATGACAACGTAAACCAGGAAGTAACTGCGACCATGGATGGGGGTGATGATTTCCAGAGCATTCTCACCAAGATATTTCCTCTATTTTCAAAAACTATTTTCTATATTTTCAATAAAAAATTATTTTCCAAGTATTTTCACTGGGTGTTGAAAACGGGTTTACCAAGTACTTAGATTTTCAGTCCTACGCCTGATCAACATATGACCGAATTTCTATGAGAACAAGGATGGACTGGCTGAGACATCAGTTATAAGAAGTATTTTTTATAAAGAGCTATTTTATTAGTATGATGTGAATTTAAAAGCATTTCAAAAATTTTAAATAAAGGTATTGGAACTTTGAAAGATGAAAGAAAATCCAAACTGGAATAACAAATAAGATTTAACTCAAATTTAATGAAGTGATTTTTGTAATAAAAGTTGGAAGTAAGACGATCAGCTAAATAAATTATTTGATATAATATATTAATAAAATTTAACTCGGTTAAATAAATGGATTGTAAGTAATTATGGAATGTGGAAATGAATTCGAATTGTAAATGGAAATCGACTTAGATTTGATGATGAATTCCAATAAGTGGAGATGTTGTAAAAATAAAATTCAAGTGAGTTATAAGTAATATTTGACGTAATTTGCTAGTAAATTAGGTATAATGGAAGTGTTGTCGAATAAAATGAAAATGAATTATAATAGAAATGGTTTGAGTTGCAAACAAAACCCAGGTAAGTAGAAATAAATTGAGAATGGATTTATATTAGTAAAATAAGTTTGAATTGCCAACTAAAAGGTATGTATTTAAATTTCTTTATGAAATTGGATTGGATTTTTGATCTAGCCATTTGGCTTTTGTTTTCTTTTGAAATTTGGGAGCCCGTAGAGGTATTTTGTAGTTGTACCGAGCTAGCCGCGCGAAGGAGAAGCTGGCAAAAATTTTCTAAAATTTAGAGAGTTAGAAATTTTTTGAGAAATTTGTGATAATTTAAATTTGAATTTTAAATTTAAATTTGAATATGTGGAGTAAATAATGTTGTTCGAAACTATAGAAGGTTTTGCGAAGTTGGTTAAAGTAATAGTGGGTCTTTAATAAAGGATATGTTATGGTAAGTTGATATAACTGCTGGTTTTGGAGGAAAAGTAAACGGGTATTGGACCATTCTTCCTAACTAGTAATTTCAGGGACGAAATTCTTTTAAAGGGGAGGAATGTGACGACCCGGAATTTTTAACAATTTAAATTGGAATAGTTAAGTTGGATAATGAAGGGATGATTGATTAATTGATTTGAAATTAATTAATGTTAAATGAAGGGATATAAGTGATTGAGGTTAGTAATTCAATTTGAATTAATTTTGATTGATCAAATAAATAAATTTCTGACGATTAAAATACCTGAACCGATATATTAACTTAAAAGTATAGAAATTTGGAATTTATAAAATATCTGGTACATATAGATTGATAAATATTTTAGAAAAATGTATGTAAAACACCACTATTTGAAATTAAAATTAAAATATAATATCCAAGAATGTAGATATAAATATGTACAAAGTTTTATGATGTCAATAACATATACAAGTTATATATACATGTTCACCATGTGAACTAATGTACATGGACAAAATTGAAAAGGAAACTAAGTACAAGTATATGTATATGCATATATATATATACTCATATAAATTAAATATAGGGAAGTTGGTAGACGTATGAATATATATATATATATATATATATATATATATATATCCATATGAAGGCATGTATGTAAATATTTTACAAGACATCATCATAATAATTTCTTTTCAAGCACACAAAGTTTCAACTCAAGCCTACAAAACATTATATCAATTTTTTTTCAATAATCAGATCACCTAAAAACATGGAAATCAAATCAAGTTTAATAAAAAAAGGGAGAAAAGGAAGCTTGTTGTGCACGCAGGGAGGTTGCAGCCTACTTTCTTTATAAATATTACCATCCCTTGTTTAATTCAGCATTGGAGGAAGAAAAAAAGAGGGAGAAACAAAAATCGTCAACCTTTATTCAAATTTTGGAACCTGAAAGCTTGAGGCAAAAGAAAAAGGCAGCAGAGTTCCTCTTTTTTTACACAGTGAGTAAACTTTCCTAAAATAATATAAGGAAAAGAAAAGTATTTACTCTGTTTTTGAATTTCTGGGTGTAATATAATTCAAAAATCATCTGGTTCCTTCTCTGATTTGTGGTATAGTGTAATGTTTAAACAATATTTATTTAAGATTTCAAGATATAAAAATTTAAAAACATTGAAAGCAAGAATTAAGAAGAATATCAACCAGAAATATTCAACTTATAGTCAAACTCGAGATTTATCAGAAAATTGATTTCGACAATTAATTTTTTCAAGTATATTGCTTGAATCTACGTCAAGAATTAGGATTTTTAAGATGGTAATCTTGATTTTTAGTATTGTGTTTAGTGAGAAATCATTGGTTGAACAGAAAACGAATTTCGGCCTTTATCTGATCATCAACGAACTGTTGATGGTCGAAGTTTTTGTCGAGGATAGCTCGTCAATCAGGGAGGCCGGGGAAATTATTTGATGGGGGTTCAAAACACCGTGGCAGCGTGGGTTGGTTGAGGAAGTGTCTAAACCTAGTTTTGGGTCGTAGATGGTTTCGGGGTGATTTCGCCACCATGCGGAGACTGGAGTTAGTCGCAAGCCAGGGAATAGCCGCGTAGGGACGTGGTGCTGCTCCGGAGCGAAGCCAGTGACCTCCAGTTGTCGTGATCATCGGCGGCGAGGAGATTTTTGTCGTCTGTGTTCATTCCAATTTCTAGTCGTGAAGCTCGTTTTAGTTTAGCATGGCCGTCTTCGATTTTGGGTTATCGGAAGGAGCAGTGGAGTCATTGACGACTTGTAGATGGTCTTGGTGACAATTGGCGGTGGCCGGGGGTTCTGTGCACGTGCACGAGTACGAGCACGGTTGGCCGGTGAGTTTGGCTGTGAACTAAATTTTGGAGAAGATGTGGAGCGACTCGGGTAAGACTCGTAGTTTTCGCATGAGGAACTCGAAGTTGTGGGTGTTGGCTTCTGACTCATGTGTTTGGTCAAGTTGTTTGAGGAATAGGCTTGGGTTTTTTTATTTATTTAGTAAGGTTCGACTCGATTTTGCTGTGATAGCCTGGATTCAGGTAAGAATTGGTTGTAAAGGAAATCAGGCTTTCAAGAATTTTAAGAGCAAAGTTATGTAAGAAGAGTTCAAATTTATAATTCAAATCAAGTTTTGAAAGAAAATCAAAAGTTGAAAGTAGAAATCTAATTAATGAAGAAATTAATTAAAGGATAATTTCTTATAGTGGTAATTAATGGGAAGTTAATGTTGGGGTCATTAAATAGTGATTAAGAGATGATTAATTATTTGGTTAATTAATAAGGTTATTCGAAATTAATTTGGATTTAATCAATGAATGTAATTAATTAAGGATAATTAACAAATGTGATAAATTAAAAATTAATGAAGTAATTAAGGTTTAATTACTCAGTGTAATAATCTTAAAGGACTAATTAATGTAAGTAACCAAGGGATTTACAATTACTGTATGAGATTAATTAAAGATTACAGAAGTAATTGATAAAGGATCATTAATGTATGTCATTAATTAATTAAAGATAAATTAATGTGAATTGTTAAGGATGATTAATCTATGTGATTAATTAAAGACTAATTACTTAATGTAATTAAAAGATAATTAATCCAGAGGATTAATTAAATCGGATGATTATTGTAGGATAAATTAATTGGGTTGTAACTAATAAGCAGAATTTAAAGGTGAATGATTTAATTCAAGTATGGTTAATTAAATTAATTCGGGATGGTGTGGATGATACATCTTGCATATGAATGATTAAATAATATTGTATGCCTTAAATTGGTTGGTATCTTCGGTACGTAATGTGTGATGCTATGTGATATAAAATGTTGTGTATAAAACAGTGACATTCTGTATATTAAGTTGAACTGTATTTCATTGAACAATCTGGATTAAGATGACATGGAATTCGAAGAAACCGGAGTCGGGTATTAGTAAATCCCCAAAACTACATTGATTCTTATAAATTAATATGTAAAATCTATTGGCTGGAATGAAATAATTTAAGTGAATCGGACTATTAATTTGAATTCGGTAATTAGAAAACTTTTGTGTGAAATTAGTGTTGTCTATAACATATTATGAATTTGTAAATTGATTCGAGTTACCCCGGGTTCTATATAAGTTGTATGCTTTGTATTCCATGTTAGATGGGTTTACTCACGCTGGTTTCCAGCCTGACCCGAATGTTACTTAGATGTAATGCTCGGATCAGACCGAGTATTACAGATTTTTAGGTAGGGACGTTCTGGAGCTCAGGTGTCGAGCTGGATGGAAGGAACGTAAAGGGTATTTCCGCCGTATTATATTATTGTAAACTCGAGACATGTTGATTTGTGTATATTCAGTGTCTGTATATATGTGCAATTTTGATGTATTGAAATGTAATCGACAGATATAGTATTCTTTTGTAAACTGTTATTATTTATTATTATATTTTATCCGCTGCGAATGTGAGATGTTGGTGTTTCTAATCTTCTTCTTTTATCTCTTTCTTCTTTTTCATGACTATCTGGGATTTTCGGGATCGAAAATTTCGGGCCGTTACAAAATATCACAAAATCATAAAAAACAGAGTCATCACCATATCATATCAAAATCACAAATCAAACCAATATCAATGGTGATTAATTCATGATATCAAAATTAATATGGAAAATAAGAAATAAAAAAAAGAATAAAGTTTCATTAATCAAATATATAAGAAACATTCCTATTTATACTTATTAATTTTATATATATATATATATATTACTTTAAAATACTTGAAATTTTTGCTAGAAAATTGTTTCTTAATTTCTAGAATTGGTATCATTTGAATTAATTATGTAAAATCCAAATGTGAATTAAGAGAATGGTTATATTTATAAAATTGTGCTAGACTTCCTAAATAAATTTTATATTCTGAAAATAATAATAATCTTTAAAGTATATTTTATATTTGATTAGTACATTACCTTTTTTATATAAACCCAAAACAAAGATTGAAATAGAAATTCACTTAAAACAATATTATTATTTTCATAATATATTCTATAAAGTAGAAATATATTTTACCTACATTTAAAAAAAATTCAAAACTTATAATATATTATAATACTGATTTTAAAGAGAATTTTATGCCAACTAGAAAGTTATATTTATATTTATAATTCAAATTTATTTGTAAGGATAAAAATATCTAATTGAATAAAATTTAGTAAACTATTTATAAAATACTTCTAATAAAATTTCAAAATCCTTAAATAACTTTTTTCCAAAGCTTTTTTTCAATACTTAAAACAAGAAAATAAACAAGTATACAAATTTATAATTCAAGAAGCAATATTCTCTAAAAATCATTAATTATCAATGTAAATTTCATTGTGCGGACCGAGTCGAATTACGTCGAATTCCAGCCATCCAGCAATGCATACACAACATTATAAATAAGGTACACAAATCAAAATGCAAATATAGAGCATCTACTTTGCATTTTGATGGTCCAACATACACACAATTCCACCGTCAACTCAAAATCACGTATAATATCGCAACAACCAATTTAATATCATGATCTATATCACAATAACCAATTCAACTAATATCCTAATAATCATTTTAAGTAAGCAATTCGATGAATAATGGGATAAACATCATATGAAGTGGAATATAAATATAGTTGTGAGTAAAACTAATTTACTCCCTTTAACGATGCTTGAAATACCTAATCATTGTCAACCAATGGCCTTAGTCACAAAGTAGTAAACCAGCAGCAAATTCCCACCTACCAATGCTAGAAACTACTGCGCACTATAGTCGTTACATTAACGTCGTGCTAAGCTAGTGCTACCCAGAACCCATCACATGCATCACCCCTTACATAGGATTTCTAACCTTCCCTGCTAACACAATCGTGTGTTAAAGATCCTTTTCTCCACCTACAACTATCGCCCTACTCGCTTGACATTTTCGATCGACATCAATTGCATAACACTTGTGATGCTGTAGGTTCTAATTACATCCTCCTCTGACAACAATGTCGATCTCCACCATGCCGATACATGATAGCGCACGAACACTTTATTTAAATTTTGAAGAATGCAATTAGATGGTTTTTGAAAATTAGGGCTAAACCAATTTAAGGGGTTTGGTCCGGAGGGTCGAATAGGGGAGAGAAGACCAGATTTGTGAAGAAGGGGTCGGGATTTTTGAATAGGATGTGGATTTGGGTTCTAATTAAATTTTAGGGTACTTTTGGCACAAGTCCTTATTAAGTTTCAAAATTCACGAAAAGTCCTTCACTAAATTTCAGTGTAAATTAGGTCCATGTTTTTTATTCACGATTATTGCAGAGCATGATGCAACTTTTCATAAAAGTTGCTGACATTTGCGCAACTTTTCTGTACACTGTGAACATAGTGTATGAAAGTTGCTAAAATATCAGCACTTATTTATAAAAGTTGCTGACATTTCAGCAACATTTATGTACACTGTAATCACAGTTTATGAAAGATACTGAAATATCAACACTTATTTATAAAAGCTGCTTACATTTCAGCAATAATTTTTCTTTGTTTCTAGAAAATAGGGACCGGATTTACAATGAAACTCTAACAGGGAAAGTTGCTGAAATATCAACACTTATTTATAAAAGTTGTTGACATTTCAGCAATAATTTTTCTTCGTTTTCAGAAAATAGGGACCCGCTTTACAATTAAACTTTGACAGGACCTGCATTACTATATGAAAGTATGATAGGGATGCCTCCCTAATTTCCACTAAATTTTATTACATTATTTGTTTGTTTTATTTTCTTTTAAATAGCCTTTCTATTTATTTGGAAGTATATCTCAATCTATATTTAATTGATTTACAGTTCAAAACATTTTATATCTAATATAAAACATTTTATATCTAATATTAAACATTTTATTCAATTCAATAAATTGTTCGAAAAGAATATAATTGTTTAATTCAATATATTTAAAAGCAATCTTTTTATTAAATAAGCTTTGAATAAATAAGAATTTATTTTCGAAACAATAGTTATGAAAATAAAATTCAAACAATTTTATTTTAATTAAATATACATATAATTAAGGCGTAGAAAGCAGGGTTATTATAGACTCCTCCTTAAACAAAATTGCATCCTCACAATTTCTTAAAGGGAGACGTCATATACAACTCATATCCTGACTTTCTTTGTATTCTATAAACTTCTGTCAAATCAAACTTACACCACTCCTTTGTGTGGCACACAATCCAACTCATCTTATCGTATGCTACAATTTTAAATAGATTCAATTAACAACTTCCTATTGTCCATATACGATGAATTTAGTGAAAATATACCATGTGTCGGATTTTCTAAAAAAATTCGACAGAGTCTTCTTTGCACGGAGAGCATTTCAAAAAATCAAAACACAATATAATTACATGATATACATCTTTGAAGAGCACTCCAACATGGAAAATCCCGAAACATGGGGAAACAAGGTAATATCACATAATATATCGATATACGATAAAAATGTACGTTATAATTAGCTTTTAAGCGAGCTTTTTCGCTTTTACACGAGCAAAAGGGACCCAATATCGCTAAAATATCCAAAGAAGCATCTTCAATTATCTTCCGTACATATCTCAACTCAACTTTAAATGTTATCTTCATATAAAGAAATATAGTAAGAGTATGTACTAGTATAATGTAAAAGAAATGCAAACTTCATACTTTAACAATTTCTGACAAGTTTTTAAATTGCAAAATTACTAAACCAAGTTATGATTTCTAAAAGTTATTTAATATCTAGTGCGTTAACTTTCGAAAACTTTTCGGATCGCAAAAATATACAGTATAACTCAAGTTATTGTGAAATTTTCAATAGGCACCTTAGATTTTTCAAAAAATACACAGACCCACTTAACAAATGTCAGTTTTTAGCCTAGTAAACTTAAAAATTTTGCAAAACACTTAAAGTAGAAGTTGTAGCTTATACTCATAGAATTCTAGAGAAGGAAAAATCATCGAAATCAAATAAACCATTTAGAACTTATGGTCAATTGAACAATGCAAATATATATGCCAGAAATATGAAAAGCACAAAATGAGAAACTCAATTTCAACCACAAAAGCTAGATCAACCAGGTTAGGTGTAGAAAAAAGAACGATGCACCAGAATAGGTGCACAAGCGCACAAAGTACATAAAGGTACATCAGCAAGGGGAAGCACAAGTAACAAAAAGACATGTACACATAGAGCAGCCCACAATAAGTTCAACAAGCTTCAAAAAATTTTTTTGCAAAATGTCCCAAAAAAATATACATCACTTTCATTATTCAAAAATGTCCTTTCTTTTTCTTTCTCCCAGGATCTCTTCCACTAAATTATTGAAAAGATTATTTACTAAGAAAAATATAACAATCAAAATATTAAATTAATTTAAATGCCCTGATGAAAGTGTCCAAATGCATCTCCTAGTTGTTTCAGACTTACATCCTAAGATAATTCTCAGCCAACACATAGTTTAAATCTTTACAATTAGTTCAATATTTTATTTTTCACTCACTATTGCAATGCAAGACCTTTGTAAAAATTAATAAAATGGTTTTATGTTTATTGCAAAATAGCTTTTGATTGTATTCCCTTTTGAAAACTGAATATGATGCTAGCATGTAGCCATGTATCCATACACATGGCTTGCATGATTTTGGTGTCATTCTGATCATGATGATTTATAAACACCTCATTTCCTGATATAATCAGCTAACCTCACTCATTTCTTTTATAATTTTGTTGCTAAGAATCTCCTGAGTGACGCTAGGAAAATTTGAAACTCAAGTCATTTATTTATTGTTGAAAGATAATATTTTATATGTTTTCAATATATCAACATCACACTAGATCATTCTTTACCCTTATCCATTTCATTTTACCGAACTCTTGATCCATTTCTAACAATTCATTTACTAATGAATTGTACATAATGAAATTTAAATTCAAATTCAAATCTATTATAGATAATCACTACATTACTTTGATTCATTGTTTATAGCAAATATCACCCGTCACTTGAAAAAAAAAAATTTTTTCCCCAAGACTTGAACGGTGCATCGCAGATGAGCAAGTCAAATTACTCTTATAACTACACCACTTTAATTTTTCTTCTTTCCAATACATTGATTCTATTTTTGCATCTCTTCCAAAATATATTTTTTCAAAAGATTGTGTGGGGATGTCTCGTTCATGTGTTTAGGAAATCTTATCGATAACGGTGGTTAGGCGCATCAATTAAAATTCTTAAAGCACTCAATGGAAAAACTAACACAAAAATAAACTATTAAAACAGATTTAAATCACTTTGCAAAATCAAATTCATATTTTTATTAAATATTTGGCTTGCTTAAATAAAAATATTTATTCCAAACATACACTTTCAGTTCAACAACCATTAATGGTCATCACATATCTATAATATCAATTAAGCATCCAAACAATTTAGTTAAAATTTTCTTACCGCGTCTTTAATTGTAATTTATTATTTTTATTACTTCCTAACTAAACATTTTTCATTATCCTCTAGCGACTCGGATTGGGATAAATCACTGGTTGCTATCAATATTTGGCTTCGTCTAGATTCAAGTTGGTTTTAAAATATTCGAGTGATTACTCCTACTCAAATCCTACATTCTATTCGAGGCCAAATGAAAAAAAATTCAAATAAACGTGTATCAAACAAACAAACATCTTCAACGGAAAACTATTTACCAACATCCATTGCGTACTCTGATCTCTGCTAGATCGGGCCAGTCTATTCAAAGCCACACTGATGTTTATTCTCCATTACTAATGCTGACACTAATGGTCTGGCTAATAACTCTCTATTTCCCTATCTCCATCAATAACTGAAATTACACATGGAGATTAACACACAAAAGTGATAGGTAAAATAACAAGTATGTCCCTAGATGATTACCTCGGTAATCATCATAGACTCCTTCTATCACTTTAATATAGTATAACTACCCAATATACCTTCAAGGGGATAGGTACTCTAAGTCTAGTATAACTACCCAACACACTCAAGGGGATAGGAACTCAAGTCTCTCTAAGGTATTGACTCGTGTCTCTTATATATGATGTATTGTCCGATCCTGCTCTGATACAAAATGTAAATACCCCCACCTCTATACCTATACTATCCAAGAGTATTACTGAGTAA
Organism: Allium cepa; assembly: GCA_030765085.1. Classification (NCBI taxonomy): domain Eukaryota; kingdom Viridiplantae; phylum Streptophyta; class Magnoliopsida; order Asparagales; family Amaryllidaceae; genus Allium; species Allium cepa. The sequence continues at coordinate 318,067,375 of CM060928.1, read as the reverse complement.
TACTGTTAGATAATACGAAGAAGAAGGCTATATGGAGTGCACATGTCAATATTTCCTTAGGTTAATAACGGTACGAATTTAAACATCGAATATAACACACTACAAAACATACATAGTATCAGCACAAAGCAATAAACACGTGTGCCTCCGGGATAAAACAATAAGTAATATAGCAAATATCAGAGCTTACAGAGCCAATATCGTAGAGATAATGTATAATACAAAAATACGTAAAGTGTGTCCAATATACAATGCAAGGATATATGTATATGAAACCATATATTACTTGGATGATATATAAAAATACAAGTTAACAGTCCCTAAACCTGTGGTGTATCAAACCGGCCTGAGTATTAAATGAATCAGACCATATCTAAATCAAGGGATCAACACATATATAGATATAGAATCTGCCCAGCATAATAGTGATGACATTCAAATAATAGTGTAACAAAATAGTAACATCCATGAAACTACACATAAAGATGTCTTCATCCATATAAAATCACATAGACATTATCCAAGTGAAACAATATCAAATAGTTGAATCATCCATATTAAAATCATCAAAATCCAGAAATCATCAATACCCAAGATATCATCAAGTGTATGTCTTAATCTCGAATAATAAAATATTATCATTAAACGAATGTAAATAAACTGTTTGACTATAAAATATGGGGCATCTACCCATCATTTAGAATGAATAAAAGATATGAGAATCCATTATACTCTGGACGCCTATCTAGATATAATCTCATCTCCTTGTATATAAATCAAATATATCGCGATGGGGAATGACTGTATAACAGACATGAAGTGTAACACCCCGAGATTTCACATTAATTAATTTTCGTCATTTAATGATTAATGTTGGTAGCTAATTGCTAATTGGAGTTTTTAAAATCGAGTTGTGATTCTTTAATATTGATTGGAATTTTATTGAGTTAAAATTCTTTTATAAATTGTTAAAAGGATTTGTGGGCTTTGAAAATTGAATTGTGGCCCATGTTTTATTTTGAGGTCGTGAAAATTTGCAAGGCTAATACCCGTCCCCCCTTTACCCTTTTCATTCGAAAACCCTAAGCAATAAACGAAGAAACGAAATAAATGGCGGCTCGTCTTTCATTCGTTCCTCTTTATCAAAAATTGGGGTTTCGTGAATCGAGTGGCAAAAATCGTGAGACGACCCGACTTTTCTCCATAAAAAGTCGTATCATCCTTAAGAAAGAAAGGGATAGAAAAGAGAAAAGAAAGAAGAGAAAGAAGAAACAACACAAGAAACTCAACAGCGGAACAAATAAATTATATTAATAATATAAATATTACATAGTATACATCAAATATCAGAGTTACATAGACAGTACAACACATACTAGACAGTTATAAACACCTGTCTAGTTATTACAATTCAATACACAGTACAGAAACACTCAGAGATACCAACACAGCGGAAAACTATATAACTATATGCAGAAGCCTCCTGCTCCATTTCTCCTTTACAATTCGTCAAGCTAATCTGAATCCTAACCTGAATTCCCTTGGCTACTCGTAAAAATTTAAGTACCCAAGAGTTAAAGAAAACAGAAATAACTCCGGGTCAGACATGGGTTTGGTGTGAGTAACAGGTTAAAGTTGCTTAACTTTGAAAAATCTTTGAAAAGAAAAGGTATCACGTAAGACTTCCCACACATAAACATGGAAAAGTTTTTACCTTACGCTAACGAAAACATTTGATAGGAAATCCAGTGATATTATAATAGTGTCTAGGGTTTTCAAGTAAAATACAGTAATAGCTGGAATGCTTACATCTCACACTCCAACATAGTTGGGCACATCTAATACGTACGGCACTTATTGGATTTTGGATTCCATCAATGGCTGGGCTACTGGGGTACCGCCCGTCACAGTACGTGGCCTAGATCACCGTACCGAGGAGCACGCCCGCTCCCCTACAACACAAAGCCGGACCCATTCCTTACTGAATAGTTCCAAACAAGACCACCCCGCAGTTGTGATCAGCAACCGCACCACTAAGCCGAAAATAAAGGGACATCTAGACAGGGATAAATCTTGCTCTCAAGTGGGGGCTACCCACGAAGCTTTGCTGCACCTCCCTTGTCTTAGCCATTCTCGGTTGATGAGGCTTGAGGTTACGATACCTTTATAGGACATATCACTTAGAATGCTCATCGTCCACCTGACGGTGTTCTGAAAGCATTCAATCCATACAAGTTCGTTCCGGGTTCGAACGAAACCGAAGGCATTATCTCGTTACACTCATTTTGGAATCACCCTCAGAGTTAACGATAATAACCCTTGCACTCTGAATCACCATCTCGAATCTATAAGTACTATTCCGTCAACTCATTACGGAATCACCCATAGAGTTATACTGACGTATAGCCCTTGCACCTCGAGTCTTCACTCGCTCCACTTGGATTAACGACCTAACGTTTAATTTGGATTGATGTGGTTTTCGGATCCCAAATATGGAAACTCGATCCCCGTCTCATCGAAATCCAAAGCGTGTCTTTTAAGGTCCAAGTTGTTTTAAGTTTAAAACAATTTCAATTCATTATCTATATATACATAGATAGATAATTCACAACACAACAGATAATCAACCTTATCATTATCAACAGATAATTCATATCATAATCAGACAATCCATACTATCATCCAAAAGCAACCAATACATCCATATCACATACATTTTTATCTCATAGCTGAGATTATAAACCATACCAGACAACCCATACCAATCATCAAACATAAGCAATGATCTAATGATCACACCATTTATAATTAATTTAAAATGAATTAAATTAATTACTTAATCTCTAATTAATTTAAAGTGAATTAAATTAATTACTTCATCATACAAATTCTGCTTAACTTAACCCTCCATTGATTACAAATCAATTCATAAATCATCATCTCAATATTCTTTTCAATTAATCCTTACTGGTTAACCATCTCTAATTACAATAAATAGTTAGCCTTTAATATTACTTAAACAAGTTAATTAGATTAAACCCTAAGCAACTAATTAACTTGTAATTACTTAATTAATTAATTAGCTAAAATTAATTACATTAATCATTTATTCATTATTAATTATACCTTAATTAATCAATTCCAAATTACATCATTAATTAATTTATTAATGATTTCTTATTACATTTAATCAATCTCTATATAAATTAATTACATAAGTAATTAATCTTCAATTTAAACCATATATATATTAATCACCCATGATTAATAATCATCCAGTAATTAACTACTTTAATTACTCATCCCATAAATTAATTATTGTTAATTAATTATCTCAATTAATCCTTGATTAATTTTCAATGTAATTTAAATTACTTCCATAATTAATATCTTTAATTACATCCAGTAATTATTAATTTAATTACTTCCTTAAGTAATTACAAATCCATAAAGTAATTATCAACAATCCACAAATGTTTAAATTAATTTAACTTAATTAATCTAAACTAATCACCTTAATCAAATTAATTACACTAAGTAATTAATTCATTAATTACTTTCATTTATTAATTAAACATAAAGAATAGATTATTATTAATTAATTAATGTAATTAATTATCAAAATTAATTACATTAATTAATTATCAAATAATCTTAAGTTAATGACCTTCATTAACATTTCTTAATTACTTAATTAAGAAATTAACTTATATAAATCATTATTAATAATCAATTAATTAATATTTAATTACAATTTAATTAATCTCTAATTATTAATTAATTAAGTGTTAATTAAAATCTAAATTATCTTTAATCACTTGACTAAATAAATCTTAATCATTAATTAAAATTTAATTAACCATCCTTAATTATAGATTAATTGATCTTAATTAATTAATCTCAAATCTTAATTAATTAACTTAAAAATCATTAATTGCTTAATTAAACATCCACATTATTCATTAATTAAATAATTAATATTCCATTTAAATTAATTTAATAATTTAAATGAAACCAATTTCTTAAGTTCTACATTAAGAAACATTCTTCTTTATACAAAGTAATTTAAACAACTTGTTTCAAACAAAATTCAATTTAAAAATTTCTTTTTAAACTTCAAATTGAAACACAATTTTAAATTTTCATTTCAAATTCAATCTTAAAAATTAAAACTTTACTTACATCTCTATCTTCATTTTTAAATTCAAATTATTTAACCTTTTCTAAAATAGTTAAAACAAATTTAAATTTAAAAACTTATTTTATTTTTAAAACTGACATTAAAGTCAAATTTCATGTTTTAAAACTGAATTTAAACTTATTTTAAGTTCTTATTTCATAATTTAAAACTCATAGGTTAATTTCAAACCAATGTTCTGTTATACTTTAAAAGGTTTGAAAACTAAATTTAAATTCCCAGATTCAAATTCAGATTCATTTGCTAAGTTTCAGTTTCCAGATTTAAACTTTATTTTAAATTTTCAGCTACATCTAAAAAATTTACTTTTATAATTTAAAACTTAAACAGAAAACAGTTTCCTGTTTTAGTTTTACATCTTAAATTTTGAATTCAAACATGTTTCAAAATCCAAGATTCAAATTATTGAATTCACAATTAAGTTTCAGGTTTAAAAATTCCAATTTGAACTTCATCTTACAATTTTAAACTTACTTTTAAATTTAAATAAAAACGGAAAACAGTTTCTGTTCTGTTTTAAAATCAAATTAGAATTTAAAAGAATTTCAAATTTATTTCAAAGATCCCCAATTTAAACTTATTGAATTTAAATTAAATTTCAGGTTCAACTTAGTTTCAGATTTTTGTTTACATTTAAACTTTACCTCAAAATTTTAAAACTGTGACAGGTTTCTGTTGGTTATGTAAAACCTGAACAATGAAGTATACTCAAGTCACATTATATATTACTTCGAGTCAGAAGCAATAATGCTTCGAGTCATATCACAATATACCCGAGACCATCCCGAGAAAATAACCTTGCAACCCAAAAATCAACACAACCTGCACACACCTCCCTGTGCACCCATAATCCAACTCCGGCCACCTCTGACCATCGTCAATGGCCGTCCCCCATCGACCAGTAACCCCACTACACCCTCAAATCCCCAAACATTCATCTCGAATTTGAATTCATATTAAAACCAAAACCTAAAAACACAAGACCACAACCCAACCAAACCTGTCAACATCAAATTCTCCCATCTCCGACCACCATCACACTCCATATTCCGGCGATGACTCCATCAATACATCATCTACCCACACGCCAAACATGGCGGAACTCGATCCAATGTTGAAGCCGCAGCACTCAATTCCTTAAACTCGGTAAAACTAGGGTTCCTAACTGTAATTCCCAAATTACAACACCAAAATTGAAATTCAATCCAATTCAGTATTTTTCCTATAATCTTTGATAGCTGCACTATCTTCAGAATCAAATTCACCCAAATCCAATGCAAGCTTCAACTGTACTTAGCTAATATGTAAAATACAGTAATTTCAAAACTGTATTTTGTTTCTAACATTATAAATGGTAATATTATTTTTAAAAATCTTAATTTTGTAAGAGGTTTTGAGTTGAAACCCTGAAACATTTATTTGCATAGTTTCATATTTTCACTTACAAAATTTCTAATGCTCTGTTACCTATTTTCAGTAAGTTTTATTTAAATTTTACTTAAATAAAATCTTAAAGCCTAAATTCTGAAACTAACCTACATATCTTATCTATATCCTATAATTTAACAAAGACAAATTAAGGATATAAGAATCTAATTTGAAACTTGAACCAGGTAGCAAAACAGAACATAGCAATTTAAACAGCATGTATATAAGTGCAATCACACATCAGGCAGTAAGTTTGAACACAAGAAACATTTATTTATTTGTTTAAGCATGCAACAACTTTTAACCTTAAATTTTTTAAAGAAATTTACTCACCTTAATTGTGCAGAGCCCGGATTTTTGAAAAGCCTTTTTGAAATCTTTTTGAACTTCTTTTGCAAACTTTAAAACTGAAGTTGCCTCATGCTTTTAAAACTTGAATGTTGCTTTAAAAAAATGCTATTGCTCCTTAACCTTACATGCATGCTGATGTTTTACATTTGCATTTGTCCCCAGGTTCTACATGCAAGTAGCCTAATTTCCAGACTTTAGAAAAGTGCAGGTCTTCATACTTGATTTAATTTGCATGTTCCAGATAAAATGCAGGTTTTTTTTGCAAATTTCTTCAGGTAGCTTGCTTTCATGGTTGCATGCAGGTAAGATATTTGATGAACAGATTGTTATGCATTTGATTTTGCATTTTGAGGAGTTTGGATGCAAGTTGGTTTACAGGTTTGAGAAATGCAGTTTGAATTGATGATCAGGAAATAATTTTGCAGGTTAGAGGATGAAGAGTTGATATGCAATTGAATTTTTAAAATGAAAATGAAGAAAAGAAAAGAAAACGGGAAGATGTAACTTTTAAATAACCATGTTTATGATAATTTAAAATTAAATGAAAAATTAACAATGACACTTGTAAAAAGAAATGGCCACTTGTAAATTCTCATGCTTAAACTCATAACACATGTTAACTCATGTTCTAAATTACATACACATGTCATCTTAATTTAATTAGTATTTATAATTAGAGTTAATGAAATATTAAGCTTAGTTAATTAGTTTTAATATTTAGTTATGTATACATAAATAATTTTAAAAGAATAAAACAAAGTGTTATTATAAATGAAAACAAATCAATTATTTGGAAATAATACTTAAAATAAATTAACAAAGAGATTGTAACTTAAATGAATACATGTTTCTTATTTTAAATTGTATTTTAAATTTCATATTTAAATACAAATCACATTTTATAAATCAATATTTTAAAAAGAATAAAACAAAACATTTTTGTAACTTATTTTAATATTCAAACTTAAGTAAAAATGAATTTTTAAACTAATAGAACATTTATCTTATATATTTAAAATCATTTATTATTTTATTAAATATTTTTGAAAAGCTTAAATCAAAAATAAATCACAATTCCTAATTTCAAATTATTAAAATTATGCTATACTAATTTAATTAAAAACAACTTATCTATATAAATATACATATACATTTTATAAATAGAAAACAATTTATTAACTCATTAAAAATAATTTCACAAATTAAATATTTAAATAAAGAAAATTATTAAATCAAATCAAATTTATTAACAAAAATTATCAATTCAAATTAAATTAAAACACAGATTATTAAATTCATATTGTCCAAAATTCCAGGATATTACAAATCGTGTTCTTCGGTGTCAAGGTGAGTAATTTTTATTACTCACATCTAGTCAATCTCAAGTATGTAGGGTTTGAATTTTTGTGATTTTCGTTCGTATAAAATTGTTTGAATTGATCACTTAATTTTTCAGCCATTTGACTATGTTGGAGGTTGATGTTTTCTGACATGGTTCGATTTCTGTTACCTACGGCTTTGATGATTTTTGATTTGCGTTCGACGATGTTGTTTTTGTCTGACTTTGGCTATATTGTTTACCGCCTTCGGAAGTATTTTCGACCTTGTTTGATTTTACCTGTTGTTTCATGACTTTGGACATTAATAGTTACTTATATTATCGGTCATTAACAGTTGACTTGTGAAATACTTTGTGCATGTTGCACTGCATGTTTACATATTGTGTTGGTTGAGAAATTGGCATATAACCTCGGGTAACTCGAGAATTCGCTCAGGAATTGAAGCGTGTGGACCGAAGTTTTTCTGTTGCTATCTCGGTGATGGTTGCTTGAGTTTACCTCACCCTTGAACACTATATTTTTCTCTGTGACCAGTATTTTTGTTCGTACTGTACACAAGTTTTGATTTTTTTTGATTCACTACTTGGATTTGAGTTTTTGTAGCACTTGAGTCTTTCATGATTCACTGTTGCTACCTGGTCGTCTTTACATACATGTTGCAGCTTGATTTATATTGTCACTGCACTGTGCCTTGTTCTTTATTGTTGCTGGACAGGTACTGATAGTTTTCACTGTATACTCGAATCTGAATTGTCTTGTCGTATACATATGAACTTGGTTCATATGTATGTTGTGCATTGTTTTCATGTATAGCTGCAATGTTCCATTGTTGCTGTGCACTTGTGTTGTTTGGCTCTGGTCATATTTTTGGGTACACTTGTTTTGTGTTTCACTTGTATGCTAACATGATAGTTATATGCACATGTTCAAGGCTAGTATGATCTAGAGTGACCATTCAGGGTGTTTTCAAGGCTAGTATGATCTAGAGTGACCATTCAGGGTGTTTTCATTTCATCGCCACTGTTGCATTCCTGTATATGCATTTTCTATTTGAGTTTGCAATATACAGATTCATGTAGTTGCATAACTGGTTCATTACTTGTGCCTACTGCATACATATTCCTCATGAAGTTCACTGTAGTAGTTTGTATTTGCAGTCTTCACTGCAGCCGTATGAGTATTCTTGCCTTTGAGTTTTTGCGTTGGGTTCAACAGCTTGTATCACTTTTTGACACAGTTGCATGCCTTGTACCACTTGTGCCTGCACCTTGCTAACCTGTCTTGTGCAGTTGAAATTTGGTCTTACATGCATTATTCATTTCTTTGTTGCACGTATATGTATTCATATAGTTGCCAGTTGCCTCTGTTGGGTACTGATTCTCTGTGTCTTTTAATGTTGTCTGTTGTGGTGCCATATTGATGGTGCCCTCACCTTCATTATGTTGTCTTTATGTAGTTTAGACCACTGCCTTTGTGCACTTGGTTACTCGTGCCTTTGTGCTTTGGTGCTGTGTTGCCTTTGTTGATAGCCTTGGGTATACATGAATGCATTTTAAATCTCGCAGCAATTGGCTGATATGCATTTGGATTTGTTTTTAATTGCACTTGAATGTGCGGTCAAATTGCTTATGGGGTTTTGGTGCTGATTTGTGTTGTATTTGCCTCTTTATACCTTTCTTTAGGTCTGGTTCCAATGTTTCTGGTATCTGGTCTGCTGGCATTCACTTTTGTATATGCAGTCTTTGTTTTCGGTTGACATGGTCTCTCGACTGCCCATTGCCGTAATATGTCACTTATTGTTGTATTGTGATTTGTACATTGAGTTCAATCCAGCTTAAACGCTCGGGTTTGACCTTGTTCGTGTTTTGATTTTATTTGTATTGCATTTGAGTTGAACCTGACTTTTCCTTGGGTTTGACCTTGTGCTCGTTTGTGAATTTCCATTGAGCTTTTGTGTACATCATCACTGTAGTGGCAAGGCAGTGCATGCAAGCGTGTACTGCAGCCACACGGTATAGCTTTTATTGATATTCTATTTTGTTTTGATTTAATGATCCTTTGTGTAATTCCATATGCTGTAGTGGCGAGGCAGTGCATGCGTGCGTGTACTGCAACCCTACCCGAATAGACATTTTAATTGATATTTCGATTGTTTGAATTGTTTCGTGGGTCCAATTCAATATTTTGAATCGTATTTTGATTTGGTTTATTTGATGATTTTGTTGATAATTGCCGTTTAGGCAATTCTGTTGTTTTCTAAATTATCTTCATTGATAATCCTTTTATTTATCTTCGTTGATAATTTGAATTTGCTGATTTGTTGTTTAACACTGTTACGTGTTACATTTACTGTAATCCAATTTTCTTATTAAAAGGATCGGATAGACGAGATTTATTGTGACTGTCGTCTATTTGTTACTTAATTATTATTGCTTCTGTGCATTAATAACCGAGTTTGAATTAGACTAACCCGTGTATTATTTTCTTTTGAATTTAATACTCGGGTCAGACCGAGTATTACAGGTTGTAGATATCTTGTTTTGGGTTGCTGCTTGAGCTATGAAGTCTTTTTATATCTTTTGGAGTAGTCGTCGTCATTTATAGTAGTCAGTGTACTTGTATAGAAGGATATGTATTCATGTATATTATATACGTTAATGTACTTGTATATGTAACTTCCAAAGTCGACAGTTGTAGTTGTATCATATGTACTGTATCACATGTATTGTAACTGACATCAGTTATATATATACATATGAGACTTTTGTTATCTGTGTTTCGCATTTAGTTTATCTGTGTTATTATTATATATATTGTCCTAAACTATTATGAACCATCATAGTTCGTTTTATACTAGAATTGGATACGTCGATGGGAGTAGATAATTAAGAGATGAAAAAAATAAAAATATATACCACTCCTATCGAGGTAACCAATACTAGTGTAAGGCCTAACTACGGATGGCCGCTCCTATCCAGCCTTATTCTCTGTGCTAGTTGACGGCATTACACCGTAGTGTCCTCGACTAGCATGGGCATAGAGGTGGGGCGTCACAGCTTGGTATCAAAGCCTGGGGTTTATGGACATAATATAAAACATAACTTAGATGGAACATGTGTTACAACTATTTGTCGATGTTTTATCTCACATCTTTGTCTATGATTATCTTTGATTGTTAGGTATGAATTCCTAACACTTATTCATGTGCATTTGATTTTGATTTGGATTGGTTTTGTGAATATTCCAATTTTTAGTGTTTTGGGTTCATATCTTTAAAGATCCTAACTTTGATGTTCGAACATGTTTTTGGTGATGCATCGATGAGCCAATAGGACCGGGTAGCCGATGGGCGTAATCCCCAAGCGTCCGTGCTCGATCGGTTGCAAATTGAGTGAGAGATTGCACTTTTATTAAATAGGGTAGGAATTGCAGAATTTGCAGTTCGGTCAACCGACCTGCTCCTATTTCCCTATTTGGCTATTTATGCTCGTTTTGCTTTGTTTTTCCAATTGTTAATCGATTCTTCTTCTCCGATTAGTTGTTGTCACCTTTGTCAACTTTGATAACTTCTATTTTTGGAATTTTGGGGTATTTCCACTTTGATGTATTTGATATCGATTTCTTTGGAATTAATTCACGTCTTCGTATGTGAATTTTAGTGATTGATTGTTCCTACAATCATTTTTGTGATTTGTCACTTTAAAAATATAAAGGTTTCAATACTAGTAGTAAATATCAAAACTCTTTCACCAAAACGATTTCAACACTATTTTATTACAAAGTTTGTTTCTTAAACCATTTTCCAATCTACTAGTATATACAAACCTTTACCTCACTCGTACGAGAAATTTAATTTAACGGCTTAGTAAAACAAGTGGTATGAAACGCTTGCGTTTACTTCGCCGGTTAATTCTTGGACTTGTTCGATTGAATCTCTTGTGACAATTTTCTAGTGCAAATCTACAATTTGTTCGTAAATATTTAAGTTAAGCTGGTGGTTATAGGACATGAAGTTAAGTTTTTATATTTACTAGCTTACTGTAATTGACACTTCTTGATGATCGTCGATGATCATTTTTGTGATTTAGACTAGCAAATGTGCGATGTCTCTCTGTCTACGAGGGAGACTAAACCCCATTTCTATGGAGCTTCGGCTCAATTTGGTAGGGTAGCGACCCACGGTCTTCAGGCCGTTTTATGGAGCTTCGGCTAAAAAATTAATGGTTAGCAACCATGGAATAGCGTTCCATTTTGTGATACACGTGTTGGTGAGTTTTCATGCTCCTGTTTTGTGATAGGCCTCCCCCCTTTTTGTGATTTCTGGATTTCCATTGATGATTTATAGAGTTTGTGTTTCATCGATTTTCGTGATTTACATTGATATGTGTTATCAATATTTGTGCATTGGTGAATTTGTGTGTCATTAACTTTTGTGATTGGCATTGATATAATTGTCAATATTTATGGTTGGGTGAATGAAAATAAAGAGTATGACATTCTTTTTAATTTTTGAGAAGATTCTTGTGACATTTTTGATGAATGAAAATTCACTGGTATTATGTTTTGATGCCAATTATTTTGATGAGATTTTGACGTATAAAAATTATTGTCGCTTTGACTTCAGTAACCGTCAATTTTAAAGTGCATTTTCAAGCGGTTATCCCGCAATGCTAATTTTGTTGTCCGTTTTTACTGTATTTTGAGAAGTGCAATTTCCTTGTCAAAGTTACTACTAATGTTACTGTTTTAATCACGTGTTTTAAAAAAATGTTTCAAAAAAAACCGTTTTCAAATTTTTTATAGTTTACGCTTTCAAAAGAATGAGGAACCGATTTAAACGTTTCAGCAAAATCGAGGACCATGACCCCTTTCATTTACTGATTCGCTTAATTCCGGACTCGTCCGTTTAAGAACGTAAATTATTACATTTATAAAATAAATAAAATTGTTTTCAAAAGTTTTGCAGTTTGCGATTTCAAAAGAATGAGGAAGCGATTTACACGTTTCAGCAAAATCGAGGACTATGACCCCTTTCTTTTACTGATTCGCTTAATTCTGGACTTCTCCGTTTGAGAATGTGAAATGTTATTTTTGGAATACACAATTTTGCACTTTCAAGGAAACAATGAAGGGAATTAAACGATTTATTAAAACTCATGGTTATGGGACATGTGTGTTTGCTATTTTGGTTAATTCCGGACTCGTTAATTGAAATATTTGTTGTTTTGATGATTTTCGTGTGCTTTCGAGCCACTATGTTGGACCTTCGGGTCATATGTTGGACCTTCGGGTCGTTTGTTGGACCGCCGGGTCATTTGTTGGGCGCCAAAAATTATGTTGATAGTACTTGGTAGGCTTCGGCCATTTGTTGATGCACGTGCGACGTAGCTAAAACTCGCCATCTGATGGGATCGATCCAACCTTTTATGTTGATTTCTAGTTATCTTAATTGATTCTAGATATTTGTTGATTCTGATTATCGTTTTTGATAATTAGATATTTGCTGATTATGATTATCGTTTTTGATAATTAGATATTTGTTGATTTGAGATTTCTGATTATCGTTTTTGATAATTAGATATTTGTTGATTTGAGATTTCTGATTATCGTTTTTCATAATTAGATATTTGCTAATTTGAGATTTCTGGTTATCGTTTTCGATAATTAGATATTTGTTGTTTCTGATTATCCTTTTTGATAATTGGATATTTTCTGATTTGATATTTCTGGTTACCGTTTTTTATAATTAGATATTTGTTGTTTCTGATTATCGTTTTTTATAATTAGATATTTGTTGATTTGAGATTTCCGACTATCGTTTTGGATAATTAGAAAATTGCTAATTTTGCTGATTATAGGATTTTCTAGTCTCTAATTGATTCTAGATTAGGTTGATTATATTGAATTGCTGTTTTCTATCTATCTCTGTTGATAGTTACAGTTTGCGGATTTTGAAGTTCGTGTTTTCTAATTATCTGTTGGATAACTAGATATTTGCGGTTTTGCGATTTATGATTTGGTGTTTTCTAATTGTCTTTGTTGATAATTAAGTTTTGCTGTTTTCTAATTATCGTATCGATAATTAGATATCGTTGTTTTGAGATTTCTGTGTTCTAATTATCTAATTGATAATTAAATATTGCTAATATTCGTATTTATTCAGTTTTGCTATTTTCTGAATTATCTATTGATAATTTGATTTTGTTGAGAATTTGTGAATTTCTTCTACGAAATTAAAAGATTTCTTTGGTGTTTAGATTCTCGACCTTTATTTTTCTAGCTTAACCAATTTATGTTAGAAAAATAACTGTTATTGACGACTTTAATTATGAAAATTGCGGGGACGTAATTTTTATAAGGAGGGGAGTCTGTAACAACTCGAGATTTCGCATTAATTAATTTTCATCATTTAATGATTAATGTTGGTAGCTAATTGCTAATTGGAGTTTTTAAAATCGGGTTGTGATTCTTTAATATTGATTGGAATTTTATTGAGTTGAAATTCTTTTATAAATTGTTAAAAGGATTTATGGGCTTTGAAAATTGAATTGTGGCCCATGTTTTATTTTGAGGCCGTGGAAATTTGCAAGGCTAATACCCGCCCCCTTATCCTTTTCATTCGAAAACCTTAAGCAATAAACGAAGAACGAAATAAATGGCGGCTCGTCTTTCGTTCGTTCCTCTTTATCAAAAATTAGGGTTTCGTGAATCGGCTGGCCAAAATCGTGTTCTTCGGTGTCAAGGTGGGTAATTTTTATTACTCACATCTAGTCAATCTCAAGTTTGTAGGGTTTGATTTTTTGTGATTCTCGTTCGTATGAAATTGTTTGAATTGGTCACTTGATTTTTCGGCCATTTGACTATGTTGGAGGTTGATGTTTTCTGACATGGTTCGATTTCTGTTACCTACGGCTTTGATGATTTTTGATTTGCGTTCAACGATGTTGTTTTTTTCTGACTTTGGCTATATTGTTTACCGCCTTCGGAAGTATTTTCAACCTTGTTCGATTTTACTTGTTGTATCATGACTTTGGACATTAATAGTCACTTATGTTATCGGTCATTAACAGTTGACTTGTGAAATACTTTGTGCCTGTTGCACTGCCTGTTTACATATTTTGTTGGTTGAGAAGTTGGCATATAACCTCGGGTAACTTGAGAATTCGCTCAGGAATTGAAGCGTGTGGGCCGAAGTTTTTCTGTTGCTAGCTCGGTGATGGTTGCTTGAGTTTACCTCACCCTTGAACACTGTATTTTTCTCTGTGACCAGTCTTTTTGTTCGTACTGTACGCAGGTTTTGATTTTTTTATGATTCACTGCTTGGATTTGAGTTTTTGTAGCACTTGAGTCTTTCATGATTCACTGTTGCTACCTGGTCGTCTTTACATACATGTTGCAGCTTGATTTATATTGTCACTGCATTGTGCCTTATTCTTTATTGTAGCTAGACACGTACTGATAGTTTTCAATGTATACTCGAATATGAATTGTCTTGTTGTATACATATGAACTTGGTTCATATGTATGTTGTGCATTGTTTTCATGTATAGCTGCAATGTTCCATTGTTGCTATGCACTTGTGTTGTTTGGCTCTGGTCATATTTTTGGGTACACTTGTTTTGTGTTTCACTTGTATGCTAACCTGGTGGTTATATGCACATGTTTAAGGCTAGTATGATCTAGAGTGACCATTCAGGGTGTTTTCATTTCATCGCCACTGTTGCATTCCTGTATATGCACTTTCTATTTGAGTTCGCAATATAAAGAATCATGTAGTTGCATAACTGGTTCATTACTTGTGCCTACTGCATACATATTCCTCATGAAGTTCACTGTAGTAGTTTGTATTTGCAGTCTTCACTGCAGTCGTATGAGTACTCTTGCCTTTGAGTTTTTGCGTTGGGTTCAGCAGCTTGTATCACTTTTTGAGATAGTTGCATGCCTTGTACCACTTGTGCCTGCACCTTGGTAACCTGTCTTGTGCAGTTGCAATTTAGTCTTGCATGCATTATTCATTTCTTTGTTGCACGTATATGTATTCATATAGTTGCCTGTTGCCTCTGTTAGGTACTGATTCTCTATGTCTTTTAATGTTGTGTGTTGTGGTGCCATGTTGATGGTGCCCTCACCTTCATTCTGCTGTCTTTATGTAGTTTAGACCACTGCCTTTGTGCACTTGGTTACTCTAGCCTTTGTGGTGCTGTGTTGCCTTTGTTGACAGTCTTGGGTATACATGAATGCATTTTAAATCTCGCAGCAATTGTCTAATATGCATTTGGATTTGTTTTTAATTGCACTTGAATGCGCAGTCAAATTGCTTATGGGGTTTTGGTGCTGATTTGTGTTGTATTTTCCTCTTTGTACCTTTCTTTAGGTCTGGTTCCAATGTTTCTGGTATCTGGTCTGGTGGCATTCACTTTTGTATATGCAGTCTTTGTTTTCGGTTGACATGGTCTCTCGACCGGCCATTGCCGTAATATGTCACTTATTGTTGTATTTTGATTTGTACATTGAGTTGAATCCAGCTTAAACGCTCGGGTTTGACCTTATGCTCGTGTTGTGATTTTATTTGTATTGCATTTGAGTTGAACCTGACTTTTCCTTGGGTTTGACCTTGTGCTCGTTTGTGAATTTCCATTGAGCTTTTGTGTACATCATCACTGTAGTGGTAAGGCAGTGCACGCAAGCGTGTACTGCAGCCACACGGTATGGCTTTTATTGATATTCTATTTTGTTTTGATTTATTGATCCTTTGCGTAATTCCATATGCTGTAGTGGCGAGGCAGTGCACGCTTGCGTGTACTGCAGCCCTACCCGAATAGACATTTTAATTGATATTTCGATTGTTTGAATTGTTTCGTGAGTCCAATTCAATATTTTGAATCATATTTTGATTTGGTTTAATTTGATGATTTTGTTGATAATTGTCGTTTAGGCAATTCTGTTGTTTTCTAAATTATCTTCATTGATAATCCTTTTATTTATCTTCGTTGATAATTTGAATTTGCTGATTTGTTGTTTAACAATGTTACATGTTACATTTACCGTCATCCAATATTCTTATTTAAGGATCGGATAGACGAGATTTATTGTGACTGTCGTCTATTTGTTACTTAATTATTATTGCTTCTGTTCATTAATAACTGAGTTTGAATTAGATTGACCAGTGTATTATTTTCTTTTGAATTTAATACTCGGGTCAGACCGAGTATTACAGGTTGTAGATATCTTGCTTTGGGTTGTTGCTTGAGCTATGAAGTCTTTTCATATCTTTTGGAGTTGTCGTCGTCATTTATAATAGTCAGTGTAATTGTATAGGAAGATATGTATTCATGTATATTATATACGCTAATGTACTTGTATATGTAACTTCCAGAGTCGACAGTTGAAGTTGTATCATATGTACTGTATCACATGTATTGTTACTGACATCAGTTATATATATATATATATATATGATACTTTTGTTATCCGTGTTCCACATTTAGTTTATCTGTGTTATTATTATATATGTTGTCCTAAACTATTATGAACCATCGTAGTTCGTTTTATACTGGAATTGGATTCGTCGATGGGAGTAAATAATTAAGAGATGAAAAAAATAAAAATATATACCACTCCTATTGAGGTAACCAATACTAGTGTAAGACCTAACTACGGATGGCTGCTCCTATCCAGCCTTATTCTCCGTGCTAGTTGACGGCATTACACCGTAGTGTCCTTGGCTAGCATGGGCATAGAGGTGGGGCGTCACATGAAGTCCCAAGCAAAGTCATATACGCATCAATATGTAGGTCACCTAACCCTGGGTCGCCTAACCCATATCTATAATTAAGTGAGGTGTGTCAATAGAACCAGAAAGAAGACTGATGGTCGTCTGCCCTTTCCAAGAGCCTAGGATCATCTAATCGTATCTGCTTCTATAGTCTTCGGTTACCTCTACAGACATCATGGCACATATCCATCGGTAGCTAGGTAATGCATAGCCTCTTAGTCACGACCCTGCTTTGGCCCAATAGGTAACAGACTACTAGCCTATATGACATAATAAAGCAGCTATATGGCGCCAACCCTACCGGTTACCTAATCCAAACACGTGATGTAGGGCACCAACCTAATGATCACATTACCCAAATGTTGTGATATGCATCAAAATAATATCAAACAACGGTGTAGCGGAACGGGGAGGGTGGCGACCCTAAGATCAGACCACTAGGGTGAATTCAAGCCATCTGGTTGTCTCTAATCTTAACAAAAGGATTTCATCATGATAGTGGCATACAATACAGTAAATATAAGGGCACTTACCCTATTCGCACCTACGATCGTCACCTCACATAAGTATAGTCTTATACTCAATTTCCGCCATGTTTGTGTCATTTACTTACAATGAATAATCAAATAAATATCGAAACAGCATCCTATACCACTGTGTGATACTCAAATGTTTATTCACTGCTTATAAGTTACACTCAATATCCATATCGTTCTATATAATGAGTCCAAAGAATAACCGAAGAAATATTACCAAATTCCCCATCTTAAACAGTGTTATAACTCCGTTTATTCAAATTTCTCATCACGCGAAATGAAATATCACCAAATCATATAAAAAAAGGAGTCATCGCCATATCATATCAAAATCGCAAATCAAACCAATACCAATGGTGATTCATCCATGATATCAAAATAAAATTGGAAAATGAGAAATCGGAAAAACAGAATAAAATCTCATAAATCAAATATGTAAGAAATATCCTTATTTATACTTATTAATTAATTATATATATATAATATAATTTAAAATACTTGAAATTCTTATATTTTCTAGAATTTAAATCATTTTGAAATAATTATTTAAAACCTAAATATGAATTAGGAGAATGGCTATATTTATAAAAATGTCGTAGACTTCCTAAATCGACTTTACGTTTAAAAACAATAATAACCTTTAAAATATATTTTATATTTTGATTAGTACTATAATTCTATTTTATAAACCCAAAACGAAGATTTATAAAAATTCACTTAAAACAATATTATTAATTACATAATATATTATATAAAATAGCAATATATTATATTTTCCTTTAAACCAATTCCAAAACTTACAATATATTATAATACTGATTTTAAAAGAATTTTTAACCACTAGAAAGCTATATATATATATATATATAATTCAAATTTGTTTGTAAGAATAAAAATAGATAATTGAATAAAACTTAGTAAATTATTTATAAAATACAACTAATAAAATTTTAAAACCCTTAAATAAATTTTTTTCATAGAGTATTTTAAAAATAAGAAAATAAATAAACGTCCAATTTTATACATTACGAAGCAATATTATCCGAATATCATTAATTATCAATGTGAATTTCATATTGCGGCCCTAATCAAATTACATTAAATTTTGGCCATCCAACAATGCACCCTCAACATTATGAATTAAATACAAAATTAAAATGCAAACGAACATCATCTACTTTGCATTAGGATGGTCCGACATACACAAAATTCCACCATCAAGTCAAAATCATGTTTAATATCACAATAACCAATCTAATATCATGTCCAATATCATAACAACTAATTAAACTAATATCCCATATAATCATTTTAAGCAAGAAATTCGATAAATAAAGATCATATGAAGTGGAATATAAATATAGTTGTAAGTAAAAAGAGTTTACTAACCTTAACGATGCTTGAAATACCAAATTTGTGCCAACTAACGACTTCAATCGCAAACTAGTACACCAACAGCTAACTTCCTCCGAGCAATGCTAGAAGCTTCCACACACTATTGCCATTACATCAACGTCATGCTAAGCTTGCGCTACCTAAAACCCATCACACGCACCACCGCCTAAACAAGATTTCGAGCCTTCCTTGCCGACACCTCCATTCGCATGTCAAAGATCTTCTTTGCCACCTATATCAATCGCCCTACTCGCTTGATGTCATCAATCAACATCAGTCGCTTGACACTAAGTTGTAATTCCATCCTCCTCTGGCAAATATGTCAATCACCACAATGCTGATACATGATATCGCACGAACTCTTTTTTTCATTTAATTTTAGAAGAATATGATTTGATGATTTTTGAAATTAGGGCTAAATCAATTTAAGGGGTTCGGGCCTGGGGGTCGAATAGAGGAGAGAAGACTGGAATTGCAAAGATGGGTCGAGATTTTTGAATAAGACGTAGGCTTGGGCTCTAATTGAATTTGGGTTTAATTTATTTGTTTATTTTATTTTCCTATCAATAGCATTTGTATTTATTTGTAAATATATCTCAAACTATATTAAATTGATTTACACTTCAAAACGTTTATATTCAATTTAATACATTTTATTCAATTCAACAAATTATTCGAAAAGAATATACTAGTTAGTTCAATTTATTTAAAAAAATATCTTATTAAATAAACTTCTAATAAGTAAGAATTTATTTTCAAAATAACAATTATCAAAATCAAATAATATCATTTTAATTAAATTTATGTATAATTATGGCTTAGAAAGCAGGGTTGTTACACCCCTCGTGCATACTAATATATTGTCTGAATATACATATATGTGCTCCAACTGTTACATATACATAAAAATACACACACACACACATCTATGTATAAATTCAATATATATATATTTATTATGAAATATTGATTCTAAATTACATGTATAAACCATATACGAAATATATTTATATATACATACATATAAAATATCATTAAATTAAAACATTATTTTAAATACTAATTTATAAAATAATTTACAATTTTTATCATATATTGCAAAAAAGTTAATCTATATATATACGTAGATATATTATATATAAACATGTAACTAGTTCATCAATTAATAAATACATACATACATACACACACACACACACACATATATATATATAAATTTTAGATAACATATTTGCTGCGGCGCATGGCTCGGGAATTTTTTTTTTGGTTTAAATGATTTTATAACAAAATATACATTAAAATTAAATCTATGCGGATTTTATAATAAAAAATATTAAAAAAATATTTTTGTAATCCAAATGCACATTTTATGCTATATAAACTTTTACAAAATATTGTATTATTTACAGGTGTTATATATATTTTGTTTTTTAATTAATATTAATCAAATAAATAATTTAAAATATTTACGTATTTATAAAATAAATAATTTTTTTACTGTCCAATGGTTTTATGGTGTATCTAAATTTTTAAATATAATTAAACACGTATATCATATGAATTAGTATTTTATAATTAGATTAATTGGTAAAATCATTTAATTATAATAATTTAATAATAAAAAATTAATTTTTTTTATTATTAGCCGAAATAACATGATGATATATATAAATCTTTTATGCACATATTCATATATCTATCGACATATGACAACGCATTGATATACCGATTAGTGATATGATTTATCTAGCTAACATATGATCGATAGATTAACTTAAGCAATTTAAAATATTAATAAATCTAAAGCATGCCTCTTATCAAGGCCTAAAGATACACTTTGAAATAATGAAATGGTTCCTTGAATCGAATTCCAAGTTTTAGAGGTGCTAGCTCCCAAACTACTAGGCCACTGATGATCGAATCGAGATGTATTGATGTAATTTGTGCTTGGATATTTTGGGGTTTAGAAGGGGATATTTCTGGCTAAAATTTGTAGGTTGGTGGAGAAGCAATAAGGTTTAAAATGAATAAATAGAGAGTTGCTTATTTAAAAGGAGATAGAAGAGAAAAAAGTGGATCATAATTTCTAATATCTCTCTTGCTGTTTTGACTCTTCTTGTCATTCAAATTAACCAAGCCATGTCATATATGGCTGACCCCATCTGTAAGCATCATAGCCAAAATCAAAGCCCATTTTAGGCTACAAAAATAATTCCCATCCCAAATGACGTCGGTTGCATTTAAATCCAAATTTAAATGCATACTGATTTCGTATATTGCTTAATACACTTATATCTATTATAAATACATTGTTTAACATTGTTCAACACAAAAATGTAAAAAAATTAATAAATATTTCACAAATATCTATTAATTTAATTAATTTATAACAATTAAAAATTAATTAAATCAGGTGGTGAAAAGAAGTATTCATCGTTTCGGGTGCATGACTCTTAGTTGTAAATTTGGTCAGAGATTAATATCGAACAATTCAAATATTAACGTTCACACATCACTTATTAGATAGTGTGACATTATGGCCAAATTTATTGCTTATTCGGTTTCGGTAAAATTCAATTTTACTTTATTAAGCATTACCTAGTGGTGTCAATTATTTACACCGATCTCTTCGTCAAAACTATATCGCTTGGGACTTATGTAATTTATTATTGGTCAAAATTCCAATATCCTCCATATTCAACTCTATAGCTCGAACAAAAAGTCCTTGGTTCTATAATAACAATTATTATTAACTAAACTACTCTGGTCGGAGATTTTGAATTTGAGTTGACTTCAGTTGATCGCAATACTAAACCCATATAATCCAGAAGATGAATCCTCTCTTGAATGGCGACTTACTTCCAATACTTCCGCTCGACCTAACAAAAGTAATTCGATGGATGACATGCCATGATTTGATTATAATCAAAGCGAAGCTTTCATATTAAAGATCGACTTATTCTTAAGTCGAGTGAATTGTGTAAATTTGTCACATCAGTATTTTTATTTGACCTTAATTATTTTAACATAAAGCTATCGAGTGAGTCATTCCATAGTTATCTAATAACGATTAGTATATAATCAACTGGTGCCTCCAGCACTCATAACTAATATATTTCCCAACATTAGAAGAGAGTTACGTACTCTTGTCTCAGTGGATACATCGATATCCAGTTTGGCTGCATCTTGACCGGGAATATTTAAAATGATATGTTTATTATATTATGGTATAATGCTCATGATTATGACTACTTGTAATTACTATCATGAATACACCATTTATGAATTTTCTGTTAAATATATTTTAGTTAAACATTTGCTTATTTATAGCACATTATAACACATATATAACAAAAGGAGAACACCTTTATTACCAATGAGGATTGTTTACGGAGTTAATTAATTTAGAATAAATTACAGAATTGCCCTTATGGCATATCCATAACTCTATCAGATGTGATATGTAATATTACTTACAATGTGTTGTAACCATAAGAAATTTATCGCTTAAAAATATAATATTATTTTAAATATTCTTAGCCAAGATGTTTTGAGATAGTATACTGATACATTCATTGAGATTAAAGTATATATCGCTCTCTAAATGTTAGTAGTGTATTACTTATGGCTACCGAGGCAACAATAGTTTATGTATCGATGGTTATTAGATAACTATGGAGTAGCTTACTTAAGAGTTTCCTATTTGTTAATATAACTAAGGTCAAAGAGAGAACCTCGAAGTGCTAATATTGCATAGCTCTCTTAATTTAAGAATACTATAGAACTTCAATATGAATACTTCATTTTGATTATTGTTAAATCATGATAAGACATTCATCGAATGACTATAGTTGGGTCAGAGTTGAAGCGTTGAGAGTGAACACTATTTAATAAAGAATTTGCCTCCTCGGTTTTATAAGGTTGGTAACTATAGTCAATTCAAAGTCAAAGTCTCTGACAAGAGAAGTACAATTAATAAAAATTGTTATTATTGAACCAAAGCTTTGTTTTTGGATTGAACAAGTTGAATGTGGATGATATTGGAATTTTGACCAAAACCAAATCTCAAAAGTCCCAAAGTGATATAGTTTTGACGAAGAAAACTGGTGTGATTAATAATTACTACCGATACCGCTCAAAGTAGTAAATTGAATTTTACCAAAAAAATTGTAAGCACTAAATTCGACTAGGTACCACACTACAAGCTGAGATGATGTGTGAATGTTAATATTCGAAATGTTTGATATTAATCACTGACTAAATTTACACCTTTGATCACACAACCATAATGTTGGATACTTGAAAATACCATACAATTTAATAAAATTAGAATTATTGTAAATTAATTAAATTAATAAATATTTATAAAATATTGATTATTACATTTTAGTTGACTTTGGGATGCCACTAGTAATTAATTGGGTATGTATATAAAAGTTACATATGTATGTACCGATATGATATCGAAGGAAATTTAAAATTTATTTAAATCAATTATTTACTAAATGGGCTTAGAACTACTGAAGGCTTATCCAGCCTTATACATGGCTGGCATAGGGGTGTGAGATATGGGGTTTAAGACTCAATTTTTTTTGAATAAGCGAGCAAGGATAGAGCAAAATGAGGAGAAAATTGCTCCACTTTTACCTCTTCCCAAGTGCTACTTAATACACATCCACACATTATTTTTTTCCTTTTTATTCTCTCTTATCATGCTTGCTCACGAGGAACGGTAGGGTCATAGCTGAAAATCTTTTGTACAAAATCCAAAAAATCAAATAATTAAGGAGTAGTCTTTATCTGTAGTATGATACAATTTCTAGAGGTGGTTCGATTAGATCTAAGAAGTTAGTTCTTCATTCAGGGTGCTAGTTACAGGCTTCTATTATGGTAACATTTCAATTTCGATAATAATATTACTATATATGTTAATCATCATGTTCATTGTATTGTATTATTTTTATTATAACGAATTTGTATATAGCATATGTTGTCCAATTTGCATGTATATATTCAAAGTGTTTTTATAAAAAATACATTAAAACATTTATTTATTTTTTATTTTTTTGGCAAGGCCAGCCGGTTTTATAGTGGACCGTCCACTTTTATTACGAACGTAATAAAATTGAAGTACATGAGTAAGGTAAAAGCACCTTAACTACTAAGAAAAATGAAAAATACAGCACAGGTATGTGATAGATATGCCAAAACAACTAAATAAATCACCAAGACTAAGTTTCCTCCAAAGAGGAAGAATCATCATCTTCCACAGACACCTGGGAAGAATCCAAAGGAACATTACCACAAAGACTCAAGACAAGGATCATAACCATAGAATCAGAAGAGTATATGAAAGAACGATCCCAAGTAGTATCAGCAAGCATGACAGAATTCGTACTCGCATACAAACCATCCAAATCAAGAACTAAGGAATCACCAAATGGTTTGTAATAAAGGCATCTAAGATCCATATGATCATCGGAAACAAATCTGAAGTAGGAATCAGCCACTGGGTTAAATCTCACATCAGAATTGTGATCAACCCAACACCTCTCGGACTCATCCCAAACAACAGGCAAAAGTGGGAGTGCAGAAACTAGAGCATCTATGGGAAATGCAGAGGCATCACAAGGGACATCAGAAACAGAGGGAGAGGCAGGCTAGGAACAGGAACAGAAACAGGAGGAGGACGTAGAACAGATAGAGGATCAGCAGGGAGGGGGCAATCTGAGAGGTAGAAACCTTTGGTATCCATTTCCTGAGCGGAGGACGAGGCAGAGGGACCTTTGGAGTATCCGTGGACATTTATTTTATTTTCTACGACATTACAAATACTTAATTATAATTTTTGAAATTTGATATTAATTTTAATATAGTTCTAATAGTTTCATAATGTAATATATGTAATTATATATATAATAAATATATTATATATATATATATATATTAAATTTTTTGATACTTGTTTATAAACAAAAAAGTATTTTTTTTGTTTTGGAAAAAGAATTTTTTTACAATAATTATTAATATAAATATTCATTTTCTTTTAAATAAATAATTTATGCATTAATTTTTTTTATACGAAATGCATATGGATTTCCTATATATATATATAATTTATTAAAACTATTCGATGGAAAAATATTAAATTTATAATACATATTTTTTTGTAATTAGTAGTTTATATACAAATATTCTAAATTAAAATATAAAACATATAAAGATGTTTATTTTAGTAAATAAATAATTAAAAATTATATATATTTATGTATATATATAAATTATTTTATAATTTGTATATCAAATTTAAAAATGGACATTCAATTTGATCCAGATCAAATTTTTAATTCTAAATTCGCACAACATATTTTAAGATATTAATTTAAAATATTTTGAATCAACCAAAACTATTTAAATAAAATCTAAAATTATATATATATATATATATATATATGAGTGTTACGGCACGCGCTTCACGCGTGACTTATTTTCCTTATAAATTGTATATGCTTAAATCAGTCAAAATTTTATTTTTATTTTCAAGTGATATTAAGATTTTTGTATTGATAAAAACGTATTTTGAATTTGTAAAGGAGGAATAATTTTGGATCTTATTTTTAGAAGCATTTTGAATTAGTAAAGCATGTTTAGTTGTTAGATCCTACTTTTAGAGGCGTTTGAATTTGTAAAAGAATTTAATATTAGATCCTATTTTTAAGTGATTAAGATTTAATAATATATAGATGGGCGTTTTTGGTAGTTCACGTTGGAACCTAAAAAGTGCGACATCAAAGCTATTACAACTATTATTAAATATAATTATGGAAAACAAAGGCATATAAAAGGGCCAATATGTTCATTGTGGTGTAAATCCTAGCATCTTTATATGAATACATTAACCAAGTACACTTCTTATATGTTGCATATGCACTGTACACATATAAGTGTATTTGATATACTTATAAAATATAACTTATATAGATTGAATAAAACTTTTATAAACAGGTTAGATAAAACAGAGATTTAATTTAAAGTAATTTAGATTGGATCAGCAACTAATTAGACTCCATGGAGCTAAAAAAATCTAAAATGGTAAACAATTTGAAATTCATCCATTTAACCCATTGCGTGCTAGTTCAGTTTCCTGAAAGAAAAAATTGAAAGAATGGAATAAAGTGATTTCAAATTAAATGGCCATAGCTAATTAAATAAAGAAAAAGCGTAAAAGACAACAAGGACCGTTGGATAGTGATCCAAGTGAGAGAGAAGTGGCCTCAAAGTTTTTCACCAATCAAATTAACATGTCAAGAGAAGTACACTTCAATGTTCTTAATATGAAACTAGAAGAAAAAGTTGACTAGCTGATGCAAAGAGATAAGGAAATAAAGAATGTCTATGATAGAATATGTGTGTTGCTATTAACACCTAGGTTTTTTTCCTTCTGGCCACAAAAACTAAAGGCCGGCATAAACAATTTCATTCACTCTTCCTAACACCAATTATTATTTTATTCATGTGAAAAGACATCAAAATTCAAAATGCTTATTTCTCTCTTTCTTTTAGAATGAACGTCGTTGTTAGAAGGAAAAATGAAGAAGTCAAGTTGTTCGTCAGCAAGTCAGTAGCTCACTGCCTTTCAACAACTTATGCAGCCATCGAGTAAGCATTCCTTCTCATGCTTTTTGCAAAACCCTAGATTTTCAAATCATTGTTGAATTGATTGCGGTTGTTGAAGAATCAAAAACCCTAAATAACATATCTTTGATTGATTTACTGAAAAAAATAGACTTCAACACATGAAAAGGAAACTAACAACTTTGTGATCATCACAATTGGGATTATTCACTGAATCTTCACCTTTAATCATTTATTAAGCAAAAAGAGTTTATTTGAGTTTACGATGTGGAATTTTTAAGAAATATGTAAGTTTCGTTGACAAGAGATGAGTGGTACGACTATGTAAGGCAGAGTGAAAGTATAGAATATGGTGGATGAAGTACATAAAAATATTGATGTCTAATAAAATTATAATGGTGGTTAGAAGAAAAAACCTGGGTACCAATAGTAGCAGACTAGAATAGCAACTAGAAGTCATATTAATAACATAGATAATATATATATGATAGTCAAGGTAATTCAATTAATGAATTTATCAAGGGAGTGATGAGGCAGTAAAATATTTCAATGAACTCTTTAAACAACAAACTGAAAATAGTTAAACACCTCGTTTATCTATAGGAAGAAAGTGAATAATAATGCAAAAAAAAAAATTAATGTCCAGGGTCAATGATGATGAGTAAATAAAATAATTTTTAATTCAAATGATAACGAGACCCTAGATCTAGATGAGTTTAATTCAATATTCTATGAAATTCATTAGGATGTTATGAAGAGGGTAATAATAAATGTAGTATATGTGTTTACTAATCAAAGGATACTGCTTAAAAGTTTTAATCATACTCATATTACTTTAATTCTAAGTAAACCAACTTATATTAGTGGTTTTAGCCCTCTTTTTTTTATTGTAATTACATACATACATATATATAATAATTGTAATGGTACTGAGTAACAGAATTATTGTTTTTTACCATATATAAGATTTGAATATCAAAGTGATTTTGTGCCAAGTAGATTAATATATAAGAATACACAATTGGCTTATGAAATGGCAAGAATTTCAATAGTAAAATGGGTAATAACATATATGTAAAAGTAGATTTACCAAAAAATATGATGTGGTAAATTGTAAGTTAATCTATCAAATGATAGTAATAATGGGATTTGAAAAGAAATTTTGAGATTTAATTTATAAATGTATAAATTCAACAACATTTTCTATATGGGTAAGACAGTGATATTCATTAAGAGCTATGCAAGGATTATACGGGGAGACCATCTATCGCCATATTTATTTACAACAATAATGTAATTCTTTACTAGTTTAATGGAGTTAGAACAAATACAGAAGAATGCTAGCATAATAAATAGGATAAAACCAAGAATAAGACATCTGATATATGTTAATGACCTGTTGCTATATAGTGCAGATCATTAAATAATAACACTACACTAAAGAGATTTTTGAGTTGTTGTATAAGTATGTAGGATTATAGGTTAATGAATTTAAAAGAGGAGTTAATTTCAATAAACACCACAAAAAAAGGAAAAGCATTAGAGAACATACATATAGCAGAAGGAAGTATATAAATAAAGTGCTTGGAATTGCAACTATCCATAGACCAAATAAAGGACCATGAATGCAACATTCTACTGGATAAAACTAAAGACAAAATGGAAACATGGTCTAGCAAGTTATTATTAATTATAGGCAGAGTTGAATTACTAAAGACGGTGATACATGCAATACTATTATACTGCATGTAGACGCATCACATCTCTTAAGCAACAGTCAGCAAAAATGAAAGGTTATGTGAAAATTTCATAACGATGGGTGGTTTTCACAAATTAAATTTAGATAAAATGCGAAGATAAATAAGGAGGCATGAGCATAAGAAACCTCGGTGGTCTTAATATATTTTTCTATTTAAAATTACTATGGAGATTAATCAGCGGTTTTTCTATATGGAGCAGACGGGCTAAAAACAAGTATCTTAAAAGGGTGATATTGTAGAACAGGTAATCAAAATAGAGCTATAAATGCAATGTGGAAAATCTTAAAGCCTCAAGACATAGCAAAGTGAAACTAATCAAAAGAAACTTTAAGGATGGGACCACTTCTGGTTTATCCATGGTATAATAATGAATCACTTAGACATATTGGGGATGGAACAACTTGATTATTGTAGTAATCCTAAAGCTACAGTGGCAGAAATAGTTAGCAAAAATCGGTAGCAACCAGAAAATGATGCAGCTACAAGATTAAATAATAACAATATAAAGAAACCACCAATATGTAAGAATCAAGAGCTTGACAAATAGAAATGGATACTAAGTCAAAATTGATAATTCTCTTTCTAAAAAACATAGGAATATATTAGAGGCAAGCAGACTAAAGCAGGGTGGTATGAAGTAATATGTGACAAATTAACTATCCAAAAATGGCATATTATGCTTTATATGCTATTGCACATATGCCACCAACCAAGGAGAAAACCAACAAATGGGAAATAAGTTGATAATCAATTGTGTACACTTTACAAGAAGAGAACATGTCAAATAACCACTTTTTTTTCAATGTAAGTTTGCTAACTAATTGTGACAATTGCAAAAGCTAAAATGGGCATCTCTTGTAATAAAGTTATGGAGTTAAGGTTGGAAGTTCAACTAATCAACAAATATTTTAGAGTCAAATCAATAGAGATAGACATGCCATATATCATAATAACTGCAACAAATTATCATATAAGGAAAACAAAATAATTGTTTACACTAAAAATTGGTTCAAACACCCAATAGAAGTAGAGAAATTAGTGAAGAATATAAAATTAAATCAAAGGAAATAAGCAATCAGATAGCAGAAAATTAAAGCAATAACAAGAACACATCGATTTATAGTGGGTCGACGTTGTTTGTCTATGTCCACTTTGAATAGAATGCTTTATTAATCACTTTGTAAACTGAGTACAATAGGGATCAGATGAAAATCCTTAGTTACAATAGAGTACAAAGTAACTAGCAGCGTAAAGTCTCGAATAAACAACCAAGCCTGTAGATATAGAGGAAGACGATGAATTATCTCCCTTAAACTTCGGCAGAAGGATCTCAAAAACACCATGGACCCATAAGAGGGATCATATGGCCTAAATCCCAAGAAATAGGGGCTGACGTTGATCCCTATTTTACAGGAATTCGGGAATGTGATCCCTATGGGAGCTTCCCAGTGTTGTAATATGCTTAGCCTCTAACTTTCATGTCAACTGGATTAGTATTACTTGAGTTATTTCTCGATCTTTGCTGCAAGGTGAGTTGATTCCTAATTCCAGCTGAGTCATATTGAGGGAAGAGGGCCAATCCCTCTTGCTTCATCTTTCTGAGGTGCGATCTTTAGAGGTCCCCATATCTTCCTCACAAAATTTCATTTGCATCATATTTATGGATCTTAAGATATTTATTGTTGCCCACTGACTTACATTTTCCTAGATGAAATATGCTAATCCCTACGTTGGAGAATGATTATTGTTGATCACTCCTCTATGATGAACTATATTTCATACTTCAAACATTTTGTATTGCATATCCCTCAATTCATTTCAACCACGGCTTTATATTACTATCTGTACTTGACTTCTGGACCCCGCAATCACCACTATGTACTTACAGGCCTTAATGACGGTTAAATTTGATTTGTCCTATCAGTTCGAATATAGCCGGGTCAAAATGTCAAATAACAATTGCCTCCTAAAGTACGCCACGAAAGTCCATCTTGTGCTGAACATGACTACTTTGAATCGAAGCAAGTTAGAGTTGTTGGAAAGAAATCCATCCGGTTTCCTGAATAGTCACTATCCTTCCATCGAATTATTTTCCAAAAGTGTTGTATCTCCCTTTGATCATCATACGCTTGGTTGATTTCCAATAAAGTTAATTTAGGATTATACTCCGTCAGTTGACATCCATATTTGATTTTGCGAGACTAGTAATCTTTGGCTATCTTATTTGATCTTGACAGTGAAAGCTTCATCTTTGAATTTAATTTCTGTCGATTTCAAAATTGAACTTTTAGACTATACGCGTGCACATTCAGATTCGGATGCACGTTCTTGTCATTGGCTACCGGACGCTTTTGAATGCTCATGGGCCATCAATTTTTGTTGAACTATATGCAATTCCATTGCAATTTATATTTATTTATATAATAATAATAATAATTTTTAGTGTTTGTAGGG
Source organism: Allium cepa (assembly GCA_030765085.1). NCBI lineage: Eukaryota > Viridiplantae > Streptophyta > Magnoliopsida > Asparagales > Amaryllidaceae > Allium > Allium cepa. Next base: position 318,036,503 of record CM060928.1, on the reverse strand, counting down.
TTCAGCATTTTTTTAGCCGATCCCCCTCTCCTTCTTTCTTTCTTTTTTTTCTTTTTTTTATGTTTAGAAGGATTGGATAGATCCCTGCGCCAAGGGATCATATTCGATCCCTCATCATCATGTTGGGAATTTAACTCATTTGTCTTCATGGAGGATTAAAAAGAGAGTCCAACCCTCAACCTTCATATATAAGCCAACACTCTCCCTTCCAACTCTTACTTCATTTCGTTTCATTTTCATTCGAACCTATCTTCCCATTGCCTTCGACCCTCCTCTTCAATTTACACCCCAATCCATTCCCATGCAATCACATACCGCCTTCATCCTTAAACTTTTCATTCCTTCTCGTTTTAGGTCACCATTTTGCCTTCAATTTGAATTGAAATCCAACATCTTCCCTCGAGCAACTCGATCTTTTGACACTTAGGTAGGTTTCCTTATCTCTAACCTTTAATTTGTGATGAAATGATGGGTTTTGTTCATGTTAATTATGGGTTAAGGAAGAGATGACATGGATGATGATGATGCAGAGTTTGGTGTAGTAAACGAGGAGGAAGAAAAGAGTGAAGGATGAAAGAAATAAAGGGATCGGTCATGGTGAAGTACGATGGAGAGGGATCGGTGATGTTGTTGTTATGTAGGTGAAGGTGAGGGATCGGTATTGAAGTTCGAGAATGAAGGGGTCGGTCGCATTATTAAGCGGAGGGATCGGTTGCTTTGTTAATATGGAGAGATCAGTTGTTTGTGAAGTAAAGAGGGATTGGCTATGGGTTTAGAAGAATCGTGAAAGCGGTTAGGTGAAGGGGTCGGTCATTACCTTTTTAAGAGAGATTGGTTGTTATAAGTGCAGCATCCTTAATTTTTGATAACATTATTCAGAAGATTTGATTAGAGAAATTAAATAGAATAATGATGATAAGAAGATTGAGATTTAATTAAATTATATTTATAGGGCCGTGCTTATTAAAAAATAAATGGGCTTTAAACTGGTTTAAAGGTTAATTAAACTACACATGGGCATTTTAGTAAATTAGCTAATTAATTATACACGGCTATAACTTCTCATTTTGTCATTTACGTTCATTTTATTTGTCAAACCAAAACAATTGCAATAACCCTAATCGAGCCGGCCATTAACAAAGGAGAAGAAGAATTTTAATCTAAAGCTAAGGATCAAAAGGTAGGGAGTATTAATTAACAACAAATCTCAAATTCCTTATCAAGTTTAAGGTGAATAATAATCTTCTACCATCTCTATTTTTGTTTTATGATTATATGGTTTTGAATTTATGATTTGAATTCGTTTTTGTGACGGAATGGATGATGGTATGCTTGAGTTTCATAAGCATATGAATTTGTACGGTTTTAGTATAAAATTGAGAATCTATGATTTCAGATTGCCATGGAAAATTTTTATGTTAAGTAAAATATGATTTTGGAGATGGGTTTTAATTTTTAGAATTTTCCAAGCATGGAAATTTTATTAGGAATTTTTGATGAAAGATATAATATAATTGGGTTTAAAATTTATTTTGAGAATTTCAGGAAGAAATTGGGTCTAAAAATTAATATGTTTGATCACATGATGAAATTGATTTTCTATTATTTTTGGTGAATTTTCCCAGATGATTTATTTGATGTGTAACGCTTCGTGTTTTCGTTGCCGAAAAACCGAATAGTTAGGTTTTTTTTTTAAAAGAATTTAAGAAAAAGAAAAAGGAAGAAGAAGGTAGAAAATAGAGGGAAAAGAAAATAGAACAAATTTTTAGAAAACAGAGAAAGAAAACAGAGAATTTAAAAAATAGAAAAAGACAGAAGAAAATAGGACGGGACAGAAAGGAAACAACAGAACAACAACAGAATCTCACAATTCGCAGCAGAACAACATATAATAATAAATGAATAATCTTTAAACAAAGAACAATTTCAGTTATTACATTACATACATTTCATTACATCATATCATCAGAGTATACAACAACATACATCAACAAACAGTGCAGCGGAAAAAGAAATACTATATAAATAATATGCCATGCCATCCATCTTGCCTCCAGCAACTCCAGAATATCCAGAATATCCTGATAAACCTAACTCTTGACTGCCCGTGTGGAAATTAGTGGGCACCCAGAGTTTAGGAAGGAAAACAATAAACTCCGAGTCAGTCATGTGACTGGTGTGAGAACTCAAAACAGTTTATTTAACTTTAAAATCAAAATAGAGGAATATTTTTAAATTAATTCGCAATGCTTTTAAAAATGAGACTACCATAAGGCCTCCCGCACACACACACAATGCAAACGCAGAATCGGAGGAGATTTCTCCTTATGATAGCCAAAGATGCTTGATACGCATTTAAAATAACATTTGATATTATTATTAGTGCATAGTGTATAACAAATTCATTTCGAAAGTAGAATATAAATCTTAGCCAACATACGACCATTATCGTATGCCTACTATAGCTACTATCCAAACAGTGGTGACCACCATAAGTGGATAGCAGGTTCTACAACTAATACCGTACAAGTTTCGTATTGTTTCTTTGGATTTCCAACGAATGATCAGGCCAAGGAACTTCCCATTGCCACATGAGAATGCCTCTGGAAAGACATTCCCGAGAACCAAACCGGAACTCTGCCAACACAAGGCCGGGTTACCCCTAACTGGGTAACTACTGACACGAGCACGCCATTCCCCGATCGTAAACGACCTTTTTCACGGGATCCCGATAACCAACAACCACAAAGTAATAAACTCGTAGTAACCACATAGGTTAAATATCTGGGCTCCATACCATGATACAACCTCTATCCAGAAGGAAATGTACATACCCTAAGGGGAGCTACAGCAACCCCTAATAACCTTGCTGCATCTTTCCTGTTTTGACCATTTCCGGGATGTGAGGCTCGACGAAGTCACGTCCACAAAAACATACTTTATACAAAAAGCCATGCTTTGGGTCAACAAATGATCAACACAATGATCACTAAGATAGACGATCAAATAGATGATCCTATCACAATAATCAACACAATGATCATTTCAGCAACACTCAGCATGTCACATTACCAAATTTGGGAATATATCGCTGATAACTTCAACTATATAACCTTTGAGCTCGTACGTCTCAAAGAAGGGTGTTAAGCAAAGAATAAATTCTCCGCCACCAACAGAAATATATTTGAATGAAATCGGCTTTATATCTCAAATTGTAATGTCAGGCATACAATCCATACAAGTTTGTTCCGGGCTCGAACAAAACCGAAGGCACTTACAAAGAAGTCCTTGCAATCCGGATATTCACAATCCTGATCGGATTCACCATCACATATGGGGAACTCAATACCGTAGCTACTCGGTGCAGAGTCAATCGATAGTTCATCCTATCACTTTCGCAAATACCGGTCTTCAACACCGATCTTCAAATGCGATTCACAACGACGTATCACATATTCGGAGTGGGTTATACGACCCTATGGTCCTTTCCCGGTTAACCCGAATAGTGAGCGCTTATTCAAAAATAAGTGTGCATTCAAATTCAATCAATTCGCATCAAATACCCATTCAAAGGGAAATACTGATAGTCGGTTATTGAACTATCAATTGATATGCACAACATCACCAGATTCCAAATAATTTTCCCAAATTATTTATTTTCCAAAATATCTTTACAAGATATATAATTTCAACACTTCAAAAATAAATCAATATTTATTTTCTAACAAATTCCACCTTTCTTTTATAAATTCCATAACGAATTTATATTTCAAAATATTCATGAATATACAATTCAATTATTCACTTTCAATTTATCTTCAAAAAGATAAATTCTCAAAATATTCACTTTACATTGGAAAACATTTCCATACTTATTAAATAAGTAATTCACAATCATTTATTTTCAACACTTAGAAAATATTCAATATACTTAAATCGAATTAAGTATATAATTCATTCTTTAAGGAAATCATTCATTTAAACATATTTACTTGGGCCAAAACGAATGTTGCGTAAAACATCGTTACGACAACCCAAAATCACTAGTATAGGGATTCGAATTTAAAATAGATATATAAATCCCAATACTATTAAAACATTTCCTTTCGGAAATCATTTACTATAACAACAGTGTTATAGTCTACCATTTCCTTTTATTTCTCGAAACATCTATTTCAACAATAAATGTTGAGATCTATGGTTTCGAATCTCAACACATCTAAAAACATCGTTAGATCGTTTTAATTCTATTTAGAACATCATATCTAAATCAATTTTCTTTAACATATTATTCACTATTCAAAAATGTGAATATACTACGTTAATAAATATCATCCTTTCTATTCATTTTAATTCAAAGGATTATTCACTATTCAAAAATGTGAATATAACTCCATTTCTAAGTTATAACAATTAACTTATCAAAATAAGTCGTTTGCGAATTTATAAAACAACGTTTATAAATTCCATTTCTATTTATTTATAAAAACTTCCTTTTTATAAATTCCTTTATTAACCTATTCCAGTTTATAACTAGATTATAAACTAAACGTTCATATAATAAGTTAAATACTTATAAAACGATTAATTTATAAAATCGTTCTTTTAAAGACTTTCCAAACCATAAATCTTATAACTTATAAGATTCATTTATTTAACAAAATTTATTCTTCAAATAACTTCACAAATTTATAAATCTTACTATTTATAAATTTCATTCATAACTTCACCATTTATAATTTTATAAATTTCATTCTTTAATGAAATTCATTTTCACTTCATTCAAACACTTATAAAAACTTGTTTTATGATGTCTGAATCTCAATTCATAAATATCCATTTATAAATCTTTTAATATAAATCAATTTATATTATTATTTAAAACGTCTTTAAATTACTTTATAATATCACCATTTCGATTTAAAAAAAAAATCAAATTTTATAAATCCTATATTTAAACTTTTAATGATAAGTTCAAAAATCCAGTTTAAATTATTTTATAAAATCATTAATCCATATTTCTCAAAAATCAGCTTTTAACTGTATTTCTAAAAATCAGCGTTTTAACTATATTCCACAAAACCCATAATTTTATAACTTTAAAAATTATAGCGTTTAATTATTTAAAATGGATCAATTTCCAAAAATATAGTATATTTTCAAAAATCATTTAAAAGATCATTTTAAAATCCCAAAATTTGGGTCCAATGATGCTACACACCAAATAGTCAATCACGACTAACAACGATATCATATATCGATATGATAATCCATCAAATATCAAAATATCTGAAATAAAATAAAAACTGTTGAGGAATCCAGTTGGATCCCTCCAACCTGTTTCCTGCATCCAAAAACATTAGCACAATACCAATTTCGCTCCAGTACGAAATTATCGCGGTACATGTTCTTATTAAATATTATCCGCTTACTAACGGCGTAATAGGGTCTCATCCGCTAAACAAAAAATGCGGGAAATCAACAACTGCAATATATACATATGCCAATATATATATATTGATATTATATATAATACCAATTTCACTGTTTATGAAATATTCGCGGTATATGTTTATAATAAATAACATCCGCTTAATAACGGCGCATAATGTCTATTTTAACAATCAATAATTTACAGTCATCATTCAAACATGCATTCAAATATTTTAAATCTAACTATTTAAAATAAAATTGAAACCTATTCGATTGAGTGGGAAATTCTCACCTTGGTTTTAAATTCCGTTTTAGCTTTTATTTCGAATAAAATTAAACGCGCGTTTAATTTTACCCGAAATTCTCACTAACTCCAAACGACTCCAAACCAACTCCATCGCGTAGTGCTCGTCCATACGATTCCAACGCAACTGAGTTTGCATTTTTTCGACCTCGTATGAAAAAGTTATGAATTTTACAAGTTCGTACACGATTTTAATAACTTAAATCACAATTTCCTTTCATAAATTCAACATACACACCCACTAGCCCTTGGATCCAACTTGAGCAAATCTGGGCCGTGCTTTATCATCTTCCCCCTTGCGTTCTCATCTTCAGGAATACGTATATGAGGCCGAACCCAATCATGAATATTAGGGTTTGCATTTGCTCCTCGATCACACAACTACACTCCATCAAACTACCACCATCACTTAGCTCTCGATTTCCTCTACCTCTGGCCCCAAGGACCCCAAGCTCGGCCCTCCCTCTCTCATAGAAAACCGTGCGAAAACTGAAGCATACGGCCCCACCATGCTCCCTCCACGCGACGCCAAATCCGATCATCACCGTATGGATCTAAAGCTCTTGATGTGCTCTATAAGTTTGTAGTTGATCACTCCTCCTAATTCTTTGTAGATTGGAAGAGATTGAGAGTTTAAATTGGGCAATTTCTGGCCTTAGAACCTAAAAGTGGCGGCTACATGAATGAATTAGGGTTTTAGGTTATTTTTTTATTTTTTTGAGTGAGGTTGTATTTATAGGAAAAGCAAGCGTAAACACTATTCATCCCGGAAATTCCGAACTCCGATTTAGGCGCCGTAACCAGCGTACCTAGGGTTTATCCCACGTTCCGGACACAATGGAACAGGTTTCGGAAGCTAATTCGGAAGTATGCACGAGTTATGTCTGTAAACGCTCAATTTAAATTAAACCGATTTAAACCGATTTCTAGGCGTTTTAATTTGTACCGGACAAACGGTAAATCCAATTGACTTGAAATTTGAAACCTTACAATAATATCACATTACGGATCCGATGAAACTGGTTTCGTCGAATTCCGAGACTTTTTGAAAAATGGCTATTTTGACTCGCCAAATTTAAATTAAAAATAAATCGATGCGTTTCGAGCTGCCACGATCAAACGATAGCTCCGATTGATACGAAAATTGAAATCCGGTAATAACTAACTATTACGGATCCAATGGAACTGGTTTCGTTCAATTCTGAGACTGTTCAAAAATTGGCTATTTTACAGTCGATTATTAAATATTAAAATATTCAATTTTCACAAATTAACTTTTAATTCGATTTTAAAAGTTCTAAAATATTTCTATAACTCCAGTATGATTAAATAAAATTTTCCAAATTATTTTCAATCATATTTAACTTAATATTCAATTATTTTCATAATTTAACATATTAAATTATCGATTTAATTATCCAATTAAATCCAAAAATTCAAATAAAAATTTATTTGACTTAAAAATTCACTTATAAATATTTAAAATTAATTAAATATTCAAATTTTAATTTATAAAAATTCTGGGTCGTTACATGATGTCAGATTTTTGGTTGTATGGAAAGGTTTTAATGTTAAAATCCTTTGGTATTGGATCTGAATAAATACGACAGTTTTAAATGTAAAGTAATTGAAAAGTTTTATGACAGCCAATCGGTGTTTTACAAATAGGCAAGTTGTTAAAGAGAAATTACTAAAAGTTGTTATAATTCAGCGTTTAAATCAGAAAAGGGTGTCCCACCTTTGTTAGTAAGTACCTTCCGACTCCATGGACTCCGCCTCGTCCCTGTCGAAACCAACACAGTCGAAACCATTATAGCCGAGGCCAATACACATGATATCACTTAGGTGTTATGCAGTGGATTGGAAGGAAAGAGAAAGTCATGGTGTTGAAAGGGGTAGCTTCCAATGGAGTTGAAACCCTACTCTCTTTTTTCAAAAGTTAAAGTCTTTCCTAGTTTTACATAAAGCTTCTGACACAGTCGAAAGCTATGCTTTCGAAAAGGTTTTAAAATTAGCTTTCGAAGAAGATTGCCATGTTTTGTTAAAGTACTTGCTTTCGAAGGAGTACCTTTTTCCTTTAAATAATTACTTTCAAAAGGGAAGGTTTCGTCTCAGTCTAAATCAACACGCTAATCCCCTTTTCGACGCATTGAAGTCATCTATGTTTTCGAAGGGGTTACTTCTGTTTTATTTAATCCTTTTTCTTGCATGCTTTCATAGGGGTTATGGGTTTCAAAGGTGATGGAGTCGAAAGTGAGTTTTAACTCTGTCCATCAAAATTTTGATTTTTAAAGTCTTTTGCTTTCGACTAAGATGGTTTCGACACTATTAATTTTTCCTCAAACTAATTTTTGTTGGTTTTGAACAAGATCCCTTCATATATAACCATTTTTACCCAAATGATGTTTTCAAAGAGTAAAACCAATACTTTCGAAAGGGTTACTTTCATTTGTTTCAAAGCTCTATATTTTAAAAAGATGATTTAGTACAATCGAAAGGTATAATAGGTTTCAAAAGAGAATGTTTATTAAAGGCTTCGAAAGGTATGTATACATGTTTTGAAAAGATGTATTTGCTTTCAAGGGAGGTTATCCAGAGGTTTCAAAAGATATGTTTTCATGGTTTCAAGACATAAACTCAATCTCAATTTAAAGTAATAACCATGGCATAAATAAAGACTTTAAAATGTTATTCACATTGTTATTATTAATAATCCATAATGGTACTTTGGGGAAAGGGCACAGTAACTAGTTAGGTTGACCCGGTTGTGAACATAACTTAACAGATGTTAAAATTTTAATTAAAGATATTGCTAGGGGCCAATAGGTTTACAGTAAGCCCATTAAAACTGTATGATGGTGGCAAGGGCCAATAGTTTCATAGTCAGCCCATGAAAACTATGATTTGGTACTGGAAGGGGCCAGTAGGTTTGTAGTTATCCCATGAAAATTATTTCTAGATTAAGATGTTGGCCGTCAGCCAGTAGGTTCCTAGTTAGCCCATGAAAACAAGGATAAGAAATAAGATATTGGAGTTACGAATAGGTTCTTAGTGACCTTATGAAAACTAAGTAATTGGACAGATAGTCCTTAACATTTAATAGGTTAATAGTAACCTTAGAAACTATAATTGGGGAAGACAGTCAGAATGAATGGGGATGGGTAATCCAGAATTGATTTTTTTGCATATCATCATATTATTTTGAAATACTATGTTTTAACCATTGTGAATGCATGAGCACAATATATTATGGTCTTATAAATGTTTTAGGAAACTAGTGAGGGAAAACCCGTTTCGCTAAGTGGCATGGTCTCACTAGATAGCTAAATGATTTGAGATGGTTAATTATTATTCCTACCAAGCTTTATGGCGGACTCGAAGTTTTTGTTTTCCCTTTAAATTCTCGGATACTCAATTGATTTTGAGTAGGTCGAGAGTTAAGGTCTCCATGTGTTCTTTTAGACGAATAAAGCTTTCGAGGACGTGTAGGAGGCAAACTTGTTATTAGAGTTCTTTTATTTTCGCTTTGTGTTTTGTCTGTGAAGGCATATTATTTTCTTGCCTATCTATATACTTTGATCTACCAAGGGGCATCTTCATATGTCACTCTTTGTGAATTTTGTAATAATTATATGTTATCTGAATGTGGTTTGCGAATTGGGATTATGTAATAAATTTGGAATATTTTAAAATGGAATATGGAATTTGTTTTGCTGTATAATTTTTTTCCATATTCTTGTGTTCTGTGTCTCAATGTATCTAATATCGCCGTGTTTGGTTGCTGATGATTAATAACTATAAATGACCGTGGCATCTGTAGCCGTTAGTTTTAGGCCTCCAAATAGGGGAATGTTATAATAAGGGAAAGAGGTCTGCATAAATAGGGAACGGTTTTTTTAGATAGAGGGATCGGCTATGAGTACTCAGCCAAATCTAAGCTTTGAATTGAACTTGAAAACCAATCCATATTCACTTGTATGAACAATTAGAACCGATCTCATTCCAATGAACCTGAACATATAACGATAATGAACAACAGGACTTGCATGTCTAATATCAAACTCGAAATTGAACGACCAAATTCCTGGGAATTAGAACATGAACTAAAAATTAACATATGGACTTTAATAATGGACTTCACACTTTGACATGCTGATGGTCACTCCCAAAGTTTACATAACTGATCAATCTAAATGTCAGTTGAGACGCTCAGCGATGACGGTCACTCTGGTTAGAATTCAATGTCTCGTTATTTATTTTTTTCTTTTAGTTTTGAACTTTTTATCTCTACACCACACTCGCTTACACTTAGCATTAGGGGACAGATAAAATTTTCTAATCTCAATTATCCACTGAGTTTAGTTGATATAGGCTCCAGACATTCAGAGCATCTAGCTGCAACGCCTTCTAGACAGCCTTCACAACATAGCAATCGTAGATCCGATTCAAGTTCTGCAATTTTTTCCGGAAGACTTTTCCTTGATCATCAATTTGAGCAACTGAAGGTTTCCAGCTAGTCAATTGACCTTTTATCTGATGTTTCCATCCTTCCAGCGGAAGATATAAGTCATGCTCTCGATGTTGTAGAATATGCTATATTTCTAGATAACTCGAAGGATTCCCAAGCCTCTAGAATTGGAAAGACTACTCTTCGTGGACTATGCTCTAAACATGGGATTTCATTTGGAGTTTTCTAGTCCCTTCAGTGAATAACAGGGCTCATTTGCCCCTAGAGGGATATACGGCATGCAATAAATTCATATGCTGGGCCAGATGCATGCCACCTTTCAATTCTTTCATCAAAGAAATGCTAAATAATTTAGAAATAGCTCCTTCCCAGTTGCATCCGAATAGCTATGCTTTTCTCCATCGCACTTTCTTGCTATTTGTGGGTGTTTTGTTCCACCATCCATCTCATGAGGAAATCAGGTTTATTTATAACTTCAAACAATGGACAAGAAGCCTTTCTTACACACTTCTTGAGCCTTCACCCAACTGTCAAGTTCTAATTGGTGCTTGGAACAAGCTCGACGTCTTTAAACATAAATGGTTTTATGTTCGTTATCTGCCTAGCTTTGCGAGGCGATGGTTGGAAGGACGTAAGTATTGTCATCACTTTATTCTCAAATTCTTTAGCCTAAGTCATATCCTGAACTAACTAATACTTTGAAAATTTATAGATATCCACCCATGTCCAAAAAGGCGACAGTTTCGCAAGGGCGGCTCCTATAATTCGTGCCAACTTGGTTAAAGACAGGGACATCAGATCCCAAGTAACTGATGAATGGTTATCTATGTTGGGGTAACTGAAAGAAGGTAGTAGCATCAGGATTCTAGGAAGCGCTGCACCCCTAAGAAACGTAGAGGAATACGAAGGCGGGACCAATAGCCTTGTCGTGCCTTTAGTCGAGGGGGATCAGGACGATGCCGAAAAGGGTGAAGTTAGAGGCGTTGAAGCTAATAAGCCTGGTGATGGTCTTGCTGGTCTGGGCAATGCACCCGTAGCCGAACCATCACCAGGCATGCAATCTCACATGCCCATAAGAAGATGGGAAAAGCTCATTTACAAATCCTACTGGAGAAAAACTTTATCAACACCTCAGTTGATGAAGAGTCTTCTTCCCAACATTTAGAAAGTACGATGAAAGGGTTCACGAATCTCCTGATCCCTAATGATATCATGACTTATGACTTCCCCAACATCGGTATTGAGGGGTTCAATTATCCCACCAGGAGTGGTGACGACATTCCTTCCACCAACAAAAGGGAGAAATCTCCTATGAGCAAAGCTACAGCAAATGATCTGTCGGGGGGACACTAGAGCACTCATAATCACATGCACTTCATTGCATGATTTTTGTTTATATTTTGTTTCATGGCCATATATACGCTCTTGTTTTGTTTGCAGGTGCGATGTCTCAATCCCATGCTTTGATCGGTTGAGGAGATCGTCAATATATTACGGATCCGATCACGGTCTAGAATCGGATAAGCATATAAAGAGAGACGATGGCTGAGAAAGAACTCTTTGTTAAAGGGAGACTTCAACTTATAAAAAAATCCCCAATCTCAGCCATCTCATCAGGAAGTTTAGCCCAATCTTTATGCATATAACGTCGATTGGACTTCTTTCCGTGCTCTTCAAATTATCATGCTGCCTGAGTACTCTGATTCATCTAGTTCCAAATAGTCCTGTGACTGTAGGTCGAGAAAACACCCACTTGTTACTTCTAATTCGTCTTGGCCTACTGTAGCTCCTAAGACTTTCACAGAAAAAAATTGGTCGAACTTAAGGTAAATTTGTCAAAAATTTGCCTCGATAGGCTTAAGTTCCTTCTTTCCATTCATACAAATCCAAGGAGCGCTAAATTAAGTTCCCTTGCATGCGTTAATGATGTTTTTGTACAACATGAAGCATTCTAGCATCTAGCTAAAAAAATCTCTGAGGTATCAATCGATAGACAACATGAAATCGATCGTCTCAAGGTAGAGGCGATACATGATAAAGGCATACTTAAACATCAAGACAACGAGATCTTGGAGTAGACAGTGAAGCAAACTGTGGCAGAAAAGAGTACCAAAGAAACATATGAGGCAGTTAATTGTCTAGAGGCGGCTCATAAAAAGGATCTAGATGCTGCCTCAACCACAACGGTATGCTTGCTTTGGAAAAAGATACATTACCAAAAAAATGAAAAATATTCAGCCCGCCGCATCGAGGAATTTGAAGAACTCCTTAGAAAAGAGAAGGAAGAGAAACTCAAAGCGCGGGAGGAGTCGCAAAGATATAGCGAAGAGGCCATGGAAGCTCGAGGATTGAGAATTAAGGTTGACAACTGTAACAACCCGCTATTTTGGACTATTCGCATCCGCACATGTCGGACTTGAATAATCCAAAATACCGAATTGTTAATTTAAATTTGGCAAAACTGAGCATATACAGTAAATAAATAATCACAGACACAGAGTAATAAATGCAGCGGAAACAAAAGATAGTAGTTCATGAAGCTACTATATACATATCAGAGTTAAATAAGGTACAACAGATGTCTCGAATATAATAGTCAAATACAATATCGGAATACATCACTGGAATCAACTGGATATCTGAAAGCTGGATAGATAGCTGGATCATCAAGCAAAGCTCCAACTCCAAAGATGAGTCTCGGATACCGGTACACTCAGTCTGACCCGAGCGTAAAGCAAAACACAAAACACTAGAGTCAGGATTAATATTCTTATATCAATAAATCCAACTCAAGTGAAATAGAAATCGAAATACAAGTAACTCAAAGGACGTTGGAATAACCATCCTCTAAGGATCCGTTAAAATATTTACTAGGTAGTAATGTACACTAAGTAGATAATGTATATCGGTAATATAAAGTATTAAATAGCGTTAAGGCGTTACCATAATTCCCCTTAACACATTTTTATAATGTCATAGTCTAAACAGCACCGTAAACTCCAACGTAAACTGGTGGTTATCAGAGGGTACCCCATAGGTATAACACAAAACAAAACATAATGGTCGTGAATAGGATAATCAGTATGACAAGGTACATGAGGCGATACCAACTAGGATACTAGTAGTTGCGTGATCCGAACTGATGTTGAGCATAGCCATCAGCTACCTCAACACCGCGAAACAACACTCCCAAATCAAGGGGTGCACCCAAATCGAATCACAAAAGTAATAGATATGGTATCGAAGAAGTGTGTCCGCTAGAGGTGGAGAACCTCAATGGCCCGGCGCGGCTCCTGTTTTAGTCATGTCAAGGGTCATCCAATATCGTTCTCTTTCTTCAGTCAACGCGTTCACCAAATCATCCACTTCATTCCGGATCAACACTCCGTGTATAATAGTTATTAAAGTGGTTTTCGGTATCGACAGAGAGTATGTCCATATCTGATCCCGGTCTCTTTAATAACTACGTATTATTACACCGATTGGTCGTTTAATATATTTCAAGATGATCAATTTCAATTTCAATTAGAATTCGTAATAACATTCCATTTGTCTTTCTATATCCATTTCCATAATTTACATTTCAAAACTTTCAAATTACCATTTCAAAATCTTATAATTCAATTTCCAATTATATTTAAACAATTCAAATATTGATTCAAGTTCGTGCAAAAGTTTCATTCCGAAATTATTTAAATTAATTAAATTTAACATTCAAATCAATTTAAATTTATTTATCGATTTTATTTAATATTCGTTAAGTTAATTTAACATCCAAACAATTCTTTTTAATTTCCAAGTCATTAAATCAATCACTTAAGTTAACTTCATTATATCAAAACTTACCAATTTAATTAAATTAAATTTGTCAAATCAAATTCCTTAAATTACAATTCTTACATTAATTTCAATAAAACACATTTATTTCTTGTTAAGAAATTCAATTTCACTTATTCTTTACATAGTTGCAAATTTCAAAACTCAATTAATAAAGAAACTAAATTTCATATATTCGAGAAATCAAATTTCACTTTAACTTACTTAGATAATCTTTCCAAACTTAAAAGAAGCCTAATTTCATTTATTAACGAAGTTCAAATTCACTTATTCAAAAGTTAAATCTCTTATCAAAGAATTCAATTTTTATTCACTTATCAAATAATTCAGTCTTATTCAATTATTAAATAATTTCAATCTTAATTTTTGATAATTTCAAAACTTAATAATTTCAAACTTAATTGTAAATTCAAACTTAATTATTAAATCATTTCAAACTTAATTCAATGGATAATTCAAAATTTTATCGTCAAGTAATTTATTTTGAAACAACGTTCTTTCAATAACTACTATGTTAATATGTTCGTTTCAGATTTTTTTTATTAACAAATTTCCTTTCATTAAATTCAAATTCCAATTTCATTTCAAAACCTTGTTCTTTACTCAAATAAAATCATTATTTTATTTTAAATCAAGTTATTGACCAATCGGGTTTTATTTAATTTTCTATCCTAAGTCAAGTTCATTTGGGTATTTATCATTTCAACCCGATTCCATTTCAATTCAAAAATCAAAGCATAGCAAAGGGAACTTGTAGTGTGATAACTGAGATGGTGTCAAGGTAAATAAACAAGCAATAACAACAATCAATAACAATCCAATAATCAATTCAAATAATCCCGAAATAATTGTATTAATTCACATTGTTATTTGTGCAAACTAATATAATTATTTCTAGAATCTACACTATCATTTCATGTAGATTAAAGATTATTACATTACGGTTTTTCACTTGTCGTTCAATTTCAATTTTATACTACAACAATTAATCCAATATACGTTCAATGGTTCAAAGGGTAATTTATCAAATTCTACGTGTCAATTAACTTAACAAATAAAAGGGGTCATATCATACAAGTTCGTCTAATTAAATTCAACATATGTATCGATTTCAAGTCGCTATCTATCCTACGTCAAATTCAATTTCATATTTATCACTTTATTCATAACAATTTAACATCCAATATAAACAACAACCAATCAATCGATTATCAACCAAACTGTATTATCATCGCATAGATAATTAACAGATAATGGTGTCAGATGTCACAGGTGAACTGATACAGGTAATAACATATTTTTAGCAGTGTAAATAACTAACAGTATCAATATTTCAATTGTCGTTTCAATCGAAATCAAATTTAATAAATAAAAGAACATTAATCGTGAGTGATTGCTCACCTTTCGAGGCTAGAGAAATTACAGAAGGTGACACGGATATGCACACTGATACGGACACTGAAATTGAATTACCAATCCAAATTAAGCAAGATTGACACAAATTGACGAACATAACCGAAAAGTAGAAATGGACGAAATCAAATCGGGACCGGATTGATGATGATAACTTATATAAGTGAATCTATATGTAAAACTATGCGCTAAATTCAAACACGTATTACATTAAATATATAAGCATGTGTTCCAAAATCCATTGTAACCTTTACAAAACGCACAAAAAGAAATCACACTTAAATATATAACGTTGTATTTTGAAATAATTATGAATGAAAAATACTTACATTTAAAACAAATATATATAACTTACATGTATAAGGTCAACTATCCTATATTCACTTTATATGATGGTTGTAAATAATATACTCTGGTAAATTGGCATAGGTGAAACTGTGAGATACAAAACAGAAAACAAAGCAGCATTAGGATTGTAAAATATATGCAGTTCAAATCTTAATATATGAAATAGCATAGTGTACAGGATATAGCAAACTATTACATATAACTAACAAATAAATACATATACAATCTATACAACTATTATAACAATGGAACCAATCAGGAAACAAAATATATATAATAATAATATTACCTCTCAACATAGTTTATATACCTATACCATAACCTTATACAAAAGGAAAACGAACTGCAACTAATATCTATATACTTACGCATCTACCGCATAAAGTTAAACAAGGAAACAATAGCTTTTAAAACTCATATTATATATTGCAATACTTTGAACAATATAAAAAATATATTCATATAAACAAAGTTACGTAAAACTAATATATATATATACTAAAAATCAAATGTATATAATATCATAAAATCTATGACAAACATGCATGCATATATAATATATCAATCCCTATAACTACACAGCAACTGCAAGGATTTAAATCCACTTAACAAAACAACGTAATACTAGTATAAATAACTTATTTACTTATGTGACTGATATAGAGTTTACAAATATCTATACTACTATACAAATATGTAATATTAATACAAACTAACTTACGCAATATGTAATATAAACTACAGTTATATAAAACATAATATATGTATACTTACACAAGAGAAAAGAAAATTTGTTGCACGCATGACTAGGAGGTTGTGCCGAGATGGACGGCAGAAGCGTGGAGGGGGGAAAACACGGGCTGCTGTGGCAGTCAGACCAAGGCAGAGGGAGGGTTGCATGCTCGGGAAGGCGAGGCTGAGCGAGATGTGGTGGCTCGCGGCTGAGGTGGACGGTGTACGGCAATGGAGGGAAGTGGATGGGGTTCGGCCAGAGCAGGTGGAAGTGGCGTTCGATGGAGGAGCACGTGCAGTGGGTGCAGGTGTTGCGCGGAGGGAATAAGGCTGAGGCGGAGGATTGTGGGTCCGATAGGCTCGTGCGGATGTTGGCCAGCACGTGAAGGAAGTGGCGACATTCACGCCAGCGAAGTGGTGATGGAATTTGAAGCGGAGATGGCTGCGTAGTGGGTTATGGCGCTGGGAGGGTGAGGGGAAGGGTGAAGGCGGAGGTAAAGAAGTCGGGTGGGTAGGTTTGGTCGAAGCTCGGGCAAAGCAAATGGAAGAGTAGGTGGGTGTTTGATGCGTGCGTTCATTGTGATGAGGGAGGGCTGCTGATGTTGAAGAAAGGGAGGAAGGGGTGCTCTCTGTTGGAGCTACAAATGGTGATACGTTCAAAGTGGAGTAGATGAAAGATATAAGCAAGCAACCCTTTATTTCTCTGGGAGGAGATAAAGAAGATATATACAAAGAAGTAGACAAAGGCCTCGGTAACCAATGCATTGAAACTTTCAATATATAAATGTACGTTTTCACTATAAAAAAAATATGAAAAGACATATGCAAGAGAATATGTACAAAGCAAGTTGTGGAGAGAAAAGAGGAAGGAAGATGCACGTACCAATAGCACTGAGCAATAAATGAAGGCAGAGCAGTTAATGCAAGGCAAAGAGGGTAGCAGATATATACAGAGGGTTCAGAGTGCCAAGGTCAATGCAATGACATTCTCTGCAAAGTGGTGGCTATTGGGTTTCCAAGACAGCTGAATAGACATAGGACTCCTAGAACTCTATACAGTGAAGAAAGTTGGATACCCGTTTGTGCTGCGTAACGGACCAGTTTGTACTCCGTTAACCAATTATAACTCGCAACGCCGAACTTCGATTGACGCAAATAAATATACATTTTGATCAACGCGACGAGGCGGTCACAACGGTATGAAGATATTGGTGATACGATCGAATTATAAAAATTCAAAATTTATACTGAAGGAAAATGCAGTAAAACGTCGAATAATAAGAGCGACGGAGCTAAAGAAGTCCGAATTTGGAAAAACGAAAAATGACGTCTTGCTCAGAAGACGATTTAGAATTTTTCTATGTGAAAATATTTAGGTTTCGAAAACGGTTTATTTACATCGATTACTAACTGATTTAATTGAAGTAAATTTACGCACGAAATGAACTTTCGTATTTTCGGACGAAAATTTACCAGTTGCTATGTTTAATTAGACGCATACCAAATATGAAGTTTGAATAGCATCGGAATTTGTTTTGTGAAAATTCGAAATTCTACACTAAATAAGCGATTTTTAAAATTTTAAACTAGGTCTGAATTTCAGGGTCGCTACATTCTCCCCCACTCAAAACTTTTCGTCCCCGAAAAGGAAGGAGGTAGGAGAATAGAAACAACCAGAAGAAATAGACTTGAATTACAAAATAAACAATTGATTTAAACCATAAAAATTTCAATTTCAATTAATTTATATTTAGCAATTTGACTTTAAATTCAAGACTTTCATCAAATTGATTTGATTTCACTTATAGTAATGTTAGGTACAAAAGATTCCTTTCAAATGAAATTCAATTTAAATTCAATTAATTCAAGATATTCTCTTAAGTTGATTTAATTCAATTTATTAACTTTCAAAACAAAATTTTCTTCTATTAATCATACCTATTATTTATTTAACTTATTATTCCATTTATCTCATAAACATTTATAATTAGAATTTAAGTGAATAACATTTATTATACGCACTTACATTTTATTTATAAAGACAATTTATATTATATAGTATCCAATTTTCTTAAATTAACAACTTCAAAGATCATAAATTTGAAGTCATTTATTATAATCAAACCGTCTTTGACAAATTTAATTCTTCTTTATTCCAAATTATTATTAAATTTATTCTACTTAATATACCCTATCGCATATATATTAAGTATATTTACATTTATTATAACTACTCAATTTATTAAAAATTCCTTTGATATCATTTTCTACTATATAATATTCAATTACATAATTAACTATTTTTAAAAAATAAATAAATTAGGTAAGTTATATATAATGCAATTGAGTATTATCCAAATAAAATTTTACAATCCAGTTATTTCAAGCTAGGTATTTATATAAAATAATTTGGCTTCATTTAAAATTGTAAAATCATCCTTTAACAAATTTTAAGAATTAATTTCCGATTAGCTTCAAACAACTTGAGATAAAATAAATATATATATTCATAATATATCAAATCAAATTTTAAATCTTCAATATATATTATAAATCAAGTAATGTTTAGAAATTCAAATCAATTTATTTTTCAAAACAAACCGTAGCAAAGCTACAGAATAGTCTCTACACTCCGAAACTCGAAAATGAATGTCGATGATGCGGCCGTCATCACCGAAATTATTTTCCAACGACAAAGAGAAGAGCACTGATTTAAATATCTAAAATTTATTTGAAAAGATTTCTATTGAAATATACTTTAAGCAATATATCTTTTAAAACTTTAAAGCCAATTTTGAAATCACCGGAAATTAAATTCTCAAATTCTAATTTAAATCCATTTGAATTCCAAATCAAAATATAAACAAGGTTTATAAATTCATTTATTATTATTCCAGACAACAAATTAAAAATTTGATTTTAAAGAAATTTATACTTATATATAATATAATCATACAAAACTATTTTATTCACCAAATTCGAAAATACCATTGTGTCGGTTTGTTATGTTCAAGTGTTTTGGAAATCCTATCGATAGCGTTGATCATACGAATCGATCGAAAACCCAAATCAACATCAACAACTCAAACAACACAATATATGTAAAACATTTTTAATATTAATTTTCAAAGACACTTCCTCGCTCGACGATACAAGAATAGATTTCAAAACAAGTATAGAGATTCAAATTTGATGGAAATCAAATCAATGAGAATTTTGATTCGATAATAAGTTTGAAATAGAAGATAAGGTAACTCAATTAACAGAATCGGGAGATGGACAAGCTTATTTAATTCACGGGCAACCTTAACCGGGTCGACCGTAACTTCAAGAATAAGATCGATGCTGAAATCCGAAGTAAATCAACATTCGATCTCAAAAGATAGAATTCAGGTATAGCAGGGAGTAGATATCATCGTAAACCGTGGATACAGGTATCTCCGGTAAATCGATGTCTATTATAAAGGAATTTCACCCATTTATAAATAATTCGAAGATTGGCGAGACCGCCGATTCATTATAAAGATCATTCGAAGTGGAGTTATGGGATAATCCATAATTTAAAAGTAGACGAATAGTGAGGGACAAGAATGAATTTTGAAACCGCAGGGAACGTTCCAAAATTCAAAGGAATTGAGTTAAAAGGAAGAGATTGAAACTCGAATGAGAGTGATTCTGTAAATACATTTAACATATATGCTAAGTTCTGCCTAGAGCTACCAAAGCTCCGATACCAACTGCAGCAACTCGCTATTTTGGACTATTCGCATCCGCACATGTCGGACTTGAATAATTCAAAATACCGAATTGTTAATTTAAATTTGGCAAAACTGAGCATATACAGTAAATAAATAATCACAGATCACAGACACAGAGTAATAAATGCAGCGGAAACAAAAGATAGTAGTTCATGAAGCTACTATATACATATCAGAGTTAAATAAGGTACAACAGATGTCTCGAATATAATAGTCAAATACAATATCGGAATACATCACTGGAATCAACTGGATATCTGAAAGCTGGATAGATAGCTGGATCTTCAAGCAAAGCTCCAACTCCAAAGGTGAGCATCGAATACTGGTACACTCAGTCTGACCCGAGCGTAAAGCAAAACACAAAACACTCGAGTCAGGATTAATATTCTTATATCAATAAATCCAACTCAAGTGAAATAGAAATCGAAATACAAGTAACTCAAAGGACGTTGGAATAACCATCCTCTAAGGATCCGTTAAACTATTTACTAGGTAGTAATGTACGCTAAGCAGATAATGTATATCGGTAATATAAAGTATTAAATAGCGTTAAGGCGTTACCATAATTCCCCTTAACACATTTTTATAATGTCATAGTCTATACAGCACCGTAAACCCCACCGTAAACTGATGGTTATCAGAGGGCACCGCATAGGTATAACACAAAACAAAACGTAGTGGTCGCAAATAGGATAATCAGTATGACAAGTTACATGAGGCGATACCAACTAGGATACTAGTAGTTGCGTGATCCGGACTGATGTTGAGCATAGCCATCAACTACCTCAACACCGCGAAACAACACTCCCAAATCAAGGGGTGCACCCAAATCGAATCACAAAAGTAATAGATATGGTATCGAAGAAGTGTGTCCGCTAGAGGTGGCGAACCTCAAGGGCGCGGCGCGGCTCCTGTTTTAGTCATGTCAAGGGTCATCCAATATCATTCTCTTTCTTCCGTCAACGCGTTCACCAAATCATCCACTTCATTCTGGATCAAAACTCCGCGTATAATATTTATTAAAGTGGTTTTCGGTATCGACAGAGAGTATGTCCATATCCGATCCCGGTCTCTTTAATAACTACGTATTATTACACCGATTGGTCGTTTAATATATTTCAAAACAATTAATTTCAATTTCAATTAGAATTCGTAATAACATTCCATTTGTCTTTCTATATCCATTTCCATAATTTACATTTCAAAACTTCCAAATTACCATTTCAAAATCTTATAATTCAATTTCCAATTATATTTAAACAATTCAAATATTGATTCAAGTTCGTACAAAGGTTTCATTCCGAAATTATTTAAATTAATTAAATTTAACATTCAAATCAATATAAATTTATTTATCAATTTTATTCAATATTCGTTAAGTTAATTTAACATCCAAACAATTCTTTTTAATTTCCAAGTCATTTAATCAATCACTTAAGTTAACTTCGTTATATCAAAACTTACCAATTTAATTAAATTAAATTTGTCAAATCAAATTCTTTAAATTACAATTCTTACATTAATTTCAATAAAACACATTTATTTCTTGTTAAGAAATTCAATTTCACTTATTCTTTACATAGTTGCAAATTTCAAAACTCAAATAATAAAGAAACTAAATTTCATATATTCGAGAAATCAAATTTCACTTTAACTTACTTAGATAATCTTTCCAAACTTAAAAGAAGCTTAATTTCATTTATTAACAAAGTTCAAATTCACTTATTCAAAAGTTAAATCTCTTATCAAAGAATTCAATTTTTATTCACTTATCAAATAATTCAGTCTTATTCAATTATTAAATAATTTCAATCTTAATTTTTGATAATTTCAAAACTTAATAATTTCAAACTTAATTGTAAATTCAAACTTAATTATTAAATCATTTCAAACTTAAGTCAATGGATAATTCCAAATTTTATCGTCAAGTAATTTATTTTAAAACAACGTTTTTTCAATAACTACTATGTTAATGTGTTCGTTTCAGATTTTTTTATTAACAAATTTCCTTTCATTAAATTCAAATTCCAATTTCATTTCAAAACCTTGTTCTTTACTCAAATAAAATCATTATTTTATTTTAAATCAAGTTATTGATCAATCGGGTTTTATTTAATTTTCTATCCTAAGTCAAGTTCATTTGGGTATTTATCATTTCAACCCGATTCCATTTCAATTCAAAAATCAAAGCATAGCAAAGGGAACTTGCAGTGTGATAACTGGGATGGTGTCAAGGTAAATAAACAAGCAATAACAACAATCAATAACAATCCAATAATCAATTCAAATAATCCCGAAATAATCGTATTAATTCACATTGTTATTTGTGCAAACTAATATAATTATTTCTAGAATCTACACTATCATTTCATGTAGATTAAAGATTGTTACATCACGGTTTTTCACTTGTCGTTCAATTTCAATTTTATACTACAACAATTAATCCAATATACGTTGAATGGTTCAAAGGGTAATTTATCAAATTCTACGTGTCAATTAACTTAACAAATAAAAGGGGTAATATCATACAAGTTCGTCTAATTAAATTTAACATATGTATCAATTTCAAGTCGCTATCTATCCTACGTCAAATTCAATTTCATATTTATCACTCTATTCATAACAATTTAACATCCAATATAAACAACAATCAATCAATCGATTATCAACCAAACTGTATTATCATCGCATAGATAATTAACAGATAATGGTGTCAGATGTCACAGGTGAACTGATACAGGTAATAACATATTTTTAACAGTGTAAATGACTAACAGTATCAACATTTCAATTGTCGTTTCAATCGAAATCGAATTTAATAAATAAAAGAACATTAATCGTGAGTGATTGCTCACCTTTCGAGGCCAGAGAAATTACAAAAGGTGACACGGATATGCACACTGATACGGACACTGAAATTGAATTACGAATCCAAATTAAGCAAGATTGACACAAATTGACGAACAAAACTGAGAAGTAAAAAAGGACGAAATCAAATCAGGACCGGATTGATGATGATAACTTATATAAGTGAATCTATATGTAAAACTATGCGCTAAATTCAAACACGTATTACATTAAATATATAAGCATGTGTTCCAAAATCCATTGTAACCTTTTCAAAACGCACAAAAAGAAATCACACTTAAATATATAACGTTGTATTTTGAAATAATTATGAATGAAAAATACTTACATTTAAAACAAATATATGTAACTTACATGTATAAGGTCAACTATCCCATATTCACTTTATAAAATCCAATATTATATACATATGATGGTTGTAAATAATATACACTGGTAAATTGGCATAGGTGAAACTGTAAGATATAAAACAGAAAACAAAGCAGCATTAAGATTGTAAAATATATGCAGTTCAAATATTAATATATGAAATAGCATAGTGTACAGGATATAGCAAACTATTACATATAACTAACAAATAAATACATATACAATCTATACAACTATTATAACAATGGAACCAATCAGGAAACAAAAAAATATATATTATAATATTACCTCTCAACATAATTTATATACCTATACCATAACCTTATACAAAAGGAAAACGAACTGCAACTAATATCTATATACTTACGCATCTACCGCATAAAGTTAAACAAGGAAACAATAGCTTTTAAAACCCATATTATATATTGCAATACTTTGAACAATATAAAAAATATATTCATATAAACAAAGTTACGCAAAACTAATATATATATACTAAAAATCAAATGTATATAAAATCATAAAATCTATGACAAACATGCATGCATATATAATATATCAATCCCTATAACTACACAGCAACTGCAAGGATTTAAATCCACTTAACAAAACAACGTAATACTAGTATAAATAACTTATTTACTTATGTGACTGATATAAGAGTTTACAAATATCTATACTACTATACCAATATGTAATATTAATACAAACTAACTTACGCAATATGTAATATAAACTACAGTTATATAAAACATAATATGTGTATACTTACACAAGAGAAAAGCAAAGTTGTTGCATGCATGACTAGGAGGCTGTGCCGAGATGGACGGCAAAAGCGTGGAGGGGGAAAAACACGGGCTGCTGTGGCAGTTAGACCAAGGCAGAGGGAGGGTTGCATGCTCGGGAAGGCGAGGCTGAGCGAGATGTGGTGGATTGCGGCTGAGATGGACGGTGTACGGCGATGGAGGGAAGTGGATGGGGTTCGGCCAGAGCAGGTGGAAGTGGCGTCTAGTGGAGGAGCACGTGTAGTGGGTGTGGGTGTTGCGCAGAGGGAATAAAGCTGAGGCGGAGGATTGTGGGTCCGGTAGGCTCGGGCGGATGTTGGCCAGCCCGTGAAGGAAGTGGTGACATTCACGCCAGCGAAGTGGTGATGGAATTTGAAGCGGAGATGGCTGCGTAGTGGGTTATGGCGCAGGGAGGGTGAGGGGAAGGGTGAAGGCGAAGGTAAAGGTGTCGGGTGGGTAGGTTTGGTCGAAGCTCGGGCAAAGCAAATGGAAGAGTAGGTGGGTGTTTGATGCGTGCGTTCATTGTGATGAGGGAGGGCTGCTGATGTTGAAGAAGGGGAGGAAGGGCTGCTCTCTGTTGGAGCTACAAATGTTGATACGTTCAAAGTGGAGCTGATGAAAGATATAAGCAAGCAACCCTTTATTTCTCTGGGAGGAGATAAAGAAGATATATACAAAGAAGTAGACAAAGGCCTCGGTAACCAATGCATTAAAACTTTCAATATATAAATGTACGTTTCCACTAAAAAAAATATATACGAAAAGACAAATGCAAGAGAACATGTACAAAGCAAGTTGAGGAGAGAAAAGAGGAAGGAAGATGCACGTACCAATAGCACTGAGCAATAAATGAAGGCAGAGCAGTTAATGCAAGGCAGAGAGGGTAGCAGATATATACAGAGGGTTCAGAGTGCAAAGGTCAATCAATGATGTTCTCTGCAAAGTGGTGGCTATTGGGTTTCCAAGACAGCTAAATAGACATAGGACTCCTAGAACTTTGTACGGTGAAGAAAGTTGGGTACGGGTTTGTGCTGCGTAACGGACCAGTTTGTACTCCGTTAACTAATTATAACTCGCAACGCCGAACTCCGATTGACGCAAATAAATATACGTTTTGATCAGCGCGATGAGGCGGTCACAATGGTATGAAGATAATGGTGATAAGATCGAATTATAAAAATTTGAAATTTCTACTGAAGGAAAATGCAGTAAAACGTCGAAAAATAAGAGCCACGGAGCTAAAGAAGTCCGAATTTGGAAAAACAAAAAATGACGTCTTGCTCAGAAGACGATTTAGAATTTTTCTATGTAAAAATATTTAGGTTTCGAAAATGGTTTATTTCCATCGATTACTAACTGATTTAATTGAAGTAAATTTATGCACGAAATGAACTTTCATATTTTCGGAAGAAAATTTACCAGTTGCTATATTTAATTAGACGCATACCAAATATGAAGTTTGAATAGCATCGGAATTTGTTTTGTGAAAATTCGAAATTCAACACTAAATAAGCGATTTTTAAAATTTTAAACTAGGTCTGAATTTCAGGGTCGTTACAACAAGCAACTGTTTCAAATTAAAGTCCTCAAGGAAGAGGTGAGAGAAGTGGGCGGTAATGGGATTAGAAAGCAGATCGAGGCCTAGTTAGAAGATGCCAAAGAAGCTGGTCAAGATGAGATTAAGGACATGTTTGATCCCATAATCGTCGAATATAATGCGAAAATCCTAGTCCATCACGATATGAGTTTCGTTGGAGAGAGCTATCTTGAATCACTCGTCGAGGCTTGGGAATACATTGTTGAAATGAAGAAGAAACCCCTCGATGAAGCTAATTTAGATAGAGAGAAGTTGGTATAGGATATTATTCGTGGGGATGAACCTTTAGATCTTGCTGTCGTGATACTCAGATATCGACATTTTAGCACCCTCTTGTAAATGGAAAAACACTGTTTAGTCTTTAGAGTTCGATCCTAAAGGTCCCCTCCACTTCAAACAACCGAAGCGTCAGTTTCTCTTGGCCTGGGACAGCATCTGAGCTATGATTCGGTCAAGCCGGCTATCAATCAAAGGTGTTGACTCCTATTCTTGAAGGGAGCACTCCGGCGACAACTGAAAGTCAGCCGGACATAGATATCCCTCTTTATTCTCTATTATTCGAGATATTTCATTCCTCATGCCCAACGGTCATGGGCTTTTCTTTTTGTTTCTGCAAATCTACAAGTCTTTTGAGTCTCAGCCAAACTCCAGGAAGTGGTGACTTCGAGAAGCAACAATCGACATCTATTGAAATTCCGACGGTAATCGACATTCCAAGGCCTGATGCTCAAGTTATCAGAGCACATGATGATGAAAAAGCTGATAACCCGCCATTGCCAAATGAATCAAATGATGTTATGATCACTGGCACCACCGAACGTACCGATGCGCTCAGTCAAAAAACTGCATCGTGAGAGAGGAGACATTGAAGAAAGTAGCTAAGGTTGAACCTGCCGATATGGACGTCGACGATCCAAATCTTGTATGACGACAAGTCATTCCACCCGACGGGTCGGTTACTAAAGAACTTCCTTCAACTTTTGAAAGCTCGCCTGTCAAACGTGGCAAAGGATCAAAAAGAAGAATAGGCGGAAGCTCGGGTGGCGCCACTCCCAAAAAACCAAAAGAAAAAAGGTTAGAAGAAATAGTTTTTGCTTCAACTTAGTTTGTACATAGCTCATATAGCTGCTTTTCTCTTTTTGTTTGCTGTGATTGTGTGGGTAGAGCTCCCGCTTTCGAATAAGCTTATACCACAATTTTCAAGCTTAATATTCAAATAAAAGTTCTTGGTTTTCTACGAAACTTTTATGTGAATTTTATCTAACCGGTCAAGCTATTGCTTTTCCATTCAATGTACTTGTAATACATTGCTCATTAATTTTTACTCAAGGCCTCCATATGATCGTGGACTTAAGTTGGATCAAACACTGGGCTGGAACCTTAGTGTTACACCGTCGAATTGTGTGGTTTTAAGTGATTATACTCCTACCCTTGCTCTCGGTTAGCAGAGTTAGATAGTGAATGGTCGAACTCCATCCTTAGCTAGTTTATATCCCTCATGTCGGTTTTAGAACAGAGTTTAGGGAATAGTGAGTGTTCAAACCACACTCGTCTATTTGTTTATACTCATATCCACACTCTATCGATAAGAGTTAGTTGTGGGTGATCAGATCGCACCCAATTCATGTTTATACTCTAGTCCACACTTTAGGAACTTAGATTTATTTTGGAAAATAGTCAGATTGTATTTTCCTTAATCGATTGATTTCCCCTCAAATCTCGGGTTTAACTTAGTGAGCGATTGGTCGTATCACGATTGCTTTTGGTTCTTGTTTTCCCTGCACTCGATAGGATTAACTTGGTTAGCGGATGGTCGAATCTCATCCTTTCCTCGTTAAATAGTCTATCCATCAGATTATGAGAGAGAATAACGAACGATTGGACTATTCTCATTTTGTTTAGTTCAATCACAAACTTATTTGATTGGCTAGCTCCAAACTTTAGGACCCTGCTATGACATGTCAATATTAGTTAGTCGGGTATTGTAACTAATATGTAATGCTACAAAAATCACAAATATGAAGGAAATTTTAAACTTTATTTGCCAAATGGAAAGAAATGACATAATTTTTCTTATTACATATCTAAAAAAATTAAATGCTAAAGAAAATTCGGAAATTGAATACAACTAAATGAAAAAGAATAGTGAAGTGGCATCATAAATGCTCGCTATTCTACGCTCTTAGGAGTGTGATGCCATCAACCGTTGCTACCTTGAAAGTTTCCTCTCCAAGCCTCTATTCAATGACATATGGTCCTTCCCAAGTAGGATTCGTGTGTGACGGGGCAGGAAAAATCCATTTCAAGACAAGATCACCAATTTTAAAGGTTCTAGGTCAGACTTTAGTGTTTTAGTATCGGGCGACTTGGTGTTGATGTGCAGCTGCCCTCAAATCAGCTTCTTCGCGCTTCTCATCTGCAAAGTCTAGAGATTCCAAGGGGATACATCTATTTTTGGGATGTAGTAGGTCACTAGATGAGAAGGGACTTTGAGTTCAACAGGAATGATGGTTTCGAAGCCATAAGCAAAGGCGAATGGGGTATGGCCAATCGTGCCTTATGGATGGTTCTGTAAGCCCATAATGTTATTGGGAATTCATCCACCCACTTACCTCTATCCTTTTCCAAACACTTTCTCAGATGGAATTTATGATTTTGTTTACAACTTCAACTTATCCATTTGCTTGAGGGTGAGAAACTACTGCAAATCTCTTCTCAATATGATGCCGACGGTAGAAATCATTGAATTCAGCACTGTCCAATTGGGTCCTATTGTCAGACATAATGGTTCATGGAAGGCCAAAATGACAGAGGATGTTTCGGACAATGAAATTGATTACTTTCTTTGTTGTGATCATGGCTAAAGGTTCCACTTTGGCCTATATGATGAAGTAATCAACTGCTACGTGTACTTCGCACCACCTTTAGAGATCAGTAAGGAACCGATAATATATGTGCCTCATGTGGCAAATGGCCATGGACTGACCATTTGTGTGATTTCTATTGGCGGAGCTCCTGGAACTTAGGCATACACCTAGAACTTGTCGCATTGCTTAGCGTCATCGACAGCATCTCAATTGACAGTCGGCCAATAATACCTATAATGGAGTATTTTCTTTGCTAGGGTCTTCACCCCAGTGTGATCGCCACATTCCCATCCATGAATTTCCTTTAGAATTCATTTTACTTCATCATGAGCGATACACCATAGCAGGACGAAGATACATAACTTCTTCCTGAATGATATACCGCAAAGCTTTGTGAAGGACTTGTCGCCTTTCATTCCTTCGTTTAGGAAGGACTCCCTATAGCAAATAGTCTTTAATCGGAGTCATCCACGACTCCTTCTCAGGCTCCGTATCCAGTACCCAATCGATTTCCATCTGGTTAATGCTCGAAGCATCTAGTACTTTGACTAAAACCAAGCATATCTATTTTGCATCCCCAGTGGTAGCAAACTTTGCTATTAAGTTAGCTTTTTTGTTTTGATCCCAGGGAATGTGCATGATGTCATAATATTCAAAACCAGTCAATAGATCTTGGACTTGGTAATGTACGGGGTGAGTCGTTGTCCTTTAGCTTAGTAATCTCCTCTGACTTGGCAAGCTACTAACTATGAATCGCAAAAGATTTCAAGAGATTTTATTCCCAGTTCTCTGGCACGTTTGAGTCTAGCGATTAGATCTTCATACTCAGCTTCGTTATTCATTGCAGGGAAGTCAAGCTTCAAAGCGTAGAAAATTGATCGATCTCCTGGAGTTACTAATATGATTCTGGATCTAGAAAAATAATCATTACATGCTCCATCCGTATACATTTTCCACTGAATTGTAGAGGCTCAACTGCTCTCTAAGAGATCATCTTGTGCAGTGAATTTTGCTATAAAGTTCATCGGTGCCTGTTACTGGATAGCTCTTTAAAGGAGAGAAGTAATATTGAATTGACGTGGTTCGATGTTCCACTTGAGCAACCTTCCAAACGTCTCAAGTCGCTGTAGGACATGTCGTAATGGTTGGTTGGTGTAAAAGTTGATAAGATGAGCCTTAAAATAGAGGCGTAGCCTTCGTGAAGCAATGAACAAGCAGTATACTAATTTCTCTATCTTCGGATAATTCCTTTTAGCTCCAGTTAATTGCTCGCTAACATAATAGACCGGTCTCTAGATCTGATTCTCCTCACAAAGTAGTGCAACACTTATAGCATGTACCGACACAGCCAACTAGATATACAAGTTTTCATGATCCACCGACTTTGGCAAGATGAGAGATCTTTCTAAATGGTTCACCAAAGCTTGGAATGTATCTTCAAAATCCTGCGTCCATTCAAAGTTCCTTTTCCAACTACTAATCAAGTCGAAGAAAAGAATACATTTATTGGTGGCTTTGGAAATAAATTGACTTAGGGAAACAACCTTCCCATTTAGGCTCTGTACTTGCTTAATGGTCTTCGGCACTTGGAGTTTGAGAATTGCTTGAATCTTCTTGGGATTACCTTCGATTCCGTGAGCAATGATGATTAAACCCAAGAATTTTCCTGATGCAACAACAAAAGAACACTTTAGAGGACTGATCTTCGTTTTGTAATATCAGAGGATATCAAACATTTCTTCCAAATCTATAATGTAGTCGCTTGATCGACTAGACTTCACGAGCATATCATCCACGTATACCTCCATCGTTGTAACATCCCCTATCTTGAGGCCCGAAGCTAAACGCTACAGATGCTGCAGTCATCTATATTATTAACTTCCAGTGACAAAATACGGTAATGTTAATGGTATCCATAATATCATAAGCACATGAATATGAAATAAAATCATCACATATTAAAACAACTTTTCTGATTACATTTCAAAGCAATATTTCAAATTCAAATTACATCATTCCATAATGGATTCGCAGGTTAAGATCAAATATAATTATTACAAATCACGCCAAGAGCAACATATGAAGATGGCCCGTTGGATGGATCAGAGTACTAAATAAACAAACAGTCTCAATACATTACAGTGGAAATAAAACATAATAGCTCCTATATAGCTAGCATTGCCACCTACACGTCTTCGGAAGCTTATCCGACCAACCTACTAAACCTATATAACCTCAACTCTCAATCTACTCAAACATATTTTGAGCACCCGCGACTTTACGGGGAAAATATAAACTTCGAGTCAGACATAAAGCCTAGTGTGAATAATACTATACATCTTGGTTATCTAATATTAAGTGAGGCCACGGCACTTAGCGGAATGAGTTTCCCCTCACTAATATCTCTTTTTAAGCATATCTTTAGCAATTCAAAACCCTGCAATCAAATTGACCAAAGCAATAATAGCACCATAATACATGCATATAAATTAGGTAATCAATGGACCATCTGTCCTAAAAATATAGTTTTGTTTGACTGATTATTAACCATTGGCTGACTCGGGCCTACTAGATATAATAAATTATCTAATATCTATTAGACACACTTCTAGGCTAACTGCCTTTTCTTATCTTCTTCTAGGATCATTTGAACCTAATGGTTTTGCGGGCGCACCAATAACCTATCTTCTCTCTGTATATTCCTTTCTGTGTGTAACCTCATTTTAGTCTTACCTATGACAAAGCCATACACACCGGAAATTTGGAATTATATTAGCTAGGGGCTTATTAGCTAAATTATAGGGCATGACCCTATACCAGTCTCATCTAGTATTATAATATCTAAGTCATTTACTTAGGGTTAACTACACCATAAAAATTTTCTTGGAAACATTGCTTGCAAATATATTTAACTCTTTAAATCATACCTAAAAGAAGAAAATATACTCTTTGCTTTACTCAAATCTTTTTGCCATGTTATGTATACTTTACACAAAACATTGTTGATGAAACATAGGGTGATTATCCATCCCACCAAAATAATTGAACCATTTTTAACTTCGAAGCTCTTAGGCCATAAAATCAAGGTAAACTATTCGAAACCTTTGTCTAAAACTTTAAACAATACCTTTCGATTCCATTGAAAGTGCCCCTTTCAAAAATATCTTAACTAATGTACCATGAAACATTAGGCCAAAAGGCCAAAACATACCTTTTGAAACCTTTAAAATAACCTTTTGAAATCATTGATGGTATCCCTTTGAAAGATTTATGAACCTTAGACATCCTCTTTTCAAAACACTTTAAATCTGCCTTTCGAAAGTATTGGAAACCATCCATTTTAAAGACTTAAGTAACCTTTTGAAACCATTAGGTTCAAGTAAAAGCTTGTGGAACATAGTTTCAAAACCATTTAAAACATTTTTTTCGAAACTTTGGGTTTATCTTTCAATAGTAAAAAAGAGCCTCAAAAGAACTAGGTCGAAAGCAACTCTTTCGAAAGCAATTTCTAAGTAAAAGAAAGTAGATGGTATCGAAACCATCCCTTTCGAAAGCATGGAGAAGTGGGTTCTTATTTAAATGCGAAGGAAACCTTTCGAAACCAATATTTGAAGGAAAAAGCGGCCTCAACTGGGTCGAAAGTTAGAATACGGAAGCAAATGTTTCGACCCTGTCGAAAGCTTGTTTAAAAAAAGAGGCGGCAACCTCTATCGAAATCTATGTTAAAACCTTTTCGAAATCACTCTTTTGAAAGCAAAGCAAGGCCTTAACTCCTTCGAAAGCACGTTTCGACCCAATACCTTTTGTCTATCTCCAATCCACTATGTACCAAGTAATTGATACATGTGTATTGGTTTCGACTAGGATGGAGGCGGTAGTATGAAGTCGAAAGATAACTGCCGAATGTGGCGAAACAGCAAACCTTTAGAAAAACTAATTTTTGCTTTATAAAGTAATATTTTTCCAACTATCTTGCAAATTTTCCATCATATAATTGGTTTCCAATTTCTTTTCAAAAATATTTTCTAAAAGTGTTGCACAATACAGTATATAATAATTTCGAACATTTGGCAAATTGCCCCTTCTTTTTTTATAAACATATATAACAATTAAGTCACGTACCTTAAATAATTTTATATACTAAAATAAGCATTTAAGAAACTTCTTCAAAAATTCCTATAAATTACTTTTAATATGTTTTCTAACATATTTAAATTTCTGACCCAAAGCTAACATATAGTAGCCGTAATTAATTTTAAGCCCAATTTAACCATTTTCTTTGTTAGAAAATTGTAATAAATTCACATTAATTTAAAAAATTATGAAACTTGAAACCCATCTATAAAATAATATTATTGACCTTATATCAAAATCGCTAGGCATTTGGATGTCATTTGGTAGGTTTTTCCAATCATAACTTATCGTAAAATCTATACGAACCAAC
This sequence comes from Allium cepa, assembly GCA_030765085.1. Taxonomy (NCBI): domain Eukaryota; kingdom Viridiplantae; phylum Streptophyta; class Magnoliopsida; order Asparagales; family Amaryllidaceae; genus Allium; species Allium cepa. Next base: position 318,003,280 of record CM060928.1, on the reverse strand, counting down.
AAAATTCATCAACAAGCATAATAATCTTTTAACATTCAAAACATGGCATAATACTTTACAAAACAAACTTAGATCTGATCTAAAACTAAAAACAAAAAAAATGAGATGTAATATATCATTCACGTTTGGATTATTGTTAAGAATGTTGAGATTTGCTCTTGAATTAATTTATTTAAGCCTCTTTCTTGAAATCTTGCTTAACTTCCCCTTATCTTCTTCTAATGGTGGTCGGCCTTGTTCTATTTTAATTTTAATTTGTGAATGTGGTAAACGAGAGAGGGTTAAGGGTATAAGAATATAACCTATTCCTATTTTGCCCTTATCTTATTTCTTCTTTCTTATTTCATTTGTTTACCCATTCTGAAGGCATGGCTACCCTATAGTTTTACAAATCTCAATCTCTTAACCACTTATTCTTTACACTATTCTACTTAATTTATCTAATTAAATCTCCTGGATAATGTAATTTAAAATTAGGGTCATTACAAACTCTTCTCCTTAAAGAATTTCGTCCCTGAAATTATGATAAGTTACTCATCAAAATCAATCATAAAGGTAAAATATGCCATGAAACAAGTCAGGATAAGTATCTCAAATCCTGCTCTCAGTTTTCCAAGTACCCTCTCTCTCGTCGTCAATCCACTGGATTTTGACTAATTTGACTGTCTTGTTCCTTAGCCTCTTCTCATCTCTCACGACTATACAAGCTGGTTTTCTAACTATAGTCGAATTCGGTTCCACTACTAAGTCATCTAACATAGTTGGTGCTATAGTAGTCTTTGGATCTCGAATACACTTTCTCAGATGAGAAATATGAAAAACATTATGGACTCCTGCCAAACTACTTAGTAATTCTACTCTATATGCGAGTTTCCTAATCCTTTCTATAATGGGAAATAGTCCAACAAATCTCAGTGCCAGTTTTCCTGATTTTCCAAACCCGATTACACCTTTCATTGGCGATATCTTGATGAAAACATGATCTCAAACTGCAAATTCTAAGCCTTTCCATCTCTTATCAGCATAACTCTTCTGCCTAGACTGAGCTTCCTTCATTCTAGCTCGGATTAACTCGATTTTTTATACGGCTTCCCTAACCAAATCTGGACCAAGAACTAACCTATTCTCGGTCTCTAACCAACAAACGTGAGATTTGCATGGCCTTCCATACAACTCTTCAAACGGTGGCATCATATACTAGCCCGATAACCATTGTTATAAGATAACTTGACTAAGTGCAGATGGCCTTCTTATGATCCTCTAAAATCTAGCACACAAGCTCATAAGAAATCTTCTAAGACTTTGTTAACTCTTTCCATTTGTCCATCTGTCTACGGGTGATAAGCGGTACTCATCTTGAGCTTAGTACCCAAAGTACCCTATAGACTCTTTCAAAACTCACCGGTGAATAAGGAATCTCTATCACTTACTGTACTACTAGGAATTCCATGAATTCTAACTATATTCTTCATGAACAAATTAGCTAAAACAGGTGTTGTCTTGGTTGACTTATTAGAATGAAATGGGCACTTTTGGTCAACCTGTCCACTGTAACCCATATACTTTCATTTCCTCGATTTGACATTGGCAGTCCATTTATAAAATCCATTGAGATAGAATTCCATTTTCAAACTGGAACATCTAAAGGTTGAAGTACCTTACTTGGCTTCTGATGTTCGGCTTTTACCTGTTGACGGTTCAAATACTGCTTCACCCATAAGCCTACATTTCTCTTCATACCTTCCTAGAAGAAACTTTCCTTTATATCTTCATACATCTTAGTTTTTTCTGGATGGATAGTGAACTTTGAACGATGGCATTCTCCAAGAACTTTCTTCCTAATGTCCCCCACATCTGGAACACGTAGTCGTCCTTTCTTCCTCAGCCACCCATTATGGTCAAGACTGAAATCTTTTAAATCATCGCTCTCTGTTCCATTTTTTAACTTTCTGATACATTCAGCTAATACTGGATCCTCTCGTTGCTTAGAAGCAATCCTTTCAATCATCACTGGTTAAACTTCTAAACATGACAACATAGCAGTTTCTGTACAAAACTACTCTTAGCTCTCCATTGTACTCAGCATGCAGTTAACGCTTCTAAATCCTTCCACTCAGCTATCGTTGCCAATACTTCATTCTGATGTTTTCTGCTAAGTGCATCTGCAACATTATTGCCTTTTCTTGGTGTATACTCAACACCAAAGTCATAAGTGGCCGAAAAATCTAACAACCACTACTGTCTCATATTCAACCTCTTCTGAGAGAATAAATATCTCAAAGACTTATGATCCATATATAACTCGAATCTTTCTCCCACTAGATAACGTCTCCATACCTTCAATGCAAAAATTACTACAGCTAATTCCAAATCATGTGTTGGATATCTAATCTCATGCGGTCTAAGTTGGCGAGAAGCATAGGCAATCACCTTACCACTTTGCATTAGCATAGCTCCTAACCCTGTTGTGCATGCATCTGTGTACACCACTATGTCCTGATTCCCCTCTAGAACAACTAACAAAGGTGCATTAGTCGATAACTATTTCAATCAATGGAATGCTTCCACACACGTATCGGTCCAAATGAACTTCACATCCTTTCACATTAGCTTGGTCATCGGTGCCGCTCTCCATAAAAAATCGTTAATGAATCTCCGATAATACCCATCTAATCCAAGAAAACTCTTTATCTCAGTCACTGTCTCGGGTCTCTTCCAATTATTCACCACCATGATCTTGGTCTTATCTATAGACAACCTTTTCTCTAAGACTACGTAACCAAGAAATTTTACTTCCTTCTTTAAGAAATGAAACTTCGAAAATTTTACTTTTTGTTGGTGCTGCCTCAACGTCTCAAGTACCACTCTAAGATGAACCTCATGCTCACTTTCATCTTTAAAGTATATCAAAATATCATCTATGAATGCCAACATGAGCCTATCCAAATGTTCACGGAAAACTTGGGTCTTCAATCTACAAAGAATGTTGACGCATTAGTTAGTCCGAACGGCAGCACTAACCATTTGCATGATCCATTTCTGGTCCTAAATGCCGTTAAAGGATTACTATCCTCAGCCACTCTAAGCTGATAGAAACCTGTTGCCAAATCCAACTGGGAAAATACTTTGGCTCCACTCAACTAATCGAATAAATCGTCAATTCTAAGTAACATATATCGATTTTTTATCGTATTCTCATTCAACTTAAGATAATCGATGCATAACCTTAATTATCCATCCGGTTTCTTGCAAACACTATGGCTGCTCCCTAAGGCGAAGTACTTCGTCTGATAAAATTATTGCCTTTCAAATCCACCAAATGCACATTTAACTCCCTCAACTCGGTAGGTGTCATTCTATTTGGTGGTCTACTCACCATCCTGCTCCTGCTACTAAATCTATCTGAAACTCAATGGCTCATTTCAGCGGCAATCATACTATAGGTTCAGTGACATCTACGAATATTCTAACAACGAAAACTTGATTCAACTCGTCTCCTACCTCTACAACACCCAACAAAGCATTAACCTCAAAACTAGAGTTTCCTATGGAGTATATTATTCGGCCACTGCAATCGAGGTGTCTAAGTGATATTTTTCTATCATGGAAAAATGTTAGCATAGTATTTACTCAACCTATCCATACCAAAATAATTCTAAACCCTATGAAATCAAATGCAAACTGCAAACAATTACATGACCTAAAAATTCAAACTCTAGGTGGTCACATCTCATCCCAAGTGTCGCATATCCTCCAGTCGGATTTGCAAACCTTAAGAAAGCAACTTTGTATGAGTGTTCTAGGTTAAGATTATCTATCAAACAATGAGATATAAAAGAATGCGACGCACCAATATTATATAGAACACTAATTAACATACTATGAATCAAAATCATACCTCCCAATACAGCTTTCCTTTTTCCTCTGTTGTTGGTCTCTAGGTAGCTGGCTCCAATGCAAACACTTTGTCTTTCCCATCCTTGGTTGGCTCCTTGCACTGGTTCTTATAGTGTCCAATCTAATCACAATTGAAACATCTCACTCCTTTCTTCTCAACGGCTTTCTTTCCCTTTGCCTGTTCGGCATTCATGAGCATAGTGTCCTTTTTATCACACTTATAATAGACAACTTCTGTCTTTCCTTTCTTAGCAACTCCACTCTTCTGAGCTCCTTTCTTATGGAAAAACTTCCTCTTCAGGTTCTGCACTCCCTGAGCCTTCTTTTCCTTGTTTCCTTCAAAAAAAGCATCTCTTCCTGCCTCAAAGACATCTAAACAACAACATCGCATGGATCTCTAATATGCGATAACGTAGCATTAGCAAGCACTGGCTTCAACCCACGAACGAATACCTCATTCCTTTTTATGACAGTGTCAACCGTAGTGTATTCGTACCTTGATAGCTCCTCAAATCTGGTTGCATACTCAAGCACTGTCATATCTTCCTGCTCCAACTTCATAAACTTCCTAAGCAGAGTTGACTTAGCAATTTCGGACATAAATCTTTCCTCAAATTTTCTGTTGAATTCAACCCAAGTCATAGTCTCCTCATTGACTGCGACAGTAACACTGTTCCACCAAAATAGTATTGCTCCTTTTAACTGTCTAGAAGCAACCCTCCTCTTCTGCTCATCATTGAGACCCAAATCAGCAAAGATGCTCTCGCAATAAAGTAACCAATTCTCCACTTTGATTTCATCTTCAGTCCCAATAAACGGTTTTCCTCCCAACCTGGCAGAATCTCTACTCAAAACAGTATAGTTATTGACCACTGGAGCTCCTTGATTTCCTCCTTTAGCATTTCCTAAAGCTAACCCTGTAGCAACTCCTGCTTGCATCATGTTTATGAAGAATTTATACATTACTCCCATGTCAACTTGCGGTATTCCAACACCCACGTTGGTAGCTTGGGCCTGACCTGGATTTCTCCTAGTGTTTGGTCTGGCATTTCCATTGGTTGTGGTGCTTCCTCCACTAATGTTTACTCTTTCCCCTCTAGCAACCATATCTTACGTCTGCAAAATCTACATTTGAGCCATTGTAAGATATAGAAGAATAGCCTAAAAGAGATGGGAGAATAGAGATAAAACATATACTTATGTATAGCAAATACAAGTACGTTGATGTAGTTCTATGCCATACCCCAATCTTTTCTCTAAATCCTTAGGATTATGTTTGCAAAATTATTTTTAAGTAGAAATTTCTTTTAAGTTTTTCATAAACCTACGCTCTAATATCATGTTGTAGCATCCCCTATCTTGAGGCCTAAAGCTAAGCGCTACAGAAGCTACAATCAACCATAGTATTAACATCCAATCATAAAATACGGTAATGTTAATGGTATCCATAATATCAGAAGCACATGAATATGAAATAAAATCATCACAGATTAAAAAACGTTTCCGATTGCATTTCAAAGAAATATTTCATATTCAAACTATATCATCCCATAATTGATTTCTAGGTTTAGATCAAATATAATCATTACAAATTACGCCAAGAGCGGCATATGAAGATGCCTCATTGGATCACTGGATTACTAAATAGACAATTAGTCTCCATACATCACAGTGGAAATAACACAAAATAGTTCCTATATAGTTAGCATTGCTACCTACACGTCTTTGTAAGCTTATTCGTCCAACCTAATAAACCTGTAAAACTTCAACTCTCAATCTACTCAAATAATATTTTGAGAACCCGAGAGTTTAAGGGGAAAACATAAACTTCGAATCAGACATAAAGCCTGGTTTGAATAATACTATACATCTTGTTATCTAATATTAAGTGAGACCATGCCGCTTAGCGGAACGGGTTTCCCCTCACTAATATCCCTTTTTAGACATATCTTTTGCAATTCAATATCCTGCAACCAAATTGATTAAAGTAATAATAGTAATATCATACGTGCATATAAATTAGTTAATCAATGACCCATCAATCCCAAAAATATATTTTTGTTTGGCTGACTATTAACCATTGGCTGGCTCTGGCCTGCTAGACATAATCAATTATCTAACATCCATTAGACACACTTCTGGGCTAACTGCCCTTTTGCTTATCTTCGTCTAGGGTCAACTAAACCTAATGATTTTGCTTGCTCACCAATAACATATCTTCTCTCTGTATATTTCTTTCTGTGTGCAACCTCATTTTAGTCTTACTTGTGACAAAGTCCTACACACTGGAATTTTGGACTTATATTTGCTAGGGGCTTAATATCTAAAGTCAAGGGTGCTACCGTATACCAGTCCCATATGGTAATAATATCTAAGTCATTTACGTAGGGTAACTACGCCATAAAATTTTCCTTGGAAACATTTCTTGCAAATAAATTTAACTCTTTAAATCATACCTAAAAAGGAAAAATATACTCTTTGCTTTACTAAAATATTTTTGCCATTTTATGTATACTTTACACAGAACATTGTTGATGAAACATAGGGGATTATCCATCCCTCCAAAATAAGTTAAAACCCTTTTTAACTTAAAATCTCTTAGGCCATAAAATCATGGTAAACCATTCGAAGCCTTTGTTTAATGCTTTAAACAATACCTTTCGAATCCATTGAAAGTACCACTTTCAAAATATGATAATTAATATACCTTGAAACATTAGGCCAAAAGGCCAAAACATACCTTTTGAAACCTTTAAAATAACCTTTTGAAATCATTGAAAGTATCCCTTCGAAAGCTTTATGAACCTTAGACATCCTCTTTTCAAAACACTTTAAACCTGCTTTTCGAAAGCATTAGAAACCATCCATTTTAAAGACTTAAGTAACCTTTACAAACCATTGGGTTCAAGTAAAAGATTGTGGAACATTCTTTTGAAACCATTTAAAACATTCCTTTCGAAACCTTTAGGTTTATATTTCAATGGAACGAAAGGGTCTTAAAAGAACTAGGTCGAGTGAAACTCTTTCGAAAGCAATTTCCTAAATAAAAGAAAGTAGATGGTTTTGAAACCTTCCCTTTTGAAAGCATGGAGAAGCGGCTTTTTATTTAAAAGTGAAAGCACCCTTTCCAAACCAATATTTGGAGGAAAATGTGGCCTCTACTGGGTCAAAAGGTAGAATGTGGCAGCAAATATTTCGACCCTTTCAAAAACTTGTTTAAAAGAAAGAGGCGGCAACCTCTGTCAAAAGCTATGTTAAAACCCATTCGAAACCACACTTTTGAAAGCAAAGCAGGGCCTTGACCCCTTCGAAATCACGTTTCGACCCTGTACCTTTCGCCTATCTCCAATCCACTACGTACCAAGTCACTAATACCATGGTATTTGTTTCGACTAGGATGGTGGCGGTAGTATGAAGTTGAAAGATAGCTGTCGAAAGTGGCAAAACATCAAACTTTTACAAAAACCGATTTTTGCTTTATAACGTAATATCTTTCCAACTAACTTGCATATTTGTCATCATATAATTGGTTGCCAATTTCTTTTCAGAAATCTATTCTAAAAGTGCTGTCGAATTCAGTACTTAATAATTTAAAACATTTAGCGAATTGCCCCTTCTCCTTTTATAAACATATAAAACATTTAAGTCCCGTACCTTGAATAATTTTATATACTTAAATAAGCACTTAGGAAAATTCTCCAAAAATACCCATAAATCACTTTTAATATGTTTGCTGAGATATTTAAAATTTTGAATCAAAGCTAACATATAATAGCTGTAATTAATTTTAAGCCCAATTTAACCATTTTCTTCATTAGAAAATTTTGATATATCCACATTAATTCAGAAAAAATGAAAATTGAAATCCATACATAAAATAATATTTCTAACATTATATCAAAATCGCAAGGCATTTAGATGTCATTTGGTAGGTTTTTTAAATCATAGCTCATCATAAAATCTATATGAACCAACAAAATTCATCAACAAGCATATATATATATATATATATATATATATATATATATATATATATAACATTCAAAACATGACTTAATACTTGGCAAAACATACTCGGATTTGATTTAGAACTGAAAACAAGAAATATAAGAGGTAATCAATTATTCACCTTTGGCTTGTTGTTAAGAAGGTTGAGATTTGCTCTTGAATTAATTTCTTTAAGCCTCTTTCTTTTATCTTCTTCTAATGGTGGCCTTCCATGTTCTTATTTTAGTTTTACTTTGTGAATGTGGTAAATGAGAGCGGGCTAAGGGTTTAGGGTATAAAAATATAACCTATTCCTATTTTTCCCTTATCTTATTTCTTCTTTCTTATTTCATTTGTTTGCCCATTCTTATGGCACGACTATCCTATAGTTTTACAAATCTCAATCTCTTAACCAATTAATCTTTACATTATTCTACTTAATTGATCCAATTAAATCTCCTAAATAATGTTATTTAAAATTAGGGTCGTTACAACCGTCTTTCTAGTCCGTTCTTTAAACATTCTGTTGACTAGGCATTGATAGGTCGGTCCAGCATTCTTTAATCTAAATGGCATTACCACATAGCAATACAATACAACATCGATAAAGATGATGGTGTGCTCCTGATCGAGAATGTGCATCGAGGTTTGGTTATATCAAGAATACGCATCCATGAAAGAGAGCAATTCATGTCCCGTGGTTGAGTCTACCAGCTGGTCGATCTTTGGTAGGGTAAAGATGGCTTTTAGGCACGCCTTGTTCAAGTCTGAGTAATCAATGCATGTTCACTATTTTCAGTTCATCTTTCTCACAAGTACATGATTAGATACCCATTTAGGGTAGAGGGCATCACGAATAAACCCATTACCTTTGAGACTATCCACCTCCTCTTAAAGGGCAGCAGATCTCTCTGGATCCATGTCATGCCTTTTGTTTAACCAGGACATGCCTTGGGTCGATGTTTAATGCATGGCTCGCAATGGTAGGTGAGATCCCACACAAGTCAGAATGAGTCCAAGCGAACACGTTAAAATTTGCTCATAGAAAACCAGCAAGTTCTTTCATCATCGGGAGGGTGAGCTGTGATCCGATCTTTAGGAACCGTAATGGGTCGTCGTGGCTAACCATGATGTTGATCGTCGGCTCAGTTGGTGTAGCCTTGGTATCTTCGGATTCCTCCTTGTCATACCTCGGATTTATATCTTTATAGAGCCAATTGTGGCACCCAAGCCAAGGCTCAGGCACTGGTTGTCAATCTTAAGCAGTTTGGATGCAGAGAGACTTATCCACACCCTTACCTTTCTCCTTTCATTGTGCGTCTCTCAATTTAGCCATGTAGCAGGAATGTCCAGTCGCCTAATCAACATACATAACTCCAACACCATTATCAGTTGAGAAGTTCAAAGTCACACACCATGGGGCAAGAGCTTCCCGAAACTCAACTATTGATGTTGGCCTAAAAAAGCATTGTATAGAGAGTCAACATCAAAGACAACAAATGGTAAAATCCACACTCTCATGCGATTACCTTCTACTAACTCCAAAAGCAATTCGACATATCTGATTGCATTAGTCGCAGTATCATTAAAGCCATAAATGCGGGCTTTAGACGGTTTCAAGTCATTGGCTTCTGTCTTCATCTGATTGTAACCCTTTTTTAAAATTATATTTGTGGAACTTCTACAATCAACCAAAATCCTGCTCACTAAGGCCGAGCCGATCATGGCTGAAATGACTATTGGGTCGATCGTCGGTGTCTCCACCTTAATTGCATCTCTGTTTCCGAACATAATATCATCTACCATTGTAAGCTGTTGTTTAGCCGAAGCACCACATTCTATACTCGAACAACATTCAAAATTAATATGCTTGATAGCACTAGCATAACGTTCCATCTTGTGCCAGCTCTTATAAGTTGGATGCGGTTCCCCGACTATTGTATTGGTCACTGATTTTCCACCGGTCCGCGTAGGTTCCTCGGCCCTCTATAGAGCTTGTCCTCGGTTGGGGTCGGATGTCCCTACCCACCATCCTGTGAGGCTTCAACAAACTACTGTAATTTTCTTTCCCTGATTAGTTTCTCGATAATATCCTGAAGAAGCCTACATTCATTCATGTTATGACCATAACATTTGTGGAACCGACAATATATTTTCCAGTCTGCTTCTGCTTCTCCGTTGATTCTTTCGAAGGTGGCTTCATGTACTGCATGTATTGCAGGTAGACAAATAGACATTCTCTAGAGATTTATTTAGTGGTGTGTAGGGATCATACATTGGAATCCTAGGCTTTCCTCTTCCAGAATCCCTTTTTCGTTCGCGGTTCCTATCACCATATTTCTTTTGCTGATTCGGCTTATTTTGGACATTTACTTGAACTTTTCCAAAACTATCACCCGACTTCTTCACTGCAATGTTACTATATACTCCTTTTCCACTTGGTCCCATGATATTTTTCTTCTCATAGCATCTAGCTTCCTCTTTCCCTAAATACTGTTGCGGGGGGTTTGCCAGCTAACCAATCGCCAAAGTCAGATTTCGGATCAATTCCTCTCGTTGCCGCCATCAATATTGAATGGTTGTTCAGATTACTGACTTTTGTGACAACTGTATAAGATCTCTTCAAATAATCTTTCAGTGACTCTCCCGGAGCTTGGATCATGCTAGACAGGGATAACACATCTTTGGGGCGAGTTGCATGCATACGGACATGCTCGACAAACTTCGTTACTAAATCGTCAAATCTAAAGATTTGACTGTAAACATAATCTCGTAAACCATATCATCGCTATTCCAGAGAAAGCGATAAGAAAAAATCTACACGTGGTTGCATCATCAGCTCGTGCGAAATCCATCAGCCATTCATATCTTATGATGTGCTGCCTGGGTCGATTTTTTCCTCATAAGCAGACATTGACGATATGCTGAACCTCCTTGGATACACGGCATGTAAGATATTGCCAATGAACGGAGAATGGCTCATCGAGATTCCCCAATCATCATTGGTCAAGCCTTGGCACTCCCTCACTGGCTGTCTAGCCATAGTTGACAAGTTTGGCGTTTGGATAGTTGGAACCAAGCAGTGGTCATGCTCCACCTCACATAAATGATACGGTCGATGTCTATGGGCCATTCAACGCCTTCTTTGCTCAACATCTTCACGATGTATATTACGTATGTTCACTTCATCGTCATTTCCGGGTGGTAACTGGTCTACATCCACCTGAACTCCAACATCTAAATCAATTGCAGTGGCTCCAACATCGAAAGGTAGGCTCCCTCCTTTGGAGGAGGGATCGACACCGATCCCTCAGTCTCGGCAAGCCAAGTTGGCTTGCATGTTTATGTTCGAAAGCTTCTGAATGATTTCTGTCAATTTTGTGACATCGCCGCCGATTGATAACCATTTGATGAACTAGAACTCTCTGATCTAGAATAAGGGCTAGGGTCTCTCTTAGCTTGTGGCGTTGCTGTTTGAGTTGGTTCATTAGATCGATATTTGCCTGAATTTGTTGTTTCAACCGTCAGCGACTATCCACTAACTATGTCGTTAGATTATAGAATTTAGCTCTTATGATGGAATCGGTCTGATTCTGGACATCAACGGGATTGGTAGCGTTCACATCTAGTGGTAGATTGCTTGGGCCTCCTTGTTGGATGCTAGCGTTCTCAATTCCTTCTGCATTCTGAGAGGTAGATCTGGTGTTCTTAACCATTGTTGATTATTTTCCTTAGACCTTTGTAAATCTGAATAGAAGAACAAGCTTCTTGATGATAATTCCAGATCTCTTCAGTGGATTTATGCAATCCAGTAGCAACAAAGGGATCCAAATAGGGTTGAGAATCTCGTTCTCAGTGGAAGCACCAAAATGTTTGCACCAAAAATTGGCTGAAACACCCAATAGAAGTTTTGTAGAGAAATAAATGAAGAATATAAAAAGGAAAACAAAGGAAATAAGCAATTAAATAGCAGAAAATCAAAGCAATATCAAGAACATAGCAATTTATAGCGATTCGGCGTTGTTTGCCTACGTCCACTTTGAATAGATTGCTTTATTAATCACTTTGTAAACTGAGTACAATAGGGCTCGGATGAAAATCTTTAGTGTTACAATAGAATACAAAGTAAGTAGTAGAGTAAAGTTCCGAAAATGAATAACCAATCTGGTATTTATAGAGGTAGACTGCGAAATTTCTCCTTGAAAATTCGGCAGAAGAATCTCCAAAACCCTATGGACCCATAAGAGGGATCGCATGGCTCAAATCCCAAGGAATAGGGATTGGTGTCGTTATCTATTTTATAGAATTTGGCGGTGCGATCCCTATGGGAGCTTCCCCGTGTTGTAATATGCTTAGCCTCAAAATTTCATGCTAATTGGATTAGTAGAACTTGAGTTATTGCTCGGTATTTGCTGCACGATGGCTTGTTTCCTAATTCTAGCCGATCCCTCTTGAGAGAAGAGGGCCGATCCCTCTTGCTTCATCTTTTTTAGATGCGATCCCTAGGGTCCCTATATCTTGCCCACAAAATTTCATATGTATTCGACTTATGGATCTTGAGATATTTATTGTTTCCCATTGACTTGCATATGCTTGGATGAAACATGTCGATCCCTATGTTGGAGTATAATTATGTAACAATCCTGATTTTGGTGGTTTTGTTAATGTGGGTCTCGGAATGGGGTGTCACAGATTATAGCCAATCTCACCTCTATTTGAACTATATTCCATGCTTCGAACATTTTGGATTGCACATCCCTCAATTTTGTTTAACCACGACTTCATATTAACATCTATACTTAACTTCAGGACCACACAATCACCGCCCTGGACTTAATGGCCTTGATAACAAGCGAATCTAATTTGTCCACTCGGTTCGAATATAGCCGGGTCAAAATGCCAAATAACAATAATAGAGTGCAAAGCAACTAGAAGCTAAACAAGGAACAGCGACGGTTATTGATTTATAGAGATAGTAAGATAATTTTATCTAAATAAAGGAAAAAAGTAAAATGAGACCCTTATTTGAAAGATTATGTTCAAAACAGATGAACGAAGGGGTTATAAAATTATCTAATCTCACCCAAAATCCAGAATAATCCACAAGAAGTGAAACTAAAAGCTGTTCCATTTGAGCCATGCAGTTGTCCAAAAACTAGGTTTGCAGCTGCTCTAATAATTTCAAAGCCTCGCTCAAGTCAGTATAGAAATTTTGAACCTAAAGTGCTATGTTTGAGCCATGTATTGGCCCAAATGAAGGATTAGATGCTGCTTTATTGATGTAAGAACCTCACATGTCAAGGAAAAACATGAATGCAACTAGAAGAATATAAATTCAGATTTAATTGGTAATGAAGCTCCAGAATTACATTAGCAAAGATTGGAGGGGGATTCAGAAAGCTTTCATCATCAAAGCATCGAACATGAGAAATAACTTAAATCAAGAATTTGCTATACGAGACAGATGAGAAACAAGAGAGGGATGAACGGTAGAAATTGCGAGTAAAACGAGCTTTTAATGACAAATGTTCAAAAAGAAGACAATTTCTCGACGGTCATTAAAGCGAAAGCAAAAGGAAGAATCGAGAATAAGAGATAAGTGGTGCTAGGGTTTGTGGAATGCAAACAGTGTCGGGTAAACCGATGTGTAAGCCCAATATGTAAATTGGTTGTTTTATATGCAAATCCTTTTGTTGTTAAAAAAGAAAAAAAGAAATGGCAAGATCCATATTAACGTAATAGTGACCAACAGCAATTATATGGCAACGAAAAAAATCAAGTTATATTGATAAACTAGTAGCAACAGGGAAGTAATTTACAAAGATATTGAGCACATGAAAGCTGCATTGCATTTGCATAAATAGGAAGCCGATTAATGCTGGAAAAATGTATAGCCAGGGTACATCTTGTCGATGGAATGAATTTTAAAAGTTCAAATCAATAAAGAACTTGACGTACAGACTCATTTTTCAGTGAGACCCACTAATATTCATCCCTCACAAGATCCGTTTAAATAATGACAAACATAAGCGGTGTGCCATATTAACGTATCGCATTAAAATACAATATTTGCGACATAAAGTAGTAGAAGATCAAAGTCAAAACAAGCAAGCTATTTGTACACTAAACGTCCGCGGCAAAATCATGAAAACAAAAGTTTAATATTATTGTGGTCTAACGTGATGGGCTTCGGTTGTCGCCTTCCCCTTTAAAACCACTGAGTATGACACACCTGTTCTTTTGATTTGTTTCTTCAGTTCGCTGTACATCGAAATTCTTTTCCTTTTGTTTTTATCCTTCAATGCGTCAGGGAGGCCAAAATCCGAACACTTAATGGAGAAAAGGACCAACGTTGGTGAAAATCTAATTCATTCTCCCTCCGTCTCTTTCTTATAATAACTAACATCGTTTCAAAAGTGTTTTGTGTTTTACTTTTTCAATGTTTATCATACAAAGCGAGAATGACAGAAAAAAAATATTAAATTTTAAACCATTACGATGATGAACTAATGACAAAATGATGAAACGACCAAAAAGAAAAAAAAAATCACAACACCAAAAACAAAATAATTCTTTTTTGCTATTTATATATCAACTTTATTTTTCGAATTGCTTATTATATGTCGATTATTGAACAAAAACACAAAACTTAAAAATGACAAATAACAGAAGATCTATTAATTTCGTGTTTGGACACTAATTAATTTCAACAATGCTTCCATCCTCTTGCATACTACGCCGTCTCTGGAACTAACAAGAAAGACATAAAGAAAGCAGAGAAAGGAAGTAGAATGGTTTCGTGGCTCATTTTTTGGTGCTAAAGATCCCTAAAAGTAATCAAAAATCAACATGAAAGCAAAACCGTTACTTTACATAATTTGTTTTGCTCTACAAAAATATTTCAAACTAAATGTACAAAGAAAAAGAAAAAATCAAATGAATAATTTCTTTTTACATAATATGCAAATATCTGCAGCAAAAGCTATACATCCTTGCAAAAATAATTATTTCAGTTTTTACAGTAATATTTGCTTTAAAAAGCTACGAAAGTTTGATTAAACTTCGTGTGGAAATGTTGTTGGATTTTACGTAATTTCAAGATAAGAAAGTTTCAGAGCGAAGAATGGGCTTTATATATTAAATTTGGAATTAAGGGGAGAATCTTAATTTTGCATTTTTTTTTTTACACAGCAAATTCTTAGCTTTATAGTAAAATTTGAAATTATTTCTATGAAATAGGATCAAGATGCCGTTAATAAAATTATACAGGCAAAGTTTTCTTGGTAAAAAACAACAATATTACCATTAACCCAGAGGGAGAGATTAGACTAGCGGTCAAAGCAACGTGATGGTAGGAAAATTTCAATAGTAGTTTTGTTTTCTATTGGGAATTTTTGCTAAAAAGGATTTTTTTTTGCAGGGTGACGATTTCTAAAAACACACTTGTGAAAAGTTAAGTTCTACGAAAATTTATAGAAAAAAAGTAAATAAAGTTATCATTTTTAGTCATATAAAAATAACGATAAACGAATTTATCATTTTCTAGCATAACTTCAAAAGATAAATGAGTTTATTATTTTTCAGTAAAATATCCTTAAAACTAATCATTCTGAAGAATTGTTCCTAAAATTTATTATCCTGAAATGAGAAGCCCTTTAATCTATTTCCAATTCTTTTTTTATTTATAAATAACATTTTGTGTAAAGTAATACTATATTGTAAATATAGTATTAATTTAATACACGTAAATAGACACAGGGAAAAAGTTGCAAAAAATTTTAGTTTCGAGGACAACAAGTTTGTTTTTTAATCTGAAGGTCACTTTTTAGTATAAACTGAAAATGATAGTTACAACTATCATTTTGTGATTTACACTAACAAGTGTCCTTCAGCCTAAAAACAAACTTTTTGTCCCTGAAACTAAATTTTTTTCTAGCTTTTTCCTTAAACCTAAAAACCCCAATTTAATATACCATTTACACAAATAATGTTATATTAACATAGCATTTTGTTAATATTGTTTATTCAGACCAAACTATTTGAAAAAGTGTCCGTAGTTTAAAGATGGGGAATTAAATTAAAGGACAAAGATTTGTATATATTTTGCCTCAAGGACACGACCTCAATATTTTTACCACAGTGACAAACATTCTTCTAAAAACTAGTATAACCGCACAACGGTGGAGAAACCGACCGTTCGATTGTATAACTTTGATAAGAAATATACATTTAAATTTTTTGTTAATATTACTTAAACATTAAGTAATAATATGTTGGAAAAGAATAAATTGAGATTTGAATCTGAAAATATGAATTTCAAATTTAAATATTAATCAAAGTATTAAAAATTGTTGATTTGAAATTGAAATTTTAGAATTTGAAAATCATAATAGATTTGAATTTGAAATATTTGAAGCGTGAAATAAAAGGAGGAAGTTTAGGGAAACCGCGATGAGATAAGATCCACGTTTTTAGGGAAACCGTAATAGGACAAATTCACGTTTTTTTGGCTTCAGAAAAATTGATTTTGGCCAGTGACAGTAAGCAAACCTCGCTAACGGTCGGTTTGATTATTCGTAAGGACAAATATTTTCCAAAATTATTCATAAGAACAACAAAACTGCTACCGAGCTAAAAACTGATACCTAAAAATTACTACCGATAACTACAAACTGATAACTAAAAACTGCTATCAATAACTAAAAACTGATACCTATAGAAAGTTGTCCTTCATGATAAATTATTGAAGGTCTGTCCTTGAGGCTAAAGGCTGTGAAATTTTATCCTTGACAATAATTTTATGCTTAAAGATTTCCTAAGTTTTATCATTTTAACTAATTCAACTCCTAAGCTTTGTTTCATAAACTATTCCCGATGGCATATAGAAAAATATCCAACCAATTTGCTAACTCAAAACTTTGGTTATTGCTCTTGTGCTTTAGTTAGTTGTTTGAAGATGATCCCACTATGTATGGGCGGACGCAGGTCGGTTTGGTGAAGTTTGAAATTAAACCGCTTGCACACCGCATCAAACGGTTAATCAAAATTACACACCATTATACTACCATTTTAAACTGTTCGGCTTCGGCTTGGTTTAATGTAATAAGGTCTAGTTTTGGTCCAGTCCGATTTGAACGCATACTACATATGAAATAAGAGAATTACTTTTATCAACAATTAATTTACGAAGACAATTGTGTGAAGCTTTTATATTTAAAGGTTAAAATACACAAGTTTATACTGAAACGAAAGATTAGTTCTTAATTGTACGAATATTTCATTTTGATATTTAGGTACAAGTGAGATGTTTTTAGTAAATTAACCAATCATCAACGTTGATCAATACATAATCATTAACTAACACAACTAGAATAAGATTATAATTAACATTTATCGAAAAAATAAGTTGAAAAATATCATACTAAAACTACAACCTTTTACTTTACGACAACAATTATTACTGGTATAATATAAGTTGAAAATAGAATATACATTGTTAAAATATAAAATAAGATAGGACATAAGATTAGTAATATAAATATTCAGTTCGGTCCGGTTTAATATGGTTGGTTCAATCATTCAAACCGTAATCGAACCGTATCGATGCGGATTGGTTTGAGGTACTTGCTTTGGTTAGAAGATTCCGTGTGTATATCTGTACCGGTTTTGTGGTCCGGTACGAATGGTTTCCGTATAACGGTACGGTTATGCCTATCCTATCACTGTGTTCTGTCTTGTAATCTTTGACTTCAAAAAACTCATTCTAAACCAAAAGGTTGTTTTCCTATTACGAATTATATCTTTTAAACAATTCTTGGGTTCGAAAGGTTTTCATATAGATTCATATTATAACACATGTTTAAATGATAGAGAGGACAAGTTTATTGAACTTACGTGTTTTTCCATTGCAAGGTGAAAAAAGGTGCAATTGTCCGATTCTTGTTAAAATTAAAATCCGAGTTTACGTGGGTAATGAGTTAAAAAAGGGCAGACACAATTTAATTTTCTTTCGTAGTTCATCTGTTTCAAAGTTCTACAGCAAACATTCAAAAAACAAAAGGGGCAATTAGTTTGATAGCATCTGCTTTTACCGACTTAATCTGGGAATCGATATAACCTCTTTCTTCAAAAGTGTGATTACGTGCAGTTTTTGATAACTTGTATATAAGACTGCAAGAAGACAAGACATGTGATAGCCGCACAGATTAGTACATATTGCACATGGATTTACCATTCATGTTCTTAACTAATACATTTTCAATTATCTAAACGAATATTCGTACGGTTTCTGGGAAGACAGAGCCATCTGATAAAAAGCTTACTGTGCTTTGAATCGGAATAGAGCTCAAAACAAAAGAAACATGCAGATTTATTCTTTTATATGTGCACTTACTGTACTTTGAACCCGAATGTTAATAATACGTCCTCGCTACTTGCAACTATAATATTAAATACGGTGTATAAACTATGCTATATATAATATAATCTTAGATCAAGGTTGAGACGGATCAAGAATAATAGCACATTTCATCACTACACGTAACATGATGAGGAAGAAATAAGTGATAACAGCATGTGGCTATAGGAGCAGGAAATGAGTGATAATATCATGTGATTATATGATAACTACTTCGTTGGTGATTTCGTTTTTAAAACGAAGACAGAGAAAATGGACATATTTTCTTTTCAATCTTCGTCACCACTCACGTGAATTGATTCTTTCTTCCAAAACCCTATGTAATCAAAGCGAAGCAAAAGCAAGTAAGGTCACTTCTGTGTCCTTTCTCCAGTAAACGGATTAACCCAACTGTTTCCACTAACTTCGATATCTAGCTATCAGCTTAAAATTAAATATTAAATAAAACAACACCGTTACTTTTAAATTTATCAAATGAACGGGGAATTAATAATAAGATCATCCGCAATGGTGTGGAGATGCCAACATGTTAGATATATTTTAACAAAATTTATATAGTACAACTTTATCTTTATTAATAGTTGACTTGGAAGCTCAAAGTTTTGTTCCGACAGTGTACTTCTCAAAATACCATTTACCAATGTATAATTTAATTATTATCTATATTTCACGTACAAATAACTAAAATAATTCGTAAAATCATAATCATGCAAGTGTTATTCATATTATTTTCAGCTTATTATTTTTAGGATAGACTGGAAGTATTCAAACTAAGTTAAAACTAGTTAAATTTCTTTACAGATTCAAACCATCTATCGACGCTTAAGAGTAAGATCTACCAAATATTTAAACAAATAAACATCATTTAAAATTCATTATTTATTAGTTAATAATATAAATAAAATTCAAACTAACATGAAATTAAATGTTACAACATAGAACTAAAAATTCAAATTAACTATACATGATTTTAATATAAAAAGATGACTAAATATTTTTACAAATCATTTTATCTTGAATGGGTTAATCACATATAAACTTACGCGCAATGCACATTCTATAATCATGCGCGAAGCGCGTGCCGTAACGCTCGTTTTATATAAAGATATTGGTTTATTCTGACTTGAAGGTAAGAGAATAAAAGAAAAGAAACGGGCGGAAGATGGACAAAATGCAAAAAACTAAAATAATATTGTATAGGGGATTAAAATAAGTTAGAAAGTTATACTTCGACATTCGATTTATTTTACAATCATGCATGCTAGCACATGTGCATCCACCGGCGTAGAACCTATCATCTTATTCCGGAGTGATTAAGACTTTTTAATTTCACCCCTTTTCCTAAAAAAAAATTAATTTAAAATTATCTATATCATTAAACTGGTTTTGATGTAAAGAATTGAAACTATAGCATATGATACACATATACTGTATATATTTTTATTTCGATAATTTTATACATATACACAGTATTCGGGTAAAAATAATAATAATTATATATATATATATATATATATATATATATTAAAATTTGTATATATATTTACATCTTTTAACTTACAATTAAATTTATATTTATGTAAAATAAATACATATAAATTCAAATGACAATTTTGTAAAATTTTCAATATAATATCTAATGATTTAAAATTAGTGATCGGATTTTTAAATTATACTTATTATTTTTATCTAATTATTTCCGTACAGAAATAAGTAATTTAAAAAAAGAAATAAAAAATCTACCCAAAAGCTATTTTATACGTGTATAATTAAATATTTTATTAATACTCTATTACATATAATTATATGTTTTATTTATGTTATATATAAATATATCAAACAATTTAAACATTATTTAATGTATATATATGTATGTATGTATGTATATGTGTGCATGCTACTTTATAGTTTTTAAATATTTCATGTGTGATCGTGTGTGTGTATTTAAATTAATTTATTGTATTGAATTTGAAATTATTTCAAACGCATATAAATATAAAAATTAATTTACTATAGTAAAAAAAAATGTTAATTTGATACATACACATGTACATATTATTTTATAATATTTTACACATTACAATTATTATTTCATTATATATATATACACACACACACACACATATATATATATATTCATACATATATACAAATATATTAATTTACTAACGGTTTTCTCTCCCATGGTGAGACGACGAACATGCAATATTCACTTCACTACGAGATTTGGTGCCTAAAACCGTTTTATGATACCAAATCCTAAGCCGATATAACCCAATTCTCGGAAGGGAGAAGCGTCCATATTTTGAGGTTCTAATTTCCATAATTTCTCCGTCGGCGCTTTCAATTTGGGAATCGGGCAAGTAGGCTCTGGAGTTCATTAGTGGCGATTTTGGGGTTATGCTTATACCCACTGTCTAATACACAATTTGGATACTGCAATCGATTTTCCACTTTGGATTTGGTTATAATTTGAATACTTGTTTGAGATTCAAAGTAATATTCTTTTCGGCGTGTACAATTTTGGTAGGCACAACAACGCTCAATCTTTCAGTGCCTAGCATATAGATTAAATTTGTGGGTGTTTTGGCATCTGTAATCTTGGTTTGATTTATGAAATTTGTGAAGATGTCAAAACAATTCATGGGAACTGCGGTTGTAATTCCGTTCATTTATCCATGTGATTTAAATTCAAACAATTTAAAGAAAGTAACCAACACAATAACTAGTGCCTAACAATTTCCCACTGGTTTGGGCATTTGGATTAATGGTGCGACCTATGATATATGCGATGATTTCAAGAAAAAATTATGGGATATAAAACTTTAGTTTTGCTTCTAGAACTATATTTTGACATATTGATGTTTGCGAAGAAGTTCAGGGGATCAGTTACCTACAATTGATTAATTCACATTCCTATGTGCGTCCTATCGTGTTTCAGTTGGTGAGTATAAGGGTAGAAATGATTTTGTGATTGAATCAAGGCTCTTCTCCATTGAACGGTAAACCAGGTGTCTGGATGATATTATGGACTGACATCGACTTCAGCCTCAAAGGAGTCCACTACGACACTAACAACCCAATCATGATTGAAAATCGAAGACGTTGGTATGGGTTTTAGGTCTACATGAACCCTTATTTGTAGATCTGACGTGAGGAACACCATTCAGATACTCGAAGATTGCTTAATCATTAGGTTGTTGGATGCCTGAATTTATTGCCAAGCATGGGGTAGATGTTCAGAATCATATTAAAGGCTTGCATAAGGAAATAGTTGATGTTGGCAGGGTTCTTTGTAGTACAAGGCTATGGGTTAGTAGAGGATGTCTCGTTGATGATGCATGGTGGATTTGCGCTTGCGGTTGCAATTAGGGAGAAAGAGTCACGTGAGTTTTCTTGTGGGTATGTTGGAAAAGAAGTGAACGCGTGATGGAAACACCTGCTATGCAGATATTTCGTGCTTTACATTATGCAATTTGCTATCTTCTGCTATGATGCATGTATCTTATTATGCTAGTTTAGGTATTTAATGATTGGGCTTGATTAGGTAGAGTGGTGGATAAAGGAGTTTATGATTGTAAGTGCTGTGTATTTGTATTTGCTGCATTGTATTATACATGTATTATGTTTATTAGTTATTAATATATGAACCCATTTTCAAAAAAAATTATTCATACATATATGTAAATTATCAATACTAATGTATATAGAGGGATTAGCATGCCCATTGCGGTATAAATCCCAACATTCATACATGGACATGTTAAACTATGTACACATTATTATGCTACACATGCATGTATACACATATGTGTATATGATACACATATCATATAATATAATACAAATATTATAATAAACAAAATATTGACTTTTGTGAAACTAATTTTGACAAAATATAAATAACTTAGACCTTATGGCCCAATAAGGTCCAAATGGAAGATATTTTTGAAATTTATCAATTTACTCCACCATGGGCTGACCCAGTTTAAACAATATTATCATAGCCCAATAGCCTATGTAGTCTAAATTAGCCATATCACTGTTAATTGATTAAGCTTATAACCCAGTTAGTAGGGTGTCTAGAAAAGCAATATTGAAGGATTAGGTTACCCTATCCTACTTGGCAACCGGCCTGGCCCATAAAGTTATGTGAGCCAAATTTTGGCCCTAATAGAAAATACGTAATTGTTTTTAGCATAGCTAGCTGGCATTGTAGTAAGCTGTCAACATAATATGGAAAATGCCTAATTTTAATTGGGTCTTAGGCTAATTTTCAAAATTATTTTGAAAATTAAAACAAAATTTTTGAATTTAAAAGTCAAATTTAAAATTATTATAAGATGTTATAATATAGTTTTTCAAAATGTTTGCAAACATATAAAGTATATTTCTAAACTTTCAATATTAATTAGATTAAAAAATAAATAAGTAAAATAAATAGTTAATTAATTAAATATACATGTATAATTTATATAAGATATATATCATGTTGTGTTAAAATGTTTTAGACAATGTTAAGTACACATATATATGTGCAAAAGAACTTTCAAAATTAACAATATTTAATTAAAATTATTTAGTTAAATAAATTAACTAAAAATTAATTAATAAATAAAATACATACATACATACATATATATATATATATATATATATATATAAAAGGATATATGTGTATGACTATAAATATTATAGTATATACATTCAATACAATATATTATGATTGAATGGTATAAAATTAATTAAAATGTTAACTAAATAAATTAATTAAATAATATTGATTAATTAGTATAAAATGGTATCTTGTAACAAAGGGATAAATGATGCTTCAAGTTGCTGATGGATCTATTGTATATGCAAAGGCAGTTGGAGACTTTCATTTGAGTTTATCGAGTGGATTTGTGTTGATATTAAATAATAATTATTTTGTTAATAATTTATTTGTGGAATAATATCTGTATTTAGATTGTTGATACCGGTTATGTTTTTCACATTGTTGATAATGTTATGAACATTATTTTAGATGGTATAGCCTGTGATGGTATTTTATAAAATGGCATTTATGCAACCAATACAAATTATGTCTGTTCTATGAATAGTTCTTCGAATAACAATATAAATAATAATTATCTTTAGCATTGTAGGCCAAGTCATATAAGTGAGAAACGACGGCACAAGTTGAATACCGTAGGTTTTATTCCGTCACTTGATTATTAATCATTTAACACACATGAGTCGTGTCTCAAAGGAAAGGTGACCAAGCACTCTACTGTGGGAGCAGTGAAAGAGTTAATGAGCTCTTGAGTCTTGTATATAGTGATGTATATGGCCCAATGCCAATAATAACTAAGGGTAATAGTTCATACTCTGTAACATTCACTGATAATTTCTCAAGACTAGGATATGTGTATCGTATGAAGCACAAATCTGATGCCTATGGGAAATTTATTGAATATAAGGAGTTAGAAAACCAGACGAACTGTAAGGTTAAGATTCTTCGATCCTATTGAGGCGGTGAATACTTTAGACAGGAACTCCAACAATACTTAAAGATACTGGGATTGTCTCTTAGATTACTCCACAACACATTAGATTACTCCACAACACAATGATGTGTCCAAGCGAAGAAACCGAACCCTATTAGATATGATTCATTCCATGATGAATAAGGCTGAGTTACCTTTATCTTATTAGGGATATGCGCCGGAAACCATAGCGCATGTGTTGAATTTGTTACCCACTGAATCTGTGCCAAAAATAGTATATGGGATATGGGGTGGAAAGAAACCCCAATTCAAGTATTTGAAGTGTGAGGTTGTTCAGCATATGATAAGAACGTTGGTTTGAATAAACTTGAAGCAAGATCAGTATTGTGTAAATTTATAAGAGTTCCCAAAAATT
The DNA here is from genome assembly GCA_030765085.1 of Allium cepa. Classification (NCBI taxonomy): domain Eukaryota; kingdom Viridiplantae; phylum Streptophyta; class Magnoliopsida; order Asparagales; family Amaryllidaceae; genus Allium; species Allium cepa. Next base: position 317,979,075 of record CM060928.1, on the reverse strand, counting down.
CGATAGGATATATATTCTACAATACCGAAGAACAAAAGGTCATTGTTTCTCGGCATGTCTTTTTTAAAAAAAAAGGAATTTCTGTTAAAAAAATTAGCAAGTAGATTTTGGTAGAGTTAGGGGTATACCATAGGGGCAATTATGTAATTTCTTACATATATCTAACTCGATAACCGACTTTGTTCGAAGAAATGGTGTTTTCTTTCTATTATATACTTGATGTAATATATTATATTAATTAGTTAATTTAAGTAAAAGTATATTTAATAGAAAATCCATAAATGGTATATTTTGTGATAGTAGTTACAAACCATTATAGTCGTGAGTAATTTATCATAGTGAAAGTAAATGTATTATTTTAAGTATTCTTAGTCGAGGTGTATCGAGACTGGATATCGATACATCAATTGAGACTATAATATGTAACAGTCTCTAAATGTTGAACATTATATTACTTATGGATGTTAGGGGCAATAAGAGGATACGTATTATTGGTTATTGGATAACTATGACTTGATATTTTTTTATTAGTTAATATAACTAAGATGCAATAGAAAGTATTGATGTGACAAAATTACACAGTTCGGTTGACTTGAGAATATTGTTGATCTTCAATGTGGATGCTTTGCTTTGGTTATAGTTAAATCATGGCAATACTCCATTAAATAACTATAGTTGGGTCGAGTGGAAGCGTTGGAAGTGAAACACTATTCAAGAGAGGATTCGTCTCCTCAGTTATATGAGGTTAGTATCTCGGTCAACTCAAAGTCAAAGTCTCTAGCTTGAGCACTTCAGTTAATAATAATTGTTATTATTGAACCAAGGACTTTGTGTTTGGACTATAAATTTGAATATGGATGATATTGGAATTTTGACCATCACCAAATTCCATAAGTCCAAAGTGATATAGTTTTGACGAAGAGAATTTGTATAAACAATTGTTACAATCAGGTACCGCTTTATAAAGTAAAATTGATTCTACTGAAACCAAGTAAGTGATAAATTTGGCTAACATGTAAACCACCTACTAAGTGACATGTGAACGTTAATATTTGAATAGTTTGATGTTAAGTGCTGATCAACTTTACACTTATCGAGTCGCACAACCGAAAAGATGAATATTCCTGACCAAACGATTTGATTAATTGTTATTGTTATAAATAGTTATCATTTATGAAATATTAATCATAAACTTCAATGTTTATTTCTTGAACAAATATTGTTAAATGTATTTAGAAAAGTTATAAATATATTAATCGATATACGATATCGATACATGTTTAAATTGGATTTAAGTGCAAAATGTTTGTTCGGGCTTTAAATGAGTTTGAAGCTCACATAGGGGCTGATCATTTTCGACCATAATAGGGGCATGGTGTGGCTATATGATGGTGCTAGAGATGCTTTGAGATGGAGGGATATGATAGAAGAGAATTGGTAAGAGATAACATAGGATCTTGATCCTAAAATATCTCTAAATTCACCTCTATATAGGATCTCTACCCACACTTATTTCAGTATTTTTTAGCCTCCATATCCCCCCTCTAGATCTGGCTGAACTCTCCTCCTTTATCTCTCTAATTTTCTAATTTTAAATTAAATCAAAAATCAAGTGTTATTCGATAGCCAGTGGTCAACGGTTCAGGGACTAGCAATCCATTGGATCAGAAATCCATTTAAGGAAAAAAATTCATCATTTCAAGATGTACTTATAGGCATTAGTTATCAGGTATACTCCTAAAATGTTTATGACAATTGATCAATGTATATAATGTTTATTTATTATATATTATATCATTAATTAGGTGATGATTCTAATATGTGAATATATTGTCACGGTTTGACAAGTTATATGTGTACATAAGTTTTATATTTTTACAAAAGTTTATCATGTATGTACATCACATATTAATCAATCGGTAGAAAATGATTTTTTTTTATAATTTTAGAATATTAAGTATTATCCAAGATTTAAAAAATAGACTTTTAAATATTTTAAACTATAAAATTGTATAATATATTTTCAAAACACAAAATTATCATTTAGAATTTACAAAAATTTTAAAATTTAAATTTTAGTCTCAATTTTTTTATATTTGTTTATACCAAAAGGTGGCACAAACGCCTTGAGATATAAATTAGAAGAATGAAATGAAGAAAGTGAATTAAAACAAGAAAAAACGGGACACACAAGATTTATAGTGGTCGGCTAATCATTGCCTACGTCCACTTAACTTTGTTGATGATTCTGATAGCCATTTATAAAAACTGTTCTTACGGATTGGTGATGATCCTCAGAATTACAAGAGTGATTTGATAATTCATAAAGAACTAAAAAAGATCCTCCAAACAATTACCCTGTCCCTCTATTTATAGCTGCAGGTTGCTGAAATTCTCTCCACCACATCCATGCCCATGTTTCCCACGTCCAGGAGGAGTCATGCTGAGAAGATCATGGCCACAGCAGCAATACTTAGGGATCAATATCGATCCATGCTCTAGGATCGGTACCAATCCATGAAATTGCCTTATGGACCCCTCCTTTGGCCTTGTGTAGGCTCGACTTGTTTGTGCGTCCATCTCTTTTTCTATCTGCTTTTCTAAAGATTGGACCAACATGAATTTCTTGGTTTAGGGGTAGGACAATAGTGTTTGACTTATGTGATGATGATGATGATCGCTGATATGAACTTGTAACCCATCGTACATAGGATGGAAATGGTCATGAACTCCTTAACTTAGCAAAGCATATGACAAATGAACATTTTGGTGAGCTTTCAAGAATCGGTACCGAACCCTGTTTAGGGATGGGTAATGACCCATACATTTTGCTTCTTGGGCTTTGATCTTGTTGCTCAAGAGATGGGAGATGTGCAGAACCATTCTTGATGACCATGTTATTTTTGGCCTTGATTCATTGATTGCACTTGACATCTGAGCTTGGTGGTCTTGATTCTCGACTTCTTGTCTTAATAACTTTCAAGTTTGACTGATCGGTTATTTCGAGCATGACCTGGTCACCAGCCTGGGTAACATTTACCGCCCTAAAGTACATCTTATTTCCAACAATATGTGTTTTGGAACGGGACAAATTGGAGTTTCTACATCGAATTTCAATCCTCACTTCGAATGGTTGTGATCTTTTCCTCTGACTACTTTAGCCTAGCATAATGTCTTTGACTAATCGTTGCAACGTTTTGTTTAGCTTAGGTCTGCAAGTTCCTAGAAGTGTAAAGGTTATATCATGTCCTTCAAGCTTATTTTTCCAAATTCGAATACTTCCAATGATTTCCTTGTTCGAATTTTACAGGTTTGGATCTTTTTCCTTAGAATTCTAATAGCCCGATGCCATGTTGATGTTCGCATATCATGTTCTTTTCTATGCACATGTTTATGCACGCATACACATGTTCACACATACATGTATATCATCATTTCATTCATCATCTTTCTCTTATTTCTATTATTTATATTTCATTTTTTTTACGTGTAGTTTGTACCAATCCATGATCAGGGATCCCTACCTTTGAAAATTTAGGCAGCTCCTTTACCTAAATTTCTGGGTTGGGCCATTATAAAAACACCGATCCCACACTTGCCCATTCATTACTCTCATCTCTTGAGCTTGTTGTGTTGCCATTAAATTGCCTTCGACCCCGATTTGGCCCTTGCCTTGGACTACCGCCATTATGCTTCCTCCCTCATGGCCTTGAACCATCGCCGTCGTCCATTGCCTAAAATCAACGGACTTAGAACGACGAGCCTCACATCGGTTTAACATACAAGCCTCAATTTTCTTGCATTTAGCTAGGTTGTAATAATTTAAGTAGGCAACAATCGAGGAGGTGCATCGACTCACATGCATTTGGCCGTAGGCGACTCAACGTGGAAAAGTAGACTTCTCGTACATTTGACTGTGGGGATTGGAGCTGAAACCCTTTAGCCATGGGGATCGGCACCGATCCTACACTTAGTCATTTTCGATTTGAAACTTGGTACCTTGGAATCATGTTGCTCTGATCCTATACTTTGAACTTGTCAATTCGATTCATTTCTTGACCAAAGTTTAAGTTGGAAGTGCTCAAGTCGTGAACACATTGCATAACTTGACTGCTTGCTATAGACTATTTAGGATGTTTGCACTACACGACACTTTAAATAATGCATTCTTGCCTCTCATCGAGTGCGAGACCAAATTAGTCAACACATGTTAATATCCATTGGGTTTGTACATTGACTTTGCAGGGCTTTCTTTTCTGCATAAAATCGTAGCTTTTAATGCGCTCGATATCACTTATATATCAACTTTTAATAGCTATGGATCTCAAACGCTCCTTGCATCTCTCTATGATGGCCACAGGTCCTTCGATTTCTTTGTATGCTAAGTCTAATACTGAGTCCAACTCAACTACGATTCCTATAGCAAGGCATATGCCGACTTCGTTCAAGTCACATTCTGCTAGTCATCAAGTAGAACAACCGCTTCAAATTATTCCCTTCGGGCATGTAGAGGGTCCCGAAGTAGAGTGTAACGTCCCCCAATTTGAGGCCCAAGACTAATCATTACGGATGTTGTAGTCATCCATAATAATTATTTCCAAGCGACAATATGAGACTATGTTAATCATATTAATAACCAGAAGCATATGAATATGAAAAATATTAAACACAATTTTTCATAGCAAAGCTTCACATTTAATTTCACAAATGATATTTCATATTTATTACATGATCTCATTCGCAAACCAATGTCCAGAGAAATTATAATTGTTACAAAATACTCAAAGAGCGGCATATGAAGATGCAACCATTGGTTGATCAAAAATACTTTGCAATCATATAACTTTTCCATTACATCCAAATAGACAAAACCAAACTACACAGCAGAAATAGATAAAGCTCCTAATAGCTAGATTTCCTTTTGCACGTCTCCGAAAGCTTATTCGTCTAACTAGAACTTGAAAACCCTTACTGCTGACCTGCTCAAATAAGTACCCGAGAATCTAAGGGGAAAAGCAAAAACTTCGGATCAGATAACAATCTGGTGCGAATAATAACCTACCATCTCGAACCAAATAGATATCTAGTGAGACCACACCGCTGAGCGCAATGGATTTCCCCTCATTAGTATCTTAATTAAAATATCTCAACCATATACTATGCTCCTACATCCATAATTGTTTTAACATAATAATATTTTGATATGCAGACGTGCAATATACATTGGAATACCCAGTCCATGTTATTAGATTAACCATCTAAATTTCATTGACTATCCATCTTATACTTCTGTGGACTACCCATCTCATATATATTAATTCTTTGGATTAGCCATCCCCTACCATGTTAACTACCCATCATCAATGGTTTCATCAACAAAATTATGTAGACCATCCATCTCACATGTTACTATTACTTGGATTACCCATCCCTTACCATGTCGACAACCCATCACTCATGGTTTAGCTATTTAAATTATGTGGACTATCCATCGCACATACCTGATTTATTTAAAAATTGATATAGAATATCCATCACACATCTCATAGTTTTCTTAGGAAAACTATGAATCCTTCATTAACCTTGTAGAAACCATCCATCTCCATCATGATGTGGACTATCCATCTCACATCCCATAATTTTTAACCGATGATTATGAACCCATCATTTAGTAATTTAATTCATGTTACCCACATATTTAACCTATGTCTATTGGTGTCCCTAATTAGGTTATCTCCCATTAAAGTTATAACATTTTAAGTGACATACGTTGGTATCCCCAATTGATCTATGTTGAACTCATTAAGATATACATTGGTATCTCTAAGGTTCTGTAGTCAAAATAATAAGTCATATGGTTCGCCGCATTAAATAGTTTAAAATAGATCAATGTCGACACCAAGAATACTTTCGACAAGAAGGATTAAGCCATTCCACCTTTAATAAAATAACTCAAGTTTTACTAAGACATTGTTGACCTCTATCCAAGGTCGAAGACCAAAAATTTAAACTTAAAATCTTTTAAGTGTAAAACTCTTTGTCGAAAGCAATATTGTTGACTTTCATACCTTATAGGTTATCTGCCTATTGGACAAAGTCTACACTATAAATCACACGATCAATGCTACACTGCATCATTGCCTAAAATAATGTAAAAGAAGCCTTGCCGTCTTTGATGAATAGCCGTGACAAGGACTCATCGTCTTTACAAAACAATTTTAGTTTAAAAAAAACAAAGCCTTGCCAAAGTTGAATAAAGGTCGCCGACATTGATGAATATCGACGTCCAAACAAGAACATCGTTACAATACATATTTAAGCACTTCCGCAATGATTCTGCTTAGCATATGAAGTCGAAGTTAAATAAGCGGCATCACCGCCTTTTATATAGTAAACTTCGAAAGCTAAAAATAGTAGTATGCAGTGTTAATGAATCACGTAGTGCAATGCCGTCGAATTTAGGTTACCGTCATTGTCGACTTTGACACAGTTGAAATCATTTCATAACCACCTAAGTGGTTGTCCGATGTTTGCCTCCTCATCGACGTCGATACTTAAGGATGTGGTGTTGTTTTAAGCTCAATGATGATAGTAGCAGCATGACATTATCATAAATTCTATGAAAACTGATTATTACTAATTAAAGCAACCATTTTCACAAAATCTTAGGCTGCAGTTGGTTTACCATTTCTAGTTTTTGTTTTTTGTCCATATAAAAATGCACACGACGCATGTATATTTGAAAAATGACCAATTTAGAAAATGAAATTAACAAAGAAAATAGATTTTTTTTTGTATTTTTCATGCTTTGGAAAATAATGAAAGCACGAGAAAAAATTTATTCTCCCATTGTCCCTCCATCCACTCCATCGTCCCCACCATCTTCCTTCTACTCCCCCGTCGTCCCTCCACTCTTATCATATTTTGTAATTAATATTGAAAACCTAAAAATACAAAATACAAAATAACCAAACGGGCCCTTAACATTTTGTTTAATTTCTGTTGGGTAAACAAAACCTCTTCCATATTCGTTTCAGAAAATACTGTTGCATAAATTTGCAAGTTCCAAAACATATACCGTCTAATTAATTAATATGCTTAATTAACTATCATTTTAATTGTTTATCTAGCATAATAATTTCATAACAAATCATAGTTACTTGAGAAAATTCCCAAAAATTCATAGAAATTCAGATTTATTATTTTATTTACCATACAAAAATTTCAGGACCAAAAGCTACTTTTAATTATTTTAAATAACTAAAACCTAAAATTAACCCAATTTCCTCCTTATAAAATTCATAAAATATTCAATTTAATTTGCTAGATTATGAAATTAAAAACTCATCTCTAAAATAACGTTTCACTCAACATACAAAAAATCAAAGCTATTGGAGATTAAAAACTTAGATTTACCCTTAACACCCACTAAATTAATTTGTAACAACCTGCTATTTTACGATTGTATATTTAAATGTTTTATTTACATAAATATCATCGTTAGTCGGATTATAGTCCAAAATGCTACTTTTTTGTAAACTGTTGAATTGGGACTCGAGATCACTTCCATTGAGTCCAATACAGCGTTTGCAACCTTTTTGAGTATAAACATCGATATGTTTGAAGTTGTGTAGAATTTCGCTATTTTTCTGTTGGGCTTTGGGTTTGGGTTTCAGCCCACTAACTCATCTAATATCCTAACTCCTCCTCCTTACTCCTCTCCATTCATTCTACAATTTTCTAACTCTCAAGCTAAAGTAAAAATGGGGGAAAGGAGAGGAGATTAGAAGTTTCTAAGCCCTAGTTTTGCTAGGAAATTCAAGTTCTAGCTCCAAAATCAAAGAGAAGCATAGGTAAACATCCTCTTCATCTTCTCCACCTCAATCTCTCTTCGATTTTTAGAAATTCCTAAACCCTAACTTAAGAAATATTTGCTAATGAGCTTAGATTTGAGCTTCTTGGGTTGAAGTGAAGAGTGGTTGATCTTTACTTTGTTTTAAAGCTTCTCATTCGTTGTTTTTGAGTTTAAAGATGAGTTTTTGAACTCACATCTACATCTATACATTTCATTGTTGTTAGTTATGAATTCCGAACATCTATTCCATGCTCATTTGCTTTTGACTTGAATTGATTGGGTGAACTTTCCAATTTTGGTGCTGTGAAGTCAAAATCAATAAAAATCCTACCGTGGATGTTGGACATGTTATTGGGGTGTATCGAAGAGCTTAAAAGGCCGGGTTGTCGCTTGCTACAAATCCCTATTCTCCGTCACTCGTCCGATCGCTTCCGAATCGATTTGGCCATCATTGACCTAGGCTAATCTATACCCAGATGAAACAACCGGATGCCTGGTTGGTAATTTCAGAGGTTTGGTTATGGTCCATAGGGAAAAAAATATAAGACGGCAGAAAATAAAAATGACAGAGACTTGGACCAGATGTCTGGTCCAAACCTTGCATATGTCTGGTTAGTTTTCAGACGTCTGATTAGTGTTCAGACGTCCGGAGGGTTCTAAAATATTTCCAAAACCCGAATCCATACGTTTGGATTAATCCCCAGACGTCTGGAACTGTCCAGTTTTGCCTATTTGCTTATTTTTTGAGTGAATTTCTAGTGTTTATCGATTTTTGTTGATCCGATTAGTTGTTATCACTTTTATCGACTTTGATGACTTCTTTTTCTGGATTTTTGAGAATATCCATTTTGATGGATTTGGTGTCGATTTCTATAGATTTGATTCACGTCTTCGAATGTGAATTTTTGGTGATCGATTGTTTTTACAATCGTTTTCTGTGTTTTGTCACTTTAAAATACAAAGGTCTCTATACTAGTAGTAAATATTCAAACTCTTTCACAAAAAAATGATTTCAACATTACTTTTAATACAGAACTCCTTTCCAAATCCGTTTTCTAATCTTTTACCTTTACCTCTTTCGTATGAGAAATCTAATTAAACGACTTAGCAAAACAAGTGCTATGAAACGCTTGTATTTTCTTTGTCGGTTAATTCTTGGACTTGTTCGATTGAACTCTTGTGATAACTTTCGAGTGGAAATCTACAATTCGTTCGTAAATACTTAAGTTAAGCCAATGGTTAAGAGACATGAAGCTAAACTCATTTATTTACTAGCTTAGTGTAATTCACACTTTTTATTGATCAATGGTGATCATTTTATGCTTTAGACTAGTGATATGCAATGTCTCTTTGTCCACGTGGGGGACCGTATCTCGTTTTATTGAGCTTCGTCTCATTTCTTTTATAGGCTAACGACCTATGAGTTCTTTGGAGTTTCGACTCACTTTTTTGGGCTAGCGACCCATGGTCTTTGGACCGTTCATGGAGCAATCAGCTTGATAAGTCAGAGCATGAGGCATATCTTTCTAGGCGTGTTGATGTTCGTTTATGCATGTGGTGTATCTTTCTAGGCGCGTCAATGTTCGGTTATGCATGGGGCGTATCTTTCTAGGTGCGTCGATGTTCGGTTATGCATAGGGCGTATCTTTTTAGGTGCGTCGATGATCATTTATGCATGGGGCGTATCTTTGTAGGTGCGTCGATGTTCGACTGTGCATGGGGCGTATCTATTTAGGTGCGTCAATGTTCGGTTCATGGGATAGCATCTCATTTTTAATACGCATGTTGGTGAGTATTCATGCTTCCGTTTGTGATAGGCTTCCCCCTTTATGATTTCTGGATATCTAATTATTGATTTATGGAATTTGTGTTTCACCAGTTTTTGTGATTTACATTCATAAATTTTATCAATATTTGTGGTTTGGTGAATATGCTAAAGAATATGGCATTCTTGTTGGTGCTTAAGAATATTTGAGATATAGTATGATTTTTGTTGTTATTTAATGTATACTTGTTACAGTATGGAATTATTATTATCATACATTTTTATCATATCTCTTACCTATCTCATTTTCATATGATATTTATAGCTAGACTGATTCGTTTATTATTTTCTTCTTAAATAATACTCGAGTCAGACCATGGTATTTCAGGTGCTTCTGCTTAACTTCTTATCTGGGTCTGTCATCTGGCTTTTGGCTAACTACTTTATTATTATACATTAGAGATAGAGACTCCTTGATGTATACATCTTCTTTTGTCTAGCACTTGTGCCTATTCTTTTGTGTTGTAGTGGATCTTATATGACCACTACTTTGATGTACACTTCTATGTGTTATACTCATACCTATTTCCGTCTTAGTGATATGAATATTTGTTACTGATTTTGTGTTATTCTTATTTTATATTTGTTTCCAAAGACCACATAGCCACTGTGTAGAAGCTTTTAGTTTGTATCGGTATGTCGGATTTCCTTTTGAAATGAAAGTGATATTTTATCTGGCATATCGGTACCCGCACAAAGCAATTACACAGATGGTCGCTCCTCAACAACCTTATTCTTCATATTAGTCGATGGCATTACTTCGTAATGTCCTTGGCTAGTGTGATTATAGAGATGTGCATCACATAATTTTATAAATAATTTCATAAATAATTATTCTATCCAAACAATGATTAAACAACCATAACTTTGCAAAAATCATCAAAACCATTTGGATATTAGCCGAATTCAAGAACTAAAAATAGAGATAATTCATGTATTATTAACCTTAGATTTAATTATTGGAGTTGAGATATGGTGTTGCTTTAATTTCCCTAAGCTTGCTCTTAATCTCTTCTAATTTCGATCCTCTTCTTCCTGGTTTTAGTGTCCGGCCACAAAGTTTTCTTTTGTGATTGTTTTATGAATGAGAATATGAGTGGCATGAGGGGCAGAGGGTTTAAGGTAAAGGTTAGGTCTATTTCCTAGTTTACCCCTCTCATGAACTCTTTCTTTCATTAAACTTAAAACAATCTTACTTAGTTCATTAGTAGTGTCTCGAACTTTTAGATTTTCAAACCTCATTTTGGTTAACCATCTACATTATTTTATTTAATCTGCCCAATTAAGTATCCTGGATAATATTAAAATAAAGTTAAGGGTGTTACAGGCTCTCCTAATTAAAGAATTTCATTCTTGAAATTCTGTAAGGACTATTTAACAAGCATATCAAACGTACAAACAATGCAAGTACATCCTACCAATTATAAAGTCTATGCACTACACATATAGAACATACCATCATAACAACTCAGGATAAGTATCCCTAATCCTTCCATCTGTCTCCACATTACGGTCTTTCTCTTTGTCACTCCATTGGACTTCACTAATTTGGCAGCCTTGTTCCTTAACTTATTCTCGTCTCTTCCTACAACTAGAACTGGTTGTCTCACAAAAGTCAGATCCGGTTCTACTACTAAATCTTCCAATGCAAGCGGAGCAATAATAGTTTCTAGATCATGCACATACTTCCTAAGACGAGAAACATGGAACACATTATGGACATCTGCCAAACTATTTGGTAATTCTACTTAATACCTGAGTTTCCTGATCCTTTCTATAATAGAGAATGACCAACATATCTCGGTGCTAGTTTTCCTGACTTTTCAAATCATACCACACCCTTCATCGGTGGTACTTTAATGAAAACACGATCTCCAACCGAGAACTTTAAGTCTTTAAGCCCTTTTTATCTACGTAACTTTTCTACCTATACTGTGCTTCTCTCATCCTACCCTAATTAACTCAATCTTCTCTATGGCTATGCAGTTAAAGTGCTCAGCAGATTCGAAGCGGTGGAGGTGCAAAAAGCCATAGCGGGGATACAGCGAGGATATAGCGGGATATAGCGGATGGCTCAAAAATAGCATATAAAACTCGTACTTAATGTTTTTACAAATATATAAGTGGTAATTAAATGAAAAATTATCATTCAATTGAATTATAATTAATACATAAATAATTTTAAACAAAAATTATGTGCGAATATACTTTAAATAAACGTAAAACTGTTATATAACATAATTGAATTTAGTAGAATATTAGAGTATTTTCATTTCTGAAAATATATTAAAAATTAAATCAAATAAATTAGTTTCATAATTTTTGTAATGTATAAATGTAATTTTTTAATTCATTTTATTAAAGAATATATAGCGGAAATAGCAGAATATAACGGGAATAACGGGATATAGCGGAAATACCGGGGATTAAAGCGGAAAGGCTATATTTTGGAGCTATATGGAAAAATCGTAGCGGTAGAAATCCGCTATGATATATAGCGGGGTAATAGCGGGGCATTAACTACACATCTCTATGGCTTCTCTTACCATATCTTGACCAAGGACCAATCTGTCTCCGGTTCCCAGCCAACATGCTGGTGATTTGTACGACCTTCCATATAAAGATTCGAAAGGAATCATTCATGTACTAGTCTGATAACTATTATTATAGGAAACGCAACTTGGTGCAAATGGTCTTCCCATGACCCATCAAAGTGTAGTACACAAGCCCTCCACAAATCTTCAATTGCCTTATTAACTCTCTATGTTTGCCCATCCATCTATGAGTTATAAGTGCTACCATCTTAAGCTTGTACCTAATACCTCTTATAGACTCTTCAAACTTCGCTAGTGAACAAAGCATATCTATCACTGACTATACTACTAGAAATTTCATGCAGTCTAACAATATTTTTCATGGAAAACTTAGCCGATACAAATGTCACCTTGGTTAACTTAATGGGAATGAAATGTGCACTCTTGGTCAGTCTATCCACTTGCATTTCTCTATTTGACCTTGGCAACCCGTCAATAAAATCCATGGATATCAAATCCTATTTCCAACCTGGTATATCTAAAGGCTGAAGCAATCCACTTTACTTTCGATATTCAACTTTCACTTGTTGGCAATTTGCACAATGCTTCACCCATGAGCCTACATCCCTCTTCATGCCTTCCCAGAAAAAAATTCTCTTTATATCCTGATACATCTTGGTTCCTGTAGATGAATCACAAGCTTCGATCGATGACATTCTCTAAGAACTTTCCTTTTTAGGTTTCCAACATCCAAAACTTATAATCGTCCCTTCTCCCTTAACCAACTAAAACCTATTTGATCATCGATCTCAGTTCCACCTTCCAATCTTCTAATCCTTTGGACTAGCAATGTATCATCTCTCTACTTAGAAGCAATCTTTTTGATCAACACTGGTCAAACTTCCAAGTAAGATAACATGGTTGTACCTTGACTAGAACTAGTAATCGAACCTAACTACATACTGCAAGTAGTCAACACCTCTAAATCCTTCCACTCAGCCAACATGCTAACACCACATTCTGATGTTTCCTACTAAGTGCATCTGCAACTTTGTTTCCTTTCTCAGATGTATACTCTGAAAGTGCGGTGTATATACAATTATATGTGCTAATATAGTATACACGGATCGTTTAATATGGATTACAATACAAATGCAGAAATAGATGATAATAGCATTGTAAATAAAAAATAGAAAAATCACACCAGAGATTTTTATACTGGTTCGGAGCACCGTCCTACGTCCAGTCCCAGACTACTATCTGGATTTTCACTATTTACAACCTCGCTTCACCCGGAGGAACAGGTTTACAATTACCCGAACAGCCGAACGGGATTTCACGCCTCTACAACACTGAGGGCTTCAACACTTGCCTCTTACAATACTGAGGACTTCAACAAAAAAAAAAAAAAACAATTACAATTGTTGTTGACAACTTGTGCTCTTGTAAACACGGATTTGTCACTTGTAGTACACTTTTCCTATAATCTTATCCTCAAATTGTGAATGATGTTTGTGAAGATTATGGAATTTATATTGCTTATTGAATCAAAATATATGAGATAGTGTCAATGATTCAATAAGGAATGAAAGTAGTTTAGAGCTTTTTGAATGCAAGTGAATTCAAAGAATAGATAGAGAGCATATATAATCTTAATAAAACTTCTTGTTTTAATCAATGATATTGATGTGTATTTATAGAGAGAAAATAGTTATAACCCTTGGTGAAAAGTTGCAGTCAAAAGTTATGATCATTAATGAAGAAGAAGAGACGCAACTATTGAAGAAAGATGTGTCTTTTGGAAGAAGTTGTTCTCTGTTTAAAAACGGTCGACAGGTCAAAAACTAACCGGTAGACAGGTTTTTAAAAATATAGTCGTTATGTACATGTGTGCACGTTTATTGTGCACATTCAACAGGAACGGTCGACCGTTCATTTTTGGACCGGTCGACCGGTCTCTGTTAAGTTGCACAATAAAGTGCACAACCTATATAAATGTGTATATATATATATATATTATATTTTGTGCATGATTATTTGAGGATAGATTTTGACAATTTTATTACTATTATAACATCAAATAATCAACCTATAATCTAGAGTACCATATGTACGTCTTGATTTGTCGATCGCTTTAATATTGTTGTCAGCAATCAAAATCTTCATAGAAGCTGTGACTCAACATTCTCCCCCTTTTTGATTGATGACAATATAAAAACTTAAGTATAGGATCTCCCCCTGAATATGTGATTTCATCGCCTTTGCCGATGATATAACCTTTTGAATTGTCTCCAAAAGTGACTGAGCCACCATCTGAGTATTTAATATTTGTTAGTAAGCTCTTGTCTCCCGTCATATGCTTTGAGCAACCACTGTCCAATATCCACTTTCCTCTTTTCTTCAGTGGGACCTGCAAACATAGAATTAAGTTCATGGTACCCACTTTTCATAGGGTCCTAAGAGTTAGGTCTTAGGAGTCCAAACCCATTTGGGTCCGGTATCCCCTTTATATATATAATTATTATTAAGATGCACAGTATTCATGAATTGCTGAATGTATTTGTTCCTAATCAAATTGTTATTTGTTTTAGGAACCCATATTTTGATAGTCTTGACATCTTTCTTTTGAAATTTCACTATTGGTTTTGGTTTGAAATATAATAAACTAAGATTTTTCTTAGCTTCAGTTTTTTGTACTTTCTTCTTCCTTTTATTTCTAAGATGTTTCTTAGTTTTATGTTTGTTATATCCCAAACCTTGTTTATCTGAAATAGATTGTGAACTTTCAATGATTTTAGTCAAATTTTCTCGACCTTTGTTAAAGTTAGAAACATTTTGAGTAATGTCATCAAACTTTGTTTGTAAACTAGCTTTTTCTAGGTCTAGAATTTTGACTTTTGCTTTAAGTTCATGATTTTCAGTAGTGAGAGCATTATTTTTCTCTTTTTGAGCTTCTATTTCTTGACTCAAAAGAGATATTTGAGAGTCAACATTAGATGATGATTCTTGAATATTTTCAAGTTCTTCTTCTAATATTTTCTTCTCATCTTTTAACATATCTCGTTCAAACTCTGCTCTACTTAAATCTGCTTTGACTACTTTTAATTGACGTTTTATGTCTTTATATTTGACTATCAATTCAGCATTAATATCAAGTAATTCATCAAATGTAGGAATTTGTACCTCATCTTCTGTTGCCATAAAACAAACATTAGCTTGTTCATTCTCCGAATCACTTTCACTTTCTGATGAAGATGACTCTGAATCATCCCATGTTACTGAGAAGGCTCGTTTCTTTGATTTGTCCTTCTTATATTTGAATTTGTCATTTTCTGACTTTTTCTTTTGTTCTGGACAATCCTTCTGCATGTGTCCCTTTTTATGGCAGTTGAAACATTCTATAGCAGATGAAGATGGTTTATTTGATCCAGGTTTCCTTTTATTGTAGCGACTGGCTTTTCGATATTTTAGGAATTTTTGAAACCTTTAGCAATGAACGCCAAATCTTCATCTTCAGAATCTGATTCATTTTCATCTTTCTCAACATGAAATGCTACATTTTTCTTTTCTTCTTTCTGTTCTTTTCTAGCCTGCAAATTTGCTTCATAGGACATTAAATTTCCTATCAATTCATCTGGCTTCATGACGGAAAGATCATTAGCTTCTTCAATTGCTAATACTTTTCCTTCCCATTCATTAGTCAAAGAATGTAGGACTGTTGAAACAACATCAAAATCGGAATACTTTTGTCCTAACCCAATAAGTGCATGGTGAATAGTTTGAAACCGTGAATACATGTCATTGATTGTTTCATTTGGTTTCATTTTGAAATTTTGAAATTGACTTTTCAGCATGGCTATTTTGGCTTGTTTAACCTTGTTAGTACCTTCATGAGTGATTTTTAGCGTTTGCCAAATTTGATATGCAGTAGTACAGATACTAACACGATTATATTCATTTTGGTCTAATGCACAGAACAACATATTTATTGCTCTTGCATTTACGGCTGCTGCCGTTTTCTCAGCCACAGTCCATTCTGAATAATCAGTTGTTGGATTCACTATTTCTCTTTGAGTAGCATTCCAAGCATCATAGCTACTTGATTGCATAAAGAATGACATACGTGTTGCCCAATAACTATAGTTAAGACCATTGAAAAATGGAGGTCTTTGTGTCGATTGCCCTTCTGTGTAAGTGGTGTTTTGAGTGCTAGTACTTGCGTTATTTGCCATATTACAAGAATATATCAAATAACTGTGTTACGGTTATATGATGACCGTGCTCTGATACCAAATGAAAGTGCGGTGTATATACAATTATATGTGCTAATATAGTATACACGGATCGTTTAATATGGATTACAATACAAATGCAGAAATAGATGATAATAGCATTGTAAATAAAAAATAGAAAAATCACACCAGAGATTTTTATACTGGTTCGGAGCACCGTCCTACGTCCAGTCCCAGACTACTATCTGGATTTTCACTATTTACAACCTCGCTTCACCCGGAGGAACAGGTTTACAATTACCCGAACAGCCGAACGGGATTTCACGCCTCTACAACACTGAGGGCTTCAACACTTGCCTCTTACAATACTGAGGACTTCAACAAAAAAAAAAACAATTACAATTGTTGTTGACAACTTGTGCTCTTGTAAACACGGATTTGTCACTTGTAGTACACTTTTCCTATAATCTTATCCTCAAATTGTGAATGATGTTTGTGAAGATTATGGAATTTATATTGCTTATTGAATCAAAATATATGAGATAGTGTCAATGATTCAATAAGGAATGAAAGTAGTTTAGAGCTTTTTGAATGCAAGTGAATTCAAAGAATAGATAGAGAGCATATATAATCTTAATAAAACTTCTTGTTTTAATCAATGATATTGATGTGTATTTATAGAGAGAAAATAGTTATAACCCTTGGTGAAAAGTTGCAGTCAAAAGTTATGATCATTAATGAAGAAGAAGAGACGCAACTATTGAAGAAAGATGTGTCTTTTGGAAGAAGTTGTTCTCTGTTTAAAAACGGTCGACAGGTCAAAAACTAACCGGTAGACAGGTTTTTAAAAATATAGTCATTATGTACATGTGTGCACGTTTATTGTGCACATTCAACAGGAACGGTCGACCGTTCATTTTTGGACCGGTCGACCGGTCTCTGTTAAGTTGCACAATAAAGTGCACAACCTATATAAATGTGTATATATATATATATATTATATTTTGTGCATGATTATTTGAGGATAGATTTTGACAATTTTATTACTATTATAACATCAAATAATCAACCTATAATCTAGAGTACCATATGTACGTCTTGATTTGTCGATCGCTTTAATATTGTTGTCAGCAATCAAAATCTTCATAGAAGCTGTGACTCAACATACTCAATACCAAAATCATAAGCTGCAAAAAACTCCAACCACCTTTGCTGTCTCATATTTAACTCTTTTTGAGAGAATAAATACCCCAAAGACTTATGATCCATATATAACTTAAATCATTCTCTCAAGAGGTAGTGTCCTCATACTTTCAATGCAAAAATCATCGCCGCCAACTCCAAATCATGAATAAGATATTTAACTTCATGTCATTTAGCTGTAGAGAAATGTAAGCAATCACTTTAGCCCTCTGCAACAATATAACTCCTAATCTTGTTCCATAGGCATCGTATAGACCACCAAATCCTGATTCCCATCTGGAACAACTAATACGGGTGCATTGGTCAACAAATGTTTTAACTTAAGGAATGCTTCCTTGTAAGTTTACAGGATGGATCGTGTAATGTATATGCAAGTATATGTGACAAAATATATGATGCAACTAAAGCAGTAATAATCTAGGTAACTATAGAATAAGCACACCGGGATTTTATACTGGTTCGGACCTTCCATCCTACGTCCAATCCCGAAGCTCCCCTTCGGAATTCGACTATCAAACACTCTTTCTTTGCCCGAAGGAATAGGCTTGGTTACAATAAATTGTTCTTGTCAAATATGTGTTCTATAACACGGATATTGACTAATAAGAACAAATGCTTCCACTATATATCTAGAGAATATTTTCTGTGAAGAACTGAATATATGGAAGAGTGAAATACAAGTATAGATTGCTAGAGATCAAAAATATAACAGAGTATGTGAGTAGAGAGTGCAAGTAAGTTCAGTGTTCTCTTTTATTCTTGATGATATATATATATAGTTGTAGAAAGGTTCCTTGAATAGTTGCATCCTTTAACAACTGCTCTACAGCTGCTTCTGTTGGTGGTGAATAGTTGCAGCGAAGAGAAGCAAAGATTTCTATTCAAATGTGCCAGTTGAGATTTGAATTTAAATCCCGAGTTCGAAATAAGACATCTGGTATTTGTATGACGTCTGATACTATATATTTTTTGTATATAGTAGATTTTCAGACGTTTGAGTGCATCTACTAGACGTCTGGCTCTGTCTGTTTTGTTATTCCGGAGGACTTTTCCAAACGTCTGGCTTGTGCACCCAGATGTCTGAAAATTGTGCATGTCTGTTTTGTGCATCTTTCTTGTTGCTTTCTTGATCTTATCGAATTGTAGTCTCTTGTAACATTCTTTGAGCCTTGTTCTTGTCTTTCTAATAATGTTGCTCCAGCAAGTACCTTTATATAGAAATATATATATATATATATATATATATATGTATATTCGATTTCCATTGTATAGTTGTTGTCATCGAAACCGTAGATTTGATTTCCTAACAATTTTTTCCTATTTTATGATGACAACTATACAATGTACTTATATATAATTTTATAAATCTCCCCCTGAATATGTACTTTTCATAACTCATTATGAGATTTATTATTTCTCCTCCTTTGGCATTATCAAAAAGTATATATAACTTTTTAAATATAGAAATTATTAAACATCGACCAATCATTGTAAGATAGAGATATATTCAAAAATAACATAACAAAAGAGAAATTTCATTAATTACATTAATCGAGTACATTCGTAGAATTTTAACAATTTTACATAAGATGGAGTCCTAAAAATCTATGAGTCTTTTGGGGAAGCTTTTTCTTGATCATCTCCTTTATCTTCATTTTTGAAAGAGCTAGGTTGCTTTGTAGGAGATGTTGGAGCTTGTTCTAGAGGTTCGTTCTCCTTAAAAAGTTTGGATTGTTTCGAAGGAGGAGAAGGCACTGGGGTTGGCCAATCTTTGGAAGGCAGTGTAGGGCCACAAACCCTTTGAAGAACCTCTTTAAGAATCGATAATACAGTTGAAGTGATGTTTCAACTATGGCTAGGCGTGTGGCAGAACATGTTTCAAATCTGTCAATACGCTTAAACAAAATTATTTGATTTCGAGATAAGATATGCTGATTTTGAAGAGTGAGATCTCGAATCATTTGGATTTGTCTTTGTTCGAGTCTCTAAAATCTCAACATGGGACGTATAATCAAATGGTGCAGAAGGAGGAGGAGTAGTCTCGCGATGTTGTTCCATCTCTTGTGATGGTTCATGGTGTGGTTGAGGTAGAGGCCTAGCTTGTCTAGCTTGACGAGGTTACATCCACTGTTCAAATTATATTAACTCTGGAGGGT
Source organism: Allium cepa (assembly GCA_030765085.1). Classification (NCBI taxonomy): domain Eukaryota; kingdom Viridiplantae; phylum Streptophyta; class Magnoliopsida; order Asparagales; family Amaryllidaceae; genus Allium; species Allium cepa. The sequence goes on along the minus strand of CM060928.1, from coordinate 317,959,270 downwards.
TTTTCCGGTAGGTGCATTAGTGGGAAAAATTTCATGGAAGCATATTTTTGAGAAATTTCTTCAAAAGTAGATAAATAGGAGGGGATGTTGTGAGCACGAAGAAGTCTCATGATGTATATGGGGTAGATAATCGATGGTGTGATCGAGTCCAAAAGACTTTGAGCTCATCGAATATAAATTTAGCCCAATTTACCCTTTTTCCGCTGAATAGAGCATACAGGGCCTTGTGTTCTAACTCCGCTATATGCTCATAATTTCCAAGGAGTGTAATGATAGTGTTTGTAACAACCTGGTATTTTCAGCCATTCGCATTCACACACGGCGGACTTGAATTACTCAAAATACCGCATTGTAAATGAATTTGGAGCAAATGAAATACAAATCATAGAATCACAGACACAGAAATATAAAAATAACTCGCAGCGGAAATTAAAATAACATAGTAGTTCATGAAGCTACTATAACAAACTCTCAAAACATAATACATAATATCAGTCTGAAAAAACATATCCAATAAAAATCTCAAATACATAGCTGTTTATAAATACCAGAGTTGAAATAGAATAACTGAAACTGAAAGGGAACAGATAATTATATAAGCAGAATCTTCAGCGATTCCTAGCTCCAAAAAAGAAATCCAAAGCTAAGCTGTAAATACTCAGGCTGACCCGAGCGTAAAGTAAAACACAAAACACTCGAGTCCGGACATATATACTTATATAATATAAACCAACTCAAGTGAACTGTAGTAGTAATGTACACTAACTTAAAGGATGCTTGGGGTCGTCCATCCTCTAAGGATTAGTTAAACTATAAATTAAATACAACCCGTGGTTAAAATTTCAAAATAGTAATTTATACTTCGAAATCAAATATTATTTCAAAAATTCAATATCCTTCAAACTCCATTTCAAAATATCAAAATATCGTATCTTTCAAAACCATATTCAATTTTTTTTAAATACCATTTCAACACACATTTCAAAATAGTTTATATTTCAAAACAAATTACTTCATTTTAAATCATAAAATGAAGTTATTATATTTAATAATTAAATTATTAAATTTCCAAAATTTTAATCTTTCAAAATATCATTTATTTACTTAAATTTATTAAAACAATGAAAATTCAACTTTCGCAGCAATTTAGAAAAAAAATGCTACGGAAAGTTACTTTTAAAACAATTCAATTTAACAGAAGGCAGCATTCAAAATACTATAATAGGGTTACATTAATTCAAATAAAAACCTTAGGTAAATTCAACAATTATAGCTCTTACAAAGTGTTATAATAGCCTTTAATTCAATTTAGCCCTTTAGTTCATTTATATTAACTACAACATTTACAAATGCTGTAATATCTTTTACTTTAGAAATAATAGCATTTCAAAATGCTGTTAATTAAATTCCTAATATTAACTATACTTTCACAAACCATTAAATTTCTATTTAAACCATTTCAAACTTATAAAATAATGTATTTTTACTTTTATAACCATCATTTAATTTTCCTTAAATTCATGATTTTATAAAGTTAAATTTCCATTCAAAAATCAATATTTAATAATAATTCACTTATTAAATTCCAACATTAAAATTCAATTCATAAAATTAAAATTTTAACTTAACACCTAAGTATAACTTTCAAAATATACCTTATTTTCATTTTATTTACTTAACTTCAAAATTCTCTTTTAAACAAATTCAAAATTTTCCAATTTAAGTTATATTTCAAAATTCAACTCAATATTTATTTATTTCACATTTTTAACTTATTCAAAGTCCATTAATATATTATAAAATCATTTAATTCAAAATATCATAAATTTATCATATTTTCTTATTAAATTTTAAATTTCATTTACAATTAATTCAAAATTTCCAAAATAACTTATATTTCAAATTTCCACCTTATCATTAATTTATTTCACCTATAAATTCTCAGAAAAATCAAAATACTTTACCAAAAAATCAGTTTTAATTAAGTTTAAATCAAAATATTATAATATTTACATTTCTAAAATATTTTAAAATTTTTAGAAAAATATATTTTAACCACGGGTCTGTATAACATTTTCTACACTATGTAAAGTGATACGTGTAATATATCATTTCAACCCGTAATTTACAAAGAAAATCCGGGTTTTATCATTTCAAACCTGCAATCCCAAGTAAATGAAATAATTGAAAATCATTCAGGCCTATCATTTCAGCCCATAACGATTTTCCCCTATTCTAAAGTGCGTTCGGGTATGTATCATTTCAACCCATAGCGATTCTAATCTAAAGGGAACTTGAAGTGTGATAAACTGATATAAATAACAGAACAACATAAAATAACAGTAATATATGATATAGCAGGTAAATAAGCATGGGTGAACCTCATATGATCATAACATAGCAGATATAACATGGTGATGCATTTTACAGATTCAAATGTGATTGATTTACTAGTTATATAAGTACAAAACTGTCTGGTGAGAATAACTCACTGGTATAAGCTGGGGATGACAACAAACGAATGCACAACTGAGATCCACAAAAGCATGAAAGCACAACACAAATTCGAGTGGGAGAGCCAAAGGTTAATTTCCTTGAATACAATTCAAACAAAACAATATAACAAACATAAGCTTTCAACCCAAAATACGATTAAACAATGCTATAAATGAATGCACAAAACAAAGTTAAAAGCTTTGCACTTGCTTTCAACCTTCCTTAGACTCGGCGGTAGGTTAGAATACATGGCTAAGGCATGGGTTTTGATCTGGTTTTGGGTCCAAGTGGGTCGGCCATTCATGGGAAAAATGGTGCAAAGGTAGGTGATGCATGAAACAACACAATCTAAGCAACACACATGGTTTCAATGCAATTCAAGGTGTGATATCCCGGAATTTTTGGCAATATAAATTTAATAATCTGTATTGAAGATTAAATTAGTTTGATAATAATTGTTAATAAGATTTGAATTTATGTAATAATCTTCCTTTAAATAAATATTTAACCGATGATTTATCTTTAAAAAGCTAGTAGATTGTTTTCTAATAATATATATATATATATATATATGTGTGTGTGTGTGTGTGTGTGTGTGTGTGTGTAATCTAAAGATCAGTTTTAAAATTTAATAAATAAGAATTTGTTTTAAAGCATATTAAAAATAAAATTTGTTTAAATGATTTTAACTTAAATCTAAATTTAACAAAGGGTGTTTTGCTGTGTTTTACATATAGTTGATAAAATAAGTACTTTATTTATGTAGTGATAATTTCAATTATGAATTAATAATGAGTTATTTTTAAACGATAACAATAATGTAATATCTTTACAATGGATTTTAAATAAATGGAAGTTGTTATGTTAATTTTATTTATATACATATGTATTTTGGAAAGCTATGATTTATAAATTTAAAAGTAAAATCTAAATAAAACAAACGTTATAAATATGAAACATAAGTGTAAACCAAATATATGATTATAAAAATAAGTCTGAATACATAAACTTAAGAAATTGTAATATTAACATAAGAATAAGAAATAATAAGTAAATACGGAATAAACCAAAGCATTGACTAAAACAAATTTTATAATATGTATGTAAATTACAAAAGCAAGTATTCATGACTATAAAATAGATATGCAAGCTAAAGAGTAAACAAAATAAAATAAAATGCAAGTAGCTTGTAAAGTAAGATTCAGACAAGTATGAATGTCAAATATGAAACAAACCAAGTTTGTGTAAAATAAAATATAATACTAATAGCTTATAGATTAAGACTCGGGCAAGAAATAAAAGAAAATAAAATATGCATGTTGCTTATAAAAGAATGCAACACAAAAAAATATCTATACATAAGAATGAGTAATATAAGACATTAAGTACATTAGCATTAAATGACTCCATTTATTAGCAGCCACCTAAGTCATTTCGAAATCTTATGAGATCATTGCAGCCCCCAAAAATAAAATCTTGCCTGATAAAAACAAAACACAATAATGGTATTTGCAAACTTGCTAACCCAGTTATCACCTACCTGCAAATAGCCTAAACCCAGATATCACCTACCCTTATAAACTTCTATATATACCTGTCTTTCTTCTTTAGTTCGTTCAATATAACGTAGTAAACGTAACATATACAAGTAGCATTTCTATTTGGTTTATTACTGGAGCATCATCAACAAGGCAAGAAGCTTTGGAAAGCAAAACAATTTCCAGTTATTAAAGTTCAAAACTGTTTCAAAACAAGGGTGCTCTGCTCCTTTTCTTTAATCAAGTGAGTAACATTTTCTTTTAATTACTTAAGTTTTAAAAGTTGATACATGTTGATATTTGGATGCTTAAATATATATGTGTGAATTTATTTTCTCTGATGATTGTTGTGGTGTGTTTCTGCATATGCTAAACCTGCATATTCAAAACTTCCTTCATTGAACTTGTTCTATTGTTCATTTTTTATGAGTAACTTAAATTTCTAAAACTTTAGTATTTAAACTAGTTGCAAAGTTAAAATCTGGAATAAGTAAGATTTTACGTATGTACTCTTTTGTGCATATGGATGTGGTCAAAGTACGTATTAATGTCTCTGTAAACAAACTTATCCATTTTGTTCTCAGGCTTGAATTTATTCAAATTATTTTACCACTTGATCGAATAGCTATTAGGATTTATAATACTAATAGAAACTGTTTGTTTCAACATGATTTAGAGTTTAAGTTATATTGAAGCTGAATAAAAATTGAATATGGTTCTGGAAATCAAAATAACATAGAAAAAGTTGAATAAGAGAAAAATCAAACACTTTAAATTATAAATTCAAGAACATACTTTGAATCACTATAACAAAATATGAATTTTAAAACGTAAATCATGATTTTTAATACCCGAAGTTGAGAGCAGTTCTGAAATGAATTAAAAATGCATTTTGGGAATTTTTGGGGTGATCACTGCATCTGGGAGGTCGGGGCTCTGTTTGATGATGGAGGAACTTACCGCGGTGATGGGAAAAATGGTGGTAGGTGGTGCAGTTTGGCGTGGTGGCGACGGCGACGTAATATTTTCTGTAAACCTAATTTTTACTTTGTTTCGGTTTTGGTTCACGTACGCTTTGAATTGGTGACCGAGTGTTATGGGGTCGTGGAGGTGGTTAGAGGTGTGATGGTCGAAGCTTATGCCGGAGTTTCTGGTGGTCTGGCGGTTGGAGCAGCGAGGAGGAGGTGTTGACAGGTTCGAGAAGGGAAGGCGATGGTGTTTCCAGGTTTCGTATTATGAACTCGATCTTCATTCGAGCGAGTAAGTGGCTTCGGTGGGGACGTGATGTCATCAGGTGATGGTAGGGGTCATGTTGAAGCTCAGGTGAGTGGCCGGAGTTGGCTGGGGCCACGGTGCACGTGCACCGTGCCATTGAAGTGCAGCAGTGTTTTGTGAGTGGTGCAGGGTTTTGTTTTACTCGGGACATACTCGAGTCATTCTAGTAGTTGACTCGAAGTAAAGAAGGGGGAGTCTCGGAGCATTTTGGTTATGTCGCGCCTGTATTTGTTCAGGCATTGTTAATCTGGAAGTAGAGTTTGTTTGTAAAAACAAATTCAAATGAAACCTGTTACTCAGTTTCAAGCTGTTTAAACAAAATTTAAAAGCTAGATTAATAGAAAGCAAAGTTTTAAAATAAGTTTAAATTCAAGTTGAAATCTTGTTACAGTTATTTCTGAATTTCAGTTCTAAATAAATAAGTTTTAAACTTCAAATTGTTTAACTACTTTAAAAATGCTTAAATAGTTTTGAATTGTTTTGAATGAAGTTTTAAATAAGTAAGTTTTAAAAACCTAAGTTTAATCTGGAATCTAAATTTGATATGTAATCCAATTCTGAAATAAATGAAGGTTTTGAATATAAAATGAATTAAACAAAATTGATTTGTTAAAGTGTCTTTGAAAATTTATTTGAATTTTAAAGTAAATTTGACTTAAAATTCTTTTAAAACTCCTTTATAAGTAAATATTTCTTTAACATGAGAATCTAAAGGGTCTTAGGTCTGTGTTTAAACCTTGTTAAAGTTAATTTTAAATCTTAAATTTAAAATGAAATTTAGTGTATATTTGTTTCAAATAGAATTTGAAGTTGGTAGATATTTAAAATAATCTCTTTTAAATCTTGAATTAAAAATGGAATTTGAATCTAAATTTAAAAAGTGTAATGTTCTAATACACTTTTATACTAATTAAGTCATTAAATAAGAAATAAATTATCTTAAGAATAATGAAGGTATTAAATGATTTAATTAATAAGATAATAAGGAATGGTAATTTATTAAATTTGTAAATTAATAATTTAGATTAATTTATAAATAAAGATAAATTAAGCAATAAATTAAGAGATGCTATTAGTCAATAAAGAAATTTACTACAGATTACTAATTAATTAATGTGATTAATTTTGATAATTAATCAGATTAATTAGATAATCTATTGTAAAGTGGTTAAATATAATTACTTGATAAAAGTAATTAAGAGATTAATTACTTATTGTAATTAATTCTGATAAAATGATTTATTTAAGTTAATTAATTTAGGTTAATTAATTTAAGAGAATCATTTGATAAATTGATAAGTATAATTACTTAGTGTATTCAATGGAGCACAATTACTTAAGGAAGTAATTAATGTTAATTACTGAATGTAATTAATGAAAGATGAAGTGTTGGTAAAGTAATTTGGATAATTACTTTTATAATTAATCTTGGGATTAATTAGTGGCGATAATTAATTATGGGATAATTAATTTATTTATATGAGTAATTAAAGATAGTTAATTACTGGTTGATATTAATCAAAGGTGATTAATAATTGTGTTTAATTAAAGGTTAATCACTTAATGTGATTAATAAAGTAATTTAATCTAAATTAGAAATCATTAATTTTTATAATTAATGATGTAATTAAGAATTGGTTAATTAAGAAATAATTAATAATGTGGAGATTAATTTAGGGAATTAATTAAGAATAAATGTAATTAATATAAATAAAGTAATTAAATGTTAATTACTATAAATAATTTAGAATAATTAATTTGTAAAATTAATTAAAAGCTAATTACTTATTGTAATTAGAAAATGATTAATCAAAGGTGTTTAATCAAGGTGGATATTTAGAGGATGAATAATTAATGTGATTTATAATAAATTAATGGTTGAATAAGCAGGATTTATAGATGAAGTAATTAATTTAATTTACTTTAAATTAATTAGATATAGAAGTAGTTAATTTAATTCATTTTAAATTAATTACGAATTGTATAATTATAAATCATTGCTTATGGATGAATGATATTGATAACTCATTTGAAGATTGTGATCTAGCATGAAGTATATCTATGTGTCATGGATGTTTGTTTAAATATGATAATATTTGATTATCTGTTTGGATGATAATATTGATTTTCTGTTTATGAGATTATCTGTGATTATCTGTTGTGATGTTATGAATATTCTATCTGTATGTATGTTGATTATATTGAATTAAACTGTTAAGACTAAATAGACAACTTGGCCTTAAAAGACACGTTTTGGATTTTGATGAGACCGGGATCGGGTTTCCGCATTTGGAACATCCGAAAACCACATTGAATTCAAATTAACGATAGGTCGTGAAATCCGAAGTGAAGATGGAGATTCAGAGTGCAAGGGTTATCGTCGTTAACTCTGAGGCTGATTCTAAAATGAGTGTAACGAGATAATGCCTTCGGTTTCGTTCGAACCCGGAACGAACTTGTATGGATTGAATGCTTTCAACACATCGTCAGGCGGGCGATGAGCATTCTAAGTGATATGTTCTCTAAAGGTAATCGCAGCCCTCAAGCCTCATCAACCGGGAATGGCTAAAACAGGGGAGGTGCAGCAAGGTTAGGTGGGTCATGCCCAAGCAGGACAAGGATATTCCCCTGTCTAGATGTCCCTTATTTTTCGGCTGTGTGGGCGGTTGATTGCAACAACTGCCGGGGTTTATCTTGTTCGGGACTGTTCAGTAAGGAATGGTTCCGGCCTTGTGTTGCAGGGGGTCGGGAGTGATCCTCGGTACGTTGATCTAGGCCACGTACTGTGACGGGCGGTACCCCAATAGCCCTGCCATTGTATGGAATCCAAAATCCAATAAGTGCCAACGGTTTTGATTGTATTACCCACTTTTGTGGCTAGTAGCTGGAATTTAATAGATGTAACAATTTCGGCTATTTTCTATTTACTTGAAAACCCTAGACCTATTATAATATCACAGAAGTTCCTATCAAATGTTTTGGTTAGCGTAAGGTAAAAACTTTTCCATGTTTATGTGTGGGAAGTCTTACGTGATACCTTTCTTTTCAAAAGATTTTCAAAAGTTAAGTAACTTAAACCTGTTACTCATACCAGACCCATGTCTGACCCGAAGTTTATTTTTTTTGTCATAAACTCTCGGGTACCCAAATTTTGACGGGTAGTCAAGGGATTCAGGTTAGCGTTGAAGAATTCTAGAGGAGCAATGGAGCAGGAGGCTTCAGCGTTATATATATATATATATATATATATATATATATATATATATATATAGTTCCTCTGTGTTGGTATCTCTGAGTCTTATTGTTTGAGTTGTATTGCATTGAGGTGTATTAACTAGACAGGTGTTTATAGCTATCTAGTATGTGATGTATTATCTGTATAACTCTGATTGATGGTATATATTATGTAAATACTTATGTGATTATTATATTTTATTCGTTCCGCTGTGAGATTCTGATGTTGTTGTTCTTTCTTCTCTATCTTTTCTATTTGCTCATCCCTTTCTTTCTTTAAAAACGATGCTTCTTCCTGGGCGTAGGAAGTGGGGTCGTTACAGTGGTATCAGAGCGCTAGGTTGAGTGAATACCTAGGCTCTTAAGTGATTTCTTTCCTGAGAGAGCGTATTTGTAATTTTGATATATATATATATATATATATATGTATATGTATTTATTTATTTCTACCTATTGTTGGGTTACCTGTTCGGGTTTTCCAATAAGCTATAAAGGTAAATAGGGTAGTGGTGTGTGTAACACAACTACCAATGGTTGGAATTTGAATAATTGAGGTTGGAAGTGCATCTATCGAGACTGTAGACCTAATACCGTCGCGAGTAAACTTTGGATGGTGTAAGGACTTCATTAATCTCTGAAGGAAATCAGTTAAGATTCGGAGTTCAATTTTGAAACGTAATTTGGTTGAGCTAAAGTTTGGATCTGTCGGTTGGACAGAAGCCAGTCATGATATTTTGATATATCAAGGTGCAGTAGCTATGTGATGAGACACAGTGACTATGGATGTCTCCGAAGATGTTCTTTGGGACAAGTTAAGGAAGAGTGTCTGTTTCGGTGTGTGACTGTGTTCAGCTGGGTATTTCTGTTTGCTTCGAGGTCCGAGTTTCTCGAAGAGCTTTGGATTAGGAAGTCTTCTGGCTTAGCAGTTTTTCTTGAGATAACTTCAGAAGCAGCAGATTAGATCCATTTCTTCGATGGATTGGCCACATAAGTGTAAGCTGTTCTGATTTGTAAAAAGAAAGCAGTATCTTTGGAATTAGGCTGGATCGATCGCAAAAGTGACTTGCGATTATTTGAGTGTTCTCTTATGTTTCAAAGAATTTTTCTAGATGTCTTCAAGACGTCAGAATTTTGCTAACATTTAGGAGATTGAGTTTGGTATCGACTAGATTTCCAGGAGTGGTATTGAGGAATCAGAATAGTAATAGGATGGTTTTTGAGTTGTGGAAGTAGCTCGGATTTTGGAGAAACTTATGAGTTTTCTTTTGATCTGTGGAACCCTAATGTTGAAATGTGTTGTCCAGTTTGTGTTCGACTTCAGCATTTTCAATCAGAGTGGCGCAATGGAAGCATGGTGGCAGCTGTTTAGTTTGGAAGCAATTGGATATTGCAATGTTTGGATTAGAGAGTTCTACAGGAGATTTTCAGAATCCGAGGCCAGTTTGGAGTGCACTGGTTTTATCTCTTCCAGATGAGAGAAGTGAGTTCTGTTTTCTGTTTTGGAATAGAGTTGTATTCTGAGTTTTGAGTTGATCTTGGGAAGATTATTTTGTTAGATTGTTTTTGGTTCAGTTTGTTTCTAAGGAACATCGGCAAGAGTTGAGCTGATCAGTAAGGATGTAGACGGTCCAGGATCGTCCGAAGAGTTTTATGGATAGGAGACGGAGGAATTTGGATTTTTGAAATCGGAGATTTAAGTTTGAATAAGCGTTTGGTCTTCAGGATTGAATTGTCAGTTTGGATAACTGGAATTTGTTGAGTTTCACGTATTTCTGAGGAAGTACATGTGAGATCTATCTCTGGTTGTAAAACCAGCAGTTCAGGGAGTTTTGGTTGTTGATTCAGACTTGCCTGTGGTCTGATATCCTGTCTTGTTCGTAGATCTAGATGAGTAGAAGTTCTGTAGCTTAGTAGCATTGTTTGTTGGATTCTATAGAGCGAGTAACCCGGTATTTATACTTGGGAAAACTCGAGAAAATTCTGTCCGGAATCTTGTTTGGGCAGTTAGATTTGTTTGATTGGATGAATTGGTTGCTATGATTGCTAGCATATGATTAATATATGCTTGTTTTTGTAAAATAAATATTCAACTAGATTATTAAATTACTTTGTTTTAAATTTCGGGGACGAAATTCTTTTAAGGGGGGAGGAATGTGATATCCCGGAATTTTTGGCAATATAAATTTAATAATCTATATTGAAGATTAAATTAGTTTGATAATAATTGTTAATAAGATTTGAATTTATGTAATAATCTTCCTTTAAATAAATATTTAACTGATGATTTATCTTTAAAAAGCTAGTAGATTGTTTTCTAATAATATATATATATCTGTGTGTGTGTGTGTGTGTGTGTGTGTGTGTGTGTGTGTAATCTAAAGATCAGTTTTAAAATTTAATAAATAAGAATTTGTTTTAAAGCATATTAAAAATAAAATTTGTTTAAATGATTTTAAATTAAATCTAAATTTAACAAAGGGTGTTTTGTTGTGTTTTAAATATAGTTGATAAAATAAGTACTTTATTTATGTAGTGATAATTTCAATTATGAATTAATAATGAGTTATTTTTAAACGATAACAATAATGTAATATTTTTACATTGGATTTTAAATAAATGGAAGTTGTTATGTTAATTTTATTTATATGAATATGTACTTTGGAAAGCTATGGTTTATAAATTTAAAAGTAAAATCTAAATAAAACAAACGTTATAAATATGAAACATAAGTGTAAGCCAAATATATGATTATAAAAATAAGTCTGAATACATAAACTTAAGAAATTGTAATATTAACATAAGAATAAGAAATAATAAGTAAATACGGAATAAACCAAAGCAATGACTAAAACAAATTTTATAATATGTATGTAAATTACAAAAGCAAGTATTCATGACTATAAAATAGATATGCAAGCTAAAGAGTAAACAAAATAAAATAAAATGCAAGTAGCTTGTAAAGTAAGATTCAGACAAGTATGAATGTCAAATATGAAACAAACCAAGTTTGTGTAAAATAAAATATAATACTAATAGCTTATAGATTAAGACTCGGGCAAGAAATAAAAGAAAATAAAATATGCATGTTGCTTATAAAAGAATGCAACACAAAAAAATATCTATACATAAGAATGAGTAATATGAGACATTAAGTACATTAGCATTAAATGACTCAATTTATTAGCAGCCACCTAAGTCATTTCGAAATCTTATGAGATCATTGCAGCCCCCAAAAATAAAATCTTGCCTGATAAAAACAAAACACAATAATGGTATTTGCAAACTTGCCAACCCAGTTATCACCTACCTGCAAATAGCCTAAACCCAGATATCACCTACCCTTATAAACTTCTATATATACCTGTCTTTCTTCTTTAGTTCGTTCAATATAACGTAGTAAACGTAACATATACAAGTAGCATTTCTATTTGGTTTATTACTGGAGCATCATCAACAAGGCAAGAAGCTTTGGAAAGCAAAACAGTTTCCAGTTATTAAAGTTCAAAACTGTTTCAAAACAAGGGTGCTCTGCTCCTTTTCTTTAATCAAGTGAGTAACATTTTCTTTTAATTACTTAAGTTTTAAAAGTTGATACATGTTGATATTTGGATGCTTAAATATATATGTGTGAATTTATTTTCTCTGATGATTGTTGTGGTGTGTTTCTGCATATGCCAAACCTGCATATTCAAAACTTCCTTCATTGAACTTATTCTATTGTTCATTTGTTATGAGTAACTTAAATTTCTAAAACTTTAGTATTTAAACTATTTGCAAAGTTAAAATCTAGAATAAGTAAGATTTTATGTATGTACTCTTTTGTGCATATGGATGTGGTCAGAGTATATATTAATGTCTCTGTAAACAAACTTATCCATTTTGTTCTCAGGCTTGAATTGATTCAAATTATTTTACCACTTGATCGAATAGCTGTTAGGATTTATAACACTAATAGAAACTGTTTGTTTCAACATGATTTAGAGTTTAAGTTATATTGAAGCTGAATAAAAATTGAATATGGTTTTGGAAATCAAAATAACAGAGAAAAAGTTGAATAAGAGAAAAATCAAACACTTTAAATTATAAATTCAAGAACATACTTTGAATCACTATAACAAAATATGAATTTTAAAACGTAAATCAAGATTTTTAATACCCGAAGTTGAGAGCAGTTCTGAAATGAATTAAAAATGCATTTTGGGAATTTTTGGGGTGATCACTGCATCTGGGAGGTCGGGGCTCTGTTTGATGATGGAGGAGCTTACCGCGGTGATGGGAAAAATGGTGGTAGGTGGTGCAGTTTGGCGTGGTGGCGACGGCGACGTAATATTTTCTGTAAACCTAATTTTTACTTTGTTTCGGTTTTGGGTCGCGTACGCTTTGAATTGGTGACCGAGTGTTATGGGGCCGTGGAGGTGGTTAGAGGTGTGATGGTCGAAGCTTATGCCGGAGTTTCTGGTGGTCTGGCGGTTGGAGCAGCGAGGAGGAGGTGTTGACAGGTTCGAGAAGGGAAGGCCATGGTGTTTCCAGGTTTCGTATTAGGAACTCGATCTTCATTCGAGCGAGTAAGTGGCTTCGGTGGGGACGTGATGGCATCTGGTGATGGTAGGGGTCATGTTGAAGCTCAGGTGAGCGGCCGGAGTTGGCTGGGGCCACGGTGCATGTGCACTGTGCCATTGAAGTGCAGCAGTGTTTTGTGAGTGGTGCAGGGTTTTGTTTTACTCGGGACATACTCGAGTCGTTCTAGTAGTTGTCTCGAAGTAAAGAAGGGGGAGTCTCGGAGCATTTTGGTTATGTCGCGCCTGTATTTGTTCAGGCATTGTTAATCTGGAAGCAGAGTTTGTTTGTAGAAACAAATTCAAATGAAACCTGTTACTCAGTTTCAAGCTGTTTAAACAAAATTTAAAAGCTAGATTAATAGAAAGCAAAGTTTTAAAATAAGTTTAAATTCAAGTTGAAATCTAGTTACAGTTATTTCTGAATTTCAGTTCTAAATAAATTAAGTTTTAAACCTCAAATTGTTTAACTACTTTAAAAATGCTTAAATAGTTTTGAATTGTTTTGAATGAAGTTTTAAATAAGTAAGTTTTAAAAACCTAAGTTTAATCTGGAATCTAAATTTGATATGTAATCCAATTCTGAAATAAATGAAGGTTTTGAATATAAAATGAATTAAACAAAATTGATTTGTTAAAGTGTCTTTGAAAATTTATTTGAATTTTAAAGTAATTTTGACTTAAAATTCTTTTAAAACTCCTTTATAAGTAAATATTCCTTTAACATGAGAATCTAAAGGGTCTTAGGTCTGTGTTTAAACCTTGTTAAAGTTAATTTTAAATCTTAAATTTAAAATGAAATTTAGAGTAAATTTGTTTCATATAGAATTTGAAGTTGGTAGATATTTAAAATAATCTCTTTTAAATCTTGAATTCAAAATGGAATTTGAATCTAAATTTAAAAAGTGTAATGTTCTAATACACTTTTATACTAATTAAGTCATTAAATAAGAAATAAATTATCTTAAGAATAATGAAGGTATTAAATGATTTAATTAATAAGATAATAAGGAATGGTAATTTATTAAATTTATAAATTAATAATTTAGATTAATTTATAAATAAAGATAAATTAAGCAATAAATTAAGAGATGCTATTAGTCAATAAAGAAATTTACTACAGATTACTAATTAATTAATGTGATTAATTTTGATAATTAATCAGATTAATTAGATAATCTATTGTAAAGTGGTTAAATATAATTACTTGATAAAAGTAATTAAGAGATTAATTACTTATTGTAATTAATTTTGATAAAATGATTTATTTAAGTTAATTAATTTAGGTTAATTAATTTAAGAGAATCATTTGATAAATTGATAAGTATAATTACTTAGTGTATTCAATGGAGCACGATTACTTAAGGAAGTAATTAATGTTAATTACTGAATGTAATTAATGAAAGATGAAGTGTTGGTAAAGTAATTTGGATAATTACTTTTATAATTAATCTTGGGATTAATTAGTGGAGATAATTAATTATGGGATAATTAATTTATTTATATGAGTAATTAAAGATAGTTAATTACTGGTTGATATTAATCAAAGGTGATTAATAATTGTGTTTAATTAAAGGTTAATCACTTAATGTGATTAATAAAGTAATTTAATCTAAATTAGAAATCATTAATTTTTATAATTAATGATGTAATTAAGAATTGGTTAATTAAGAAATAATTAATAATGTGGAGATTAATTTAGGGAATTAATTAAGAATAAATGTAATTAATATAAATAAAGTAATTAAATGTTAATTACTATAAATAATTTAAAATAATTAGTTTGTAAAATTAATTAAAAGCTAATTACTTATTGTAATTAGAAAATGATTAATCAAAGGTGTTTAATCAAGGTGGATATTTAGAGGTTGAATAATTAATGTGATTTGTAATGGTTGAATAAGCAGGATTTATAGATGAAGTAATTAATTTAATTTACTTTAAATTAATTAGATATAGAAGTAGTTATTTTAATTCATTTTAAATTAATTATGAATTGTATAATTATAAATCATTGCTTATGGATGAATGATATTGATAACTCATTTGAAGATTGTGATCTAGCATGAAGTATATCTATGTGTCATGGATGTTCGTTTAAATATGATAATATTTGATTATCTGTTTGGATGATAATATTGATTTTCTGTTTATGAGATTATCTGTGATTATCTTTTGTGATGTTATGAATATTCTATCTGTATGTATGTTGATTATATTGAATTAAACTGTTAAGACTAAATAGACAACTTGGCCTTAAAAGACACGTTTTGGATTTCGATGAGACCGGGATTGGGTTTCCGCATTTGGAACATCCGAAAACCACATCGAATTCAAATTAACGATAGGTCGTGAAATCCAAAGTGAAGATGGAGATTCAGAGTGCAAGGGTTATCGTCGTTAACTCTGAGGCTGATTCCAAAATGAGTGTAACGAGATAATGCCTTCGGTTTCGTTCGAACCCGGAACGAACTTGTATGGATTGAATGCTTTCAACACATCGTCAGGCGGGCGATGAGCATTCTAAGTGATATGTTCTCTAAAGGTAATCGCAACCCTCAAGCCTCATCAACCGGGAATGGCTAAAACAGGGGAGGTGCAGCAAGGTTAGGTGGGTCATGCCCAAGCAGGACAAGGATATTCCCCTGTCTAGATGTCCCTTATTTTTCGGCTGTGTGGGCGGTTGATTGCAACAACTGCCGGGTTTATCTTGTTCGGGACTATTCAGTAAGGAATGGTTCCGGCCTTGTGTTGTAGGGGGTCGGGAGTGATCCTCGGTACGTTGATCTAGGCCACGTACTGTGGCGGGCGGTACCCCAGTAGCCCTGCCATTGTATGGAATCCAAAATCCAATAAGTGCCAACGGTTTTGATTGTATTACCCACTTTTGTGGCTAGTAGCTGGAATTTAATAGATGTAACAATTTCGGCTATTTTCTATTTACTTGAAAACCCTAGACCTATTATAATATCACAGAAGTTCCTATCAAATGTTTTGGTTAGCGTAAGGTAAAAACTTTTCCATGTTTATGTGTGGGAAGTCTTACGTGATACATTTCTTTTCAAAAGATTTTCAAAAGTTAAGCAACTTAAACCTGTTACTCATACCAGACCCATGTATGACCCAAAGTTTATTTTTGTTTGTCATAAACTCTCGGGTACCCAAATTTTGGCGGGTAGTCAAGGGATTCAGGTTAGCGTTGACGAATTCTGGAGGAGAAATGGGGCAGGAGGCTTCAACGTTATAGATATATATATATATAGTTCCGCTGTGTTGGTATCTCTGAGTCTTATTGTTTGAGTTGTATTGTATTGAGGTGTATTAACTAGACAGGTGTTTATAACTATCTAGTATGTGATGTATTATCTGTATAACTCTGATTGATGGTATATATTATGTAAATACTTATGTGATTATTATATTTTATTCGTTCCGCTGTGAGATTCTGATGTTGTTGTTCTTTCTTCTCTATCTTTTCTATTTTCTCATCCCTTTCTTTCTTTAAAAACGATGCTTCTTTCTGGGCGTAGGAAGTGGGGTCGTTACACAAGGCCACGACCAAGGCACAGGTGGGCACAGTCATCTCTGGTAGGGTTAAGGGATGCTATGGCAGAGGTGGTGGTGGTGGTGTAGGTGGCAGCCAAGGGGAAGTTGAAGGTGATGGATGCATAGATGTGCTCGGCTAGGTCATATAGTGGAGTTTGGAGTATTTCTAAGGTGGATCTTCACATGAATGTTGCACAGCCAGGCTAGGGTTTGTAGAGGAGGTAGTGATGATGGGTTCAAGTGGTGGTGGAGGCAGCCAAGCTGAAGGAGGAGGCAGGGCCGAACCTAAATGGAAGAAAACAAGTGCAAAATCAAATAAACAAGCATAAAAATGAAAAAGAAAAGAAGAATTTACCAAACTTTTTTCCAAAGAGAATGGCCGATTTTTTTTTTCAGAGTTGAGGAGAAAACATTCACGTGAAATGATATGGGAGTGGTCGGCTGAAGAGAATGAGTTAAGGCAGCCAATTGAATGAAAAGTGATGGTTGAAATGTGAAAAGGTGTGAATACAAAAGGACTAATGCAAATCAATGGTCATAACTCTTCAGATATCTCCATTTCATTTGGAATTTTTAAATAACTGAAATATATATATGAATTTAGATAAAAATAATAAAATTTATTAAATAAACAAAATATAAATAAATAATTATTAATTATAAGTAATTAAATCAAGAAAAATAGCAAAAATTGCCAACTTGGCTAGAAAATTTGAAAATAAATGTAATAAACTTTGGAAAATTTTTATATACTTGAAAAATATTTACAACAAAGATAAGAACACAAAATAAAAATGCATTCACAAAAATAAATAAATAAATAAATTTTAAATAAATATAATTTAAATGAAGAAAATTGCAGAAAAATGAAAGCTAGCCTTTAAAAATAGAAAATAAATTTTGAAAAAACTCTATTATCATTTTAAAAATATTTAGAAATGAAATCTCACAAATAAAAAAAATTTAAAATAATTTCAAAATGAAATAAAGTCAAATTTAAATTATATTCAAAAATCTAGGGTTGTTACACTCTCCCCCACTCAAATCTTTTCGTCCTCGAAAAGAACGGGCAAGGAAAATAAAGAGAAACAAGATAGAAAAAAATAGTACCTGAAATGAACAATTTCGGATTCGAAGCACGAATGCTCTCCTCTGTTTCCCAGGTACAATCTCGATCGTCAGTACTCCACTGTACTTTGCCCAGATTAACAGATTTCCTTCTGAGCTGCTTCGTACATCTGTCGACAATACGAAGTGGCTTCCTCTCAACAATCAGATTAAGCTCAATATCCAAACTATCAAGAGTAGAAGGCTAAACAATAACAGGTGGATCGTGAAGATAACGGCGAAGGTGCGAGACATGGAATACATCATGCACTCCAGAAAGTTTCTCGGGCAAATCTAAACGATAAGCTAAAGAACCAACTCTTTCCATAATGCAGAAAGAACCCTCAAAGAAGAAGAAGGTTGGAATAGCTAGAAGGAAAAATAGGTTGAAAGACAAGGATGGGCCATTATTTTAAAACCATATACATTTCAATTTATAGTTTATATTTACAACATTTTAAACATTTTATAATATATTATAAATAGTCATTTGATTCAAATTTGTTAGTTCGAAGTAAACAAAATTTAGAACATTTTAAATTATTTAGATAAGTAAAATAATAATCAAAATATCCTTTATATAAATAACTTTATCAACATACTTCTATAACTCAATGTCTTAACAAGTTTACTTTCGTTCCTGCAGACGCTGGCCATGCGTTGATCAGGCGCAAACCTAGAATTCTCCAAATACTTAGTAGACTTGTTTCAAAACCCAGTGAAAATACTTGAAAAACCTTTTAAAAGCAGATATGGAAAGTAAAATCCAAACAAATCAACCAAACCAAAACATTTGTCTAACCATAGATCGCAGATACACAATGGTTACGCCTGGATCCCCCAGGAAACAATCCGTATCCGTAAGCTTTCTCAGCCCTGCGAGTTACGCCATGATGACTAGTGGAATGCAGGATACACAATGGTATGCCTGGATCCCCCAGGAAATAATCCGTACCCCTAGGCCGTCTCGGCCAGGCAGTTTCGCTACTATTGCGACCTACATAAATTGCAGGATACACAATGGTTACGCCTGTATCCCCTAGGAAACAATCTGTACCCCTAAGCCATCTCAGGCAGGCAGTTGCGCTATGCAGTCGCGCTCGTAAGACCATGGAGATTGCCATGGAATTCGATGGACACTCGAGTATCATATCTGAAAAACCCAAATCAGAGAAAATAATATCGATAGAATGAATCCACAGTGTGGCCACAAAGCGGATATCAAGCAGAATGCACTTTCCATATCTTTACTTCGAAAATATGTATCATATAGTACCTTTCAAAATCACTTTCAAATATCATATTTATATAAAGTCCATTATATATAAGATTTCATTTCAAATCGAATACTTTCCAAAATCAATAGTATATCAAATCACACTTATATAGACTTCGATTATATAAGATTTCAATTTACAAATTTAGTACCTTTATAGATCAATAGTTTAAAATCACTTTATACGTAAACAAATCAATTTTTATATAAGTTCGATAACTCCCAAATCAATTATTTAGTAAACCAAGGTTCTCAATTTCAATTCCTTTCAATAACGTTTTAGTTCCACAATCATATATGGATTTGCCAAATCATTTCTTCCAAATTACATATATTCAGTTTTCAACGTTTCTTAAAACAATAGATTTAGAAAGTAATCCAAATTTCCAAATAAACAAAATTTAGGTCAAACAAATTCATTTCCATTTCAAACATTTATCCACTTTCAAAAATCATGATACTTCCAAAGTTATAAATCTTTTGAAACCAAAATACTTGAAATCATTACACTTTGAAAATCATAACCATTTGGATCATACATTTAAAATCATAAACATTCCTTTTATTTTTTACATTTCACAAATTTATTCAATTAAACCCAAATCTAAAATTTCCAATTTTAATTCAATTCAAACCATCAGTTTCAATTCAATTTAGTTTTTCAACAAAACCATTTCAAATATTAACAAATTTCAAATAAAGATTTGATCCATAAAATAAACTATTAAATCTTTAATATATTTCAAAGCTTAAATATACCATATTCCAAAACTAAATTTTATAATTTCATATATCTCAAATTTTACTTCATTATTACTTAGTTTTTGAAATATTCATTTCATAAATCCATCATTTTTAAATAACTCAAATTACAAGTAAACCAAAATCCTTTCATATACATATAAACTTCAAATATTCATTTATCAAATCAATTATCATTTCAAATTCTCATTCTTTATCAAATACCTTATACCTTTCAACATTACTTAGCTTTGAAAAGTTAACCTTGATTTGGAAGTGCTCGAACCTTCAAAATAGTCGAAGAAATCATATTTTCAATCCAAGAGTTGGAAATCACCAAAAAATCAGTAAACTAATTCCAAAAGATAGGGTTACACCAAAACAAATCTGAATCTCGAGGACTGAACACCAGCTTACTTTAAATCATTTCAAATACGCGCACACACACGCATATCTTTCGAATATCAAACCATACTTCAAAATCTGAAATCAAAATTTGAAATCAAAATTTGGTTTCACAAAATCACTTGCATAGCAAAACTACTAGAGTGGCCTCACGCCCACTCAGAAACTCGAAAATCAATGTCGATTGTGCAAGCATTCATCACCGAAATTATTTTCCAGCTATATAAGTGGGTTCTGGACTTTTATTTTCTTGAAAATTCTTTGAAATCTCTTCGCAATCATTGGAATTCATTCGAATACATTTGAAACATTTCTTATTCGGAAAAATATCTTTAAATCATATTAATATGATATATTTTCCAAAATCTTAAAGCCGATTTCAAAACACCGGAGTTCGATTCCTAGAAATTCAAATTCAAAAACCTTTCAGTTATAAATCATTTTATATAAGTCAAATTTTTATAATTTTTCAAAATTTCAAATCCTTTCGAAACTTCAAATTTCTAGTTTTAAAAGATATATAATCTTTATCAAAAACATTTCACTTTTATATAAAAAATAAGTCGTCCTTATCAAAATAATAACTTCAATGTATGCACAAATTCCAAAATACAACCATACACAAATTCCCAAAGAATGATTCAAGGATAGATTTCAAACAAACAGAGATTCAAATTTAGAGGACTCTAGTCAAATAGGATTCTGGTTCGATGATAAGCTCAAACGAAAATGAGATAATTTAATTACCAAATAGAAGGTGGATAAGCATATATAAATCGCAGGCGACCATGACCGGTCCACGGGGACTTTAGGGATATAATCAATGCGGAAATCTAAGGCAAATCGACATTTGATCGCCAGATATAGAATCCGGGTAGAGCAGGAGATAGCATCGTAAACCGAGGATACAGAAATCTTCGGTGAATCAATGCCAAATTGTAAAGGAGTTTCACCCCTTTACAAATCATTCAAAGCTTGCGAAATCACCTATCTTTAGAGAGGTCATTTCAAAGTGGAATTATGGAATGTTCCAAAAATCAAAGGAATACAAATAGGGAAGACAAGACCGGATTTCAGAATAATTGGAAGCGTTCCAAAGTTCAAGGAATCCAAACCGATAAGAATCCTAACCAAAAGATTTCTAACAAGGTGGATATAGAAGGGATGAAGTTTAGAAAATCTTGGTTTCAAAATAAGAAATTTTTTATACCAAAATAATCTTTAAAAATCCTTTAAAAATCATTTGGAAATTATTTTATACTTCAAAAATACGCTCTCTCAGAAGGAAATGATTCTAAGATTGATTTCACTAATTCTAGGGTATTTCTACCCTATCTCTATTGAGTTTTTGCTCCGCAGGCTAAGGTTTGCCTAAAACCAAAGCTCTGATACCAACTGTAACGGGCCGCGCCAGTGGGGTAACGCCCATCGTAGCATACAATGGTACCTGTGTTCTACCTTTACGGCTAGCCTCTCGACTGCACCACCAACCCCCGTGGGGACATGTAGGAGTAAGAGTCAACCGTTCGCTACCAAACCAGGAAGCGAGAACCCCGTATCATGCTGCACCCTCCAAGTGCAATGGCAGACACAGATGTCGGACTTGAATTGCTCAAAATACCGCATTGTAAATAAATTTGGAGCAAATGCAATACAAATCACAAAATCACAGATACAGAAATATCAAAATAACTCGCAGCGGAAACCAAAATAGCATAGTAGTTCATGAAGCTACTATAACGAACTCTCAAAACATAATACATAATATCAGTCTGAAAAATATATATAATAGAAATCTCAAATACATAGCAGTTTATATATAAATACCAGAGCTGAAATAGAATAACTGAAACTGAAAGAAATCCAAAGCTAAGCTGTAAATACTCAGGCTGACCCGAGCGTAAAGTAAAACACAAAACACTCGAGTCAGGACATATACTTATATAATGTAAACCAACTCAAATGAACTCTAGTAGTAATGTACACTAACTTAAAGGATGCTTGGGGTCGCCCATCCTTTAAGGATTAGTTAAACTATAAATTAAATACATCCCGTGGTTAAAATTCAAAATAGTAATTTATACTTCGAAATCAAATATCATTTCAAAAATTCAATATCCTTCAAATTCCATTTCAAAATATCAAAATATTGTGTCTTTCAAAACCATATTCATTTTAAAAAAATACCATTTCAACGCACATTTCAAAATAGTTTATATTTCAAAACAAATTACTTCATTTTAAATCATAAAATGAAGTTATTATATTTAATAATTAAATAATTAAATTTTCAAAATTTTAATCTTTCAAATATCATTTATCCACTTAAATTTATTAAAACAATGAAAATTCAACTTTCGCATCAATTTAGAAAAAAATGCTACGGAAAGTTACTTTTAAAACAATTCAATTTAACAGAAAGCAGCATTCAAAATACTGTAATAGGGTTACATTAATTCAAATAAAAACCTTAGTTAAATTCAACAATTATAGCTCTTACAAAGTGCTATAATAGCATTTAATTCAATTTAGCCCTTTAGTTCATTTATATTAACTGCACATTTACAAATGCGGTAACATCTTTTATTTTAGAAATAATAGCATTTCAAAATGCTATTAATTAAATTCCAAATATTCACTATACTTTCACAAACCATTAAATTTTTATTTAAACCATTTCAAACTTATAAAATCATGTATTTTTACTTTTATAACCATCATTTAATTTTCCTTAAATTCATGATTTTATAAAGTTAAATTTCCATTCAAAAATCAATATTTAATAATAATGCACTTATTAAATTCCAACATTAAAATTCAATTCATAAAATTAAAATTTTAAATTAACACCTAGGTTTAAATTTCAAAATATAACTTATTTTCATTTTATTTACTTAACTTCAAAATTCACTTCTAAACAAATTCAAAATTTTCCAATTTAAGATATATTTCAAAATTCAACTCAATATTCATTTATTTCACATTTTTAACTTATTCAAAATCCATTAATATATTATAAAATCATTTTAAATTCATTTAATTCAAAATATCATAAATTTATCATATTTTCATATTAAATTTTAAATTCCATTTATAATTAAATCAAAATTTTCAAAATAACTTATATTTCAAATTTCCACCTTATCATTAATTTATTTCACTTATAAATTCTCAGAAAAATCAAAATACTTTACCAAAAAATCATTTTTAATTAATTTTAAATCAAAATATTATAATATTTACATTTCTAAACTATTTTAAAATTTTTAGAAAAATATATTTTAACCACGGGTCTGTATAACATTTTCTACACTAGGTAAAGTGGTACGGTTAATATATCATTTCAACCCGTAATCTACAAAGAAAACCCGGGTTTTATCATTTCAAACCCGCAATCCTAAGTAAAATGAAATAATTGGAAATCATTCAGGCCTACCATTTCAGCTCATAACGATTTTCCCCTATTCTAAAGTCCGTTCGGGTATGTATCATTTCAACCCATACTTTTTTCCGAAGAGAATGGCTGAATTTTTTTCAGAGTTGAAGAGAAAACATTCACATGAAATGATATGGGAGTGGTCGGCTGAAGAGAATGAGTTAAGACAGCCAATTGAATGAAAAGTGATGGTTGAAGTGTGAAAAGGTGTGAATACAAAAGGACTAATGCAAATCAATGGTCACAACTCTTCAAATATCTCCATTTCATTTGGAATTTTTAAATAACTGAAATATATATACTAATTTAGATAAAAATACAAAAATTTAGTAAATAAACAAAATATAAATAAATAAATATTAATTATAAATAATTAAATCAAGAAAAATAGCAAAAATTGCCAACTTGGCTAGAAAATTTGAAAATAAATGGAATAAACTTTTGAAAATTTTTATATACTTGAAAAATATTTGTAACAAAGATAAGAACACAAAATAAAAATGCATTGACAAAAATAAATTAATTATTTTTAATTAAATATAATTTAAATGAAGAAAATAACAGAAAAATGAAAACTAGTCATTAAAAATAGAAATAAATGCAATAAATTTTGAAAAAAATTTGTTATCATTTTAAAAATGTTTAGAAATGAAATATCACAAATAAAACAAATTTAAAATAATTTCAAAATGAAATAAAGTCAAATTTAAATTATATTCAAAAATCTAGGGTTGTTACAGTGTTGATGTTCATTCGAGTAAGAATTCTCGCCTTAGGTCGTAGATATTTTGATGCGAATTTAGGCATTTCATACTTCAATATTTGATGTGTTATATTGTCCCTTGGTTTGAAATGTATATCGGGAATATTATATAAATCTTCGCCCGTGTCAAAACATCTGAGAGTTCTGCCTATGATTTCTGGAGTTGACCTTATTGTGTTGCCATAAACGCTAGACCATAGCCAATTATCTTCGTTTTCCGTGTTCCAAACCGCCGCGCTATACAAATTAGCGTAGAAGAGAAATATAGCCAACTGATCAATTTGGATGTTATTGGGATTGAAAGATATCAAAGTTTCTAAACTGGCGCTTTCACACATTTCATCTAAATTGTACACTGGGAACTTGAGTAAGTTATAAAATGGACCTGTGTGAAGTTTCTTCTTCTGAATATCCTCATATCTCTTGAGTGAATGTGGCACTCGATTCATCCATTGTTCAATTTGATCATTTGAGCAAACTCGAGGATCTGAGGACGTTGCTTGGTCATGTTTTCTCTTAGAGAATTAGAATTTTTTGTTTTAGGAGCCATCAAATTTTATCAAGTTTGGAAGAGAAAGGATTTTTGAGAAGCAAAAAATTGAGATTGGTGTAGAAACAAAATGAAACGAAGTGAGCTAAGTCGGAAAAAAAGATGTTATCTGGGCATATATGAGTGTCGATTGAATTTCAGACATCTGGAAGGTAATTCAGACGTCTGATTTAACCTAATTTTTAGAAAGTAAATAGAATCAGACGTCTAGTTTGTTATGGTAGACGTTTGGACTTGGTTGAGTTGAAAAAATTAATAGTCAGAGGGAATTTTCAAACGTCTGTTTGTATTATCAGACGTCTGGAATAGATCGAATTTTGATTTCTGAATGACAGATAGTTTTCTCAGATGTCGCGTATAAATATTAGATGTTTGAATTTTTATAATATGGTGGCAGAGACTTTATTCAAACGTCTGGTTCACAGTTCAGACGTCTGAAAAAATCTGAAATCTATTTTTTAGTAAGCAGAGATAATTTTCAGACGTCTGGAAGGTTATATCAGATGTTTGACAAGCAGAGACAATTTTCAGACGTATGGAAGGTTATATCAAACATCTGACATATGCATGATGGTGTATAGTTTGTATGATATCAGAGTGTAAAACATCTGAGGGCAATGTTCAGACATCTGAAATGACTATTTTTTCTAAAAATACCCTAATTTTGCAGGGTGTTGCTTATTTTTCGACTTTTTTTGTTAAAAAAAGTATGATTTTTGTGAAACAGAATTACAAATATATGTAGATACAAATACAAAGAAAATAATTTAATCTATTTAGATGGCGATGAAGTTTTGTGATCTTCAGCCTTGTCATCCCTCCATGGCTTGAGTGAAGACCATATATTTCCACATTCTTGGGTTCCCGGGGAACCAGAGAATCACCTTGGTGAAGGATCCAAAGGTGTACCATACGTGGATGAGGGATCCAAAGAACTGCAAGGAATCGAAAGTGGTTCATGTACATCCTTCTTCCGTGAACTACAAAATTTTATTGCTACATGCTCCAAAAAACTTAATCGTTGCGCCGTGACTTTTTGTTCAAAATATAATTCTCATTGTAGATCTATTTGTTGCTTTTGATAGTGATATATCTCATCAATTTTCTTCTTGGTGTTAGGAGAAATAAATAGAGCTCGTTTGGACTTCTTATTATCGGGAGTGAATCCCGTGTGATAGGAGGACCACCTATGTGTCGGTTCCTGATTTGGTGCAGGGGTAGGAAGAGGTTGAGGTGTATCCACTGAGCTATCTGTTGTAGGTGTCTAGAAGGATAGACGAGAATTTTCAGAAGACATGATTATATATTCTTTGTAAAAAAATTATGAGATCTATATATTCTTTACTTCTTGTTGTATAAAGATTTATATATAATTTCAAAAATTATTCAGAAACTAACCACCTAAAAAATCTAAGGGGAAGGAATTATCAATTTTAATTTGTGAATAAAAAAACATTTAGCTAAACATAGAGTATACGAAGATGCGGTTATTAGTTTAGAAGGTCATTAAGAGAGCATATTCCTAAATCGCGTCGCAGTTTAACAAAAGTTTGTTCATTTAGTGGTTTTGTGAAAATATCTGCTATTTGATTCTCGATATTTACGTATTCTAATGTAATAATTCTCTTTTCTATATTGTCACATAAAAAATAATGTCATATATCTATATGTTAGTACGTGTGTGATTACAGGGTTTTCTGACAGATTTATTGCACTCATGTTATCGCAATATATTGGTGATTTATTGATAACTTTGCCAAAATCCGCAAGTGTTTGTTGCATGTTTATCACTTGTGCACATGCTAGAGCTGCTGAAATATATTCAGCTTCGCAAGTAGATAAGGAGACACAATTTTTCTTTTGCTAAACCATGAAACTAGTGATTGTCCGATAAAGTGACATGTTCCACTAGTACTCTTACGATCTATTTTACATCCACCGAAATCCGCATCACTGTATGAAACTAGTTTCAAACGATGATCCCTTAGGGTAAAACAAACCATAATCTCTAGTACTAGATAGATATCGTAAGATACGTTTAAAAGCTCTTTGGTGAGATTCTTTTGCTTTTGCTTGAAATCGGGCAGAAAGACATACACTCATCATAGTGTCGGGTCGACTAGCCGTCAAATAGAGTAAGGAGCCAATCGTACTCCGATATAATATTTCATTGAAAACTTTTCCATTATCATCTTTTTCTAAGTGAACACTATACTCACGGTGTTGGTTTGCTTGAAGTTTTATCCATTTCAAAAAGACGTAATAAATCGTCACAATATTTTTCTTGATGGATAAAAATACCATTTTCAAGTTGTTTTATTTGTAAACCTATGAAGAAATTTAATTCTCCCATGTGAAACATTTCAAATTCATTTTTCCTAATATTTGAGAATTGATTACAAAGATTTTCTTTAGTTGAACCAAAAATAATATCGTCTACGTATATTACAACTAAATTATATTACAACTAGATTATAGTCGTTTTCTCGTTTAATAAGTAAAGTTGTATTGATTTTGCCTATTTGAAAACCAGATGTAATTAAATGATTTTTAAGACATTCGTACCTGGCACGGGGGGCTTTTTTTAAACCATATAAGGATTTTTGTAATTTAAAAACATGGTCAGGATATTTTTCATGAACAAACAATGGGGGTTGTTCAACATATACGTTTTCTTTAATAAAACCATTTAAAAAAGCACTTTTGACATCCATTTGAAATAGTTTAAAATTGTGATGATTTGCAAAAGTGAGTAATGTACGTATGGCCTTTAGTCTTGCTACTGGAGCAAAGGTTTCGTCATACTCAATACTTCTTCTTGATTATAACCTTGAGGAACTAAACGTGCTTTATTTCTAACTATTTTTCCGTTTTCATCTACTTTGTTTTTAAATACCCATTTTGTTTCTATAACCGATTGATGTTCTGGTCTTGGTGCTAATTACCAAACATTATTACATTCAAATTGATTTAATTCTTCTTGCATAGCTATTATCCAAAAGTTATCGTTTGAAGCTTCTTTATAATTTTTGGTTCAAAATTTGACACAAATGCTTTACGACTTATTTGGTTAACTTTATTTCTAGTTACTCTAGAATTGAGATCTCCAATGATATTATCTTTTGGATGATCCTTAAAAATTCTAGGAGATGATATTAAAGTTTATTTTGCGCATTTGTCTAATTATTAAGAGAATTTTTTGTATTTGTTATTGGAATTATTTCTTCGTCGTCATTAATATGATGGTTAAGAAGATTTTCATCGAATGAAACATGTAAACTTTCTTCAATAGTGTTATTTCCTTTATTAAAAATTCTATATGCTTTGCTGCGATCCAAATATCCAATAAAGATTCCTTCATCAGCCTTCGGGGTCAAATTTTCCTAAATTATCTTTTGTATTTAACATAAAATATTTTGATCCGAAAGTTTTAAAGTATGATACTTTAGGTTTTCTTCCAAAAAATATTTCAGAACAAGTTTGTTTAGCCATAGGTCGTATGGTTACTCGATTCAAAGCATAACAGGCTGTGGCAATATCTTCGGCCCAAAAATGTTTTGGTAGACCACTACTATTTAATAGTGTTCGTGCACATTCTTGTAACGTACGATTTTTTTTTCTTCTACACCATTCTGTTGAGGTGATGCGGGGAAAAGAAAATTTATGACTTATACCTTTTTATTACAAAAATTAGTAAAAAGATCATTTTTGAATTCTCCACCGTGATCACTTCGAATATTCTTAATTTTTAAATCCATTTGTGTTTTAATTCTTTTAGCAAAATTTTTAAACATACCAAAGGTGTCACTTTTATGTTTTAAAAATAAAGTCCATTTATATCTTGAAAAATCATAAACTATTACGAAAACATATTTGTTGGGATTTATAGATCGTACTTGAGTTGGACCAAATAAATCTAAATGTAATAATTTTAATGTTTTTTTTGTAGAAATATTACTTTTAGATTTAAACGAGCTTTTCTTTAGTTTTCCAATTTGACAATCGTCACATAAATTTTCTATTTTGTAATTTATTTTAGGTAAACCTCTAGCTAGCTCATATTTTGCTAATTTATTAATATATTTAAAATTAATGTGACAAAGTCGTTTATGCCACAACCATGGATCGTCATGTTTGGCAGTTAAACACAACTTTGAATTTTGATTCATATTCATGTTTAAAACATAAATATTTTTGTTTCTAAAACCTTCAAATATAAGTTGTTTGTTATTGTCGAAAATATTACATCTATCTTTCGAAATTGATTTGAAAGCCTTTATCGCATAACTGACTGATACTAAGTAGGTTGTGTTTTAGATTTTCTACTAACAAAACATTTGTAATAGTAGGAGAGTTAGAAATACCAAAGTTGATGACTTCTTCAATGCCCAGACATATCCTTTTGAGTTATCACCAAAAGTTACCGTTCCACCATCGATTTATGTTATATTGGATAACATTTTTGAATTTCCGGTCATATGCTTGGGCATCTATTATCAAGTATACATTTCTCCTTATTTTTTATTTTAGGTACCTGAAAAATAAAAGATGATTTAATTGGTACCCATATACTTTGTTAGGGTCCTAGATGTTAGGAGAAGTAGGTAGCCATACCCAAGAAGGTTTGGTACCTTTATTAATATAATTTTTATTATTGGCTACATTTTCTAAAAAATTATTAATATGTTTTTGTCAAATCAAATTATTATTTGTCTTAGGAATCCAAATTTTTTTATTTCTAGTATTCGTATTAGACTTAGGTAAACTTTTATTCTTTTTATAAATACAATTATATTTCTTAATAACATTCCCTTTTTGTTTAGGAATATTTTTAAATCCTATTCCATTTCTATCACCTGATGGTTTTGAAGTTTTGATAAGATTTTTCAAATCTTGTTTTGTTTTATTAAATTTTGAAACATTATTTGTAATTTTATCTAATTTTTCTTTTAATTCTAAATTTTCGATTTTCAATATTTCAATATTACTCTTCAAGTTGACATTTTCTTTTAACAAGTTATCCTTTTCTAATTTTGTTTTATCAAAACAATAACAATAGTCTCATTGTGGACCAATTTTTTTTAATTTTTTCTTGAGATAATTCTAGTTCCTCTTCTAAAATAATTTTTTCATCTTTTAACATTCCTACTTCAAGTTCTAATCTATTTATTTTGGCTATATGTTCTTTGTTCAATTTTTTAATTTGTCTAAATCTATCATCTAATTCCATGCTAAGTTTTAATAATTCATCATAACTAAGTTCGGGACATACCTCATCAGTTTGTGCCATAGCACATATTAGCATGTTCTCTATCACTATCGCTATCATTATCCGAAGATGATGAAGAATCCGAGTCATCTCATGTCACTTTGAAAGCTTTCTTCTTTTTGCATTTCTCAAATTTGTTCTTCTTTTTATCATTATTGAGCTTGGTACAGTCTTTCTTCATATGTCTAAATTGGTCACATTCATAGCATTTGATTGATGTTTGATTTGTTGAGCTTGATTTTCCTCCTTTCTGAAATTTAGTCATTTTCCTAAACTTCTTGATTTTTTGTAGTTTTTGGCAATAAATACAATTTCTTCCTCGTTTAAGTCAGAGTCTTCATTTGATGCTGGGAATGTTATGTTCTTCTTTTCGGAATTTTGTTCTTTTCATGCTTGCAAATTAGCTTCATAGGACATTAAATTTCCTATCATTTCTTCAACTAAGAGTGCTGAGAGATCATTAGGTTCTTCGATAGATAATACTTTTTTCCCACTCTGGAGTTAAAGAATTGAGTATTCTAGATATCAAATCAAAATTTATGAATTTGACTCCAAGTGCCGTTAAATCGAGTTGAATGGTTTGGAATCTAGAGTACATGTCAACTATAGATTCGTTTTGTTTCATTTTAAATGATGAAAATTGATTTTATAAAATTGAAATCTTAGTTTGTTTAACTTTGTTTGTGCCTTCGTGTATAATTTGTAACATACGCCAAATATCAAATGCAGTGTTACATGACATGACACGTGAAAATTCATTCTTATCTACTGAACAAAATAAAACATTCATTGCTTTGGCATTATTAAAAGCTGTAGTTTTTTGTGCATCAGTCCATGTCTTTATAGCAGTGTCAGGTGCTTCATATTTATTTTGAGTGTCTGACCAAATTTCTAATCCATTAGCTTCCATAAAAATTCTCATACGTATTGGCCAATATGCATAGTTAGAACCATTAAAAAGTAGGGGTCGTACTGTTGATTGACCTTCTTGAAAAATACTTGCCATATTGTAGTGATTCAAAAAAGTGTTACTATATTTTGATCTAACCTTGCACTGATACCAACTGTAAGTTTACTGGGTAGATCGTTTAGTGTATATGCAAGTATATATGACAAAATATATGATGCAGCTAAAGCAGTAATAATGTAGGTAACTATAGAATAAGCACACTAGGATTTTATACTAGTTCGGACCTCCCGTCCTAAGTCCAGTCCCGAAGCTACCTTTTGGAATTCGACTATCAAACACCCTCGCTTCGTCCGGAGGATTAGGCTTGGTTACAATAAATTGTTCTTGTCAAATATGTGTTCTGTAACACGGATATTGACTAATAAGTATAAATGCTTCCACTATATATCTAGAGAGTATTGTCTGTGGAGAACTGAATATATGGAAGAGTGAAATACAAGTATAAATTGCTAAAGATCAAGAATATAACAAAGTATTTAAGTAAAGAGCGCAAGTAAGTTCGGTAAGTGTTCTCTTTGATTATTGATGATATATATAGTTGTCGAGAGGTTCCTTGAGTAGTTGCATCCATTAACAAGTGCTCAACAGTTGCTTCTGTTAATGGTGAAGAGTTGCAGTGAAGAGAAGCGAAGATGTCTATTCAAATGTGGCAGTTGAGATTTGAATTTAAATCCGAGTTCGAAATCAGACGTCTGGTATTTGTATCAGATGTCTGATACTATATATTTTTCGTATATAGTAGATTTTCAAACGTCTGAATGCATTTACTAGATGTCTAGCTTTGTCTGTTTTGTTGTTCTAGAGGACTTTTCCAGACGTCTGGCTTGTGCACCTAGGCGGCTGAAAATTGTGCATGTCTGTTTTGTGCATCTTTCTTGATCTTAACGACCTGTAGTCTCTTGAAACGTTCTTTGAGCCTTGTTCTTGTCCTTCTAGTGATGTTTCTCTAGCAAGTACCTATATAAAAATATATATGTATATTTGATTTCCATTGTATAGTTGTTGTCATCGAAGCCGCAGATTTGATTTCCTAACATTCCTCACATTTTTCAAACCAAATAAACATTACGTCCTTTCGGTTAGTTTAGTCAGGGGTATTGCTATACGCGAGGAATCCTTGATAAATCTTTGGTAATAGTCAGCCAATCCAAGAAAATTCCTTATCTTGATCACCGTCTTGGGTTTTTTCCAACTATTTATAGCCTCAATCTTAGTTGGATCCATGGATACCCTTTTCTTTGAAACAACATGACTAAGAAGCTTCACCTCTTTCTTCCAGAAATGACACTTCATAAACTTCGCTTTTAATTGATGTTGCCTTAACATCACAAGCACTATTCTAAGAAGAATTTCATGATCTACTTCATCCTTAGAATATATCAAAATGTCATCTATGAATTCCAACACGAACCTATCCAAGTGCTCCCGAAAAATTTGGTTCATCAAATGTATAAAGGAAGCAGGGGGATTGGTCAATCTAAATGGCATTACTAACCACTCATATGAATCATATCTCATTTGAAACACCATTAAAGGAGTACTATCCTCCTCCACTCTCGATTGATGGAACCCTATCGCCAAATCCAACTAGAAAAATACTTTGGCTCCACTCAGTTGAACAAATAAATCATCAATTCTTGGTAAAGAATATCGATTCTATATCGTCTTTTCATTCAGCTTACGATGATCAATGCATAATCTTAATGACCTATCCAGTTTCTTCATGAATATCATGGCCGCACGCCAACGCTAACTGCTTGGTTTAATACAACTCTTTCCTTCTTAGTACACTAGCTGCACCTTTAACTCCTTCATCTTTATAGGTGTCATCGTACTAGGTTGTCTACTTATAAGTTTAGATCCTGGTATAAGATCAATTCAAAAATCAATAGCTTGTTTCAGTGGTACTCCTGTAACCGGCTCATAAAAATTTGCAAATTCTCTTGCAACCAAAACCCGATTTACTTTGTCTTCTACTTCCATTGCTCCCAACAAAGTACTTTGTATCTCGCATAATGTAACGACCCAGAATTTTATTTAATTAAAATTTGGATATTTAATTAATTTTAAATATTAATAAGTGAATTTATAAGTCGAATAAATTTTATTTCGAATAATTGGATTTAATTGGATAATTAAATGGATAATTTAATACGTTAAATTATGGAGATAATTGAAAATTGAGTTAAATATGATTGAAAATGATTTGTAAAATTTTATTTTATCATATTGAAGTTAGAATGATATTTTAGAACTTTTAAAACCGAATTAAAAGTTAATTTGTGAAAATTGAATATTTTAATATTTAAATCGACTAGTGAAAATAGTCAATTTTTGAACAGTCTCAGAATTGGACGAGACTAGTTCCATTGGATCCATAATAGTGAGTTATTATCGGATTTCAATTTTCGTGTCAATCGGAGCTATCGTTTGATCGTGGCAGCTCGAAACGCATCGAATTATTTTTAATTTTAATTTGGCGAGTTAAAATAGTCATTTTTCAAAAAGTCTCGGATTTCGACGAAACCAGTTTCATCGGATCCGTAATGTGATATTATTGTAAGGTTTCAAATTTCGTGTCAATTGGATTTACCGTTTGTCCGGTACAAATTAAAACGCCTAGAAAATCGTTTAAATCGGTTTAATTTAAATTGAACGTTTATTGCCATAACTCGCACAGATGTCCGAATTAGCTTTCGAAACCTGTTCCATTGTGTCCGGAACGCGGGGTAAACCCTAGAAACGCTGGTTACGGCGCGTGAGTCGGAGTTCGGAATTTCCGGAATGAATAGTGTCGTTCGAGATTCTATAAATAGACCACCTCTCTTTAGAAATTAAAAAAAAAACCCTAAACTAAACCCTAGCCGCCAGTTACAAATGGAAGGCCAGATATCATCCTCCTTTCCCCCTCAATCACTCCCAATCTACAAACAATTAGAGGAAAGTGTTAACTACAAAGACGAAGAGTGTAACGAGGGCTTCAGATCCATACGGAATTGATCGTGTTTGGAGCAACGTAGAGGAAGATATGGGGGGCCGACGCCTGGGGCTTGTGCATGCAATTCGAGAACAATGGGGTGGCCGAGCTTGCTATGGTGGCAGGCGTGGGTAGAGGAGGAGATGAGCTTCGAGATGCAAGTTCCTGATCGCGTTCAAGTTCAACGTGGAGGTCGAAAATTGAAACCCTAATTTGATGGTATGGGTTCTTGTGTGCGGCTGTTGAACGTGAGGGAGAGGGAGAAGGAGGGTGCGGCCGTGATTCTCTAGATGCAGATCCAACGGTCCTGATTTGTTGAGGGTTTAAAATTATAAATTATGTTATAAATTTATGTATATAAATTCGTGTAAAACTTAGAAAAATCATAACTTTTTCATACGAGGTCGAAAACGCACGAAACCAGTTGCGTTGGAATCGTATGGACGAGCACTACGCGATGGAGTTGGATTGGAGTCGTTTGGAGTTAGTGAGAATTTCGGGTAAAATTAAACGTCCGTTTAATTTTATTCGAAATAAATCGCTAAAACGAAATTGAAATCAAGGTGAGAACTTCTCACTCAATCGAATCAGTTTCGATTTTATTTTAAATAGTTAGATTTAAAATATTTGAATGCATGTTTGAATGATGATTGTTATCTATTGATTGTTAAAATAGACATTATGCGCCGTTAGTAAGCGGATGTTATTTATTAAAAACATATATCGCGAATATTTCATAAACAGTGAAATTGGTATTATATATATAATAGCAATATATATATATTGGCATATGTATATATTGGAGTTATTGATTTCCCGCATCTGTATAGCGGATGAGACCCTATTGCGCCGTCTATTAAGCGGATAATATTTTAAATCCCATATACCGCGATAATTTCGTACTGGAGCAAAATTGGTATTGTGCTAATGTTTGTGGATGCAGGAAAACAGGTTGGAGGGATCCAACTGGATTCCTCAACAGTTTTTATTTGATTTCAGATATTTTGATATTTGATGGATTATCATATCGATATATGATATCGTTGTTGTCGTGATTGGCTATTTGGTATGTAGCATCATTGGACCAAATTTGGAACTTTAAAAATGATTTTTAAAGTGATTTTTGAAAATATACTATGTGTTTGGAATTGATCCATTTTAAATAAATAAACGTATAATTTTAATGTTATAAAAATTATGATTTTTGAGAAATATAGTTAAAAACTGATTTTTGAGAATATGATGCTAATGATTTTATAAAATAGTTAAATCGGAATTTTTGAATTTATTGTTAAAAGTTTAAATATAGGATTTATAAAATTTGATTATTTTATAAATCAAAATGGTGAAATTATAAAGGAGATTAAAGATGTTTTAAAATAATAGTATAAATTGATTTTATAAAGGATTTATAAATGAAAATATTTGAATTATAAAACGAGTTTTATAAGGGTTAGAATGAATTGGAAATGAATTTCATAAATGAATGAAATTCATAGAATTATAAACGGTGAAGTTATAAATGGAATTTTATAAGCAGTAGGTTTATAAAATTTATAAAGTTATTAAAAGAATGGTTTTGGATAAATAATTGAATCTTATAAGTTATAAGATTTATAATTATGAAGTTCAAAGGAACGATTTTTCAAACAAATAAATTATAAGTATTTCACTTATGATATAAACTTTTGTTTTATAATTGAGTTATAAATTGAATAGGTTAATAAAGGAATTTATAAAAGGAAGTTGTTATAAAACAAATAGAAATGGAATTTATAAACGTTGTTTTATAAATTCGCAAACGACTTATTTTGATAAGTAAATTGTTATAACTTATTTATGGAGTTATATTCACGTTTTTGAACTGTGAATAATCCTTTGAAATAACATGAATAAAAGGATGAAATTTGTTAACAAAGTATATTCACGTTTTAGAATAGTGAATAATATGTTAAAGAAAATGTTTAGAATGTGATATTTTAAATAGAATTAAAACGATGTAACGATGTTTTAAAATGTGTTGAGATTCGAAACCATAGATTTCAACATTTATTGTTGAAATAAACGTTTTCGAGAAATAGAAGGAAATGGTGGACTATAACACTGTTGTTATAGTAAATGATTTCCGAAAGGAAATGTTTTGTATAGTATTGGGATTTATATATCTATTTTAATTTCGAATCCCTATACTAGTGATTTTGGGTTGTCGTAACGATGTTTTACGCAACATTCGTTTTGGCCCAAATAATTATGTTTAAGAGAATGATTTCCTTAAAGAATGATATATATACTTAATTTCGATTTAAGTATATTGAATATTTTCAAAGTGTTGAAAATAAATAAAATTTGTGAATTACTTATGGATAAATAAGTATGGAAATGTTTTCCAATATAAAGTGAATATTTTGAGAATTTATCTTTTTGAAGATAAATTGAAATGAATAATTGAAGTCGTATATTCATAGATATTTTGGAATATAAATTCATTATGGAATTTATAAATGAAAAGAAGAATTTGTTTAAAAATAAATATTGATTTATTTTTGAAGTGTGAAAATTATATATCTAGTAAAGATATTTTTGAAAATAAATAATTTGGAAATTTTTTTGGAAACTGGTGATGTGTGCATATCCATTGATAGTTCAATAACCGACTATCAATATTTCCCTTTGAATGGGTATTTGATGTGATTTGTTTGAATTTGAATGCCACACTTATTTTTGAATAAGCGCTCACTATTCGGGTTAACGGGGAAAGGACCATGGGGTCGTATAACCCATTCCGAATATGTGATACGACGTAATGTATAGCATTTGAAGATCGGTGTTGAAGACCCGGTATTTGCGAGAGCGATAGGATGACCTGTCAATTGATCTGCACCGAGTTGCTCCGGTATTGAGTTCTCCATATGTGATGGTGAATCCGATCAGGATTGTGAATATCCGGATTGCAAGGACTTCTTTGTAAGTGCCTTCGGTTTTGTTCGAGCCCGGAACAGACTTGTATGGATTGTATGTCTGACGTTACAAATTGAGATATAAAGCAGATTTCTTTCAAATATATTTCTGTTGGTGGCGGAGAATTTATTCTTTTAGCTTAACACCCTTCTCTGAGACGTAAGCTCAGAGGTTATGTAGTTGAAGGTTATCAGCGATATATTCCCAATTTGGTAATGTGACATGCTGAGTGTTGCTGTGAAATGATCATTGTGTTGATTATTTGTGATAGGATCGTTTATTTGATCGTCTATCCTGGTGATCATTTCTATGATCATTTGTTGACCCAAAGCATGGCTTTTGTATAAAGTATGTTTTTGTGGACGTGACTTCGTCGAGCCTCACACCCCGTGAATGGTCAAAACAGGAAAGATGCGGCAAGGTTATGAGGGGTAGCGCCCTTTAGGATATGTGCATTTCCTTCTGGAAAAGGGTGGTATCATGGTATGGAGCCCAGATACTTACTCATGTTGAAAACACTTTATGATGTGTGAATTGATTGCGAGCGCTCGGTGAAAGGTCCCAAAGGACCGGGGGATGGCATATTCGGTCAGTTGTTACTCAGTTAGGGGTAACCCGGCCTTGTGTTGGTAGAGATCCGGTTTGGTTCTCGGGGATGTCCATCCAGAGGCATTCTCATGTGGCAATGGGAAGTTCCTTGGCCTGATCATTCGTTGGAAATCCAATTCCCAATACGAAACTTGTACGGTATTAGTTGTAGAACCTGCCACTCACTTATGGTGGTCACCACTGTTTGGATGGTAGCTATAGTAGGCATAGTTTGAAATGTCTATGCTGGCTAAGATTTATATTCTACTTTCGAAATGAATTTTTCTCTACACTATGCACTAATAATAATATCAAATGTTCTTTTAAATGCGTATCAAGCATCTTTGACTATCATAAGGAGAAATCTCCTTCGATTCTGCGTTTGCATTGTGTGTGTGTGCGGGAGGCCTTATGGTAGTCTCATTTTTAAAAGCATTGCGAATTGACTTTAAAAATATTCCTATATTTTTGTGTTCAAAGATAAATAAACTGTTTTGAGTTCTCACACCAGTCACATGACTGACTCGGAGTTTATTGTTTTCCTTCCTAAACTCTGGGTGCCCACCAATTTCCACACGGGCAGTCAAGAGTTAAGGTTTATCAGGATATTCCGGAATTGCTGGAGGCAAGCTGGAGGGCATGGCGTATTATTAGTATATAGTATTTCTTTTTCCGCTGCACTGTTTGTTGTTGTATATTGTTGTACACTCTGATGATATGATGAAATGTAATGTAATAACTGATATAGTTCCTTGTTTAAAGATTATTCATTTATTATTATATGTTGTTCCGCTGCGAATTGTGAGATTCTGTTATTGTTCTGCTGTTTTCTATTCCGTTCTATTTTCTATTTTCTTTTCTCTCTATTTTCTACTATCTTATCTCTTCTTTTTCTTTCTTTTCTTTTTCTTAAACCATAACATTTCGGGTTTCCGGCCTTCGATTTCTCGGCAGTCGATAAAGTGAGTATCGATGTTGAATTTTCGAAAGTCGAAAATTTTCGGGACGTTACACATAATATCCTAGCATCATATTTTCTTAATAAATCCATACCTAAAATAATATCAACACCTATGAAGTAACATACGTACAAACTACAGGAAAAAGTATAACCTAACAACTCAAATTCTAGATGGTCACATCTCATCCCTAGAGTTGCGTACCCTCCTATTGGATTAGCTGCCATTAAGGAAGTAACAATATATGGTGGTTCTCAACATAACTTATCTACCAAACACTGAGATATAAATGAATGCGATGTGTCGGTATCAAATAGTTACCTAATTGGTATGCTATGAATCAAAAGCTTACCTTCCATCATTGATTTTCCCTTCTCCACCGTTGTTGGTATTGATGTAGATGGCTCCCAAGCAAACATCTTTCGTATATTAGTCTTGGCCTCTTCTAGACATTTGTTCTTATGATGCCTTACCTCATCAATTAAAGCACTTCACATTCTTCTTGCGCAGAACCATCTTGCCATCATCTAATCGGCACTCACTTGCATAATTCCCCTTCTTATTACACTTATAGCAAATAATATCTGGTTTTCCTTTTTTGACAACTCCACCCTTCTGAGCTCCCGTTTTCTAATAGAATTTCTTTTTCTTATTCTAGGAAACCTGAGTCCCCACTGAATTCTCCTTTTCGAAAGTAGAAAGCATCTCCTCGTTCCTGATTGCCATCTCCATACTACATTTGATGGATCTCGGAGATGTTGCATGGTCGTCCTAGAAAACTTTGGTTTCAACCACCAGATAAACTTCTTGTTCCTCTTGGTAACATTGTCAATAGTTACAATTCCATACCTGTATAGCTCATCAAACTTAGCAGAGTATCCCAACACTAGCATTTCCCCTTTCTCCAATTCTATAAACCTTCTAAGCAAAGCGGATAACGGTGGAAATCCTACTCATTTTAGCATAGTTATTACTAACCAACACTACAGAATTGACTCCTACCGCATTAGCATCATTTCCTCCAACTACTCCTATGGCTGCTCCAGCTTGCATTAGATTGATGAAAAACTGATACATAGTCCCCATGTCCACTGGTAGGGTCGCAGCACCTACTTTAGCATTTTCATTTTGATTAGCATTTGCATGTCGACCTGGATTCCTACTGGTGTTGGCTGAGCATTTCCATTGGTTGTGGTGCTTCCACCTTCTAGATTCACTCTTTTGTTTCCTCCATCCATATCTTTTTTTCTCCTAAATCTGCATACAAGCCTTAGTAAGATACAGAAGAATGGTCAAAGAGAGAGGGGATAATAGAAATTGAATACATACTTATACATAGAAAATATAAATATGTTACTATAGCTTTATCTTATACCTTAATGTTATTCTCTAATTCGTTAGGATTATGTTTTAATTTTTTTTAAGGTTTAAAATTCTTTTAATCATAAACCTATGCCCTGATACCAACTTGTAACACCCCTCATTCCAAGGCCTAAACTAACCACTACAATTGCTACAGTCGTTCATAGTTATTAATCCCCAACGACAAAATGCAGCTATCTTAATCATATAGATTACCAGAAGCAAAGGAATATGAAAAATATTAAACATAATTTTTCATAGCAAATCTTCACATTTCATTTCATAAATGATATTTCATATTCATTACGTAATCCCATTCACAAATTCACGTTCATAGAAATTATAATTATTATAAAATATTCTAAGAGCGATATATGAAGATGCCTCTTTGGTTGATTATAGTCAAATAACTTACAATTATACAACTCTGTCATTACATCCAAATAGATAAAACCAAACTACACAGCAGAAATAGATAAAGCTCATAATAGCTAGATTGCCTCATTCACATCTCCGGAAGCTTATTTGTCTTAATGAAACTTGAAAACCCTTATTCTTGACCTAGTCAAATGAGTACTCGAGAATTTAAGGGGAAAACAAAATTTTTGGATCGGATAACAGTTTGGTATGAATAATAACCTACCATCTCGAACCAAATACATATCCCATGAGACCACACTGTTGAGTGGAATGGATTTCCCCTCACTAGTATTTTAACTAAAATATCTCAACCATATACCG
This sequence comes from Allium cepa, assembly GCA_030765085.1. Lineage (NCBI taxonomy): Eukaryota > Viridiplantae > Streptophyta > Magnoliopsida > Asparagales > Amaryllidaceae > Allium > Allium cepa. The sequence goes on along the minus strand of CM060928.1, from coordinate 317,918,523 downwards.
TGCTCTTGCATCCACAATGTTTATGATATAATAATATTTTGATATGCAGACATGCAATATACGTTTGATTACCCATCCTAAGTTATTAGACCACCCATCTAAATTTCATTGACCATCCATCTTATACGTATGTGGACTACCCATTTCACATGTATTAATTCTTTGGATTAGCCATCCCCTACCATGTTGACTACCCATCACCCATGGTTTCGTTAACAAAATTATGTGGACTATCCATCTCACATGTTATTATTACTCGGATTACCCATCCCTTAGCATGTTGAATACCTATCACTCATGGTTTAGCTATTTAAATTATTTGGACTATCCATCACACATATCCCATTTATTTAAAAATTGATGTGGGCTATCCATCGCACATCCCATAGTTTTCCTTGAAAACTATGAATCCTTCCTTAACCTTGTAGGGACTATCCATCTCCATCATGATATGCACTATCCATCTCACATCCCATACTTTTTCTAAGTTGACTATGAACCCATCATTTAACAATTTAATTCATGTTATCCACATGTTTAACCTATGTCTATTGGTGTCCCCAATTAGGCTATTTCCTCTTAAAGTTTTAAAATTTTCAAAGTGATATACATTGGTATCCTCGATTGATCCATGTCGAACTCATTAAGATATACATTGGTAGCCCCAAGGTTTTAAAGTCAAAATCATAATTCATATGGTTCAGTGACATTAAATAGTTTAAAACAAATTAATGTTGACATCAATAATACTATCGATAAGAAGGATTAAGGCTCTTAGCCTTTAATAAAATAACTTACGCATTACTAAGACATTAATTGACCTCTATCCAAGGTCGAAGACCAAAAACTTATACTTAAAATCTTTTAAGAGAAACCCTTTGTCGAAAGCGACACTGTCGACTTGCATACCTGATTGGTTATGTGCATATTGGACAAAGTCGACACGACCATTAACGACGCACTACATCATTTCCTAAAACATTGTAAAAGAAGCCTTGTCGACTTTGATGAATAGCGAGGACAAGAACCTCATTATCTTTATAAAATAGTCTTAGTTTACCAAAAAACAAAGCCTTGCCGACATATTGAATGCCGACGTCCAAACAAGCTACGTCGTTACAATATCATATTAAGGACTTTTGCTATTTTGCCGCTTAGTATATAAAGTCAAAGTTAAACAAGCAGCGTCACCACCTTTTATATAGTTAACTTTGAAAGATAAAAATAGTAGCATGCAGCGTTTATGAATCGTGAAGTGGAATGCCTCTAAACTTAGGCCACCGCCATTGTTGACTTTGACCCGGTTGGAAACATTTCATAACTACCTATGTAGTTATCATATGCTTGCCTCCACCTCAATGTCGACACTCAAGCATGCGGTGTTGTTTAGGCTCGATGACGACAGTAACGGCATGACATTATCGTAAATTCTACATAAACTGATTTATTTCCAATTGAAGCAACTACTTTTGACCAAATCTTAACCTTTTATTCAATTTCTATTGGATAAAACATACCTTTTGCAAATTCTTTTCAGAAATACCGCCACATAAAATTTCCAAGCTCCAAAACATATAACAACTAATTAATAACCTTAATTAATTATCCTTTTAAATGTTTACCTTGCATAATAATTTCATAACAAATCATAATCACTTGAAAAAATGCTCGAAAATTCATAGAAATTTAAATGTATACAAACTTCAGGACCATAAACTATATTTAATTATTTTGAATAACTAAAGTTAAAACTTAAAAAACTCACTCAGTTTCCTCCTTAGGAAATTTATAAAATGTGCAATTTAATTTGGAAAATTATGAAATTGAAAACCCATCTCCAAAATTATATTTCACTCAACATACCAAAAAATAAAAGTTATTGGAGATTAAAAACTTAGGTTTTACCCTAAAACTAACTTAAATAATTTCATAAATAATTATTATATCCAACAATGATTAAGCAATCATAACTTGACAAAAATCATCAAAACCATTCAAATATTATCTATAGTCGAATTCAATAACTAAAAATAAAGATGGTTCATGTATTATTCACCTTAGATTAAATTATTGGAGTTCAGGTTTGGTGTTGCTTTAATTTTTCTAAGCTTGTTCTTGAATCTCTTCTAATTTCGATCCTCTTCTTCCTTTTTTTAATGACCGGCCTCAAAGTTTTCTTTTGTGATTATTTTATAAATGAGAATATGAGTGATATAGGGGGAGATGGTTTAAGGTAAAAGGTAGGTCTATTTCCTGGTTCACCCCTTTTAGGCGCTCTTCCTTTTATTAAACTTAAAACAATCTTACTTAGTTCATTAGTAATGGCTCAACCTTATAAAATTTCAAATCTCATTTTCCTTATCCATTTACAATATTCCATTTAATTTATCCAATTAAATACCTTGAATAATGTAAAGTAAACTTAGAGGTGTTACGTGGAGGTTACTCTAGATTTCGATCATGATGATGCCATTATATTGGATGACCCCTTGGATTCTCTTGCCTCAAGGATCGATGAAGGGTCTCTTAAGAGGATGTGCACGAGGCATGGCATCCCGTTTGAGAATGTATTAGTCCCTTCGGCATCTACGAGCACATCTCCTACTAGTTGGATATACCACATGCAACCGATACATGTGTACGGTAGGATGCATTCTACTATTCAAATAGTTCATCTGCCGAGTTTAGCAATTCATGAAGCTAGGTCCGACCAAGTTGCATCCCAACAACTGTGCTTTTCCGAAAAACATTTATGGTAGAATTTTCCCACCGTCTGATTCTTGGGCCTAACAGCCAGGAGATCGGCTACTTGTATAGTTTCAAACATCAGGAAGGATCTCCTTCACTTACATATCTCGAATCGGGTAGTCGCATCATAACGGGCCTCTGGAACAAATTGAGCTATTTTAGTGATAAATTCCTTTTTTTCATTTCCCTCCTAATTTTGCATAGAGGCGGCTATCTAGATAAAAGTTTTATCTTCGTCCTTTTTTGATGGATGATATAACCTCAATTTCTCACACGATCACTTTGTTTGCGCCAAAATTGGTCACAAACACCCAATAGTCCGAAAGCACCCGTTTACGTACTCAAGTTAATAATAATCAACACAGTTCTCAGCAACAATCAATATAGAATTCAGATCTAAGCAACTAATCACAATAATTCACAGACAACAATCACAAACACAGGATTTATAGTGGTTCGGCGTTCGTGCCTACGTCCACTTTGAAGGTTTTCTCTTTATTGCTTCTCTTGATGATCTTAATCAATTACAACGGGTTAAATCTTTGAACTTGATAATCTTAATCGATTACAATGGATTATAGCTTTGAAATCTGAACTCAACAACAATAGTGAGGAATAGGATTGAATTCAGCAGAGTCTGGACTTGCTTTCTCTCTTCTGAATCTCCTCCCCCTTTTCTGAATGACCAGGGGATCTATTTATAGGTGTGGAAGGTCAAAATCCCGCCAAAAACCTGGAGAGGCTACTTGGCACGTGACTGGGGGCCCACAGGCCCGCGTTCTTGGAATGCGTGCCCAGTTTGGTATCGATTCGAAGTGAACTTCGAATCGATCAAAAAATTGTCCAATTGCAATGAAACTTGGCGTGGACGTTCTTCATCATGTTGACAAACTTCTGTGAAAATTTCATGGGATTTGGATCAGTAGATTGAGAGAAATGATCGATTCAAGGTGATGCATTTCGGTACGCTGGCAACTTCGAACTGATCCTATGGGTCATTCGAACCCATATGTTTCGAATCCATATGGTTCGAACCCATAGGTTCGAATCCCTATGGTTCGGGTCCATATGGTTCGAAACCATAGGTTCGAATCGAACCTGTTGCGTGAGGGGGCGCTTCGAATCGATGGCTCTGGATCGATTCGAGGTTGTTTTTAACGTGTAGGGTTCGAAGACAGCATGGATTCGAAGCTGTGATGGACTCGAAGCTGCGATGGACTCGAAGCTGCGATGGATTCGAAGTAGTGATGGATAGAAGTTGATGGATGGATTCGAAGTAGTGATGGATTCGAAGTAGATGGATGGATTCGAAGTAGTGATGGATACGAAGTTGATGGATGGATTCGAAGTAGTGATGGATACGAAGTTGATGGGGTCGAAGCATGAATTGGCTTGATGGATTCGAAGGGAGACGTTGGCTGATGGATTCGAACGTCGCCTCTTCCTATGGGTTCGAATATGATGGGTTCGAAACAGATGGTTTCGAACACGATGGTTTCGAACACGATGGGTTCGAATATGATGGGTTCGAACATGATGGGTTCGAATATGATGGGTTCGAACATGATGGGTTTGAACCGAGCAATGTGTACCTTCTTAACTTGAATCCATCATAACTTGAGCATATGACCTCGGATTGACTTGAAATTTGAAATGCTGGCTTCTATGGTCTTTCTTGTCATGCCTTATTAATTGTGGCCCGATCCGGGCTCGGACAGAATTCATCGATATCCATAGTGAGGTGAAATACGACCAATCTCTGAGGCGAACTATTTTCTGTTTTTGACCAATCTTTTGGTATCACGGCTTTTGCCCAAAAAGCGGGATAACATTTTGCCCCCCAAAACATGCCTTACGGTAGCAAGGTGTGTTTTGCAATGCCTTAAGCTGGATGTTCATATCCTGTCGTCAACCTGTAAAGAAATTGATAGTTTTATATGTCCTCAAATGACGATCGTTCGTGATCGAGTTTATTCGGGATGGAGCGCGGCCGTTCATGGTCAAGCGCCTAACTTCAGATGATGATCGTTCGTGATCGAGTCATTTGAGGGAAAGTGCGACCCTGCGCGGTCAAGCGCGTAAATCCGTCCGTCGATCATTCGGGATCGAGTCATCTGCGGTGAAATATGACCGTTCAAGGTCAAGCGCCTAATTTCAAATGACGACCGTTCGCGATCGAGTCATCCGAGGTAAGGTGCGACAGTGCGCGGTCAAGTGGTGGACCTCAAATGACGACTGTTCGCGATCGAGCCATTTGAGGTAAGGTGTAGCAGTCAGCGATCGGGTGGTGGACCTCCAATGACGACCGTTCGCGATCGAGTCATTTGAGGTACAGTGAGTTGTGCCGTTACAGTGAGTTGTGCCGTTCGAGGCGGACCTCAAATGACGACCGTTCGCGATCGAGCCATTTGAGGTAATGTGAGTTGTGCCGTTCGAGGCGAGTTGTGACCGTTCGCGATCGTGTGCCGTTCGAGGCGAGTTTGTGACTGTTCGAAGTCGGGTGCCGTTCGAGGCGATTTGTGACCGTTCGCGGTCGGGTGCCGTTCGAGGCGAGAAAGCATGCCCGGGAGGGCTTGATGTTTTGGATGCCAGGGTCACGTTCGGGTGAGTTACTGGATTGTTTGTGTGCCTATTGAAGGCGAATCAGTGTGCCCGGGGGGGCTTGATACTGTTGATACCAGGTTCACGTTCGTGTGGGTCCCTGGATCATTTGTTTAGGTATATCACTATCTCAGAGCATGCCTAAGGACCGTTCGCGACCCCGTACATGTGCTAGTAGCCTAGCCATTTCAGAGTTATCAGAATCAAATATCTATTCAACGGATGAGTTTTTAAAAACAGAAATGTCCAAACAAACCAAGTTCAAATGTCCAAATCAACATGAAATAAAAACAAAGCAAAGATGTCAAAGTGTAAGTTCCCACTACGAAACATTCAATGATCATTCAGAGCATGCCTGGAGAACGTTCGCGATCTCGTACATGTGTAAATGATTCGATTGCGTTAGTGGGAGCTTGCGACTCGTTCATCGTTATTTTAACTAATTGATAACCAAACGGCGTCCTGGTTCAGGGTTGCCCCTGGTTGATGTAGACGGTGGCCGCTCTGATTCCTCCGCTGAAGCTCGCCTCCTCACATACTGAAGGAGCATGCCGTTCCTGATGTGTCCTTCCACCTCGTCCTTCAGATGCCTACAATCATTAGTGTTATGACCGTTTAATTCATGAAATACGCAAAACTTATCTGATTTTCTTTCGCTTGAGGTTGGATCCCTCCGCATTGGTCTGCGATACGGAATCCGCTCCTTGGTATCCTGATAAATGCGTTCCAAACTCTCAGTCAGCTCGGTGTAAGTAGTGAATCGCGGCTCTCTCCGCTGCCGTTTTGCCTGTTATCATAATCCTCAGTCCTTCGTTTTCCTTTATCCTTGTCTGAGTCCTTTTCGATAGGCTTTTTGTCTTTAAGCATATAAACTTCTATTCCCTCTCCTTCTTCTCTTTCTGCATTTGCGTCCTCTAAACGTAAAAACTTTTCTGCCTCGTTGTAGAATTCCTCTAGATCCACGGGTGGATCTTTAGTCAATGAATTCTTGAATTCTGTGCCGTCAGCTACTCCGGACACAGCTGCCATTACCACCATGGACGGATCCGCTCGGTCCACTGACGCTGCTGCTGCATTGAATCATGCTAGATAACTTCTCAAGGTCTCTCCGGCTTTCTGCTTTAAGGTTGCCAAAGTCATCACATTCTTGGGTCTCGTAATGTGGACCCTGAATTGCCTCATAAATCTCTCAATTAAACCATTCCACGTTCCGATGGATCCATTCTCTAATTGCCTAAACCACAATGCTGCAATATCTGTCAAGTATAATGGAAAGCACCGGGCCATAACCTCCTCTGGTGCCCCCAGCACTTCCATATGCCTCATATACTTTGCTAGATGAACCGTGGGGTCCGTTCTTCCGTCATACGTGTCCAACGATGGTAACTTGAAATCCGGTGGGTTTCTAGCTTGTCTAATTGCCGAAGTGAAAGGACTCCTATTAACATCCTCCAAATCCTTGTTTACCAAACCGCTTCTCATAGCTCTTCTAACCATCTCCGCCAATCTATCGTTGTCACCGAGGTGCAATCTTCGTTCATTACTTTCAACCTGCCCCTCGAGTTCACGAGGGAATTCTGGAATCTGCCCCCTTGACTGAGCGTTCATTCCTCTGTTGTCTCCAGGTTGCGTGGGTACTCCTCTCTCTCCCTCCGGGACTGGATCTTTGTGCTCCAAGTGTGCGCCTCCTAATCCAGGTGCTATTCCGGATGGTCCTGCTCCGTTCTAAACTCCATCAGTTTCTCTATTCTGTGCTCCAAGTTGTCCAATTTGTTGGAATAAGCTCTGAATCAACTCCTCCTGCCTCTTCATCATTGTCTCCATTTCGTCCCTAGTGATGTAGATTGATGCTTGATTCCCTCCTGAGGAGGCCTCTTGACTTCCTTGTGGTTCACTTCTCTCAGGCCTTGGCCTTCTACTCGATTGTCTTGTCATAATTTCTAGATCTGAACTCCTGGATTTTCAAATTCAACTTCTTCCTGAATTAGCCTTCTCAGTGAAAGCACCAAAATGTTTGCGCCAAAATTGGTCACAAACACCCAATAGTCCGAAAGCACCCGTTTACGTACTCAAATTAATAATAATCAACACAGTTCTCAGCAACAATCAATATAGAATTCAGATCTAAGCAACTAATCACAATAATTCACAGACAACAATCACAAACACAGGATTTATAGTGGTTCGGCGTTCGTGCCTACGTCCACTTTGAAGGTTTTCTCTTTATTGCTTCTCTTGATGATCTTAATCAATTACAACGGGTTAAATCTTTGAACTTGATAATCTTAATCGATTACAATGGATTATAGCTTTGAAATCTGAACTCAACAACAATAGTGAGGAATAGGATTGAATTCAGCAGAGTCTGGACTTGCTTTCTCTCTTCTGAATCTCCTCCCCCTTTTCTGAATGACCAGGGGATCTATTTATAGGTGTGGAAGGTCAAAATCCCGCCTAAAACCTGGAGAGGCTACTTGGCACGTGACTGGGGGCCCACAGGCCCGCGTTCTTGGAATGCGTGCCCAGTTTGGTATCGATTCGAAGTGAACTTCGAATCGATCAAAAAATTGTCCAATTGCAATGAAACTTGGCGTGGACGTTCTTCATCATGTTGACAAACTTCTGTGAAAATTTCATGGGATTTGGATCAGTAGATTGAGAGAAATGATCGATTCAAGGTGATGCATTTCGGTACGCTGGCAACTTCGAACCGATCCTATGGGTCATTCGAACCCATATGTTTCGAATCCATATGGTTCGAACCCATAGGTTCGAATCCCTATGGTTCGGGTCCATATGGTTCGAAACCATAGGTTCGAATCGAACCTGTTGCGTGAGGGGGTGCTTCGAATCGATGGCTCTGGATCGATTCGAGGTTGTTTTTAACGTGTAGGGTTCGAAGACAGCATGGATTCGAAGCTGTGATGGACTCGAAGCTGCGATGGACTCGAAGCTGCGATGGATTCGAAGTAGTGATGGATAGAAGTTGATGGATGGATTCGAAGTAGTGATGGATTCGAAGTAGATGGATGGATTCGAAGTAGTGATGGATACGAAGTTGATGGATGGATTCGAAGTAGTGATGGATACGAAGTTGATGGGGTCGAAGCATGAATTGGCTTGATGGATTCGAAGGGAGACGTTGGCTGATGGATTCGAACGTCGCCTCTTCCTATGGGTTCGAATATGATGGGTTCGAAACAGATGGTTTCGAACACGATGGTTTCTAACACGATGGTTTCGAACACGATGGGTTCGAATATGATGGGTTCGAACATGATGGGTTCGAATATGATGGGTTCGAACATGATGGGTTCGAACCGAGCAATGTGTACCTTCTTAACTTGAATCCATCATAACTTGAGCATATGACCTCGGATTGACTTGAAATTTGAAATGCTGGCTTCTATGGTCTTTCTTGTCATGCCTTATTAATTGTGGCCCGATCCGGGCTCGGACAGAATTCATCGATATCCATAGTGAGGTGAAATACGACCAATCTCTGAGGCGAACTATTTTCTGTTTTTGACCAATCTTTTGGTATCACGGCTTTTGCCCAAAAAGCGGGATAACACACTTCATATAGGCTAGCGGCATAACCTTGGCCAATGTGCTTGCATCTCTCCATCAAGTTCCACTCGAAGAAAGGGATATGATGTCACTTCTTACTGATAAGAATTTAAGAGCTTACAATCTCTTGGAAGGGGATCGTGGCGGTGGCCACGTTCCCGAGGCTGGTGATAAAGATGATGGCAGTTCTTCGTCGAAGGATGGTGACGACACCCAGGAAGTGCCCTCAGTTCCAAGTCTTATTGCAAAGACTGGTGAAAGACATGAGCACACTAAGGGAGGAGAGAGTAGTGGAGGAGGTAATGACTGTAACGACCCGAATTTTTGAACGGATAAGTGAGACATTTAAAATGGATTTAAATATTTTATTTGAATTATGAATTGATTTTTAATATGAAAGGTTTGGTTTTATTTAATAAAAAGGATTTAGAATTTAAATATGGAAATCTATTGAATAAATTAATTATTTAAGTAGTAATTGGATATTGGGTAAAATATAAAATCTGGAGTTATAAGCTTGTTAAAAATACTTTAAAGGCTTATAAAATCTATATTGATAATAATAAAGGTAATAAAAGTGTTAAAATTGAATTTGGAAATAATTTGTTCAATTTTAAAATATCCTTTAAATTAATATTTAAAAATAGCCTTCCGAGGCATAGTCTCGGAATTCGACGAAACCAGTTTCATTGGATCCGTAATATTGAATTATTATCAGATTCCAAATTTCATAGCTTTTGGAGCTATCATATAATCATACGAAATATAAACGCCTAGAAAATAATTAATTGAATTAATTCTAATAGTCAATCTAAAAAGCTATCTTCTCCATACGATCGAACTAGGACTCGAAACCTTCTCCACTGAGAATATGGGATTTTATTAAGAAATGAAATGAGATTTTATTAAGGAACAATATGGATATTTATTGAGGAATAAAATTATAAAGATGGAATTTTTTGAATAAAATTGTTTTTATAAATAAATGGAAAACTCAAGGGAGTTATAAATTTATAAATGGGGTTTATAAATGAGATAGGAAGATATCAGTAGATATATAAGGAGACAAGTCATGGCAAGAACTTATATAGAGTTATGAAATTTGTTTCGGAAAGGAAATAGTAGAATATTTTCCGAAGGTGAAAAATGAGAATATAGTCGTTGAGACAGAAATCAAGAGTAATTTATGGATGAATATTGGATTTTCTAAAAAAAGATATAAATTTGTTTTAAAAAGGGAATATTTTTTAAAATTACTATACTATATAATTCGTATAGAACTATTATCAAGATTTAGAATATTCTGGAATAGTTATTTTAAGGCTTAGTATTTATTAAAATAAATTCTAGTTTTCTAAATCAGCTTTGTAAAATTTGTCAATAACTGGATATAATTTTGATATTTATATTTAGTTTTACCTTAAACCATATTTTGAAAATAAACCATTATTTTTACTTGTGTGTGTGTGTGTGTGTGTATTTAAACGTTTTGAAAATCCAATTATAAATCCTCTTAAGAAGGAAAGCAAGTATATTTAATTTGAATAAGATTTTTAGGGAAGATTTCATAGAGGGTTACGAGAACTTGAATAAAATCTCAAGTATAAGATAAGTGAATTTCGAGGTGAGATAAAATTCACAAGAAGAGCAGGAGTGAAACCTGAAATTTTTTATAAGCTAAATGGCTTTGGAAGTAAAAGCGGGAATCAACTAGGGAATCCTAGGATCTATAGGATTCATGAGAAATAAGTTTCGGAAAATTTACAAATGAAATTGTAAATGATTTTTGAGGAAAGAAATAGGAGATCAAGAAATATTTTCCAAGTTTTGAGAAACTAATGAAGTGGGAAAAATATTATAAGTAATTGGCAAACATTTAATGTTTCCACGAGAAATAGAGGAAATTAAATCTAATTTCAAGTCGTTGAAGTATGAAAGTAGATATTTTGAGATAAATAATTTGAGGAAAATTATTTAAGACTTAATGGTTGCTTGTGGATGATTAATTGATAGTTAAATAATCAACTACCAATATTTGGCCAACGCGTTGATCATTTCGAAGAGTCTGGGATCGGATTTAGTTATCCGAAAACCACTTCGATCCGGTTTGAACGGTAATGAATGAAGGCTGTGAAGATGTTGAAGACGTTGATTCAGTTTGTCCAGACCCAGGGCAACTTATATGGACGAATGCTTTCAGAACATCGTCAGGGGGACGATGAGCATTCTAAGTGGGACTCGTTCTTAAAAGGTAACGCTTAGCCTCAAGCCTCATCAACCGAGAATGGCTAAAACATGGGAGGTGCAGCAAGGCTAGGTGGGTAGCACCCATTAGGGTGTGGTCATCCCTGTCTAGATGTCCCTTTTATTTCGCTTAGTGGGCGGTTGGTCGCGCTAACCGCGGGGTGATCTTAATCGGGATTATCCAGTAAGGGGTAGTCCCGGCTTTGTGTTGTAGAGGGTCGGGAGTGATCCTCGGTACTCTGATCTAGACCAGGTACTGTGACGGGGGGTACCCCGGTAGCCCTGCCATTGTATGGAATCCAATCTCGAATAAGCGCCTGTATGGTTTTGATTGTGCCCAACAATTGCTGAAACGTGAGATGTAAGCCTTTCAGCTAGATTCTATTTTACTTTCTATAGACACTATTATAATATCAGACGGATTTCATAAAAAAATGTTTTGGCTATCGTAAGGTAAAAACCCGACATGTTTATTTATGGCGTGGTCATACGAGATGCTTTTTTTTCAAAGGATTTTTAAAAATATAATAATCCAATTGAGTGTGATTTCTCACGCTGGTTTTCCAGACTGACTTGGGTGTTGTTTTATATGATGCTCGGGTCAGACCGAGTTAAACATGATCAGGTTAAAAGCTAAGGAGCTCAGGAGACGAGCTGGATGACAGGGCGTACTTCTGTATTTTACTATTATTTCCACTGTTTATGGAAAAGTATTAAGTTGTCTCTTTATGGATGTTGTTGTACTCTGATGATGGTATGTATATATATAAAACAGTACAGATTTCTTATTTAAGAGCTGTTATTATATATTATATTTTGTTCGGCTGCGATTGTGAGACTCTGATGTTGTTTTTCTTCTTCTCCTACCTCTTTCTTTTTAAAACCCAAAGACTCATACTTTTGTGCCACTTTTGGCTGAATTATTGTGGAATTTTGCTAGCTCAAAGGGGTACGGATTTGCAGGCCTTTACAGTTGGTATCAAAGCTGAAAGGTTAAGCATGAACCTTGGCTCTGGTGGGGATTACTCATTAGAGATAGAGTCAGTAGTACTCTAGAATGAGTTTGAGCGTTTTAGTAGGTATGAGCACCTATTTGTTAGTGAATATAAAATGATTTTATATTGTGTTGATTGATTTATTGAGTGGCATATGAATCTTCATCGGCACAGTCTGCACAACTGTATCGAAGGGGTTTCTAAACACTTGGATAGAACAATTCGACACAATATTGTTTTCGAAAAGAGGTGAATGAAATAGTTTCTTCCAAAATATATTTTGATATAAAAAGAAATAATTTTCTGCAAATTATTATATATAATTCAAGTGTTTGGATGATAGTACTATAGACAAATAAAATTACAAAGATTTAAAATAGCTTATATAACCAAAGAAAGTATGAGATTGAATTTCTGGAGTTAAAATTAAAAGTGAAGTTAAAAATGAGGATTTAACTTGGATTAAGTTGAAAATTTAATTTTTGGAATTAACTAATGACAAATAATAATAATAATATAAATAAATTGGTGAAGTAAATAAAATTTGGAATGTGAATGAATTGGATTGGGGAATTTGATAGAAATTAAATTGGGCTGAGATTAACTTAAGCTTAATAATTGAATTTAAATGAAATTGAAATGAAATGAATTAAGATGTGGATGATATTAAATGAAAATAAGTTCTTATTTAATTTAAATCCAAGTGAATTGGTGGATTAAAGAGAATAGTATGATGCTCGATTTAACGAAAGTTAAGTTAAACAAATTGAATTGAAATAAAATTAAGTTGAGTTATAGATGACGTTAAATAAATTAAATTCTTACTTAAATAAATAAAAGTAAGTTGAAATGAAATTGAATTGGAATAAATATTTTCCGATAGCTTATAAAGGAAATTGACCACCCATTGATTAAGAATATTTTTAGCTGTAAATGAGTGTTCAATCTCGAGTTAAAATGAAATATGAATATATTCAAGCTTAAAATGGGTAAGAATGTGAAAAATATATATGTGTGACTTATAAGAGAAAAATATGGAGAAGTAAAATATTTAGCCAAAATAAAATTGTTTTGTATTTGGAGAATGGAATAAAAATCCAAACTTGAATTATAAAATCAAATTGAACTCAAGTAAAATAATAAGATGATTTTTGAAGATAAAAATCCAATATGGAATTGGAAGTGGGAATGAACTAATTTGGAATAAATTGGTTAATTGAATATGTTAATGAGATTTAAATTGGTTAAATAGAAGTTTCACTATGAGGTAATAATGGAGTTGGGAATGAACTCGAGTTATAAATAAAATTCAACTGGGATTGGTGGTGAATTAAATATAAGTGGAAATGTTGTGGAATTGGATTGAAATAGAGGTGGTTTGAATTTGCAAATAAAATCTAATTCGAGTATAAATGAGTTAAACATGACCTTGTTAATAATAAAATGAATTCAGATGAATTGGGTATGGAAATTTGAAATTTAAATGGATTATGGGAATGGCTAATTGAATTAAATGGAATTTGATCAGATGAGAATCAAATTAAAATGGAAATGAACTTAAGTATGAAGTTGAAATAAGTAAATTAACTTAAGTTAAAAATAATAGAAGCTTGGCTTCGAGTAAGGGTGAAAGCCCATTAAATGAAAACTTGGGTGAATTTAATTTGGGAATTGATTACTAATTTATAAACATGGAAGTGTCGAGCTTAATAAAATGGTTTGAATGGAACCAATGCGGAGATGGAATAAAATGCAAATGTATGGTTTGCAAATAAATTAGAATGGAATGGACTTTAAAATGATAAAGTAAATTGAATTAAATTAGTAGGTGGAATGGATTTGAAAATAATAATAATAATAATAATAATAATAATAATAATAATAATAATAATAATAATAATAATAATAATCAAATCAAGGATTTAAAATGGAGATTGTTTATAAGGAAAATAAACTTCGATTATGGGATTGAAATAAGTTGAAGAAAATAAACAACTTAAGCAAATAATTGAATAGAAGCTTGGTTAAGTAAATATGTTAATGGTTACTTAATGGGGGTGTTTCCAAGCTGAATAAAGTGGTGTCGAATGAAATCTATGCAAACATATTAAATAAAATGCAGTGTATGGTTATGAATAAGTTAAAATGAAAATGAAACTGATATAAATTGAGTTAGAACCAATTTAAAATGGTTATGAGCTCAAGTGATAGTTTATTTGCATAAATCTCGTCGAATTGCACAAAGAATTGATTGTCGTTTGTCGTAAACAAGATTAAATAAAAATTGGATGGATTAATAGAAATAAATAAAGTGGATTTTGGAATCAATTGAAATGAATATGAGTTGTTTAGACATAAAAATGAATTGAAGATAAGCAAGTTTGTTGTAAATCACTTAAATTTAATACAAAGGGTATATGAATCGGTTAAAAGCAATTAAACTAGTTTGGAAACCATACAAATTGCTTATGGAAGTTATTTAGAATGCATTACTTTTAGTATTGATGTGTTGTAGTTGCTTTATGAGTGAAACATTATAAATTTCATAGATATGTTGCTTATATGTTTAAATTGAGTAAGTACAGGTACCGGGGGCCATTCGGTTGGATTTTGGAACGCGCATATTGCTAAATAAATAAGCCGCTTGCTTAAAAATGCTAAACAGAAGTACGCCTACGCAATAAAAGTTAAGAAATATGAATATTGTTTTGGTTTTTGTTTTTTCGACCGTGTGGTTCGATGTATATATATTTATCTCTCTTGTAAAATTGCAAAAGCTCCTCCGTACAAAGGAGACTCTGCCAAAATTTTCCAGAAATTCTGGGAGTTGGAAAATTTTTGAAAAATTTTGGAAAATATTTTTACTAACGACAAAATGATTTAAAATTGGAATTGGAATAAAGGATTTTGAAGTTAGAATTGAAAACCAGTTATTGGGTAAAGGGAAAGATTAGGATGGTGAATAACAAATCTAACTAAGTAACCTTTTAAGAAGTTAGTGGGTTTTGACATTCTTCTGTGTTTGTAATTTCGGAGACGAAATTCTTTTAGGGAGGGAGGAATGGAACGACCCGAATTTTTGAATGGATAAGTGGGATATTTAAAATGAATTTAAATATTTGATTTGAACTATGAATTGATTTTTAATATGAAATATTTGGTTTTATTTAATAAAAAGGATTTAAAATTTAAATATAGCAATCTATTGAATAAATTAATTATTTAAGTAGTATTGGATATTGGGTAAAATATAAAATCTGGAGTTATAAGCTTGTTAAAAATACTTTAAAGGCATATAAAATCTATATTGATAATAATAAAGGTAATAAAAGTGTTAAAATTTAATTTGGAAATGATTTGATCAATTTTAAAAATATCCTTTAAATAAATATTTAAAAATAGCCTTTAGAGGCACGGTCTCGGAATTCGACGAAACCAGTTCCGTTGGATCCATAATATTGAATTATCACCGGATTTCAAATTTCGTAGCTTTCGAAGCTATCGTGTGATCATATGAATTATAAACGCCTAGAAAATAATTAATTGAATTAATTTTAGTAGTCAATCAAAAAAGCTATCTTCTCCATATGATCGAATTAGGACTTGAAACCTTCTTCATTGAGTTTGGAATAGGTGTATAACATTATAGATGCCTAGCGGCACGGCTCGATAGGATGTCAAGACTTTTAGTTGCTTTTATCGAGACGTTTGAATTTGAATTTGATATTTATATATACCATAGTCGACACAGTTAAAATTCTTTCCTATCAGCTACTTTTCCGTTCCATCAGAACACTGTAGTTCGTTTTCTTCTATACGCCTCCTATTTTCTTTAAATCGCGATGTCTTCTCGTTCCATGTCAAAATCTTCTCTGAAGTGATAGCGTCTCCTTCCTCTTTGCATTCAAGAATACAATCTCTCCCCAGTTTTAATTTACTAAGTCTTCCTTCGTTTTCCTTTTTCTTCCCTAAAGCTCAAATTCGACGACAATATAAAAATAAAGGAAAATGGGGGAAATCGAATCGCGAATGAGTGAGCCGCGATTTTTGAAGCAAGGTCAAGAGGAGATCGCGACTTCCATCCTTTGGCCAAATCGATTTTCGCGATCGAAACCCTAATCGCGAGAAGAGCTCGAGGCTTGGCGACTCGTTTTGATGGTCGCGTTGTTGCTGTAGGGTGGTGCGGCGACTTCGAAAGCGGCAAAGGGGGAAGAGGCCGTGGTTGTTTTGGGGATGTCCGTTTTCGTTGGGTGGCGACTCGACTCAAGGTCGCGTTGATCAGTGAGGCCGAAGTTGAGGCGTCGATGAAGCCTCGCCCGATGGAAGGGGTCGCGCAGTGGCAATTTAGGCCGGAGTCGAGGAAGCAGTCGCGTTGATCAGAGGCTGGGCTAGGGTTTCTGTGCGCAGTGAGGTATTTCTCTGTGTTTATTTGAAAATTTAGTTTTTTGACAGTTAGTTAGGGTTTTGATTTTGAAAAATTAATTAACTATCAAGCAGTTTTAAAATATTAAGTTATTCCTAGTTTAATTTAAATATATATAGGTAAAAAAACATTATATATATACATATATGTGTGTGTGTGTGTATAAGGTGTCGAAAGATATAGGATGTTATATGAATTGGATTGGATAAAATCTATATAGAATATTTTCATAAATATATCACAAAAGAAAACAAAATATACATATTTTCACCGTAGCTAGTTTATTTTAAAATAATTTAATTAGGGTGATTAATTTGTTTAATTTACTTGTTTAATTATTTTAGCTACTAAAAGATGTTTAAAAGGAGAATTAAGTCATTAGTTAAAATTTAATTATTAGATTAAAGTAAATTTATTAAACGGTAAATAATTGTTTTTTTTAAAAAAAAACTCAACCTAGAGCCCTGATGAAATCGAAGGGATAGGAGGAGCTCCCTCGCGCCAGGTCCGACCACTGACACTTGGGATTTAGACCAGCCCAGCACAGAGACTTGATGCCCCCACCATTATTTGTGGGTTTAACGGGGACCCATCTCCACGCCTTGAGTGGGAGTAGGGTAGACGGGGATCGAATTTGCGACCTCTTTAACAGGAGGCAAGTATCTTACCACTGCGTTCGATTTGTTTGAATATTAATAAAATCATATAATTGTTTGTATAAGCTCAAAAATCAAAAAATCGGGTCAAGATTGGAAAGGATTGCAACTTAAAAGCAAAGGTGAGATTTTCTCACTCATATGGATGCCTTGTTAATTAAATGTTAAATTTAAATCATTGGATGTGCATAGTTGATTTATAATAATTTATTCACTGGATGATATTATATATATAGTAGTATATATAATGGAATGATTGAACGGATGAGACCCTATACACCGCATAATAGCGGATGATATTATATAAACGCATATACCGCGATATTCCTCCTTGAAGTGGAATTGGTATTTTATTTTGTGCTAACATCTGTTGCAGGGAAACAGGTTAGAGGGATCCAACGGGATTCCACAAGAATATTTATTGATTATATATATATATATATGTTGTCATATGACAGGATGGATGAATTAATATGGATTTGCATGCGAATTGAATTATCAAGTGTTAAATAACATGGATGTTGGATTTTGGTAATTTTTATATACCATAAATAATTTAACTGAAGCAAGTTAAAATGGAACTTAAATAAAAAGAATATTTATTGAGGATTTGGAATTGCTTCTATTTGAAAATTAAGTAAAATAAAAGTATATTTATTACTTAGGTTATACTTAAATTGGTTAAAGTTGTGTTTTGGGAAAATTTAAATTATATATAAAAGACTCGAAGAAATATTGGAATCAATGAGTGGATTTGAAGTAAAGCGAAGTTTTTATTAAGAAATAAAAAGAACTTTATTAAGAGATGGAATGAGATTTTATTAAGGAACAATATGGAATTTTATTGAGGAATAAAATTATAAAGATGGATTTTTTTGAATGATTTTTTTTATAAATGAATGGAAAACTCAAGGGAGTTATAAATTTATAAACGGGGTTTATAAATGAGATAGGAAGATATCAGTAGATATATAAGGAGACAAGTCATGGCAAGAACTTATACAGAGTTATGAAATTTATTTCGGAAAGGAAATAGTCGAATATTTTCCGAAGGTGAAAAATGAGAATATGGTCGTTGAGACAGAAATCAAAAGTAATTTATGGATGGATATTGGATTTTCTAAAATAATATAAATTTGTTTTAAAAGGGAATATTTTTTAAATTACTATACTATGTAATTTTGTATAAAACTATTATCTAGATTTAGAATATTCTAGAATAGTTATTTTAATGCTTAGTATTTATTAAAATGAATTCTAGTTTTCTAAATCAGCTTTGTAAAATTTGTCGATAACTGGATATGATTTTGATATTTATATTTTGTTTTACCTTAAACCAAATTCTGAAAATAAACCATTATTTTTACTTGTATATATATATATATATATATATTTAAACATTTTGAAAATCCAATTATAAATCCTCTTGAGAAGGAAAGCAAGTGTATTTAATTTGAATAAGATTTTTAGGGAAGATTTTATAGCGGGTTATGAGAACTTGAATAAAATCTCAAGTACAAGATAAGTGAATTTCGAGGTGAGATAAAATTCACAAGAAGAGCAAGTGTGAAACCTGAATTTTTTTTATAAGCTAAATGGCTTTGGAAGTAAAAACAGGAATCAACTTGGGAATCCTGGGATCTATAGGATTCATGAGATATAAGTTTTGGAAAATTTACAAATGAAATTGTAAATGATTTTTGAGGAAAGAAATAGGAGATAAAGAAATATATTCAAGTTTTGAGAAACTAATGAAGTGGGAAAAATATTATAAGTAATTGGCAAAATTGAATCTAATTTCAACGATTCCACGAGAAATAGAGGAAATTGAATCTAATTTCAAGATGTTGAAGTATGAAAGTAGATATTTTGAGAAAAATAATTTAAGGAAAATTATTTAAGACTTAATGGTTGCTTGTGGATGATTAATTGATAGTTAAATAACCGATTATCAATATTTGGCCAATGCGTTGATCGTTTCGAAGACTCCGGGATCGGATTAAATTATCTGAAAACAACTTCGATTCACTTTGAACGATAACGAATGAAGACCATGAAGATGATGAAGACGATGATTCGGTTTGTCAAGACCCAGGGCAAATTGTATAGACGAATTCTTTCAGAACATCGTCAGGGGGACGATGAGCATTCTAAGTGGGACTCGTTCTTGAAAGGTAACACATAGCCTCAAGCCTCATCAATCGGAAATGGCTAAAATATGGGAGGTTCAGCAAGGCTAGGTGGGTAGCACCCATTAGGGTGAGGCCATCCCTATCTACATGTCCCTTTTATTTCGGCTTAGTGGGCGGTTGGTCACGCCAACCGCGGGGTGATCTTACTCAAGATTATCCAGTAAGGGGTAGTTCCGTCTTTGTGCTGTAGGGGGTCGAGAGTGATCCTCGGTACTCTGATCTAGACCAGGTACTGTGATGGGTGGTACCCCGGTAGCCCTGCCACTGTATGGAATCCAATCTCCAATAAGCGCCTGTATGTTTTTGATTGTGCCCAACTATTGCTGAAAAGTGGGATGCAAGTATTTCAGTTAGATTCTATTTTACTTTCTATAGATGCTATTATAATATCAAACGGATTTGATAAAAAAATAATGTTTTGGCTATCGTAAGGTAATTTGTGGCGTGGTCTTACGAGATGCTTTTGTTTTTCAAAGGACTTTTGAAAACATAATAATCCAAGTGAGTGTGATTTCTCACGTTGGTTTTCCAGACTGACTCGGGCAATGTTTTATATGATGCTCCGGTCAGACCGAGTTAAACAGGATCAGGTTAAAAGCTAAGGAGCTCAGGAGATGAGCTGGATGACAGGACGCACTTCCGTATTTGACTATTATTTCCGATGTTTATAGACAAGTATTAAGTTATCTCTTTATGGATGTGTTGTACTCTGATGATGGTACGCATATATATAAAACAATACCGATTTCTTTGTATCTAAAAGCTGTTATTATATATTATATTTTGTTCCGCTGCGATTTTGAGACTCTGATGTTGTTTTTCTTCTTCTTCTACCTCTTTCTTTTTAAAACCCGAAGACTCGTACTTTTTTGCCACTTTGGGCTGAATTGTTGTGGAATTTTGCCAGCTCAAAAGGGCATGGATTTGCGGGCCTTTACAATGACACTGCCGACATAGGTCATGAGCTTTCCAATGATAATGGTGACGACGACCATGCTTTCCTCTTAAAGTGGCAAACCAAAAATAATGATTGTTCTCATGCGGACTCCAAGACAATCTCCATCAGCCACTCTAATAGAGGAAAATGCTTTTCTATCTTCTGATGACATCTATGGGGACCACAGTCCGATTCCTACAGATTTTGATTCTTTCAGCCTAGGCAACATGAGCATTGGAGATGTTGGTTCCCCTATCTATCTACTAAACGAAGTGTCAGCTACCTATGTGGAGGAGATCCCCCCAGTTAACAAAATCTATACACATAATATGTTGGGGGTGGTACGAGGACACACACACGCACACACCGCACTTTACTTAATTTGCGTCATACTTTTATCCTACTAGGGTAATTTGTCCTCTTTTCTTTCACAGGTTCAATGGAGCACATAATCATGTGTGTTTCCTTTAAGGGTCAGACGAGCAAGCAGACGATCCATTCACATGCATATTCTCATGGTTCTAGTCATGATTCTGATAACAGTAGACGCTCAAGCCGAGACCTAGAGGGAGTAGACAAGGGTCATCCGTCTCATGATTCATCCTCAGGGTGCAAGTCTAGATCTAGGTTGCTTCTGCCTATAAGTATGGATGGATCCTCTAAACGACCCGACGAATCCCTCTTGCTGACATTTCTTATGCCGCTACCTCGGTTTCTTTATCCACACGGCAAACAGGACAACCTTAAACATTTCGACAGTCCAACCAGCCATCTTGGCTTGTTGCTCTTGGCACTTCCCATCAAAGATCTGGTAAAGGGCCAACCGAAAAGACCAGTACTACACAGAGACGAAAACGTCTCCAAATCCCACTTGGGGGATCTAAAATGCAGGTTCCCAAATTTTTATTTAACGATGTCATATTTTCTCCAGACTTAAAAGTCATTCCTTTGTTGTTCAAAACAAAACACTAGCCTACATCGATGACGTATACAACCAGTACTTCAAATGCAGATGTGTTGTTGAGGTCATTTCTAAATTTTCTTATAAAAGAAAGGTGGAGCTCGAAAGAATGAGACTCGAGAAAGAGAATGATAAGTGCATTATAGCCTACCTTGACCGAGGAATTGAAAGACTAAACAAATTATTGGAAGAGGTCAAGAAAAAGGCTAACGGTCTGACTAAGTCGGCCGAGTTAGAGCGATAAAGCCATGAGAAATAGATTGAGTCCTCCCAACATAGAAGCCATATCTTGCCCAGGGAGAATGAGCGACTATCTAAGGAGCTGGAGGAGGTGAAGGAAAAGCTGGAGGTGGAGAAGAAGGAAAAAGACAATGCTCTTAATACAACCCAGGGCTACGTGAGGAATCGCTAGATGCCCGCTTAGTGAGAGGTGTCATTGAGACTCGGGTGAAAGATATAGAGAAACAAATTGAAGTTGCGGAGAAGCGGATTAAAGATAGGTATAAGCCGATAATAGTTTGCTACAATGCTAACATGATCAAATTCAAGAACTTGAAATTGCTCTATGGCGATCATCCCAAGGCTATGGCCTTGGCATGGAAATTGTTCGTGAATGAAGAACACTAGTTCTTAGGTGGAGCTGAGGTTGATGTGGAGAAGTTGAAATGTGAAATTTTAAATGAGGATGAGGTTGAAGCTCTTAGAGTCGACAAGCTCATTTTGCACCCCGAGTTGGCTGTTGGAGCTAAGAAAGATCAATATGAAGGCTCTGGGTGTACTCCCTAGGATGCAACAACAAATCAAGGCTCTAACTGCTTCATTCTCTTCCTTAGATGCTCAGTATAGTCTAGATGAGCCTCATCTCCAAAGGACAACCATTCTATCCCATGTTTTGGATGGCATTTTTGATGGTACACCGACTCACGTTGAGATCAAATCTGGAGGTGGTATATCAATGACTTCACCTTTATTTGAGAAGGCTCACATGATA
Source organism: Allium cepa (assembly GCA_030765085.1). Lineage (NCBI taxonomy): Eukaryota > Viridiplantae > Streptophyta > Magnoliopsida > Asparagales > Amaryllidaceae > Allium > Allium cepa. The sequence goes on along the minus strand of CM060928.1, from coordinate 317,896,205 downwards.
CTGGTCGATGCCGCTAACCTCTCCTTTTATGTTTCTTAAGTTTCAGATCAGCCTCTGATCGTCCCCTTACCCAAAAAGAACTTATCAACTGGGACACAAGATGTAGTTACAGAATAGTTGCCTGCCTTGTCTTCTTCCCAAACACTCTGGCTAGAAAGACTCTGGGCCCTAGACACGAAATGATTTGTGCCTTAGAAGAGGAGACAACAAGGGATTTCCATGGGGCGCAAAAGAAAGAAGACCTCGTTATAACTGGAGCTTTTGATCCCTCCTTGGGGTGTAAATGGAGGAGATGCTCCGAACTCAAGTCCTGCTGGCTAAGGAGATCAAGAAGGAGAATGATGTTAACATACCTCCTCCTTTGTTCATCTCATTGCCTGGTCAACCCATCTTTGTGCTCTGGAGACTTCGGTGGGTGATCCCCCGAAGGGTCTTAGCGGCAAAGACAGGAGTCAAAGGAAGTCTGGTGAGTCCGGATTTCCCATTTCCGAGGAGAAGTTAGAAGAAGAGAAAGAATGTATATTTGCACCCCTCCCTGTTTTTGTTTTTTTATGTTCAGAACTCTTGTATATAGGTTGAAGTTATGAGAGTATAACCGTTGCTTTTGGCTGAAGCGATATGTGAATAAAATTTTAGACTTGTTTTTCTTTCAAGCCATGCGTTAATTTGTCCAAATATCAAGAGATGCACTTATTAATTTCGTTTATACACATGTGAATCATTTCTCCTCTATCACTTAGCCAAGTTAACAACTTATATTGTTATATTTCCAATCAACTCCCATTTGATTGGCGATTGTAGCCGAGATCATATTATCTCTTTAATCGAAAATTTCTTATGGGGTACCTATCACTTGGCACCTTTACTCATCCATTTTGACTCTGGGCTTCAACCGATTTTGGTAATTTAAACTACAAACAACCCACTCTGAAGACATTTCCATGCGACCGTGCCTAACTTTGGGTATGATCGGGGTTGATCAGCCGGGGTGGTGATTTAGGCATCCCTCTTTTAGATGTTCTTCTTAGACCATGCCTAACTCTGGGCATCAATCGAAGTTTGTATAAGATTTCTCCTAACTTTGAGTGTTGATCTTTCACCTTGACATCCTCTGGATAGGGTGTCTGTAACGACCCGTAAATTTTAACAGTTTTAATAAAGTAATTTAAGTGAATTTTGTAAAATTTTAAATAATTAAAATTTTGAATAAAAATTTGATATTTGCAATACATCTATATAAACATAGAAAATGGTAAATTTTCATCAGAAAATACGGAAGCTTATTTTATTGTATAATTTTATTTAAATTTAAATCAGTTAATATTTGAAATAATAAAATGCTTCCAAACTTGAATATTTTTATGTAATAAATTTGTAAATCATCTTCTGAGTGAGACAACACATTTCGTTTCACCAAATTCGAACTACTATTGCTCTGTTTATCTTAATTCCGGCGTTTTGGCGGTACCGATTTTCGACTTTTGATAAGATAATCGTACCACTGATATCTGTATACCGTTTTTATCATCTCGTCGTGCTGATTTCCGTAGTATATTCATTCCTGTATTTCTGTACTCGTCGCGTTGCGAGATCTGCGGTAACGACTAGCCATTTCATACCATGTTTGAACCTTTTCACTTTCCTTCGCCCGTTCGCATATCCAACTAATGAATTGAAAGGCAACTATCTTTAACATTCCCTTGAATTTTAACATACACGCTTGAGTCCTTTGGTTGTCCCTCTTCTTCTTTCATTCTGAAAAAATATATATATTTGTTCGTTTATATTCTGCAATTTTTTTTACTTCTCTTCCCTTTCATTTTTTTCCTAATATGTTCGTTCATTTGATAATATTTTGGTTACCTTCTACCTACATCTCCCATGGTCGAGCGCCACAAATTGCACCCCTCGGCTCACCTACACACAGCTAGCCTTCCCCTTGCACGCAACCCAAGTGCATCCGATCAGCACCCGATGCCACCACCACCTTCGCCAAAATTATGCCACCTTCGTCTCCACGCGTGCAAGCTTCCCCTCATCCAACTCTTCCACCCAAGGCCGTACATCCCGTAACCCAATGCCAGCGCCGAACCCGAAGCGACCGGAACCCAAAGCCCAGCTCTCCCTGGCCTCATTTCATCACCTTGCCGAATAACAACACATCCACCTTGTAACTCTTCGACCTGATGCAAGCAACCAGGCAAGTCGACCTTCCATCCCATGCCCGCCTCTCCATTGGCTACCACCGTAAGCCCAGCAACGACCTTCTTTCTCTCTCCATCATCCTTGCCTCCTCTTGCCGTGTCCACCTTGCATTTATATTGCCGAGCAGTTTGCATATACGTGTTGTAGGTATACAAAGTTTATGTATATATTTTGCAAACATAGTGAATTTTTTGGTAACCGAGCTTAAGTATATATATTTCTCCAGGCATATATTGAGTTCTCTTGAAGGATTGAATATATATTACCTATATATATTATAATTTCCACACGATATTTTTTTTTAATTGATTTCATATATGTTTCTTATATATATTATAGTTGATATTTAGTGTCTGAAGGGTGTTTATGTCAATGTTTGGAAGTAGTGGTTTTGTAATAGCTTTAAAATATAATATCGAAAAGCATATATATATATATATATATATATATATATATATATATATATATATACACATATATATTGTTTGCAATTTCTTTAAATTTGTAAATATATACCATGAAGTTAGTTACAATGGTTTTATATTTAATATTGATTTTTATAATGGTATAAATAGTTCGATTTTGTATATATGTTTGTAGAATTTTATGGATCTGTTGATTATATATGTCTTAGTTTATATGCATATTATGTTAGTCTATATAGGCCATATTACCATACATAAGTTATTATACATATTAGTTTATAAACTTTTATTTTTCGGTTTATTTTATAGGTTATATGAATTTATATATATCCTGTTCGGATATATAATGTTATGTTAGTATATAATATTAGCTGTATATGTTTACATATTAATTTATATAATTGAGTGTGCATTAGTTGGTTTTCAAATTTATATATGGAGACTTTGTTTTATGAGTTTGAATTAAATATTAATTTGAGATATATGTTTAAATTGATTTTAATAAAATAATAATAATAATAACAACATAATGTACATTTTGTTTCTGTTATATCAAACTGATTTTGGTTCTTGATTTCCAATTTATCAGCTCTGTTCGTCGAATTGGTGCCAATCTAGCTTTGCTTTGGAATTCATGCTTGGATTCATAACTCATCTCATTCTCATTCATCTCTTATCTCGAAAGGTAAGCAATCACTCACGATTAACATTCTTATATTTGTTAAATTTGATTTCATCTGAAACGACAATTGAAATATGCTACTAGATTTAACTGTTATTTATATAATTGCAATATATGACATGTTATTATCTGTAACTGTTCACCTGTGATATATGACATAATATCTTGTTGTTTATATTTTATTTTATTAATCACTGATAATATATGCATGTTGTTGATATGTTATATTATCATCATATATGTTCTCACTCTGCAAGTTCCCTGTTAGTATAGAATTCCTGATGGGTTGAAATGATATGTGCTCGAACGATCTTGCAGAGTAGGAGAAAATCTTTATGGATTGAAATTATATACCCAAGCGATTTTCATTGAATTGTATTTGAATTGCGGGTTGAAAAGATATATACCTGTAGATATTTAAATTGCGGATTGAAATGATAAATATCCGTATCACTTGACCATAGGATAGAAAATTATGTATAGACACCGTTGGTTTATATATATATTGAAGTTGATTTCCAAGGTTTTGAAAGGAAATATATGATTTTAATAAATTTTGATTTTTAGATATTATATATATAAATGTTATTTTTATAAAGGTTTAAAATTTAGATTTTTTTTAAGTTACATGTTTGAAAATTTTAAATGTATAAGTTAGCTTTGAATATATAATGTTAAGATTTTACTCATAATTTTACTATGTTAAATATATATAAATTAAGTTTTAATATAAAAAAAGTTTAATAATAAGATTTGTTTAATAAAATTTGATTTAGTTATATATAATATGATTATGATTAAGTATTTATTTAAAATTATATTTTAAAAAACTGATTTTTATAATAATTTTAATAAATCAAGGTTCGCAAGATAAATTTAAGTTGATTTGAAATTGTATTCTTTTAAGAATTATATTTAAACAAAATCAATTTGAAACTTATTAAATTTGAGATTTTAAGAATATGATTTTGTAACTTGATTTTGGTTTATGATGATTAAATGAATATTTTGAAATTTAAATAAATTCAAATGGGATATTTAGTTTATTTGTGATTTAAGGTTTTATTTAAATGATATTGGATTGACTAAGTGAATATTTTGATATAAAATAATGGTAAACTTGAATTTGAAATATAAATTGATTTATCAAATTAAGTTATTGTAAAGGACTAAACATTTTAAACTTTGAAATCTATTTAAATCGAAATGGTTTATTTTTTGTTGTCCAAATCTATATTTTAAATCAATATAAATAAATGGTTTATTGAGATGTTGAATTTTAAATTGGAATTTGTAAATTAAGATTGAATTAAATTGAATTAATTTGAATTAAATCGAATTTTTGAATTCGAGTTGACGTGAAACGATTTGTGAATTTTGAGGAAACTATTTTTATTGCATAAAGCATTTTAATATATATAAAGATATTTATTTTATAAGCTATTTTAATATATATAAACTATTTTTAATATAAACTATTGTACTTATAACTATTTTTATATACTAATTATTTTAATATAAACTATTTTAACTTTAACTATTTAATATACTAACTATTTTATTATATAAACTATTTTATCATATATACTATATTCTAAATGTCGAAACTATTTAAGTGGGAAGTGTTATGATTTCAAAGTATTATGATCTCAAAGTGTTATGATTTCCAAAGTGTAACGGGTTCAAAGGTTTTTATAATTTCAAAAGAGTTGTAATTTTGGAAAGTGTTACGATTTTGGAAATAAATATTATTTTAAGTGAGTAATGATCTCGGATTTATATGGTTTTGAAATGAGATAACATTTTGATATAAATATGAACTATTTGAAATGAAATGACCACGATGTTATAATAATGTTTGGTTATTAAAGAAACTGGGTTCGGTTATTGTCATACTCTCTGCCAATGCCAAAAATCACTTTAACAACTGTGTACGGGGTGGAGATTTCAGAATGAAGTAGGATGGTTGGCGACTATTCTATATGAGGTATATACGTGGACTTGACTCCCATGGATTAGCTTAAGGTGGCTAAAACAGGAGCAACTGATGGGCCAAGTGAGGTAGCTCCTCCGAGTGGACACACTCCTTCGATACCATTCTATTACTTCATGATTGATTAGGTGCACCCTCTGATTTTTGGGAGTGCGGACGAGTTGGGAGGTAGCTGCGGCTATGCATTACCAACAGTCCGAAAGTGTAATTGGTATATCTACCATGGCATTGCCTAGTTATGCCATGTCACCTACCATATCAAGACCACTACAAGTTCATTTTATGTCGTGCCTGTAGAGTGCCCTCTGGTAGCTTCCAGTTTAAGGATGCACTACGGTACTGTATAGACTATGACATTATAAAATGTGTTAAGGTGGATATGGGTAACGCATTAATGCTATTTTGATACTTTTACTTTACTATAGACATATTATAATAGCGTATTTTACTACATAGTAGATAGTTCCACGGATCCTTAGAGGATGGGTATCCTAAACATCCTTTGAGTTACTTGTATTTCAGTGGATATTTCACTTGAGTTGGATTTATTGATACAAGATTGTTAATCCTCACTCGAGTGTTTTGTGTATTGCTTTATGCTCCGGTCCAACTGAGTGTCACATCATTTGAGACATACCTTTGGAGTTGGAGCTTTGCTTGGAGATCCATCTATATCTATTCAGTTTTCAGTTATTCAATTGACTCTAGTGGTATATGCAGATTTTGTTATTTGAATATTGTATTGAGGTTTCTATGTATTCAAGACTTCTGTTGTATCTTGTTTTAACTTTATTATATATATGGTAGCTTCATGAACTACTATTCATCTGTTTCCGCTGCTTATCGTTATATTACTCTGTGTCTGGGATTCTGTGATTATTTATTTACAATATATGCCGAGTTTTGTCAAATATAAATTAACAATATGATATTTTAAGCAATTCAAGTCCGACATGTGTGGATTGCTAATATAAATTAACAATATGCTTAGAGTGTCAATGCTCAATCAAGCACTGGGCATAAGCTGTTGGGTTGAACTGTCTCATTCCACCCATGAATGTTTATACTTCTATCTCCAAGTTATGGGTTAAAGGAGTTAATAGGTATCTATATTCGGATACATGAAACATTTTCACTTCAAGGATCCGACCATGGACCTTATAAGTTTGGTTAGCACTGATATCTGGGAACCTGCACACCTGCATTTCACGCATGCATGTTCATTTGCATTTATCACTATTTACAGTTTATGTTTAAAAAAGGACAAGTTTATAGATTCTGAAGTCATTTTATTTTATATTCACATGAAATGATAGATTCTATCTTGTTACATTGGAGTCAATCATATATTTACAAAGTCAGATTTCAAGTGAAATAGCGTCATAATTGTTCGTCATTCCACGCTCGTGGGAGTGAGATCCCGTCCACCATTACTAGTCTGAACGTTCCATCTCAAAACTTATGTCCAATCACGAATGGACCTTCCCAGCTCGGGCCCGTATTCACAGAGCTAGGAAAGATCCATTTCAAGATGAGGTCACCAATCTCAAAGGTCTGGCTCCTGGCTTTGGTGTTGTAAAATCGAGTTACTCGTCTTTGATGTGCTGCTGCTCTCAAGTCGGTTTCATCATACTTCTCATCGATCATGTCAAGTAAGTATAACAGGAGTTCCTCGTTTTTTTGGGGTTGTAATGAGTTTCTTGGTGAGAAGGCACTTTCAATTCGATTGGAATCGTAGCCTCTGACCCATAGGTAACGTGAATGGAGTATGACCAGTTGTGGACTTATGAGTTATTTTGTAAGCCCAAAGTGCCAATGGTAATTATCAAATCATTTGCCCTTGGCCTTCTCCAATCATTTTTCGTGAATAGGCTTGATTATCTTGTTCACAACTTCCACCTGTCCATTCGCTTGCGGGTCTTCCATCGTCACAAATTTCTTCCCAATATGTCGGCGATTGCAAAAAGTATTGAATTCAATGCTGTCAATTGGGTCCCATTGTCGAAAATGATCATTCGTGGGAGCCCAAATCGGTAGGATTTGATCTTAACTTCAAAGTTATTCTCTTTCTTTTTGGTAATTATGGATAACAGCTTCGCTACGACCCATTTTCTGAAGTAATCTACTACAATGATGACATACTTTACACCACCTTTTGACATTGGCAACACACCTATGATATCGATTCCCCAAGCTACAAATGGGCAGGGACTGACCATTTATGTAGTCTCTGTCTGAGTGCTTTCGGATTCCTCATGACCCTCTGGCATTTATTACACCTTATGGTGTAATCAGCTGCATCTGAATTGACAGTAGGTCAGAAATACCCGTATCGAAGAATCTTCTTTACTATTGTTTGCCCCCTACATGGTTACCACATGCTCCTTTATGAACGTTTGCTAGGATTCTTTTGGCCTCATCACCAGTGATACATCACATTAGGGGGATAGAGAATCCCTTCCTGTACATGACTTCTTCCTAGATAACAAATGATGAAGCTCTGCGGAGGAGCGTCCACAATTCATTTCTTAAATCGAAAAGGGTCCCCTTCATAAGGTAAACCTTGATAGGAGTCATCCATGACTCCCCCTCGCATTTAGCCTACAAGATATAAGATCATCCTTCTGGTCAATGCTTGGAGCTGATAATATCTCCACCAGGATCAAGCCCATGAGTGGCGCCTCTCCTTAACTAGCCAATTTGGCTAGTGGATCGGCTTTCACATTTTCCTCTCCGGGAATATGCCTCATCGTGTCGCTTATCAACTCTAGGGCCTTGGTTAAGTAAGGGGTAGCCTTTTTCTTTTTTCTTGAAATTCCTTCCTTGCTTGGCATAACACCAGCTAGGAATCATGGAAAATATGCAAAGTATTGACTCCCAAGTCTTTTGAAATCTTGAGTCCAACAGTTAACGTTTCATATTCAACTTCATTATTCATCGCAGGAAAATCGAGTTTTAAGGCATAGATTGTCGAGCGTTCCTCAGGAGTCACTAGGATAATACCTACCCTCGAGCAATGCTCGTTGGATGCCCCATCATTATACATCTTCCATTTAACACTTCGTTTCGGACCACCTTCGGTAGTATCATCTCGAGCTGTGTATTCAGCGATTAAATCCGCTAGTGCCTTGCCCTGAATTTCTCTTCGGGGATGATACGTTATATCATACTGGCTGATTTCAATGTTCTACTTAAGTAATGTTCCCAATGTCTTAGATCATTGTAAAACTTGTCTCAAAGGCTGGTCATTCAATACTTTAATTGCTTGAGCCTAGAAGCACGGACGGAGCTTTCTCAAAGCGATCAAATAGCAGTAAGATAGCTTCTTCAACAATGGATAATCCCTCCCCACCCCCGTTGATCGCGTTCAAATGTAATATACCAGCCTTTGGATTCTAAATTCCTCATGCAAGAGGGCTGCACTAGGGGTATGGATCAGTACAGCCAAATAGAGGAATAAGTCCTCTCCCTCCAAAGGCTTCGACATGATGGGGGCCTCTCCAAGTTATCCACCAAAGCTTGAAAAGAATTTTTGCACTTGCATCCAAGCAAAATTCCTTTTCCCTTTTCTAAGAACGTCAAAAAAAGGTATGCGCTTATATGTGGCTCTTGAAATAAACTTGCTCAGGGAGGAAACCCATCCATTTAAGCTTCGAACTTCTTTCTTCTATTTCGAGGCTTTGATGTTCCTCACCGCCTTGATTCGGATTAGCGTCTATTCCTCTTGAGTTCACTATGAAGCCCAATAACTTCCCTAACGTAATTCCAAACGAGCATTTCAAAGGGTTGAGCTTTATTCTGTATTTCAAAAGTATGCTAAACATACTTGCCAAGTCCTCTATGTAGTTCATTGATGGTCGTGATTTCATAAGCATATCATCCATGTAGACTTCCACTATGAATCCAATATGCTCCTTAAACATTGAGTTCACCAGTTTCTCATAATTTGCTCTTGCATTCTTCAAACCAAGGGCAAGGCAAGATAATAATACGGTCCTAGGTTGGTTATGAACTTGGTGTGCTCCTGATCTAGGACATGCGTTGGAATCTAGTTGTTGCCAGAGTAAGCGTCCATAAACGATAATAGCTCATGCCTTGTCAAACAGGTCGACCTTTGACAATGGAAACTATCCTTCAGCCAGGCTTTGTTTAGATAAAAATAATCAATGCACATCCTCTATATCTTGTCAAACTTCTTACCCAGAACTAGATTGGATAACCATTCTAGGTATAGAGCATCGGGAATGTAGCCATGATCCTTCAGCTTGTCCACTTCCTCTTTCAATGTAGTGAATCGCTCTAGACCAAGGATATGTCATTTCTACTTTACAGGAACACAATTAGGGTTCACATTCAATGCATGGCATGCTATATCTGGCAATATTCCACACATGTCGAAATGCGCCTAGACGAACACATCTTGATTTGCTCAGAGAAAACCCATTGGCTCTTTCATCATTCTTATGCTGATTTGAGATTCGATCTTCAGAACGTATAGAATCGTCCTAACCGACCAAAAAGTTGATTATCAGCTTGGTAGGGACCATCCTTGCATCAACTGGCCTTTTCCTTGGATATGTGTCCTTGTGGAAATGGCTATGCTACTCGAGCAAGGGCTTAGGCGGTGGTTGCAATGCATCCTGTGAATTGATGCACATATCTTTTCCTTTCTCACGTCGCCCTGCCTCCTTCAGCTCTGTGATGTAACACTCACATTTGACTCTTTGTTCTCCTTGGATAACTTCCACTTCATTATTCGTAGGAAATTTCATTGTCAGACACCATGGGGGAAGGGCCACTCGAAAACTAGCAAGGTCCTACTGGCCTAGAAAAGCATTGTAAGTTGAGAAAATGTCCAACACCAAGAAGGTCACAACCCGCACTTGCTTGTAGTCTCCTTCACCTAAAACCACCAATAGGTCCACACATCCCAAAGGTCTGTTGCCACTCTATTGAATCCCTGGATCTAGGATTTTCATTGCTTAAGATCTTGACTATCGATCTTTATTTAGTCATAGGATTTTTTAAACAAGATATTTACTAAGCTACCACATTCGATCCATACCTTCGTCAAAATTCCTAGCCCGGTCATGGTTGATATCACTAGGGGATCAAGTGTAGGAGCTTCGACCATGTCTATGTCTCTATTCCCACAAATAATATCAGCGATCATTGTCTTGATTTGTTTTACCGAAGCTTTATCGACGGTTAAGCAAATCTCATTCACAGCGTGCTTCAATGAAATCTCATATCTCTGCATCTCAATCCAGCCCCTTGTAGCCGAATGAAGTCCATTGAAAATTGTGTTTATGACTAATCCTTTCCAACCTATTTAGACTCATTGTCACTAGGCGCAACCTGACCCTTTTTGTACTGTTGTCCATTTGATGAGAATTTCCTTACCCACTATCCTATGAGGTTTTAATAAACTGTTGCATTTTCTTCTTTCTAATCAGGTCTTCTATCATATCGCACAAATGATGACACTCGTTCGTGTTATGACCGTGGGTCTTGTGAAAGTGGCAGTACTTACCAGATCTCTTCTCTTTCTGCATCAATTCCCTTAGAGGCGGTTTCTTATAATTTTCCGTACCTTACATTGCAAGATAGATATTTCAACCAAGTTATTTAATGGAGTGTACTCATTTTTCAAAAATCTACAATGTTTTATTGAGTTTGATTTTTTATCTCTTTCTCTTTGGTCATCTCTTTTCTTACTATTACCCTTGTTCTTGACATTCACGTTTACATTTTCGGAGCTCCCTCCGATTTGTTCGTTGCAATATTACTTTATACAACATCAACCGATGGTCCATCGTCTGGTAGTTGAACTTGCCTCTTCCAAGCATAGGAACTAGTCCGTCTTCCTATAGAAAACATCCATCGTCGGTAAGGGTTTAAATTTTAACCATCTTCCAAAATTAGTATTTGGACATATCCCTCTGATCAATGCCATCAGCACAATATCTTCCTTGACATTACTTACCTTTATTAATGTTGTATTGAATCTTCCTAAAAAATCTTTCAACAACTCTCTCGCTCCTTGGAAGATGCTTAATAGTGACATCACATCTTTTGGACAAGTTATATGCAAATAGAAATGCTCGACAAACTTCCTTGCTAGTTGATCAAATGATGATATCGATCTCGAGGGAAGCCGAGTGAACCACATTGTTGCTACATCTCCGAGAAAAATAGAAAAACATCGGCATCTGATGGCATTAGTTTCCATGGCAATGTCTATGTGCCATTTTTACTTTAACGGGTGCTTTCTTGGATCCATCGTTCCACCGTAGGATGGCATCGTCGGCATCATGAACCTTTAAGGGTATTCTTCACATAAAATATACTTGTGAATGGACTCCTTTTGGTAGAAGCGCCCCATTCATCTTTACTTCTATGCTGGGTTTCATTTACTAGCTTTTTTGCCATCTTCGCCAAAGAGTCTGGCTCAACTTAATCTACTGGATGGCGATAGTCATAGTTGCTTAGAGTGTTTGACTTCGTAAATGCTCTTGGCTAGTTATATGATAACTGGGTTTCCCTAACCCTGGGAGAACCGTTTATCCAGTTGATTCATTCTTATTGTTTCTATGGGGTAGGTCAACAACAACCGCCTGAACTCCAACATTCTAGCCATCAACAACATGACCTGTATTACCACCAGCATCGTCCTCTAAGATATCAACATGCTAGTTAACCAAATCGAATAATTTGGGTTTGCTACTGATTCCTGCATTGGGTTCGGTACAGATCCTTAACCCTCTTTTCGAATAGAAACCAATCTCTCATTCGAAGTATCAGTTTCTGTTCTCTTCATCTTCTATTTTCCTTCCCTATGCTTCTCACCGGATAATGAAGAACTGTATTCCTCTGAAATGGAAGGAGACAATTCCTTTCTATTCTTTATGCCAACGTGGGTCAGTTGGTTCAGTAACCCATGGCTCTCCTTCACCTGTCTATTCAACACATTCTGAATTTTCGGTAATTTCCAATCATCTCCTTCATCAGTCAATCCATTTCGTCCATTTTTGTCACATATAGTGGATTTTTGATTTCAACAGTGCTTGGCTGTGTAATTTCTTCAACATGACAAATTCACTCGGGATCGCTAACCAGTCTAGAAGCGGTGGATTTCTCTTTTTGTAAGGTCATATCACACTAATCCTTTGATAGTTTCTATTAGAATCTAAATAGTCCTAGGTTGCAATAATAAAACTAATGGATTCTCCTCATGTTTTCAGTGAAAGCACCAAAATGATTATACTAAAAGGTGGCAAAAACACCTAGAGATAAAACGTAGAATAACTAAATGAAGAAAGTAAGTTAAAATAAGAAAAAAACAGGACACGCAAGATTTGTAGTGGTTCGGCTATTCGTTGCGTACGTCCACATAACTTTGTTGAAGATTCTTACAACTATTTACAAAAACTATTCTTATGGATTATTGATGATCCCTAGGATTACAAGTGTGATTTGGTAATTCGTAAATAACTGAAAACGATCCTCCAAACAATTTCCCTATCCTTCTATTTATAACTATGAGTTGCCGAAATTCTCTCCATCATGTCAATGCCTATGGTTTCTATGTCCAAGAGGAGTCGTGCTAAGAAGATCATGGCCACATCAGCAATACTTAGTGTTCGGTATCTATGCATGCTTAAGGATCGGTACCGATCTTTGAAATTGCCTTCTTGATCCATCCTTTGGCTCGTGTAGGCTCGATTTGTTCATGCCTCCATATCTCTCCTTTTATCTACTTTACTAAATGATTTGATAAGCATGAATTTATTAGTTTGGGGATAGGACAACAGTGCTTGACTTGTGTGCTGATGGCGATCATTTATATGAAATTGTGAGCCGTTCTCCATAGCATGGAAATGGTCACGTACTCTTAGCTTTGCAAAACATAGGACAAATGAACATTTTAGGGAGATTTCAGGGATCGGTATCGAACCCAGTTCAGGGATCAGTATCGATCCATTCATTTTTTTTTCTAGGCTTCGATCTTGTTTCTCAAGAGATGAGAGATGTGCAGAACCATGCTTGGAGACTATGTTATCTTTTGGGCTTGATTCATTGATTAGACTTGGCATCTGAGCGTAGCATTCATGATTATGGGCTTCTTATCTTGATAACTTTCAAGTTTTACCAATAGGATTCTTTCAAGTCTAGCCTGGTGATTAGGCTGGTGTTAACTAGGCTTTTGACCAGGAAGAATTTAATGGAAGTTAGGACATCGAAATGAAGACGAAATAACTTGAAACTTGGAAGGCATGCTTAGAAGAGAGAGAAAAGAGGCCTAGGGCAAATTAACTCTAGAAATATCCTAAGGTAACGTCTCGGCACCGAGTCATTTAACTCAATGCCAAGTTATTTTCTTATCCCATATTGGCTCCTCAACTTAATGCTATTTATTCTCAATTCCTATAGCTCATGTCCGAGTGTTTTCATAAGTACTTGACGACCTATCATCAAGTTTGGAAATAAGAGAACTCAAATGGAAAAACAATCTAAGTAATGAAGGAATTATCACCAATGCCAACAAAATTACTAAAGAAAAGGCATGAAATACATCCACACGAAGATAAAAAGGAAGTGCAAAAGGGATGGAGTCATTTCCATGTAAGGAAATGGCTCGGCACCAAGTCATTTAACTTGGTAACAAGTTATTTCTTCAACTCGGGTGATTCCAAGTTTTCTTGTACAACCCTGGCCCGTCTACTAGACTCTGCTATTAACAGGTTTTTGACCCAATACCTCCTCTATCCTTATAACTACAACAATAGAGAAACCGAAAGAGGATCTGGTTTCTACTATCATAAGTGGAAGCTGTGCCTCTTCATCATCTTCTATCTCCACATAATAGTCACTAAGGCAACTATTTTGGCCAATTCAAAGTCTTAGAATTTGTCTAACCCTTGTTCTTGTGACTTATTCTCTTTCAAATCTTTTGTAATATCAAACAAACTACATCAAATCTATAAGTAGGGATGGAAATGGGGCGGGTAATATGTGGGGGACATATCCTCCGCCTCTTTCCCCACTGCCCATTTATTCCCAATCCCCATGCAATACCCAATGTATTCAGGTAGGGGAAAACCCGTTGGTTATGAGGAACCCATTGGGTAACAATTAAGGGAAGACGAAGAAAAAAAGTAACAAATAAAAATAAATGGAAAAACCAAAGTTCTAAATTTAAATCAAACAAATACTAATGATACTTCGTAATCCCTAAATGATAAAAGATAGGCCTTCAAGTTCGAAAAAAAAACATAACCAACCACATAGTCATAATTTCATAACTCTTAATAATTTAGAAAGTAAACAAATCATCAGCATTAAAATGAAATTAAAATAGTCACGGTGACAAAGTCTTCAAAAAAGTCTTCACAATTGAAATCCACAATCGCCACCAGTTCACCACTATCAGTTTATCTTCACGATTTAAGCATCAAAATTCCCAAAACTTGGTCCCTACACCATTAAAAATAAAGAAAGTCAAGAATACCAATTGTTAATAAATAAGAAAAAGATACAAATAAACAACTTACTGCTTATCTATTATATCATCGATACCTATCAATCAATATTATATGTGTGTGTGTGTGTGTTAAAACTATAAACATAAACTATATATACCGGGGTCGGATATGGGGTGAATAGTATCACCCTCAACTTGCCTCGGCCCCGTTTTGGGTATTGAAATCATCCCCCACCACTGCCCCATTACGTGCCAGGTCGGGAATCCTCGTCTGATTAGAGGTGGGTGCCCATGGATACCCATCCCGTGGATTAAATTGCCATCCCTATCTATAAGCATTAATAAAGTGGACGTAGACCGTAGATTGCTGTACCACTATAATATCTTTTGTTTCTCTACTTTATTTTTGTTATTTTCCATTTATTCCAACTATTGTCTACAAGATCTAACTCTTACAAGTCCCATACAATCTACTATTGAGTGTTGATCCATTTTTTGCATCAACATTTTGGGGTTTTCACCGAGAATTGAACTTAGGCTTTGATCTAACTCTCTACTTTGGATTGCATAAGATCTAGAAGTTAGATCCAATGCTTGAAGAAATTGAAGATTTTCTATTCCCATAGCTTTAAGAAAAATATACATCTAGAAGTTCTATAGGAGCAACAGTTGATGAAGCAAACACCTACCAAACAGAACTAAACAATGGAAATCAACTATCTGGATCTTCTACTCAACAGGAAGTTGTTACTAAAGGAGAGCTTAATTAGATTATCAATGATCTTAACCAAAAGTTTATTGATAGTCAAAATGTTCTTGTGGATAAAATGGATATGTTATTAACTTTGTAGACGGCAATAATAAGAAGAACTAGAAGGAAAACTTCTCCTGCAATAGAACAAGAAAATTCCTCTGCCTCTGGTCTAAATCGGGGGGTTGGAAAGCAAGGACCGAAGGGAGAAACTACTAGAGTCATTGGGGATATTGCAGGATGAAATAGGGGGTTCCCCTTACAAGGAGACAGGTCGGAGTCGAGCCAAAACAACTCGGTACGACCCAAAATTTCAGTTGAACACTCCTCAGGAAGGCGAAGCCATGTTCATTTCTGACTCTGAAGACGTTATGCAGCTTGATGGTGAAAACTTAGAATTGAATGTTGGTGTTAATAGATATAATACAGGAGCTGGAGCTCAAAATGTCATGGAAAGACCGACCGCACACCAATGGAACACTGCAGGAGTGATTCTCCCAAAGAATGGAGAATCTAGGCTTCAGTTGGCAAACCAAGATCTTTTGCGGAGTTAAACACTTGGGGTAGCTCCTGAGCTGACCTGCAAATTACCGCTCTAGTGAAGAACACATCGCTAACACAATCAAACAGTTGATGGAGGAGATCAGGGGTAGGAATGAAGATTGAGGTTCCACGCCAAGCCGAACCCTCTTTACTGCAAACATTCTAAGAGAAGAATATCTCCAAAATTCTCCATGTAGATTATTCCATCATATAATGGAACAACAAACCCTAAACATCACTTGTTCAAATATAAATGGCATATGGATGGAGCTAGAGCTACGGATGTTGTCCGTTGTAGGTGTTTCCATATCTTCTTGGAAGGAGTCGCTTCCATATGGTTTACAAGACTCACACGATGTCTATTTCCACTTTTGATGAGTGGGAAAGAAAGTTTCTAAAAAAGTTTAAACTCCAAACTACATGTGATATCGTTATCTTGCTTTTCCCAAGGGCACAATGAGTCAATGAAAGCTTTCTGGTTTAACATCATGGTTACTGAGGTGAGAAATCCAATGGAAGACATGGTGTTTATGGCTTTGGTCCGAGCTATTCATCCAAATATGGATTTTGGTAAATGAATTAAAATGAAGCAACCGACAAGAATTCCACCAAAAGACATAGGGCTAGAATTACCAGTTATGATTGGAGGAAAAACCGTTGGTGAGCAACCGAAGGAAGTGATTTAGAGTAAAGTTGTAGTTAAATAGGATGGAAAAAGTTCTGCAGCTGCTGTAGGAAGTGCGAAAAAGAAAGCAAATTAGAAAAGGGGGAATCAAAATTCCGGTAGGCGTGATAGGAATGGAAAACGTCTAAAGAATATAAGGCCAAAAGACTATACGCCATTGAATGGTAGATCGGGAAACATCTACCTTGCCACTCAGGGAATTGTGTGATACAACAAACCGCCCAAGAGGGAAGCGTCCGAGCAGCAAAAGTAATCTGGGAAGTTTTTCCACTTCCATGAGACCCACAGGTATAACACAAATAAGTATTGGCATTTGAAGGACTTGATTAAGGAACTGATAAGGAAAAGTAGGCTTTAGCAATACGCGAAGAAACCACAAAACTTCGATCAACCTAATAGACCCTAAGCACCCAATGCTCAAGCACATCAGTCCGGACCCAGCGGAGAAGGGTCCAGGTGAGTAGATCAAAGGCTGGTTATAAACAGCATCACCGGAGTACCTTATCCAACGAAGAAGATTTTGGACGATATGGAACGATATGCTAGTTCTCTGAAGCATGCCCATAAGGAGAGTTGCTACACCATCGAGGATGGAGTTCTGACAAAGCAATAAAGAATGATTACCGATGACATTGTGTTTTAGAATCGAGATACTGAAGGCATAGAAGCACCAACTCTTGACCGAATAGTTGTAATGGATGGGCTCGGTCCAGTAGTTACGCATTATGTTTTGGTTGATAGTAAAAGTTTGGTCAATATCCTATTCCGCAAAATGTTTGACGAAATGAAAATTAGCATGAAAGATATGACCGTCTACAAAACCAGGATTCAGGGATTTGCTAGAGAACCTGAATAGCTTGTTGGAACTATCTACTTACCTGTAGAACTCGAAGAAGGAGAAAGGAGGGTGGTTCTCATCCAGTCATTTGTAATCATTGATGAGTATTCTGCTTATAATGTTTTCTTAGGCCGAACGGCCTTTGCTTCCTTTAGATTTTTTTTGGCCCATTGGTGTCTCATGATGGAATTCCCAATGGAGAATGGAACAGGACTAATAAGAGATGACAAAAGCGCTACAAGAAAATTCTATGTCGCTTAACTACGTGGATGAATAAGAGAAGACTAAAGCTCCATGAATAGGGAAAGGATGTGGGGAAGATTCTCCCCACTTGTGAACCATAAGCATAGCAATTACAAAACACCTCCTGGGACCATAGTTTCTTCGGTATAGCTGTGGACCTTGGAAGAAGAGTTCATGGGAGATGCGGGCAGCACCAACGGAGATTATGGTAGCTGTCCCAATTGACATAGACGACACAACTTGGGTCTTTAAAATATGTTTGCAGCCTGGAATCAAGATGCGAAAGGAATTAATAACCTTTCTTCATGCCAATCTTGACGTGTTCGATTGGACGCATTCTGATAATGTGCAGGATATTGCCAGAGATAGCATGTCATGCACTTAACATCAACCCTAAATTCAGACTAGAAGGTTAGAGGAGATGCAGTTAGGTTTGGAGCAATTTGCTGAATTAAAAATGGAAGTGGATAAGCTATTGGCCTGCAGTTTTATCTGTGATGCAACATATCTGGAATGGGTCTCAAACCCCGTGTTGCTCCGAAAATCAAACGGGAAAGAAGGACATGTGTTAGCTCTTCAGATTTAAATATAGCTTGTCCAATAGGTAGCTTCCGTTGCCTAGAATCGACCAACTTGTTGATGGAATCGTAGGACACGAACTACTCTCATTTATGGATGCCTACTCAACGTACAACTAGATCATGAAGCAAGAGCTCGATTAGAGAATACAAGCTTCATCAACGACTTGGGGTCATACTACTATCGCGTAATGCCGTTCCGTCTAAAGAGCCTTACGGCTACTTGCCAGAGATTGGTGAATACAATGTTCAAGGATTAGATCGGTTGAACGATGGAAGCGTATATGGATTACATGCTGTGAAGTCATGAATACCTAGACATCAACTGGATGACCTCATGGAGACATTTGAGATCCCTGGAAGTATGGAATGAAGTTGAATACATTGAAGTGTTGTTTCGATGTCCTTTATGGAAAGTTTCTTGAATTATTGTGAATGCAAGAGGAATTGAGGCCAACTTGAGCAAATCACCACTTGCGGAATGTTAGAGCCTGTATGACGAAGAAGGAGTTACAAAATTTGAATGAAAAGATCATAGCAGTAAGAAGATTCATCTCCAGAGTGACGGATAAGCGTATACCATTTTTCGATGTATTAAAGAAGAATAAGAATATTTTTGAATGGAATCAGAATGGTTAGACTACTTCTGAGGAATTATTGCGGCATATGGAAACACCATCGACCCTATCTAGAGTAAAAGGTAAAGACATATTCATTTACTTAGTAATGTCTGCCCATGCATTAAGCACGACATTTGTGCGTGAGGAATTGAGGATTCAACGACCCGCATACTACATTAGCAAGCAATTCACCAGAGTTGAATGAAACTACCCGAAATTGGAGAAGCTAGCATTCCGCTTGCTGATAGCATCAAGGAAACTGTGGCAGTACTTATAAGCTTACCCAATCAAGGAGTTGACAGATCAACCCTTGAAACAAGTGCTCCACCGGCTTGTGACTTTGGAACTGTTTCTGAATGGAACATCGAGTTAAGCCAATAGGATGTAACTTATCATCCTCGGAGGGTAACTAATGGACAGTGTTAGCCGACTTCATCGTTGAATTCATAATTTGGGATAATGAGGAGGAGGATACTACGTTCGTAACATCGTAATGGAAATTGTTTATCGATGGTGCATCAAATGAATTCCGCTCAGTAGCAGGGGTTGTGCTTGAAACTCCTAAAGGACATTACAGTCACAACAATTAGGCGTTAATAGCAGGATAAAAGATAATAAAGGAATTGGGTATAAAAGCTCTCCACATTTACATCCACCCACAACTAGTTGTTTGTCAAGTGAGAAGGGAATATCAAGCTAAGGGTGAAAAACTCGCCTTATACTTGATGAAAGCATGAGAATTGCTCAACGACATTGAACATTACACAAAAACTCCTATTTCTTGGGAACAAAATGTGATGGCCGATCACTTAGCCAAACTGGCCAGTTTATAAAATGCATAGTCAATGCGATTGGTTGGAGTAGAAGTAATGGGCACTCCGAGCATATATCAAATGGATGTCGATTGGGTTCAGGGGACCGCAAAAAAGGAAGAATCGTGGATGACTACGATTAAGGACCACCTACTCAGAGGAATATTCGCCAAAGACTGGAATGAACAAAAGAAGCTCCTTTGGAAGGCACCACGATTCATAATGCAGAATGAAGCATTGTATAGGAGAGGATTTTCCTCCCTCTTGCTTAGGTGTGTAACCAAAGATGAATCTAGGATGTACCTTATGGAAATTCGTGAAGGTAGCTATGGTAATCACATCGGAGAACAAACACTGGCAAAAAAGGCTCTCTGCTATGGATATTTTTGGCTAACAATAAACCGAGATGTAGCAGACTACACCAGATGGTGTGATCGGTGCTAGAGATTCGCAAAGATTCTGTAAGCCTCATCTTCAAAACTTACACATATTGTTAGCCCTTGGACATTTTTTGTTTGAGAAATTGATTTAATCAACGTACTACCAGTAGCAAAGGGACGAGCCGAATACACCATCGCTGCAGTTGACTACTTTATAAAATAGGCCAAAGAGGAACCGCTTTCCATGATTATAAATAAAAATTTATTAACTTTGTAACAAAATAATAATATTAGTTGCAGATTTAGTACCGTAGAAAATCGTTATAGACAATGGAACTCAATTCGAGAGTGCAGAGTTCATGGCCTTTTACAACTGCTACCGGATTAAGAAAAGCTTCTCCGTGGTATAGTGTCCGTAAGCAAACTGGCAAGTAGAAGCAATGAACAAGATTATCAAATCCACCATAGAGAAGCACCTAACAAAAGCTAAATGAAATTGGGTTGATGAACGTCCACTAGCACTACAGGTTATAGAATAATGCACAAATCTGTGACCAAACACTCACCGCTCACTTTGGCATAAGGTTCAGAAGCTATAATGCTAGTGGAACATGAAGTCCCCTCACATTGTAGAAGATGTTTCAATCAAAGGGAGAACGAGTAGCTCCTGCTCGAATCACTCGACCAGATTGATGAGAAGCGGGAGGAAGCCGAACTCAGGATTACTACTCGCCGAAGAGAGTGGCACAAAACTTCAACGCCAAGCTTCTCAACCATACCTTCGAAGTGGGAGATTTCATCTCAAAACGAATCTTCCCAAGTACAGGATTGCTTGGACCAAACTGGGAAGGACCCTATGTGATCGATCGAAGAGTTAGAGACGAAGCACTCAAGTTGGAGACAGTTAATGGAATTACGACTCCACATCTTGGAACAGTGACTCATTGCGACACTATTACATTTGATATCTATCTACGTATATCCTATTTTTTCAAATAAGCCATCTAGAGACATTAGAGGCATTGTAAATAGGAAGAACTTGCATTTTCCCTTCTATTTCTCAAATAAAACTAGCTTCTTAAACCAATGGAGCTGTGTTCTTGTAAGCCAAACAGCCGAGTCGATGGGAAAATCGACTCAAACCATCGGTTCGACGGGGAAAATTTGGTCCAAGCCTTCTGAGAACTAGCGTTGCGTCGGCAATGTTGGGAAGGTTCAAAGCGGCTAAGTTGATTGGAGAAATTGACTAAAACCACCGGATCGATGGGGAAAGTCGATCCAAACCTTCTAAGAACTGGCGTTACTCCAACAATGTTGGGAAGGTTCAAACCCTTGAGTCGATAGGGAAAATCAACTCAATCTGTTGAGCCAACAAGGAAAATTGATCCAAACTTCTGAGAATCACTTTTACCTAGCAATGTTGGAAGGTTCAAAGCTGTCGAATCAAGGGGAAAATCCACTCAGACTGCTGGGTCAATGTGGAAAATCGACTCAAACCACTGGATTAATGGGGAAAATAGTTCCCAACCTTTTGAGAATCGACGTTTCTCCGGCACATTAGGCAGGTTCAAGGCCCCTGAATCGATGTAGATAATCGACTCAAACCAACAGGTCAATGGGGAAAATCGAACTAAATTTTTTGAGAACAGGCATTACTTCGGCAACATTAGGGAGGTTCAGAGCCACTAAGTTCATGGGGAAAATCAACTCAAACTGTTGAGCCAACTGGGAAAATTGACTCAAACCTACAGGTGTTGCCCCGACAATGCTGGGAAATTGCAAACCACCAACTTTGTTAAGGCATCAACTCATAGTTGTTAGAATTTGACATCACCCACATAAATGTGATAGGAAATGGAATGAACTGGAACCCAGAGTTAGGCGACAATGAAGGAAATTCCGAAGACTTGAGTTGTCTATGCATATGTATTCGAAGATAGAAATTAATGCAAGACATGATCTCAACATTGAACTTGCAAAAATTTGTTTTGACGAAAGACCATGTTAACACATCTTTCTAGTACAAACATCCAGGTTAGCATTTGTTAATGATGTGAACTTGGAGGAAGTTAGTCGCATTTAAAGAATTAACAACATCAAGAAATGAACGCTTGGAATCAAGCAAAAAATTCATAAATTCCCAGAGTTTGGAATTATCGAGTAGGGGCAATCAAGTGAATCGCTCGGAATACCTAGCCACTCAAAAAGTGATCGGATTCAGCATTCAGGGTAATTAGCCCTAAGGACTGGGGCATGTACACTAATACTAGGTTGAAACAAGTCCAATCGGACCCAAAAGGAAATAGCCGTGGAGTAGGCAAATTGAGTCGTATTATGGCTCTCTCATGCCGAACAAGGTATTTGGAAAGCACAACAGTGCTAAGTATCGAAACCCGTTAAATAACTATTGGAAAGAGATCGGACAAGTATCCACTAGCAGTTAGCTTAATTCACATTAGAAAGAGCTCGGGAAAGACGTTGCCACTTAAACCCAGCTTCCAAATCCTTATGGACTGTCTCAAGATTTTGAAGAGAGGCAGCTCTATTTGTGGTTTCTGATTGAACTTGACCCTGCGTAGGAAAAAGTGTGGGTAAGTGGCCTGAAGGAGTGCTGGACCTGGTGGAAGCATATACTTCTCGATACGGTTAGAAGGAGTAGGGGCAGCAGTAGTAGTAATGGCCCGAGAGGATCAGATTTCTTATAGGGCAGCAGTCTAAACCTTGGTGTGGGGAGGAGTGATAGATATTGTAGGCCCATGACGATCATAGGAGTCCGTGTGGTGCTTGTGAATATCACCAGGGGAATCACCTTCACATCCCTTCTTCTTTTCTCCCTGTCTTACGATCTCTATCTGCATAACTAGCTTCATCATTAGCCTCTCTATCCTTCCTTTTCCTTTTCTCCTAATCAGTTTCATGGTAAGGACACCAAGCCGAATCCAGAGTCTGATCTTTGTAAGAGCTGGAGTGTTGGTAGATTTGATTGAAGAGTCCATGACCCATTGTACCCGAAATAAGGAGAAGATTGGAATTAATGTTAGAGCGTTGTAATTATACTCAATGCAGGAGTGTGTTTCCGTGATCCTATCCTAAGTCTACCCAAGGTGCAACGTAGCCTCTAGAATACATATTACATCGCCAATGCAAAGAAATGAAATTTTAACTAAAATCAAGACGAGCAGTTGACGGAAAATCAGCCAAGTAAAAGAAGGATCTGGAAATGACTCTCAAACGACCATTTGGAATTCGTAGGATAATAGTCCAGACCTTATCTCGATCCATAGCATAGTTTGTTTCCAATGAAAGCATATTCTAGTAGCAAATGTTAGGTTTTTGACCAAGAATAATTTAACGGAAGTTAGAACGTGGAAGTGAAGATGAAACGACTTGAAACTTGGCAAGCATGCTTAGAAGAGAGAAAGAAGAGGCCCCGGAAAAATTCACCCCAAAATAGCCTAAAGGAACAACTCAACACCGAGTCATTTAACTCATTGCCGAGTCATTTTCCTGTCCCATATTGGCTCCTTAACTTCATGCCATCGATTATTTATTCCTATAGCTAATCCCCGAGTGTTGTCATAAGGTTTTGATGACCCATCATCAAGTTTGGAAATAAGACAACTCAAATAGCAAAACAATCCAAGTGATGAAGGACCTGTACAAATCAAATTACTAGAGAAAAGGCATGAAATAAATCCACTCGAAGATAGAAAGAAAGTGCAAAAGGGATGGAGTCATTTGACTCAGTATCGAGTTGTTTATTCAACTCGTTTGACCTCAAGTTTTCTTGTACAACCCTGGGCTGACTACTAGACTATGCTGTTAAAAGGCTTTTGACCCAATACCTCCTCTACCCCCATAAATACAAATTATAGAGCATCCAAAAGAGGATCTGGTTTCTTCCATCATTATGCAGAAACTATGCCTATTCTTCATCTTCTATCTCAACATAATAATCACTATTGCAGCTATTTTGGGCAATTCTAGGACTTAGAATCTGTCTCACCCTTATACTTATGACTTGTTCTTTTTAAATCTATTGTAATCTTAAACAAACTACATCAAATCTATAAGCAACAAAGCCATAAAGTGGATGTATGCCACACATTGTCGAACCACTACAAAATCTTACGTCTCTCTACTTTATTTCTATCATTTTCCATTTATTTTAGCTATTATCTGCTAGATCTAGGTCTCATAGGTTCCCTACAATCTATTCTTAAGTGTTGGTCCAATTTTGGCATTAACTACTAGATAATAACATTAATTTTTAAAATTTCTGTACGGAATTTATTTTAAAATATATTTTAATTTTTAAATTTTTTATTTCTCAGCTATGCACAAGACCTAGTTTATACATATTTATTAAAAACATATTTCTATGTATTTGGTAAATATTGAACTATATTTATATTAGTGTACTTACGTATACATATAATTATTTCATATAAACATGCATAGTAAAAAATTTGTTATATATTTATATATGTACAGTTTTCAGTTTTACAACCAAATTTTTTTATTTAATATATTTTATCAAAAATTAAAATATATTTAATATAGTAGTAAATGTATGCAATATTGATATTTTATACTTATGTTTATAAATAAATTAATATATTTATATATAAAATTATTTAAATAAATTTATTTTACATATTTATACATATGTATATATGTATTTGTAACATTTTATATTTATATAAAAGTATATAATTATACATTTGGACAATATATATTGAGTGAGCTAATGTGTCAGTTGTAGTATAAATCCCAGCACATATATACGGTCATATTATACCTTGTGTAGGTTGATACATTACACATGTACGTATGTACAATGCACATACATACATAGATAATATAGTATAAATTAAATAAAATAGTATCTTTTATATATTTAAATAAAATAAAGATTTTATCTAAAAGAAGAATTTTTCTAAATAAATTAGACTTCATAAGCCCAACAAAGATCCAAAATGGTGATAAAAATTGGAATTCACCAATTACTTCAGCTGTAGGCTGGCCTAGTTCTAACGATGGTATCAGAGCCCGATAGCCTATGCGATTTAAATTAGTAATGTTAGGGTTAACTACTTAAATTCACAACCCATATAATAGGGTGTCTAGAAAGATAATGTCAAAGAATTGGGTTTGGGTAATCTATCACTCTGCTCTACTTGGCTACCAGCCAGACCTGAGCAAATATGTGAGCCCAAAGGTTGCCCCTAATAGAAAAAGCCCAAGTTGATTTGGATATTGTGCTAGTTTTCAAAATTGTTTGAAAATTTAAAGTATAAGATTTTAAATTTATATATGTATAATATAAAAGTAATAATATAGTAATTTTTTTTAAATGTTTGAAAATTAATATAAACTAATTTTGAAAATTTAAATTTATTAATAAGATTAATAAAATAAATAAATTAATTAGATGAGTTAGTTAATTAATAAATAAATATATATGTACGTATGTATTATATATTATAATACATATTATGATATTCTAAAATGTTTATGTTATCATAAGTGTACATGTATGTATATTAATAAACTTCGAAATTAGTATAATTTAGTTAAATTTTTTTAATTATATAAATCAATTAAAAGGTTAATTCATTAAATAATATATGCACATATACGATATATATGTTATACTATGAAGGTTATAGTATATAATAAATATTTAATATAAAATGCTATACTAAGATGATATAAAATTAGTTAAAATGTTAATTAATTAAAAATAATTAAATAAGATTTAGTTAATATAATATAATATTAAACATAAGACTATTACATAAATAATATGAAATATAAAAGTTATATAATAATAAAAATTATACGATATGAAAATATAAATTAAAGGTGGAACATTAAGAAACCCTTAATAACCTTAAGGAATAAATGCATATGTAAATGTACGTATGATTTCTGATATGTTCGACACTTGAATCACGAGGGTATTTCATAAGAAATACATTATTTCATAAGTCAATATCACTCAATATAATATGTTAAAGATTATGATTCTTCAACATAATGTAATTCTCTACCATATATATATATATATATATATATATATATATATATATTAATAAAGTACCTGCATAGTCCTTAGTTATTGAGAAAATTCAAGCTAGGGATGTTTTGTTTAGTGTTATAAATATGTTAATTAGATAAGGTAAGATAACTATATATATTTGTTGATCAAACTCAAGGTACGTATACTTTGTCTTGGTCGTTGCAATATGGTAGGTACATCGAATAATTTCATTTTGATTTGTCGTGCACACTCAACGTCGAAGTGAAATTAGGATACCATAGGTTAGGAATTGTATATGGTACAATCGATAAGGAGTTATCCATCATCTCTAGAGCTATGAATTATTGAGCAAACTCAAGGTCATAATTCCAAGATGGACGAGTCCTAGCATCCACTAATGAAGTCGAAAGACTTCTATGTTTTGCTAAGAGTTTGGTAAAAACAAAAAAGACTAATGGGAGCCTTATTAGAAAAATGAAATGATAACATTTACCTTCATAACATTGTAAGAACATATGTTATATAATTTTATAACTAACTATATTGATAATTTTTTGCATTTAATACAATTGAACCAGTTTGAAGATTGACAAAAAGGAAATATATCGTATGCTTACTAATAAATACTTCGCATATTAATATTTCAACCCTCATGCAAGTACCTGATTTTACAACTACTGAATACATTCATAATTTAGTCGCTTACATGTTTATTTGGTTGAGAGCGAGTATTGCATTCTATGAGTTTCAAACTCTAAAAGCAATACAAGATTATGGATATTTGATCCATATATTATTGCATATAAGTGTTATAGAGGGAACACTCACAGTTCATAATGTATAATACTTCGATGAAGTAATATATTCGAAATAAGCCAATAAATAGTACTGTGAGATCGAGTACTCAATTTGGTTGATTAAAAAAGAATTGTATTATGTTAAATGTAACACCAGACCAAAACTATCAAGAAACATCTATGAATTCGACTACTGAACTGCCAATTTGATCAGTTTACGTAAAGTGCAACATATTTCTTGGCCTTAAATGTTAAGGATAATTGAATGCACTTTTGTAAAGAGTTCGTTTTCATATTGTGGTAAGTGTTTTCCTTTGAATGGTTTGATCATTTAGAAAACGAAATGAATGTAGAGTAAATCTGATTTAAGGTATGGTTGGGATGAAGAAAGTGAATGGTCAGTTCTGTTTCATAAAGAAACATCAGAAACTAGAATTGTAATAATAATTATTGATACTTGACATTATAGTAAAAAAATGATTTTTGTTTTGAAATGTTTTTCCATATAGAATTTTTTTATGAGTTTTATTTCTTTGAGTTCAAGATAATTGATCAAAGAACTCTCTATTGTAAACTAGTTGTAGCATATGAAATAAATAATCTACACTAAATGAGTGATGGACCTCCGAATTTAGTATGCCATATAGTAATAGCAGAAATAGTGGGAGCATGGCATAAAGTACTTATGATTGCATCAAATTCCGAAAATTATTTTTGTAAAACACTTCGAACATTATTTATGAAATAATGAATATTTTTTGGCGTCGATTGAAAAATAGACATAATTATATTTTAATGTGAATATTATAATATTGGCTATAAAATAAAACTATAATATGGTATTTGGTTTCACAACAAAAGTAACACATTGGAAAATACTGAAGTATCTAAAACTATATACAACTATTTTTGGAATTATAGACTAAGCCATATTTTTGAGAGATAACTTTTTATTATATGATTATGAATCATATGATACAAGTTAATAATATCTCAAACAATTAAGGGTTATGCACCAATTTAATGGGGAAGTTATAAGAGTTGATAATATAAAGAACCATATTTTTAACTATTTTTAATTATAGAATTTGATATATTTATTGAATATAATTGGCTAGAAATAAAAATTTAATGACTTGTTATTGTAATTTATTGGATAATTGAATTGTCTAAATTTAATATTGGAATTACATAAATAATTGAATCTTTAATTTCTATGAATGAAAATGGTATCGAAAAATGATTTAATTTTTATTTAAGTATGAATGAAGTTGTTAACATTTAAAATTAGGATTTAAGTGGATAATAAAAAATAGAAATTTAGTATCTTATTTAACGAGTAAAAATAGCCATTTTGGCCACTGTGTCAGATTTTGACGAAACTAGCTTCATCAAATCCGTAATACTGAGATATTGTAAGATTCCAAGTTTCGTAGCGATCGAACTTATCGTTTGGTCGTGCGAGCTTGAAACGCATAGAAATCATTTTAAGGAATTTGATAAAATAATTTGGTTTTGAAAAGCTATCTCCACATATGATCGAATTAGCCGTCGAAACTAGTTCCATTATGTTCGGAATAGGTGTAAAATATTATGAACGCCAGGTGGCTGCTTCGAAAAAAATGAAATCATCAAAAAAATACTGCCGCTCGATATAAAGGAAAACAAATTCACATCCAATCGCGATGTGGTGCGGCACGTACGCGAAGGGGAGAGGCTCACATAGCTTCGACCTATTTATGGTTTGGGGTTCACACGGTTGATATGGGCACGCATACGGGGAACATGGCTGCAGCAATCTTGGAGCGTGGCACGAACGCCAGCGACGTGGTACCAAGCAACGTGCTTTAATGATGGTCCGATCGTTACATGTGCACGTGCGTGGGTTTTTTTCGATGCGTGCATTGGGTTACTTCATGAGGTCAAGGTTCAGGAACATGGGGAAGGAGAGCAAGTAGCATTATCTTATTTTATTATTCATTTAAATTTCTAACTAAGTTTAAAAAATTTATCGTATAATAATAAATTGCATAACTTCCTCGTACGAGGTCCATTTCGCATGAAACGAGTTGTTGAGGATTCGTATTGATGTCCTTTACGATTTGGGATCGAGCTGGAATTTATTTGAAGCTAAAATTATTTTCAGTTCAAATAAAAAGTGAGTGTTTTATACGCTTACAATTGACTGAAATAATTGTTTTTATGTTGGTTAAGTTTATATCGTGAAGTGGTTTTTATTATTTGACATTTAATTGACATCTGAATTAATTTATATAGTTTGAGTTGACAGTTAAATTGAATTATCAATATTGGAACCACTTCAACAACTGTGTATGCGGTGGATGATTTGCAGAATGTAGTGGTTGAATTGGTAAATGTTTACTGGAATGAAGTAAGAGAACGATGATGGATAGCCTTGACACTTGTGTCATAATTAAAATGACTAAAACAGAGCCTATGTCTGGCCAATGAGGTTAGGTACCTCTAGCGAGGTTGATCATTTGTATTACTGTCGTGATTTTGTACTCGATGGGTGCACCATTTTTGTTCGAATTGATGGGCGCGGTCGGCTATGAATGGGTTACGACCAGCCAGAAAGGGTAAGCGGGTTGAATCATACCTTGGGCATTACCTCACGTGCCTTGTCATATTTATCCTTATGCGATCCCTTTACCACTTTGGTTTAGTACTATAAACATGTGTTAAGGTGGACCAATGTAAAGCCTCAATGCTATTTTAATATTTATTTTACTGACAGACATTACATACAATAGCGTATACTGTTATATATAAATAGTTTAATGGATCCTTTGGAGATGGAAAATCCCATAACATTTCTTAAATTATTGCACCCACGTTATACACTGGACAGGAGTTGTAAAATCTCGTAAACATCTCTGACGCCACAATGCTCATATTATTTACGATCTCGATTTGACTTATATAAGAGTGTTTTGGTCCTAACTCGAGTGTTTTGTCTTTCCATTACGCTCGGGTCAGCTCTGAGTTTTTATAGTGCATTGAAGATTATTCTTTGGAGGACGAAGACGAAGTTTTGGTATATTATTACTATTATTATTCTCTGCATCATGTTATTCTACTGCATTTTATTTATCCCTAATATATATAAAGAACTCTGATAAATGTTGTATAGAGTATAATCAAGTGTATAGTAAACAGCTTCATTAACTGTTATTTGATTATTATATTATATCGTTTCCACTGTGAAATTTTTTGTTTGCTTTCTTCTTCTTTTCTTATTTTTTTAATTATCCCCATTGATTATCTACATTCCGGATTGTTTAAGTTTGACATGTGTAGATTTATTGTCGATTTAAACCTTTCGAAATGTGGGTAGTCACAATTGCTATCAAAGCTTTGGTTTAGCGATATCCTTAGCCTTGTGCGGTTTAACTCATTAGAGATAGGGTAGCAATACCCTAGAATGAGTTTGTTTGAGTGTGTATATATTAGGAAGTGTATTTGTAAGTGTTATAAAATGTTTTATATTATGTTTACTTATCCATTGAGTTGTTTATGAATTCTGGTTGATGTGTAAGATGTCATGTTATCTATAGGGGTTTCTAAAAACTTAAACGAGGCAAGTCGACATAATATTGTTTTAAAATAGGGTAAATGAAATAATTTTACCTAAATTATATTATATATATAAAATGTTAATAATAAATGAATGTTAGTTGTTAGGCGACGATAATATTTAATTATCATCGATTATTGGTTGAATTAAAAAATAAAACGAATATTTAATGAATTTTATTTTATGAAGTGTTTGATAATTATATAGAATTGAATCTAACTAAAATAAAAATTATTTGGATGATGTAAAGTAATAAAATATTTTCATTATAAAGAAACGGAATTGTATAAGCTATATTATAAATAGAAGATTTGAAAATTGAGAATTTTAGAATTTAAAATCTTTTGATTTCAAAATTATTTTCAAAGTCCTCAAAATTTATATTAAAACTATTTGAAAGAGTTTTGACTAGAAAAAAATTTAGAAAAGTTTTTTGAAGAAAATAAAAGCATAAACTGGCTTTGCTCGCTAGGAAATAATTCTGGGGATGACTACAACATCACTGCTATTCATTTTCGAGTTTTAATGAGAATTGCTACTAAAAGAAATTTATTTTCGATTAAAACAAGTTTTGATTGCAGAAAAAGAAGAAGTATTCTAGATATGATTTAATAAATATATAAAATGGTTTTGAACTTCAAAATTGGAAGTAGTATATATAAGAAATAAGTTTATGACTTATAACTTTGAACGGGAAAGTAAAATTAAATTTTAAAACTATTGAATAGTTTTGGTTAAGCAAACAAAAGAAATTTTGAATTTGAGAAATGAAATAAAATAATTAACTTAAGAAATGTTAAATAAAATGTTGTTAGTGAAAATAAAATAAAATAAAATGAAGCTGAACTCGAGAAGCTTAATAAAAGTTAATTGTAATTGAAATGAATTAGATAAAATAATAAAATGAAATTTTAAATGAATCAATTGTATAATTTATAGATTTGAGAATACTAGGCTAAAAACAAATTTTAAATTTGGTTGAATGTGAATGACAAGATAATTTTTTTTAAATAGAGTGAAATAAAATGAGAAATGGATTAAATGAAATTGAATTTCACTTAATAAAGATTAAATAAGTTGAATTGGATATAGAATGAAACTAGATAAATTAGTAAAGTGAATTAAATTCCACTCAAGCTATAAAATGAATTTTTAAAATGAATAAAAACTTGAGTTTTAAAATGAAATGTAATTTAAGTGTGAAAGAAATTAAATAAAATAAATGCGTGTAAGTAAAATTAATATGAACAATTGAATTTAATTTAAATTGGGTGTAAATAAATTAAATGCTAATTGAATGAGTTTCAATAAAATTGAGTGGTAACTAATTGAATATGAATTAAGTTAAGGGAATAAGATATAAATTCAAGTTTAACTTAAGAGGAGTTGAATAAAATTGATGGAATATTTTTTATTAATATGAATTGGAGTTGTAAAATAAAATTTACTTAAGTAAATTTATTATATGAGTTTGAATCAATGAATAAAATAATGAAGTGGATCAATTTACAATTTTTTTTACTAAAGTAAAATTATTAAAATGAATTTAAATTTATGAAATAAACTAATTAAGTGAATTAATGGATTAATATGAACATAAGTTATGGAATAATAATAAAATTGAGTTGCAATTTTGTAGAATGTTTATAATAAACTTAAATGGTTTATAAATTTAACTTAACAAGGTTAAATGGAATTAAAATTCATTGGATGGTAAATAAAATGAATGTCATTAAAATAATTATTAATCAATTGAAAGTAAATCGATTGAATGTAAATACATTAAATTATAATCAATCAAATGTGAATGCAATGAATATTGGCTGATTGAATAAACATGGATTGAAACCAAATCAGTGAATGTAAAATTAAAAGTGAATGAATTGGATATAAATCTATTGAATGATTAGGGAAATGAATGTTAATCAATTGAACGTGAATAAATTTTAGGTGAACCGATTAAATACGAAACAAATCCATGTGAGTAAATTGAAAGCAAACAAATTGTATATGGATGAAATAAATGTCAATGAATTAAAAGTAAACCTATTTAATATTGATAGGAAATGAAAGTATAATAAACTTAAATTGACATTAGGAAATGTGAATTGGTATTGTTGAGAATAAGATTGGATGGATATCGTTTGTTGGATGTTTGTTTTATTGCATTTGCTATATTCGTTTATGGTTATTGCATAATCCATGTTATATATCGATTTTACTCTTTGTATACATGTTCTCATTTGGTTATTGAGTGTTTAGTAGGTACGGAAGGGCTTTTTCTAGCTTTTCGATCCTGCTTACGTGTAATTTTGCTTTTGCTTGCTTAATACGAGTGAATTCGCTCGTATTATTAATAATTAGGCACATATCTTGGATTACATACCGCGATTTTGTATTTTTTTTCCTTCCGGATGCCTTATCATTGAGATGAGATGTATATTTGATATATATTTGGTATATTTGTGTTATATATTATATTGTAAAAAAATTTCGATCGAGCCGTGCAATGGAGACCCTGCCAAAATTTTCCGTATATCCGGAAGTTAGAACTTTTTTGAAGTTTTAAAAATTTTATAGCCTGTTTTTACACATAAGCTATATTTTCTATGAAACCGATATTGGAGTGGAGTAGTAGAAGCGTAGTAATAGTTTTGCAAATAAGAAGTTTATGTTTATATGTTAATTATTAATGGAAATATATTCTATGTTAAATTCTGTACTTAACGCCTTTTCGAGGACGAAAAGTTTTGAGTAAGGGAGCATGTAACGGCCCGTATTTATAACTATTTTAAATTATAGAATTTGATATAATTATTGAATATAATTAGTTGGAGATAAAATTTAATGACTTATTATTGTAATTTATGGGACGATTAAATTGTTTAAATTTAGTATTGGAATTATTTGAATAATTGAATCTTTAATTTATATGAATGAAAATGGTATCAGAAATTGATTTTACATTTATTTAAGAATGAATGAAGGTTGTTTAAATTTAAAATTAGGATTTTAAGTGGATAAATAAAAATAGGAAATTTCGTATTTTATTTAACTAGTAAACATAGTCATTTTGGCTACTGTTTGGAATTTTGACGTAACTAGTTTCATCGGATGTGTAATAGTAAGTTCTTGTTGGATTCTAAGTATCGTAGCGATCGGACTTGTCGCTTGGCCGTGCGAGCTTGAAACACAAAGAAACCAATTTAAGGAATTCAATAAAATAATTTGGCTTTAAAAAGCTATCTTTCACATAGGATCGAATTAGGCCTCGAAACTAGTTTCATTGTGTTCGGAATGGGGTTGAAACATTATGAGCGCCAGGTGGCACGCTTCGTTTGGAGCTCGAGAATTTCGAACATTTAAGGGCGAGATATTTTTCTAATTAATAATATTATATTCGTTTTCTTTCAGATATCTCGTTCGATGTTTCTTTTGGCCCGTTTATTTTTCCCTTGCCCTCTCTTTTAAACTTCAACTACCCAGATCTGTAAAAAACGGAATCATCGAGCAAAACTGCCGCTCGATATAAAGAAAAAACATTTCACGTTCTAATCGCGATGTGGAGGCGCGCGTATGCGAGGGGGAGAGGCTCACATAGCTTTCCTTGATGTAGGTTTGGGGTTCATGCGGGTGCTGTGGGTGCGTGCACGGAGGAACTTGGCTGCGGCGATCTTGGAGAGTGGCACGATGGCCAACGGCGATGCTTTGAGCCATATGCTCTGATGATGGTGCGATAGTTACGTGTGCACGCGCATGGGTTTTGTTTGATGCGTGCATTAGGTTGCTTCATGAGGTCAAGGTTCAGGAACGCAAGGAAGGAGAGCAGACAATAAATTGCATAACTTTCTCGTACGAAGTTCATTTCGCGTGAAACGATTTGCTGAGGATTCATGTCGACGTTGTCAATGATATGGGATCGAGCTAGAATTTATTTGAAGCTGAAATTATTTTCAGTTTCAAATAAAAAAGCAAATGTTTTATACGCTTACAATTGACTGAAATAATTGTATTTATGTTAGTTAAATTTATATTGAAGTGTTTTATATTATTTGAAATTTAATTGACATCTGAATTAATCTATAGAGTTTGAATTGACAGTTAAATTGAATTAGGAATAACTATTAGTAAAAAGCCCCTGATATTTGAAAATTGGTTAATTGTTGTGAATTATTGATTGTTTGGACGAGTGATTGTGATGGATGAAAATTGGTTGATATTTCAATGATTGGATGTTTATTCATTTTATATTTATCCTGTTATCATCTTGTATATTATTTACAGTACATAAAACTGTAAATTGAATTATCTCGAATAAATTAAGAAATAGGTTGAAATGATATATACCTATGACATTATTTTGGATTGAAATGATATATATCCATCCTTGGAATTAAATTAAAATTATTGATTTACTTAGCCTAGGATATAGAATTATATATGGACATCGAATTGGTTAAATTAAATGATTTTAAAATTTGATTTGAAATTATTTAAATGATTTGATTTAAAGAAATAAAAATCGAATTTATGAAATTCGAATTATTTTCGAACTTGAGCCCGGAATGTTGGAATTTAAATTTGATAATAGGCACTGTTTAAAAAATCGAAGTTGAGATTTTGAAGTTATAAATCGAAATATGATCTGAATTTTATAATTTGATTTGTTTTAAAGGATTGGACTTTTATTCGAATTTTGAATTTTGCTAAGTAAAAGTAATATATAACGATATTTCAAAATTGAGCTCGGAATTGAATTATATTTGAAGATTTGGATTTTAAATTGGATATTGAAGGTTAATTTGATTTAAGTGTTTTAAATCAATATTTTTGAAAATCGAACTTGAAATTAATATAAATCGAAATGGTTTTAATTTGGAGTTGGAATTGAAATTAATTTGGAATCAAAGTAAAATTTGACTTGAAATCGGAATTGAATCGTCTAAATTGAAATGAAAATTGAAATTGATTTGAATTAAGAAATTTAATATTGAATGGTTTGATTTTGAAAATATTTTCAAATGAATTATTTTAGTATAAATGGTTTAAAATCTATATTCTTTAAATTATTTTGACTTTTCTAACTATTTTACTATATAGACCATTTTTAATACTCGGATTATTTTCTATTAAACTTTTTAACTATTTAACTATCTTAAAACTATTTAAACAATTTTCTAAAACTTCAGATTGGTCAAAAGGGTGGAATGTTATATGTAAATCTTGGGTTTAAATGTGAATTGGGTTAAACTGAAGTTATAACCGGAATTGTAATTCGAATCGAATTTTGAAGTGAAATCCATATATAGAACTGAATTGACTTTTGAAGTAAAATATGATTGGTGAAGCGAATGTGATGATTTCAAAATGGATTTGATTTTGAAACAAATATGATTTTTGATATCAAGTACGAATTGTTTTTGAAATATAAAAGTACCAGCTGACGTGTTAAACGACGTTAGTTTGTTACAGAGACCGAGGCCTCTTATTGGCATACTCTCTATCAATATTGGAACAACTTTAACAATTATATATGCGGTGGATGATATGCAAAATGTAGTGGTTGAATTGACGAAAGTTTACTGGAATGAAGTAAGAGAACATGATGGATAGCCTTGACACTTATGTCATAATTAAAATGACTAAAGCTGGAGCCTATTTCTGGCCAATGAGGTTAGTTACCTTTAGCGACGTTAATCACTCATATTACAACCGTGATTTTGTACACGATGGGTGCACCCTTTTGTTCAGATTGATGGTCGTGGTTGGCCACGAAAGGGTTACGACCAGCCAGAAAGGATAAACTGGTAGAATCCTACCTTGAGCATTGCCTTACGTGCCTTGTTATATTTATCCTTATGTGAGCCCATTACCACTTTGGTTTAGTACTATAAAAATGTGTTAAGGTGGATCAATGTAAAGCCTTAACGCTATTTTGATATTTATTTTACTGATAGACATTACCTGCTATAGTGTATACTGTTATAAATAAATAGTCTAACGGATCCTTAGGAGATGAAAAATCTCGTAACATCTCTTAAGTTATTGCACGCACATTATACGTTGGATAGGAGATGTAAAATCCGTAAACATCTCTAATGCCACGACACTCATATTATTTGCCGTATCGATTTGACTTACATAAGTGTATTTTAGTCCCGACTCGATTGTTTTGTCTTTCCATTCCGCTCGGGTAAGCCCTGAGTTATTTCCTACTTTGAAGATTATTCTCTGGAGGATGAAGACAAAGTTTTGGTATAATATTACTATTTCTCTACATCATGCTATTTTGCTGCATTTTATTTATCCCCGATGTATATAGATAATTCAGATAAATGTTGTATAGATTATAATCAAGTGTATAGTAAACAGCTTCGTGAACTGTTATTTGATTATTAAATTTATCATTTCCGCTGTGAGATTCTGTGTATGCTTTCTTCTTCTTTTCTTATTTTTCTTAATTATCCCCATTGATTGTCTATATTACGGATTAATTAAGTTCGACATGTGTTGATTTATTGTCAATTTAAACTTCCGAAATGTGGGTCATCACAGAGATTTCTCATCACTTTGCTGAGGGGCATGTTGCTATCGTTAACGTCCATTATAATTAGAAGACTGATATATGCACGTCTTATCACTCGTTTGGTCAATGTAACGACCCTGAATTTTGAACAATTTAAATTGAAAATATTTAATTAATTTTAAATATTTGAATGATGGTTTGACTTGAATTTCAAATTATCAGAATGAATTTGGCGATTAAATTTTAGAATTTAATCTATTGAAAGTTGAATAAAAATTTGAATTTGATTTTGGAGTTTGAAATTGAATATTAAATTTGTATTTAAAATTCGAACTAATGACTTGGAAAAAATAATTTGGATTTAAGAATTATTATTTATGTAAATTAATAGATTGATGGTTAGTTTTAATAACATTTTTCTTTAACTTAAATAAAATGGAATAAATTTTATCAATACAAAATACAAGTATAAAATCTAATTATAAAACATGTTAATATAAATTGATGTTTGATAGTTGAACTTCAAAACGTTTATATATCTATGAAGCTTACTAAAGAAGATAATGAAGACAAAAGGAAAAAAATATATGAATATCTATGTACAAGCAAAAGGCAAATGAAGAAACAAATATTGATATGTAAGCTAGCAAATGAAAGACAGGCATTAAATGCTGGCAACATCGTTTGTCAAATTCGAATTATTTTCTAATGCAAGAATTCAGCCAACAAAGGATAAAATAAGGCATGAAGGACATAAGCAAGTAATGCAAGCCACCACCATATCTTCTCAGCCGAAAATGATATAAGTTTTTGGAAAACGGTACTAAAGACAAGAGGAATATATATATGTATTCAAGTATAGAATTGTACAAATATCAATTAAAGTTTAAATCTCTAGTACTTAGCATTAAATGCAAGATTATCTCTAGCCAAGATATGTATCACTTCAACATGCAAAAGAAATCTCTGATCAGATATAAAAAAATAAAAAAATAAAATCTTATACCAGTGAAAACAAGCTGTACACCTTTCTCTCTTTATCTATACATCTACCTTTTATTCCAGTTCGTTCATCAAAGACTTAACATTCCAGAAAAAAAAACTTTGCAATCGAAAACGAACGAAGAAAAATAATGGCGGCCTTGAACATCTTTTCCTTTGCTTGCGATTAGGGCTTTCGTCCTTCGATCCAAATTAGGGCTTTGCTGCCGATTTCTGGTGCTTGTTCGACCTTCTACAAATAGGGTTTTCGCAAAATCCGAGGATGTCGAATTCGTGCTCTTCAAAAACAAAGGTGAGTGATTTAAATTTCACTCACGTTTAAGTGAATTTGGTGATTTTTGTGATTTTTTTTCAATTTGTGCTTTTGTCATTTACTTGGTTGCTTGGATTTTCTGATGTTGATTTCGTTTGTCCGGTTGTCTTCGACACTGTCTTTGGTTTGTGGAAAAAAAAAATATACAGACTAAATTTTATGAAATTGTTCATTTGACTTCAACTTGCAATGTTTTTGATGTGATGATTTCTTGTTTCCTGGTTATCACAGCATCGTTGTATCTCGTGGCCACCACGGCTTCATTTGACTTCGAATTCATACATGCGTAAAAGAAAATTTTTATTAGCCAGGCCTTTATTTGTGATAGCACATTGCCCAGGTCACACTAAATTGCAGTTTTGTATTGATTTCATATTTTTTTAAAACTTTGGTACAGGTTACTAGTATAAATAACTAGAATAAAACATTTTAAAACCCAGTTCCACTTTAAATTTTTTTTATGTGCATGCATAAGAAAGTATTGCCAGGTTGGGGTTAGATCATTTGCATGCAAGTTATAACTCATTTAATTTTTAAGGCACGAAAATGTCTTCCAAGACATGTGAAATGAAGTCTCTGGATAATATGCAGCTTACAAATGGGTTTGTTTCAAAACATGTGTACATTCACAAAGAAAATAAACCATACGTAATATAATCTGATAAGTAATGCTTACTTTCTTTCAAAATAAGGAAAATAGAAATGCAAGTTACTGTTGTACTTAGTCACTGCTCTTCTGAACCATTGCCTAGTTTGAAGTCTGATCAGTTTGGGTGTGAAGTTGTTCATCCTGACTTGTTTCATTTTCCTGCATTGCTTGAGAATTAGGGTGGTAGCTTGTGTTTGTGAATTTGATGAAGGTGTTTTGCCTTATGGTCTACCCATTTAGAATTGTCTCTGACCTGAGACTTGTTGTTGGTTATCTCCACTTGACTTGGTTGAGCTTGTATCTGTTGTCACCCTGATCTAGTGCCTGTAGTGTTGTTGTCATTGACTTGAGTTCGAGTTGTACTTCATGCTAGCATTTTTTTTCTTCCACTGCCTGTACTTAGTTTTGGGACTGACTTCGAGACTGTTGTGATGTTGAGGCATTTAACTTGCTAAATGTTGTGCCTGTTACACAGCCTGGTGGTTTCGAACCTGTAGCTTTTGAGTTTACTTGTTCGTTGAATTGTTGTATCACTTTCTCATGTATTTATGTGTTGTGGTGCCATACCTCTGGTGCCCTCACCCTCCTTTTATTTTGTAGTCGTACCACTGTTAACATTTTCTTTTGGCATTTGAAATTGGGTGTTGTGGTGATTGCCTCTGGTTTCCCTGGTATTCATATCTGACTATAGATGTCTGGATTACTATAGATGTTGTTTTAAACTGAGACCTCTTTGTATTTTTAGTTTCCAGGCCATTAGATTTTTAAAATCCTTATTTTCTTGCTCTAGTCTTGGTTAATATGTAAGGTATGAACAATCTGTTTGCTTACCCACAGATTTAGTTTTAAAATTTTATTCAAGATAAAACAAATTTAAATTTTTGTTTGGAAACCAAAATGTTATAGGCTTTCAACCTATCTGTTTTTCCAAATCAAAGAAACTGATTAAAATTGTTTTTAACCCAGGTTGACCTGAGTTTTGTTATATTGGTTTGCTCCACTTGACTTTGAGCTTGTCACTGTGGTCTCTCTGACCGGGTGCCTGTAGTATTGTTGCCTTTGACTTGTGAAATGTTGAACCTGACTTTTTTCTCGGGTTTGACCTTGTACTCATTTGGAACTTCCGTTGATCTTTTGTGCATTTCATACGGTAGTGGCGAGGCCTTACACGCGTGCGTGTACTGCAGCCACACCGTATTGTTTTGTTGGTATTCCTTTTGCTTTTGATGCGTTGATCTTTTGGGTACATCATCACTATAGTGGCAAGGCAGTGCACGGAAGCGTGAACTGCAGCCACACGGCATGGCTTTTATTGATATCCTATTTTGTTTTGATTTATGATCTTTAGCATATTCCATATGCTGTAGTGGCGAGGCCGTACACGCGTGCGTGTACTGCAGCCACACAGATTTAACGTTTTAAATGTGGCGAGTCCGTATACACGTGCGTGTACTGCAGCCCTACTAGATTTGATGTTTTCTATTGATGGTAACTGTTTTATGTTGCCAATTCAATATATTTTGAATCGCATTTTGATTTGGTTAAATTTGATGATTTTGTTAATTGTCGTTTAGGCAATTCTGATGTTTTTTTTCTAAATTATCTTCATTAATCATCTCTTCATCTATCTTCGTTAATAATTTGAATCTACTAATTCATTTTTTAACACTGTTAAGTGTTATATTTACCGTTATCCGATTTCTTGTTAAAGGATCGGATAGGTGAATTCATTTTTGACTGTCGTCTAATTGTTATTATAATTGCCACTATGCACTAATAACTGAGTTTGAATTAGACTGACCCATGTATTATTTTCTTTTGAATGTAACACTCGGGTCATACCGAGTATTTTACAGCTTGAAGATTTTCGGGCAGCAAAGTTAGAGAGAGAGGGGAAAGCGCTTACTTTAGCTTTTCGGGGATTTTTGTACTTAAAGAAATAATCCGCTGTATAAATTAAATTCATTGTATAAACTCTGATATTTGTAAAGGGAAACTAAAATAAAATCATTTTTGTGAATATTATTATTATTCCGTGTTTCTGTGGTTGATTCTGTTTAAACCTCATAAACTAAATAACAATCCGTCATTTCGAACATTTCAAGTTGGTTTAATTACCGACTAGGGGCGGTCAGAAGGGCGGGTCGTTACAAAAGTGGTATCAAAGCTTTGGTTTATACAAAGCTCTGTTTATGATGTTTAATATGAATAGTCACTAGGATCACTTTAAAGAAAGCATTTTTTCAAGTTTAAAGAAGTATAAAATTGTTTTTTTGAAAATAAAAGATATTTTGAAAATTCAAATCCTTTTCGGAAATTACCCTCTCTAAATTTAGGGTTACGATAGTTTCTCTTCGGTACGGTCTCCTTAGATTTGAGTCCCGATCATTCGAAAACCATTATCGAATTGCTGAGATATATGAAAAATTAAAGTTAAGTGAATTAATGAATTGGTTTAAATCAAATATTTTGAATATCTCCAAAGTAATAATTGGGAAATAAAATGACATGTCAATTTAGTTATAGCCAAGGGGATCATTGAACTATAACTTGGGAATTTGAATTTGAATTCTTTTGAAAATTGATTTCAAATGTTTTGAAAAACAATACTAGTAGTATATACAGGAAGAAAAATTTTCAAGTAATTTTTCAAAATATTTTTGAAAATAATAAAATAAAATAAAATAAAATTTTGTTTTTATGTTTCAAGCAAAGTTTAATACGCAAGTATGTATATATATGTATATTTCAAATGTTTGAAATAAAATCCGGAATTGAATCTCAAGTTCGGTTGAATAATAATAATCCTATATATCAGGATAATGTAAATTTGCAAATTGTCTTGGGGAAATGATTGAATAATCCAACTTCTGCTAATAAGGATTGCAAATATTGATAGGAAACTTCGAAAACATCTTGTTAATTATAATGGCGAAAACCGAAGCACAAAAAGCAGCACGCCGTGAACAAAGAGCAATTGTCCGTATAGAAGCAGAGGCGGCACATGCAGAAATTGAAAGGAAAATCAATGAAAGGCAAGGACCTGTCCCTATGATGATGTTATCTGTTATCGATGTCATAAAAATGGACATTATGCCATTACGTGCCCAGAGAAGAGAAAGAAAAGGAATGTGGATGACCGGTTCGCTCGTCCTGAGATTGTGTGTTTTAAATGTCAGGGGGTGGGGCATTTTCTTAATCATTGCCCTGAAGTGAAAAGGAAGAAGCGCGCACTCGATTTGTCCGTAGACAGATTGACAATCTGCTACCATTGTCGCCAGACTGGACATATAGCCAGAAACTACACCGAAAGGCAACATGGAAAGCAAGCTATAGCCCGATCAGATAGAGCGAAAAGTGTAAGGATGATAGATAAGGATGGAAACATCTCATATTTTTCGGGAACTGTAGGAATTGGGGACATGTATATTTTGAATGTGTTAATCCTCCTTTAATACAACCTGAAATAGTGTACCGAAGAAGGAAGTTTGGCAAAGATGCGTACTACCAGACAGGAAGTCGATAGTCCTCAATAATTCTGAATCTTAAACCAATCTGTATATTTGAAGCAATCAATATATTTTGTAATACTATCTTTTGTAATCCAAAATCTTCTATGCACGTATTTTAAAAGTATGAAGCTATGGATAGTTTTGTACGGAATGAAATATTTTAATAAAATAGCATCTTGGGAAGGAAATTTATTTGTTGACTTAACTGTATGAATCAAACTAGTTTTGATGTAAAGCTTATATTTAAAGTTTAAACTAATGCCTAAAATGGTTAATGTGGAGATATAAATCTAATGGAACCAAGTCGATGAAGGATTGACTAAAGAATTAATTGATTGTTTTTGGAAATAGAAAGCAAATGCAAAGTTCAAATGGAATTTAGATTTCAAATTTGTAGTTGTCAACATGATAATCCATAATAGGTTTAATAGATTCAGTGATGAATTTGAATTTGAACATTAGAGAATTAAGTTAAGTGAAAACTTAATATTGAAAAGTTTGAAATCGGTTTAAAACTAATATTGTGAAAAGTATGCGGAATTCAAACTATGAAATAAGTCCAAGTGTTGAATTTGGTAAACGATGTATATCCACGATTTTGGACAGTGGATAATCTTTTGGTAAAAGTGTAGA
Source organism: Allium cepa (assembly GCA_030765085.1). NCBI lineage: Eukaryota > Viridiplantae > Streptophyta > Magnoliopsida > Asparagales > Amaryllidaceae > Allium > Allium cepa. The sequence continues at coordinate 317,852,890 of CM060928.1, read as the reverse complement.
AATACTGAATTGGGTAAATAAGGTATATTCACGATTTTGGACAGTGAATATATTATTGAATAAACGGGTATGATTTGGAGAAGTGAAATTAAAAAGAATGAATTTAATTGTTTTAAAAGATGTTTTAAAATGTATTAACTATCGAATACATAGATTTCAACATTCATTGTCGAAATAGACCTTTTAGAAAAATAAAAGGAAATGGTGGACTATAACACTGTTGTTATAGTAAATGGTTTCCGAAAGGAAATGTTTTATATAGTATTGGGACTTATATATCTATCTTAAATTCGAATCCCTATACTAGTGACTTTGGGTCGTCGTAACAATGTTTTACGCAACATTCGTTTTGACTCAAATAAATGTGTTTAAAAGAACGCTTTCCTTAAAGAATGGAATATATACTTGATTATGATTTAAGTATATTGAATATTTTCCAAGTGTTGAAAATAAATGGATTTGTGAATTACTTATTATTAAATAAGTATGGAAAAGTTTTCCAATATGAAATGAAAGGTTTGAAATTCTATCTTTTAAAGATAAATTGAAAAGTGAATATTTGAAATTTGTTTCAAATGGTTAAGTGTGGAAAATTATATACATCTTGTAAAGATATTTATGGGAAATTTGAACAATTAGTTCAACTTGAATTTTTTTCTCAAAAAGATTGAATCTTGAGTTAAATTGAGTTTAACTTCGACACCAAAAACAATATAAGTTGAGCTTTGAATTTCGGATAGTCGGTTTGGATTGTATGTCTAACATGGTGAATTGATGACATAGCAATTGATCTCTATTAAATATATATCTGTGGTGGCGAAGAATTTATTCTTTTAGCTATATACACCCTTCTCTGAGACGTACGAGCTCAGAGGTTATATATCGGTAGACATCAATTATGTGTTGAGAATTGACGATGTAACGTGAAATCCAAATCGAATGTGAAGTCGATAATAAATTGAATTTTGAATGTGAATTGGGTTTGAGATAACCTTAAATTTCCAAAATCGACTTAGAGGAAAATTTTAAATCGGTAACGAGATGGAAAATTTAGAAATCCTCTATTTGTTATGGGTATGAGATATTGTGGTTTTCGGAACTTATATATGAGAATGTAGTAAATTCGAAAACCATCAGTTTGGAAAGTAATTATTATGGAAATCCTATGTAAGTTTACGTAGGTATGATATGTACGAAATGTGAAATGATGTACTATATGTATATGACATTATGTTTTCTAAACTGAGGATATGGAAAAGTACCTTCCATTTAAAATTTGTGAAGGTGTTGGAACTCGGTATGAGTGTCCATTTGAAATTCGTAGCTACGTAGAATTTCCATAAGTTGGAGTATCCATTTGGATTAGAATCCCTCGTGATGGGATCATGTTGATGGGAACATGTTGATTGATGATGATGTATGCTAGCGTAATTTGAGGGTCGTGATGCCTACAGTTACAAGCGATTCCACTGGGATAGTGGCGCAACCGCCGCGTAAACTGCGATCTAGATGCCAAAGCAAAATTCGAGGGGCGAGATGCCTACGGTCACAAGCGATTCTACTGGGATAGTAGCGAACCGCCATGTGCACTGTGATCTATGGCAACAACCATGGTGAAATTCAAGAGATGTGAAATCTACAGATTACAAGCGATTCTACTGGGATAGTAGCGTAACCGCCGGGTAACTGTGATCCATGGGGGAACGCACTTTCCATATCCATTTTTAAAAAGATTTTTAAGTATTTTCACTGGAAGTTGAAGTAAGTATATTTAGTACTTGGAGATTTTTAGTCCTGCGCCTGGCCAGCGTATGCCTAATGTCTGTAAGAACGACGATAGACTTGTTAAATTTCGAGTTAGTAAGTAGTTTCAAAACTTTAAATAGCAAATCAATAGTCTGAAATTAGAATTACATAATTCCAACCTAATGAATTAAGGAAGAAGATCTTTAAAATGTCTTGAAAGTCCACAGCTTTGGAAAAGATATGATATGCAAATCTCTAACATGAAGAATTTCAAGTTTAAATCTGAGTTTTGTAAGTCGAAAATTTTGGTAAAAGACTTTTGCGTCTTGATTGTAGAAATCAATGAACAAAGGAGATAATAAACAAATCTAGTGAGATAAAACAAATGGAATGAATCCTATATTTATTTATTTTTAATAAGTTTCGAACTTGGTAAAATTGTGTAGGGTATAAATATCGGTGAGATTTTAACAATCATTTTTCCTAACTTATAATTTCGGGACGAAATTCTTTTAAGGGGGGAAGATTGTAACGACCCTGAATTTTGAACAATTTAAATTGAAAATATTTAATTAATTTTAAATATTTGAATGATGGTTTGATTTGAATTTCAAATTATCAGAATGAATTTGGCGATTAAATTTTAGAATATAATCTATTGAAAGTTGAATAAAAAATTGAATTTGACTTTGGAGTTTGAAATTGAATATTAAATTTTTATTTAAAATTCGAACTAATGACTTGGAAAAAATAATTTGGATTTAAGAATTATTATTTATGTAAATTAATAGATTGATGGTTAGTTTTAATAACATTTTTCTTTAACTTAAATAAAATGGAATAAATTTTATCAATACAAAATACAAGTATAAAATATAATTGTAAAACATGTCAATATAAATTGATGTTTGATAGTTGAACTTCAAAACGTTTATATATCTATGAAGCTTACTAAAGAAGATAATGAAGACAAAAGGAAAAAATATATGAATATCTATGTACAAGCAAAAGGCAAATGAAGAAACAAATATTGATATGTAAGCTAGCAAATGAAGGACAGGCATTAAATGCTGGCAACATCTTTTGTCAAATTCGAATTATTTTCTAATGCAAGAATCATCCAACAAAAGATAAAATAAGGCATGAAGGACATAAGCAAGTAATGCAAGCCACCACCATTATCTTCTCAGCCGAAAATGGTATAAGTTTTTGGAAAACGGGACTAAAGACAAGAGGAATATATATATATTCAAGTATATAATTGTACAAATATCAATTAAAGTTTAAATCTCTAGTACTTAGCATTAAATGCAAGATTATATCTAGCCAAGATATGTATCACTTCAGCATGCAAAAGAAATCTCTGATCAGATATAAAAAAATAAAAAATAAAATCTTGTACCAGTGAAAACAAGCTATACACCTTTCTCTCTTTATATCTACATCTACCTTTTTTTCCAGTTCGTTCATCAAAGACTTAACATTCCAGAAAAAAAAAACTTTGCAATCGAAAACTAATGAAGAAAAATAATGGCGGCCTTGTACATCTTTTCCTTTGCTTGCGATTAGGGCTTTCGTCCTTCGATCCAAATTAGGGCTTTGCTGCCGATTTCTGGTGCTCGTTCGACGTTCTACAATTAGGGTTTTCGCAAAATCCGAGGACGTCGAATTCGTGCTCTTCAAAAACAAAGGTGAGTGATTTAAATTTCACTCACATCTAAGTCGAATTTGGTGATTTTTGTGATTTTTTTTCAATTTGTGCTTTTGTGATTTACTTGGTTGCTTGGATTTTCTGATGTTGATTCCGTTTGTCTGGTTGTCTTCGACACTGTCTTTGGTTTGTGGAAAAAAAATGTACAGACTAAATTTTATGAAATTGTTCATTTGACTTCAACTTGCAATGTTTTTGATGTGATGATTTCTTGTTTCCTAGTTATCACGACATCGTTGTATTTCGTGGCCACCACGGCTTCATTTGACTTCGAATCCATACATGCGTAAAAGAAAATTTTTATTACCCAGGCCTTAATTTGTGATAGCACATTGCCAGGTCACACTAAATTGCAATTTTGTATTGATTTCATATTTGTTTAAAACTTTGGTACATGTTACTAGTATAAATAACTAGAATAAAACATTTTAAAAGCCAGGTCCACTTTAAAGTTTTTTTTATGTGCATGCATAAGAAAGTATTGCCAGGTTGGTGTTAGTTCATTTGCATGCAAGTTATAACTCATTTAATTTGTAAAACACGAAAATGTCTTCCAGGACATGTGAAATGAAGTCTCTGGACATGTGAAATGAAGTCTCTGGATAATGTGCAGCTTACAAATGGGTTTGTTTGAAAACATGTGTACATTCACAAAGAAAATAAACCATACGTAATATAATCTGATAAGTAATGCTTACATTCTTGCGAAATAAGGAAAATAGAAATGCAAGTTACTGTTGTACTTAGTCACTGCTCTTCTGAACCATTTCCTAGTTTGAAGTCTGATCAGTTTGGGTATGGATTTGTTCATCCTGACTTGTTTCATTTTCCTGCATTTCTTGAGCATTAGGGTGGTAGCTTGTGTTTGTGAATTTGATGAAGGGGTTTTGACTTGTGGTTTACCCATTTAGAATGGTCTCTGACCTGAGACTTGTTGTTGGTTATCTCCACTTGACTTGGTTGAGCTTGTATCTGTTGTCACCCTGATCTAGTGCCTGTAGTGTTATTGTCATTGACTTGAGTTCGATTTGTACTTCATGCTAGCATTTTTTTCTTCTTCCTCTGCCTGTACTTAGTTTTGGGACTGACTTCGAGTCTGTTGTGATGCTGAGGCGTTTAACTTGCTAAATGTTGTGCCTGTTACACTGCCTGGTGGTTTCGAACCTATAGCTTTTGAGTTTACTTGTTCGTTGAATTGTTGTATCACTTTCTCATGTATTTATGTGCTGTGGTGCCATACCTCTGGTATTCCTTTTGCTTTAGATGCGTTGATCTTTTGGGTACATCATCACTATAGTGGCAAGGTAGTGCACGCAAGCGTGAACTGCAGCCACACGGCATGGCTTTTATTGATATCCTATTTTGTTTTGATTTATGATCTTTAGCATATTCCATATGCTATAGTGGCGAGGTCGTACACGCGTGCGTGTACTGCAGCCACACAGATTTAACGTTTTAAATGTGGCGAGGCCGTATACGCGTGCGTGTACAACAGCCCTACTAGATTTGATGTTTTAATTGATATTTTCTATTGATGGAAATTGTTTTATGTTGCCAATTCAATATATTTTGAATCGCATTTTGATTTGGTTAAATTTGATGATTTTGTTGTTAATTGCCATTTAGGCAATTCTGATGTTTTTTTTCTAAATTATCTTCATTAATTATCCCTTCATCTATCTTCATTAATAATTTGAATCTACTAATTCATTGTTTAACACTGTTAAGTGTTATATTTACCATTATCTGATTTCTTGTTAAAGGATCGGATAGGTGAATTTATTTTTGACTGTCGTCTAATTGTTATTATTATTGCCTCTATGCACTAATAACTGAGTTTGAATTAGACTGACCCGTGTATTATTTTCTTTTGAATGTAATACTCGGGTCAGACCGAGTATTTTACAGCTTGAAGATTTTCGGGCAGCAAAGTTAGAGAGAGGGGGGAACGCTTACTTTAGCTTTTCGAGGAATTTTGTACTTAAAGAGATATTCCGCTGTATAAATTAAATTCATTGTATAAACTCTGATATTTGTAAAGGGAAAGTAAAAAAAATCATTTTTGTGAATATTATTATTATTCTGTGTTTCCGTGGTTGATTCTGTTTAAACCTTATAAACTAAATAACAATCCGTCATTTTAAACGTTTCAAGTTGGTTTAATTACCGACTAGGGGCGGTCAAAAGGGCGGGTCGTTACAGTCAACTCATAAAAGCTTGTACTTTGCAGTCTGAGACTACCCTGTTCTGCTCAATGATAGGATCCCTCCTCCTCACCCTTCTACCATTAAGTGGGTTCCGAAGTCTTGCCCAGTAACAGTTGGCTCTTCTACTGTGATTATGCCTTATCACTCTAATGCTACCTTGGTTGCTCCTGCTAAGGTTCTGCCTACCTCTAACGTTTCATAGGACCTTAATGACCTGTCATGGCTTTATGGGCCATTTGAAATGTAGCTTGTTCTAGAAGATGGTATTTTTATAAGTTTGTTGGTGGAAATGAAGAAGACAAAAGGCTATTTTATCTTGTTGAGCGGGAAGGTCTTTCCCTCACGGTGTTTCGTCAGTTTGGCGATTTCAATTGTGCTTTGCATATGGATGACACATGAGATAGGAAATTCATTTACTGCCCTGATTCAGTCGATTTTGTCCCTACTTTAGCTTTTCCTTTTTAAAGGTTTTTGCATGTTGTTGGGCCTAAACCTTTGAGTTAGGGAAGCGATTCTTCCTCATCGGAGGAGGACTAGGTCTTTTTTGTTGTTGGTTAGTAGTTTGATGCTTTTGTCAAACTCATGGCTTCTTTTATTTTTAGCTATTCTGGTGCGTGTACCGAACACTTATTTTTCCATTCATTTATATATATGGATGGCCTACTATAACTGCTGGCTAGCTTCGCTAAAAAAGGAATATTGATCATTGTATATATTGTTCATTTATTATATATTATATTGTTAGTTGGTCACGATTCGAATACATGAATATACCGTCATAATTTAATTGGTTGTATATATACATATGTTTTATATTTAGTTTTTTTGTTTGGTATGTACATTTATATATAGCACAGTTTAATGTAAAAATCTTTTTTTTTACTTTAAATAATTTAATATAGATATAATTATATTTTAAAAACTACACCATACTTTTGTAAAATGTGGTAATATAATCATATACGTAAAGTTTAATAAGCATAACGTTTTTGATAGGAACAAAATATTATATTATTTTTAAACAATATTTAAACCAATTAACCATATAAATTATTATATAAATTTATATATTATAAATTAGGTTCTACATTTTATAAAATTATATTATCACATAATATACTCCTGGTAGAAAAATAAAAAACATTTTTACAATTGAAATTATTTAAATATTAGCCGTGATTTAAAAAATAGATTTTTTAAATGGTTTCAAATTACAATTATATAATATATTTTTAAAACATAGAATTATAATTGAGAATTTAAAGAAAATTAAATCTTAAATTTTATTTTCGAAAATATTATTTTTAAAATTTTTAAAATTTCCATACTGATTTAATTATCTAATGTATTTTAATTTTTTTTTAAAATTATTTCTGAGCTATGCACAAAACCTTGTATGTACATGTTTACTAAAAATATAATTTTTATGTATTTTGTGAGTATTAAACTATATTTAAATTATTATATATATACAAAAACACACACATATAAGTACAAATATGTATATATATATATATTAAAATAATTATTATATATTTATATATGTACTGGTTTTGGTTTTACATCAAAAAACTTATATTTAATATATTGAATAAATAATTTAAAATATTTAATATAGTAATTGATATATACGATATTGATATTTCATACTTGTGTTTGTAAATAAATATATATTTATATATATAAAATTATTTAAATAAAATTTGGTTCATATGTGCATTCTTATATAATTGTGACATGTACTGGACATATTTTGTATATTGTATATTATACATTATTGCTGCAATTGACTTTGTGATCGCTAATATTTATTGTATATCGTTTTATCCTAGAGGCACATATATTATTGCTTTCTGTTGACACTGTGTACGTTTGTTGATGTGTTATGTTCAATGTTTTAATACCTACCCGTGTTAACCCTAGGGAGTATTCACATGTGTAACCCATATTGCCTTTTTTTCGGTATTATCTGATATTATTACTTTATAGTACTCTTAGATAGTATGGGCATATAGGTTGAGGTGCTACAACCCTAGTTCTAACAAAAGTCGATGAGATCCAAGAATTAACACGGAGGCTTAACCAGTGGGATAACCGTGTTCACCTATATACGAAAACATGGAAAGAAGGAATCTCCTTCACCAGAGAGATGCCATGGTTTTCTCGTATATGGAAAGAAGGAGGATCATGTCTTATATGACGACACTCTTTTATCATTCCAACAACCACTGCAGAGTAAAGAGTCTACACTTTCGCCCGTAGCAATGATATCCAAGATGGATTCTATGTATGAAAACAAAGTATGGACTTTGTTTGATGTACTCGAAAGAATAAAACTCATCGAATGCATATAGATTTTTAATAAAATGATAAATGTAGATGGACAAGCAGAGACTTATCAAGCTGGCCTAATTGCGAAAGGATTTCATCAAATCCAAGGCATTGACTATGATGAGAGCTTTTCGCCTATAGTCATGCTTAAGTCCGTTTGTGTTATGTTGGTCATTGCTGCATTCTATGACTACGAAATATGAAAAATAGATGTAAAGACAGCATCTAGATGGTGATTTAGAAAAGATCATCTATACGCCGCAGCCTAAGGGTCTTTTAGTCTGTGGGAGTGAGGGCAAAACTTGCAAGTTGTTAAAGCCCATTTATGGTCTTAAACAAGCTTCAAGAAGTTGGAATAAGGGTGCGTTCTTTTTTGAACCAAAAGGGGCAAATGAAAGAGGCGAACGAAAGGAGCTGGGAATGGGGTAAGTTCGCGAAAGGAGAAAGCATTCTTTTTATGAAAAGGGCAACGCAAAAGGTGCAAAATTATTATTTTATTTGTGTTAATTATTTATAAATAAAATAGATATATACTGAATATAGAATGCAAAATACATAATGCCGAATACATAGTTCAGAATACAAAATACGAAATACAAAGCAGAATCTATGAATACAAACTATTGTGGTGGATAGGTGGGAAGAAAGTTTGGTGGATATGTAGGTGGAAAGGTAGGTGGAAAGTTCGGTAGAAAAGCAGGTGGAAAAGCTGCTGGAATGGTAGTGGTTGCAAAGACATCATATGCTTTGGTATCTGATTGTATGATTGCATTTGCCGATTTTGTACGCAACCATTCTCGGGCTTCATCGTCTTCCCAAAGTGTTAGCATATCTCTGTTGTCCTCAATTTAGAGTAGTGAAATTGCTTTGGAAAGTTGAATATCTTCAAATTTCTTCACACGCTCAATTGTACCCTTCAAATCCGAACATGCAGTAGTGGACTGTGGGCTTGCATTAGCATAATGGGAGCTACTAGCATTAGTGGATGGATTAGAGGTGGACCATCTGTGTCAGAATGATATCTTGTTTTTATGTTTTTCATACATAATATCAATAAGTGCGTCATTTTTTTTCCTCATTCTATGTCCGTCTTTTTCTGCTTGATCGAGACTTAAAAGAAAAACCTACACCACGTGTTTGTGTAGGTTGTTGAAACAACTGTTGCACGTTGATGTCTTCAAGTGAGACTTGAAAACCTTTTGTTCCCCATGTTCGGTCGAAATACGTTTCTGATGTCTTCTTGAGGAGGAGAACGCTGTGACTGTTGCACGTTGGGACCTTCGGTATTCCAAGAGAAAGCATCGACACCAGTTGCAATACTGTTACCAAAAATTTGTTTGAGTTCGTTCAAATTCTCTATTGGTTTTCTCCCATAATTCAAAAACCGAATTGCCAAACTCCTGAAATTGAAAAGAAACATAAGTTATTTGCGGTAAATTAGAAAGCAGAAAAGATAAAAAGTATTACACCCGCACGATCGATCCACCAGTGTTCACATCCTCTAACCGTTCCTCAAACATTATCCCATCTTGCGCTCGTTTTATTTCTCAAATTGCACCAAACCGTCATTTTCTTCTTTAGCGGGTCGTATTTAGCAGTAATTTGTTCGACAGTGAATGGTGCTTGGTTCGGAACACCCTCTAAAGCCTCGTTCATGTCTGCCAATATCTTCTTACGTGTTCCTTTTTTGGATTGACCAGCAGCTTGATAAGCTTCGGCAGCTATTCTTAAAAATGTAGAATTTGCATGAGCGGACCAAACTCTTAAGCAACGGTGGAATTTTTCAGTTTATTTTGTTCGGACATTTCTGAGACAAAATATGTCAAAAGAATCAGTGAAACAAAAAAAGAAACTAAACGAAATGAAAAAAAATAGAAATAAAACTACTGAAATACGATGCTGCTATGACGAAAGCTTGGATTAGTGATTTTTTAGATTGAGAATTGAAAGTGAGTGAGGAGAGTGATTGAGGAGAGGGATCATACCAGAGATAGGAGAAATATGGCCGTTAAAGGGATGCCGTTCGCGTCGGACGCGTACGACATGAACGGCTCCCCTTCAATGGTTAATTGAATTGGGAATCTTGTAGGGTCCACCTCCGACATGTCCGACGCATCGGATGCGTCGGACGCAAACGCCAACTTCGTCATCCCAGTTTGTCATAAGAACGGTACCCAAGTGTTTTGACAAAGTAATCAAACAGTTTGGTTTTTATCAAAATATGGAGTAGACGTCTATTCCTAAATAAACATGGCAACGCTATTGTATTCTTAGTGCTATATGTCGACGATCTTCTGTTGATTGGCAATGACATTTTGTTATTACAATCAGTGAAAACTTTTCTTTCAAAGAATTTATCCATGGAGGATTTGGAAGAAGCAGCCTATGTACTTGGTATAAAGATCTATAGAAATAAACCTATTAGGCTGTTGGGATTTTCCCAATTCCTATACATAAATAACATACTCCAGAGTTTCAGCATAGAGAATTCCAAACATGGAAATTCTTTAATGCATATTGGAATCATCCTTTTTAAAAAGGGCGCTCCTTATATCAATAAGAAGAAAGAGCACATGAAAAGGATTCCATATGTTTCATCTATTGGATCCATAATGTATGATATGCTATGTACTAGGCCAAATGTAGCGTAAACATTCGGATGTGTAAGCCGATTCTAGTCTAATCCAAGAGAAAAACATCAGATGGCTGTAAAATGTATACTGAAGTATTTAAGAAATATTAGAGACTTATTCCTAATATATGGGAATATAGACCACCTTATGAAGTCATATACTATCTCTAGCTTTCAGAATGATACCGATGATAGTTTCCAGTTATGTTTTTATGCTCAATGGTAAGGCTGTTAGTTGGAAAAGTTCTAAACAGGAAATGGTAGATGATTTTTATAATGACCTGGTATTTTCAACCATTCGCATCCGCACATGTCGGACTTGAATTGCTCAAAATATCGTATATTAATTTAAAATTTGGCAAACTCAACATATACAGTAAATAAATCAATCACAGAATCACAGACACGGAGTAATATAACAATAATGTAGCGAAATAGATAAATAGTAGTTCATGAAACTACTATATAAACAACAGAGTTTGAAGTAAAATGCAACAGAATATCTCAATACAATGAACCTCAAATACAAACTGATGACATCTCTGAAACTGGAAAAACTGAAAGCTGAATAGATGCAGATAGATCTCCAAGTGAAGCTCAAACTCCAAAGGTGAGTCTCAAATGCTGTGACGCTCAGTCTGACCCGAGCGTAAAGCAAAACACAAAACACTCGAGTCAGGATTAACATTCTTATATTAATAAATCCAACTCAAGTGAAATATCAATCGAAATACAAGTAACATAAAGGATGTTTAGGATAACCATCCTCCAAAGATCCGTAGAACTATCTACTATGTAGTAATATACGCTATTATAATATGTCTATAGTAAAGTAAAGGATATTAAAACAGCATTAAGGCGTTACCCATATCCCCCTTAACACAATTTATATATTCTCGTAGTCTATACAATGTCGTATGCTCCTCCGTAAACTAGAGGTTTACCCAGAGGACATCACATAGGTACAGTACAAAACAAACTCGTTAAAGGCGCTCTAGGGAAAGTGAACACGACACATGAGGAAATGCCAGGGTAGATATACCATTTGCGGATCCGGACTGGTGGTAACGCATAACAGCTACTACCGCCCACCTCGGACACATTCCCATTTCAAAAATCAAGGGATGGCCATAAAAACAATCACAAAAATCCGAATATAGTATCGAAGAAATGTGTCTAATAGGAGGAATGACCTCACTTGCTCCGACATGGCTCCTGATTTTAGTCACATCTAAGCTGACACGTGGGAGTCAGGGTCACGTTATACCATATATAATCGTCGCCAAACCATCCTACTTCATTTCTAGAATCTCCACCATGTACACAGTTGTTAAAGTGGTTTTCGGTATTGGCAGAGAGTATGACAATATCCGATCCCAGCCTCTTTAAGAACCAAACGTTATTATAACACCGTGGTCGTTTCAAAATAGTTTATACTTCAAAATCAAAATATCCTTTTCATTTCAAAACCATATCAATACGATATAAATTTTCACTTCAAATATACTCATTTCCAAATTCATAACATTTTCAAAGTTATAACATTTTTGAAACCAAATACTTGAATTTATAACACTTTGGAAATTGTAGCACTTTAAAATCATAATACTTCCCTTTAACCAGTTTAGATATTAGTAATAGTATACGTAATAAAATAGTTTATACAATAAAATAGTTTATATAAATAGTTGTAAGTTAAAATAGTTTATATTAAAATAATTAGTATAGAATAGTTAAAATAGTTTTATATTAAAATAATTTATAATAAAATAGTTTATATTAAAATAATTCATAAAGTAAAATAAATAAATAGTTTTAAATATAATTAAAATTACTTTATGTAATAAAATAGCTTCCTCAAATATCACTAATCGATCCAAATTAACTCAAACTACAAAACTCAAATTAAATCTCAATTCCTCAATTTTTAATTCAATTCAGTCTCTCAATAAACCATTTCAAATTTAGTCGATTTCAAGTACAGTTTTGAACCACCAATAAACCATTTATTTTTCAATATATTTCAAAGCTTAAATTCATTTATATTTGAAATTCAACTTTACCATTATTTAATATTGGAAACTTCACTTAGTCAATCTAATATCATTTAAATACAACCTTAAATTACAATCACTAAATATTTCCTTCAATTTATTTTAAGTTTGAAATATCCATTTAATCACTTTAAATCAAAATCAAGTTATAAAATTCATATCTTAAAATCCCTCAAATTCACTAAGTTCCAAATCGATTTAATTAAACAAATTTCTTAATTTACAATAAATTTAATTTAAGCTTCCCAACCTTAACTTATAGAAATCATAAAAAATCAATTTTTAAATATAATTTTAAATAATACTTAAACATATTCTATTTTACTTTATTTATTTTATGTTAAAACTTATTCATATACATAATATTATCAAATTTAAATAATACCATATATATTTCCTTTCAAAACCATAGAAATCAGTTTAAAAATATTAATATATAGACCAATGGTGTCTGTATATAATTTTCTATCCTATGGTCAAGTGATACAGATATTTATCATTTCAATCCGTAATTTAAATATATACGGGTATATATCATTTCAACCCGCAATCTCAAATTAAATTCAAATGACAATCGCTTAGGTTTATCATTTCATCCCATAACGATTTTTTCCCGTTCTACAGATCGTTCGGGTATGCATCATTTCAACCCATAGGGAATTCTATACTAATAGGTACTTGCAGAGTGGTAACAGATATGATCATAACAGGCATATATAATCAATAACAATATAATATAAACAACAGGATATGGTGTCATATCCTATAGGTGAACAATTACATATAGATGCATATCATATATATGACAATTTAAATAATTAACAGTTCAATTTAGCAGTATATTTCAATTGTCGTTTCAATTGAAATCAAATTAAATAATTATAAGAACGTTAATCGTGAGTGATTGCTCAACTCTCGAGGTTGGAGATATTCGTCAATGGAATGAGTTATGAATCCAAGCACGAATTTCGAAGCAAAACAAAATTGGCACGAATTCAACGGATAGCTGATAACAGAACTTGATGAGGACAAATCCAAATCAGTTTTGATATAAACTAAAAATATAACATTATTATTTTCTTATCAAATCAATATTTCATTTTAAGATAAGTATTAAACAAAATACATATGTAAATAAAACCATTGTTTGTATTGAACAAGTATATTAAAAATTATATATATATATATATAATTTGAAATAAATACATATATATACCTACAAAAAATGAAAATACTTATATTATATTTTATTCCCTTCAAAATTTCATATATATATATATTTCAAAATAACAACATGACTTATATGTATCGCCGAAACTAGTATGCATACTTTATTTTCGAAGTATACATATATAAACTACAAATTTTATACCGTAGCAAATATAACTATGTATATATTACTACATTATTAATCTAGCAGACATATGCAAATATAAAACTATACAAGAAATCTACAATAGAACATATATAAACTACAAACAGGTTATAAAATCTTTACGCAAGCTTTTATATCATATATAATCTAATATATATACTATATGACATGCACACAGGCCGTATAAGTTTTAAAAAAAAATTCTCATATTATAAACACTTTATATACACATGTATAAATAAAAAAACCAACTTATATACAACTCTACTTTGGAAACATATATTTTGTTGACATATACATGGTCTATATATATTTAAAATATATGCACGGTTTTAGGAAAACTCAAATATGCCTGTATAGAAAACAATAATTTATGTATATAACATATACAACACTTCCTTTATAGTACAATATTCCGTAAACATATTTTTTTTATACTGTTCGTACTATAAACGTATAAATATATAAATAGGAAATGTAGAGTTATATGCAGACTACTATGTACACATTTTAAACTCTATATATATCCTACAAAACCACATATATTTACATACATATAGATAAAACAACAATACGTGAACAGCTTTATTATATATAAAACTTACTTAACTCACATATGCTTATATCTATAATTTATATAACTAATTATAGCTTCAAAATATATTCAATAGATGCTGACATTTATATAATCCTTTTCGACAAAAAAATAATCAGACCACAACATATATATTTAATTTCTTTTATAAACAAGAAGAAAACCATTATACACTTTTAATTATGTATTGTAACTTTTATAAGCTCTTATAGAGTAAAATTTACAACTTTAAAACATATCTATTTAACCGAAAACAGATCCTACTATATTATGAGTTAATACACACACACACACACACTAACTGTAAACAAAAATCCGCGTAACTCACCAAACTAAATCAAAATCACGTAAACCCATATATAACATGTATACTCAGACATATATATAAAAGAAACAAATTGACATATAGGTATAACTTCCTCTGTAATATATAGTAAACATATTTATACGGTTATTAGTAACATATTTAAACAAACAAAAGTAAACTTACATAAAATAGAGGATGAAGTGGAGGAGGGGTTGAAGGTGGCTGAGGGTGTTGTCTAGCATGCTTCGGCCATGAAAATAATGAAGGGACGAGGTCGGAGCATGCGGGTGCGGAGGCAGTGCAGAGGTTAAGGGGGAGGAGGGAAGCGGCTATGGCCGTGAGAGGCTGTTGGGTCGTGGGGACGAGAGGCTATGGGATCGGTCAGGGACATGGTCGCGTGAGGTGTGCTGGTGCGATGGTGTTGAGAGGAAGGCTGAGAAGAGAGAGGAGGAGAAGACTGGTTGGAGGTTGGAACTGATGGGGAGGAGGAAGGAAGAGATGAGGCCAGGCAAAAGAAAGCAAATGCAAAACTACAGGCCGAGTTAAATATACATGTGAGGAGATGAGCTGGCGACAATTAATTATCTATGTTTCGTGGAACAGTTCTTTCTTTATAAAGTAATGAACGGACAATAAAAGGAAACGTCGTCCAATATAATCAATAATGGCAAAGCAACGGTCTTGATTTTATAAAAGTTATTAAAGCAATTAATTGTTGCTTGGATGACACGCTAAAGTTGAAATGCAAAAGAAACAAAAGGTCACCGACCGGGTGCTGATATGGTTACCGGTTTCGTGGATTCCGCTGTGTGTCGTGCTTCAAAACACACAATTGAATATACTGCAGAGATCAGCACGATGCGACGATCAAAAAGGTATACAGCAGTGGTACGATCCTCCTATCAAAAGTCGATATCGATACCGAAGAATGCTGCAAATTTGCTGAAAATAAGATGAACGAAGCTAGAAAAGTCCATATTTTACGAAACGAAACATAACGTCTCACTCAGAAGATGATTTACAAATTTATTGTATAAAGTATTCAGGCTTGAAAAACATTTTATTACAATAAATTTTTAACTGATTTAAATTGAAATAGAATTATAAAATAAAATAAATTTTCATATTATCTGATGAAAATTTAACAGTTGCTATGTTTAAACAGATGTATTCCCAATATTAAATTTTTATTTTCAAATTTTATTGTTTAAAATTTCACAAAATTTCAATTAATTAATTATATAAAATCACTAAAATTTATGGGTCGTGAGACTCTCCCCCACTCAAATCTTTTCGTCCCCGAAAAGGAAGGAGGTGGAAGAATAGAACAACCAGAAGAAAAATAGATTGAAATACATCAATACACAATTAATTCAAACCACGTAAACTCCATTTATTTTAAAATTAGTTTATATTCAATTAATTGATTCCAGTTCATTTCATTTAATCAATCGAATTTATTGTGTTCACATTAGGCTGATTTCAATTCCATATATTTTTATTCAATTGATTTGTTTCCCATTCATTAACATTCATTACAGAAATTTCACAACGAAATTTGTTTTACTTTACTCATCTGTTAAATCTATTGATCACCCAAAGTTAATTCCACTCCAACATTCAACTTCAACTATTCAAAACTATATAGATTTAAATTTTCAATAAATTAATATTCAACAATTTGGTTTAATCTGTTTTATTCAACTAATAGATAGTCATTCAATTTTAAAATTGATTTTCTTCCATTTTATTAACATTTCTTCAAACAAATTTATTTTTAAATTAACTTATTTATTTTATCCACTTATCTTTAGCTAAGTTGATTCCACAAAAATTCAAGTTTACTATTCTTAAGTTCATATTTATTTGCTTAACTAGCGTCCTCCTTTGCTTATTTAAACTTATTCCACTTAACATATATTTTGCAACATATATTACGTGTATAAACATTTATTACAACCATTTATTATTCAACAAATTAATTCTCTTTTATTTATTCAATTTACTATCCAATTTATTATTTATACATTTCCTTAACAAAATATCTTTTTTGATATTCTATTTCCTATCCTGGTGTGTACAATCTAATTTACATTCTAATTACATTTAAACTTCTCAAGGTAAGTTACATTATTGTCCTAAGTGTAATTAAACAATATACATAATTTTCCTTCTATCTACAAGATTTATATTAAGCCAGATTTTAGTTTAAACAATTTATTACCTAAGTTTTCTTCTTGTACAACTCCTTTTTATATCCTAACATTTTAAATTCTGAATATTTTAGGCAAGTTTTATATATATATATATATATATATATATATATATATATATATATATATATATATTAGAATGAAATTTAGTGTTATACAATTATGTTGGTTCAAATTCATCATTTCAAGTTGGTTTAATTCCATTTATCATTTCAGACATCTCAATTATTCAAACATGTCACTTTATTTCAATAATTAAAATCATTTCTTAATATAAAACTTGAGATTCATATTTCTGGTTTCACTTCAAACTATTTTGAAATAATTATATACATATATATATATTATAAATCAATTTATATGCAAAAAATTTAAATCAAATCCATTTTCCCAAACAAAAGTGTAGTAAAGCTACTAAGGGGCCTCTCCAATTCGAGACTCGAAAATGAATGTCAATGATGCCTGTAGTCATCACTGAAATTATTTTCCAACGACAATGAGGAGAGTACTAATTGACACCTTTAAAAAATTCTTTGGAAATAATTTCTATTCAAAATACTACCAATTAATATACTTTTTTCTTCAAAACTTTGAAAACCAATTTGAAAAGTACCGAAAATTTAATTCTCAAATTCTTAATTTAGATTCATTTAAATTCCAAATCAATTCATAAACCAAGTTTTATAATTTCATTTATTTATATGCTAGAATCATCAATTGTTTTCAAAACAATAAATAGAATCAATTATTATCATTTTTAACAACCATTTTAGTTAACTTTTAATTTCATAAAATTATACTTATATATAATATAATCATAGAATTTTATTAATTTATAATTTGAAAGCAATATTGTGTCAGTTTGCTCTGTTCAAGTGTTTTGGAATTCCTATCAATAGCGTTGATCAAACGAATCGACTGAAACCCAAAATTCAAATTTAACATCTCAAACAACACAATATAAAACATTTTATATTAATTACAAATACACTCCCTCACTCGATAGTACAGAATGGTTTTCAAAGCAAGGATGAAGATTTCAAATTAGAAGAATCCTAATCAAAAAAATATAACTAGAAGGTAGACTCAAAAGGAAGATAGGATAACTAAATTACAAAAGAGGAAGATGGATAGACTTATATTGATTGCGGGTGACCTTAACCGGGTCAACCAAAATTTCAAGGATAAGACTGATGCGGAAATTCAATTTCACGGTTAAATGGGAGAGATGTGACTTCAAGATATCAGAGTGAAATTGCCAATTGAGGTGGTAAGATATTCACAGATTCATTATAGAGATCAGCCGAAGTGGATCTATAGGGTGCTTCAAAATTAAGAAGAACACAAACAAGAATGGGCAAGAGTGATTTAAGAACAATGTAGGGTTCCAAAGTTTGAAAGAAATCCAAATCAAAGAGGGAGAAATTCAAGCTCGAACGAAGGTGATTCCGTAATTAAATTTACTACATATGCCAAGTTTGCCTAAAACCGGAGCTCTGATACCACTTGAAACGACCTGGTATTTTCAACCATTTGCATCCGCACATGCCAGACATGAATTGGTTAAAATATCAAATTGTTAATTTAAAATTTGGCAAAATTCAACATATATAGTAAATAAATCAATCATAGAATCACAGACATAAAGTAATATAACAATAATGCAGCGGAATAGATAAATAGTGGTACATGAAGCTACTATATAAACAATAAGGTTTGAAATAAAATACAACAAAATATCCCAAATAAAGTGAAGTCGCAATTACAAACTGATGACATCTCTGAACAAATCAATTGGAAAACCTGAAAGCTAAATAGATGCAGATGGATCTCCAAGTGAAGCTCCAACTCCAAAGGTGAGTCTCAAATGTCGTGACACTAAGTCTGACCCGAGCGTAAAGCAAAATACAAAAAACTCGAGTCAGGATTAACATTCTTATATTAATAAATCCAACTCAATTGAAATATCAACTGAAATACAAGTAACTTAAAGGATGTTTGGGATAACCATCCTCTAAGGATCCGTGGAACTATCTACTATGTAGTAATATACGCTATTATAATATGTCTATAGTAAAGTAAAGGATATTAAAATAGCATTAAGTCATTACCCATATCCCCTTAACACATTTCATATATTCTCTTAGTCTATACAATTTCGTATGCTCCTCCGTAAACTAGAGGTTTACCCAAAGGACATCACATAGGTACGGTACAAAACGAACCCGTAAAAGGTGCTTTAGGGCATGTGAACACGACACACGAGGAAATGCCAGGGTAGATATACCGTTGGCGGATCAGGACTGGTGGTAATGCATAGCATCTACTACCGCCCACCATGGACACACTCCCATATCAAAAATCGAGGGGTGGCCATCAAAACAACCACAAAAATCAAAATATAGTATCGAAGAAATGTGTCCGATAGAAGGAATGACCTCACATGGCCCGACAAGGCTCCTGATTTTAGTCACATCTAAGCTGACTCACGGGAGTCAGGGTCATGTCATACCATATAGAATCATCGCCAAACCATCCTACTTCATTTCTGCAATCTCCACCATGTACAAAGTTATTAAAGTGGTTTTCGGTATTGACAGAGAGTATGACAATACCGATCCCTATCTCTTTAACGACCAAAAGTTATTATAACATCATGGTCGTTTCAAAATAGTTTATACTTCAAAACCAAAATATCCATTTCATTTCAAAACCATATCAATACGATACAAATTTTCACTTCAAATATACTCATTTCTAAAATCATAGCATTTTCAAAGTTATAACATTTTCGAAACCAAATACTTGAATTTATAACACTTTGGAAATTGTAACACTTTGAAATCATAATACTTCCCTTTAACCAGTTTAGATATTAGTAATAGCATGTGTAATAAAACAGTTTATATAAAATAGTTATAAGTTAAAATAGTTTATATTTAAATATTTAGTATAAAATAGTTAAAGTAGTTTTATATTAAAATGATTTATAATAAAATAGTTTACACTAAAATAATTTATAAAGTAAAATAAATAAATAATTTTAAATATAATTTAAAATACTTTATGTAATAAAGTAGCTTCCTCGAATTTTGCTAATCGATCCAAATTAACTCAAACTCCAAAATTCAAATTAAACCTCAATTCATCAATTTTTAAATCAATTTAGTCTCTCAATAAACCATTTCAAATTTAGTCGATTTCAAGTACAGATTTGAACCACCAATAAACATTTATTTTTCAATATATTTCAAAGCTTAAATTCATTTATATTTGAAATTCAACTTTACCATTATTTATTATTGGAAACTTCACTTAGTCAATCTAATATCATTTAAATAAAACCTCAAATTACAATCTCTAAATATTTCCTTCAATTTATTTTAAATTTGAAATATCCATTTAATCACTTTAAATCGAAATCAAGTTATAAAATTCATATCTTAAAATCCCTCAAATTCAATAAGTTCCAAATTGATTTAATTAAACAAATTTCTTAATTAAATACAATAAATTTAAATTAAGCTTCCCAACCTTAACTTATAGAAAGCATAAAAAATCTATTTTTAAATATAATTTTAAGTAATACTTAAACATATTTTATTTTATTTAACTCAAACTTTACAAATTTTAAAGCTTATCATTAAATTTATTTTATATTAAAACTTATTCATATGCATAATATTTACGAATTTAAATAATACCATATATATTTCCTTTCGAAACCATAGAAATCATTTTAAAAATATTAATATATAGACCAACGGTGTCTGTATATAATTTTCTATCCTATGGTCAAGTGATACAGATATTTATCATTTCAATCCGCAATTTAAAAATATACGGGTATATATCATTTCAACCCGTAATCCCAAATTCAATTCAAATGAAAATCGCTTAGGTTTATCATTTCAATCCATAACGATTTTCTCCTTTTCTACAGATCGTTCGGGTATGTATCATTTCAACCCATAGGGAATTCTATACTAATAGGGTACTTGCAGAGTGGTAACAGATATGATCTTAACAGGCATATGTCATCAATAGCAATATTATATAAACAATAGGATATGGTGTCATATCCCATAGGTGAACAATTACACATAAATGCATATCATATATATAATAATTTAAATAATTAACAGTTCAATTTAGCAGTATATTTCAATTGTCGTTTCAATTGAAATCAAATTTAATAAATATAAGAACGTTAATCGTGAGTGATTGCTCACCTCTCGAGGTTGGAGATATTCGTCAACGGAATGAGTTACGAATCCAAGCACGAATTTTGAAGTAAAGCAAAATTGGCACGAATTCGACGGATAGCTGATAATAGAAATTGACGAGGACAAATCCAAATCAGTTTTGATATAAACTGAAAATATAACATTATTATTTTCTTATCAAATCAATATTTCATTTTAAGATAAGTATCAAACAAAATACATATGTAAATAAAACCATTGTTTGTATTAAACACATATATTAAAAATTAAATATATATATATAATATAATTTGAAATAAATACGTATATATACCTAAAAAATGAAAATACTTATATTATATTTTATTCCCTTCAAAATGTCATATATATATATATATTTCAAAATAATAACATGAACTATATCTATTGCCGAAACTAGTATGCCTATTTTTTTTTGAAGTATACATATATATACTGCAACAACCCATAATTTTATGAATATTTTTAATTAATTTTTTTTTGAAATTTTGATTTTTAAATCATTTAAAAGTGAATTTTTAGAAATTTTTCCAATGTAAGTTTGGAATTTGTTTGTAATTTATTTTTCAAATGCAATAATAAACAATTTTTGAAAATTTTATATTTTGGTCAAAATAGGAATTTTCAATTTAAATTTTTAAAAAAAATGAATTTTAAATTTTAATCTTTTTCTTTGAAGTAGAATATACTTATGATATCTGTTCTGTTTTTCGTTTCATTAAATTCAGAGTTATACGTTTTAAATTAGATAAATTACAGCGTTTTACACGCAGTTATTTCCTGTATTTCAATTTCTATTTTTCTATGTGCATTTCTATATTTTTATTTTCTATGTTATTTTATTTTATTTTTCTATTTTGTTTATCTAAACTTTATTTATTGGTTTTTACTTATGTGTATATCTTTTCATAAAAGGTTTGGAAGAAATCAAGGAGACATGCGTTACATTTCTTTAATGCTTGCCTTTTTATTTATCTACCCTCTTTATTACTTGTCCTAGCCATTCACCATTCATAGCCATGAATTACTCTTATTAATCACGTACAAACATCTCAAAAAATCCTCTTTTCAATTTCATTTAAGAATTATATATATATATATATATATATATATGTGTGTGTGTGTGTGTGTGTGTGTGTGTGTGTGTGTGTGTTTCTTTCTCATTATTTCTTGCCTTTTATTTCCTAGCCTTTTTGTTTTCCTATCATTTACTCCTCTTAAGCCATTCAAATCTTTTCTTGCCATCCACTCCACTTCATAATTCACGTACACATTTACTTCACATTTCATTTCTAGAAAAAAATGTATGCAAATAAATGGCTTAGAGAAATTTAAGAGGCATATATTTCATTGTTTAAACTCTTGCCTTTTTCATTTGCATGGCCTTTTTTATTTTCTAGCTGTTTCCTCCTCATTCTTAGCCATGAATTACTCTACTCATCGCCTTGCATATCAAGTTAAAAATTTACGTACAAAAAAATTATTTCCCATCTCTCATTTTTCCATTTGCATTAAAAATAAAATATATTGTACGTTTCTTCCTCCTTAACTTATGCCTTTCCATTTCCCTAGTATTCATAACTCCTTAGCTATTTTTTTCCTCATATAGCCATGTATTTCCTTTTATCATTCACGTACAAGACTCCTCAAACATATCTCATTTTATTCCATTTCTCATTTCATCTCTTGAAAGAAAGAATTTTTTTTTTAAATACATCAAGTATTTGTTGCCATTTTATTTTCCAAACCATTCAAAATCTTACCTTTTATAGCGTAGCCTCTTTATTACTTACCTTAGTAATTTATTTCTTTAATCTAGCCATGAATTTCTCTTGCCTATCACGCATAAAAACTTTCCAAAACTTCTCATTATCATTTGCGTGAAAGAAAATTATATTCAAGCTCTAGATCTATGGCTTCTCTTGCTCTTCTTCCTTTTTCTCTTTTTGTTTCTTATTTGTTCTTCATGCTTATACTCAGCCTCTAGCCTCTAGCACGCCTCTAACCATCATGACCAAGCATTATAAGATGATGGTTGAAACCATATGTGGTGTAACCAAGCCATTGATTGATTAAGGCAAGTTATGTCACTTTGATTCATTTATTTTTCCATTGTTTTAACATCTATTGTTTTGTATTGAATCATATTCTTATGTATGTAATATTTGTTTGCATACAAGATTTGTCTCTGACTCTTCATCCACTTAAGTTCGCAATGTGTTTTGTCGTGCTTTTTCGTGCTTTGCGGAGTTTGGATTTTTATTCTGAATTTGTCAATTCTAGCTTTTAAAACGTGAGTTTTTATCACTCTAGACATATGTACTTATATTTTTGTGAAAAAAATGACAAGTGAATCTGTAGACATTGATATGTCATTCATATATGCCTGTGTTGTGATTACATAATGATAAATGTCGTTTATATATTTGTTACATCATTTGTTATGATATTATATGTATACTGTTATTTTATTTCTGTTAATAACCACTGCAAGTTCCCTATCACTATGGGTTGAAATGATACATACCCGAACGGACTTTAGGATAAGGAATATCACTATGGGCTGAAATGATAGGCTCGAGTGATTTTTATTTTTATTTTTTCGTATCTATTTTTCTTGGGATTGCGGGTTTGAAATGATAGAACCCGGATTTTTCTTTTTAAATTACGGATTGAAATGATACATATCCATATCACTTGACCTAGGTCAGAAAATATTATACAGGCCCACGGTTAATATTTTTAATGTAATATTTTCCTAAAAATTTATTAAGTATTTTGAAATTTTGGAATATATGGAATTTTAACTTAAAGTTTGATTTAAAGATTTGAAATATAAAGAGATATCAGTTTTTATAAGTTAAAATGTTATAAGCTGATAATTGGTTTAAAGTGTAAAATTTTAGTTAATGCAAGAAACATGTATAGTTTTAATTTATGAAAGAAATGTGTAAAGTCCTAATTAATGAAAGAAACGTGTAAAGATTTTAATTAATGCAAGAAACATGTAAAGTTTTAATTAATGGAAGAAACATGTAAAGTTTTAATTTATGAAAGAAACATGTATAGTTTTAATTTATGAAAGAAATGTGTAAAGTCCTAATTAATGAAAGAAACGTGTAAAGTTTTTAGTTAATGCAAGAAACATGTAGAGCTTTAATTTATGAAAGAAATGTGTAAAGTCCTAATTAATGAAAGAAATGTGTAAAGTTTTTAGTTAATGCAAGAAACATGTAGAGCTTTAATTTATGAAAGAAATGTGTAAAGTCCTAATTAATGAAAGAAACGTGTAAAGTTTTTAGTTAATGCAAGTAACATGTTGAGCTTTAATTAATGAAAGACATGTGTAAAGTTTTTAATTAATGCAGGAAACATGTAAAGTTATAATTAATGAAAGAAACATGTAAAGTTTTAATTATGAAAGAAACATGTAATGTTTTAATTAATGTAATATTGATTAAATGATAAATGCTCTTTACTGTAATAGAAATGTAAATTAAAACGTACATTTGATAATGTAAGTTTTAATTAGTGTAATATTGATTAAAATAATAAATTCTCTTTACTATAATAAAAATGTAAATTAAAACGTACATTTGATAATGTAAGTTTTAATTAGTGTAATATTGATTAAATGATAAATGCTCTTTACTATAATAGAAATGTAAATTAAAACGTACATTTGATAATGTAAATTTTAATTAGTGTAATATTGATTAAAATGGTAAATGCTCATTATTGTAATAAATGTAAGTTAAAACGTACATTTGACATGTAAGTTTTAATTAATGTAATGGTGTATTTTAAATTGATTAAAGTGATAAATGTTCCTTACTGTAATAATAAAATGTTAGTTGATAATGTACATTTGATATGTAAGTTTTAATTAATATAAATGGCATATTTTAAATGATTAAAATAATAAAGTTTCATTATTGTAATAATAATGTAAGTTAATAAGGTACTTTTAACTTAACATAAGAATTTCAGCTTTAAACATGATATTACAGTAACAAAGTTTATTTAACTACAAGGCTATGATAAAATGACCATGTTAAAATTTGTAAGTATATAAATACTTTGATTATATAAAAGTGGAAAGTATTACATTCCAAAAATGCTATGATTGGTTACATTTCCAAAATGCTATGATAATTTAAAGGAATATTTCAGTTTAATAAATTGAAGGAAATATTCAATGATTTGGAAATTTGGGTTTTATTTAAATGATATATTATTGAATTAGTTTTGAAATGGAAATGATACTATTGTGATGTGGTTTTGAAAGTATATACTAGTTTGATATGATTTTGAAATGGATATGCTAGTTTGGTTTTGAAAGTATAAATGATTTTGAAATAAATATCCATGGGTTATAATAACGTTTGGTTGTTAAAAAGACTGGGATCGGAAGTTGTCATGCTTTCTGCCAACTCCGAAAACCACTTTAACAACCGTGTACACGGTGGAGATTCCAGAATGAAGTAGGATGATGGTGGCGTTTCCTTTGAGGTAAATACGTGGACCCAACTCCCGTGAGTTGGCATAAGGTGGCTAAAACAGGAGCGATTGACGGGTTAATGAGGTAGCACCTTTGATCGGACGCATCCCTTCGATATTATACTTTGACCTTTGGATTGATTCGGTGGCCACTTTTGATTTTCTTTGATTTGGGTGTGTTGTTCGAGGTGGGCGGTAGTAGTAGCTACGCGTTACCACCGACCCGGAAGCGTAATTGTTATATCTACCCTAGCATTTCTTAGTTGTGCCGTGTCACCTACCCTATCGCACCTTGTACGTGTTTAGATTTCTCCCGTAGCCCGTGTGGTATCCTTTGGTGGCTTCCCGATCAGGAGGGACTACGATATTGGATGGACTACCGGGACTATTACTCGTTAAGGTGGAAAATGTAAAGCCTTAATGCTATTTAAAAGTATGTTTATTTTACTATAGACATTATTATAGTAGCGAAATATTACTACATAGTAAATAGTTTAACGGATCCTTAGAGGATGGGCGGTTCCAAGCATCCTTTAAGTTACTTGTACCTTATATTACAGTTCACTTGAGTTGGTTTACATTGTATAAGTATGAATGTCCCGACTCGATTGTTTTGTGTTTTGCTTTACGCTCGGGTCAGACTGAGTGATACAGCATTTGAGACTCACCTTCGAATTTGAAAGCTTTGCTTGAAGATATAGCTATCTATTTTACTTTCAGTTATCCAATTGATTCCAGTTATCCAGTTGGTTCCAGTGATGTATTCTGATTCATACCTGGTTATCATGTAGAGACCTCCGTTGTATCTTGTTATCTCTGTTGTATCTTGTTTGACTCCGATGTATTTATATAGTAGCTTCATGAATACTATTTTTTTACTTCCACTGCATTTTATTACTCTGTGTCTGTGATCTGTGACTATTTATTTATCGTTTATGCCGTGTTTTGCCAAATTTAAATTACAATTCGGTATTTTAAGTTATTCAAGTCCGACATGTGCGGATGCGAATGGTTGAAAATATCAGGTCGTTACATTTGGTATCAGAGCTTTGGCTCTAGGCAAAACTTAGCATGCATGGTAAATTTATTTATAGAATCACTTTCATTCGTGTGTGAATCTCTTCCTTTTTGACTCAATTCCTTTTGAATTTTGGAACGTTCCCTGCCGTTCCAAAATACATTCTTGTCCCCACTATTCATCTTCTTTTGACTCTGGAGTGTCCCATAACTCCACTTCGAATGATCTTTATAATGAATTGGCGGTCTCGTCAACATTGGATGACTTGTAAAGGGGTGAAACTCCTTTGGAATTTGCATTGATTCACCGGAGATTTATATATATACTCGGTGTAGATGCTAGTACATCTTATTATTCCGAATTCTATTTCTTAAGATCGAATGTAGAATTACCTCGGAATTCCACATTGATCTATTCTTGAAGTCATGGTTAACCCGGTTAAGTTTGCTCACGATTTATGTAAGCTTATCCATCCCTTATTCTGTCAATTTAATCATATTATCTTTTGTTCCAACCTATTTTCAAATCAAAATTTTCTTCGATTTGAGTTAATCAAATTTAAATCTCTATCCTTGCTTTGAAAATCTATTCCTGTATAGTGTATTTGTAAACCTATATTTAAAATGTTTTATACATTGTGTTATTTGAGTTGTTGATGTTGATTTGGGTTTTCGATCGATTCGTCTGATCAACGCTATCGATAGGGTCTCCAAAACACTTGAACAGAGCAATCTGACACGGTATTGTTTTCAAATTTAGTGTATGAACAAATTTTGTATAATTATAGTATATATAAGTATAACTTTATGAATTTTGATAGTTAACTGAATTGGATATTTAGAAATAATATTTGACTTTATATATATCTCTTGTAACCATTGGCTTTTATCTCCTATATAAATAATTGAACTGTAACAAACAGAGATTTTCGACTCTCGAAAATCCGACATCGACACTCACTTTATCGACTGCCGAGAAATCAAAGGCCGAAAACCGAGATGTTATGGGTTTTAAAAAGAATTTAAGAAAAGAAAAAGAGAGAAAAGATAGAAAATAGAGAGGAAAGAAGATAGACGATTTTTTTAGAAAACAGAGAATTTTTTTTAAATAGAACGGGACAGAAATGAAACAACATAACAACAGTAGAATCTCACAATTCGCAGCGGAACAACATATAATAATAAATGAATAATCTTTAAACAAAGAACTATAGTTATTACATTACATCACATTTCATTACATCAAAGTGTACAACAACTACATACAACATCAAACAGTGCAGCGGAAAAGAAATACTATATAAATAATACGCCATGCCATCCAGCTTGCCTCCAGCAACTCCAGAATATCCAGAATATCCTGATAAACCTAACTCTTAACTGCCCGTGTGGAAATTGGTGGGCACCCAGAGTTTAGGAAGGAAAACAATAAACTCCAAGTCAGTCATGTGACTGGTGTGAGAACTCAAAACAGTTTATTTAACTTTAAAATCAAAATAGAGGAATATTTTTAATCAATTCGCAATGCTTTTAAAAATGAGACTACCATAAGGCCTCCCGCACACACACACAATGCAAACGCAGAATCGGAGGAGATTTCTCCTTATGATAGTCAAAGATGCTTGATACGCATTAAAAGAACATTTCATATTATTATTAGTGCATAGTGTAGGAAATATTTCGAAAGTAGAATATAAATCTTAGCCAACATAGACATTTCGAACTATGCCTACTATAGCTACCATCCAAACAGTGGTGACCACCATAAGTGAATGGCAGGTTCTACAACTAATACCGTACAAGTTTCGTATTGAGAATTGGATTTCCAACAAATGGTCAGGCCAAGGAACTTCCCATTGCCACTGAGAATGCCTCTGGATGGACATCCCCGAGAACCAAACCGGATCTCAACCAACACAAGGCCGGGTTACTCCTAACTGAGCAACAACTGACCGAATATGCCATCCCCCGGTCCTTTGGGACCTTTTTCCGAGAGCGCTCTCTAATCAATTCACACAATCATAACAAAGTGTTTTCAACATGAGTAAGTATCTGGGCTCCATACCATGATACCACCCTTTTCCAGAAGGAAATGGACACATCCTAAAGGGTGCTACCCCTCATAACCTTGCTGCTTCTTTCCTGTTTTGACCATTTCCGGGATGTGAGGCTCGACGAATTCACGTCCACAAAAACATACTTTATACAAAAGCCATGCTTTGGGTCAATAAATGATCAACACAATGATCACTAAGATAGACGATCAAATAAATGATCCTATCACAATAATCAACACAATGATCATTTCAGCATCACTCAGCATGTCACATTACCAAATTGGGAATATATCGCTGATAACTTCAACTATATAACCTTTGAGCTTGTACGTCTCAAAGAAGGGTGTTAAGCAAAGAATAAATTCTCCGCCACCAACAGAAATATATTTGAAAGAAATCGGCTTTATATCTCAAATTGTAATGTCAGACATACAATCCATACAAGTCTGTTCCGAGATCGAACAGAACCGAAGGCACTTACAAAGAAGTCCTTGCAATCCGGATATTCACAATCCTGATCGGATTTCCCATCACTTAGGGAGTTTCTATACCGGCGCGACTCGGTGCAGAAACAATCGATAGGTCATCCTATCGCTCTTGCAAATACCGGTCTTCAACACCGATCTTCAAATGCAATTCACAACGACGTATCACATATTCGGAATGGGTTATACGACCCCATGGTCTTTTCCCGGTTAACCCGAATAGTGAGCGCTTATTCAAAAATAAGTGTGCATTCAAATTCAATCAATTCACATCAAATACCCATTCAAAGGGAAATACTGATAGTCGGTTATTGAACTATCACTGGATATGCATACATCACCAGATTCCAAATAATTTTCCAAATTATTTATTTTCCAAAATATCTTTACAAGATATAAAATTCCAACACTTCAAAAATAAATCAATATTTATTTTCAAACAAATTTCACTTTCACATATAAATTCCATAATGAATTTATACTTCAAAATATCCATGCATATATGATTTCAACTATTCATTTCAATTTATCGTCAAAAAGATAAATTCTAATTTTTCACTTCATATTGGAAAATATTTCCATACTTATTTATTCATAAGTAATTCACAAATCTCTTTTATTTTCAACACTTAGAAAATATTCAATATACTTAAATCGAATTAAGTATATATTTCATTCTTTAAGGAAATCATTCACTTAACATATTTATTTGGGCCAAAACGAATGTTGCGTAAAACATCGTTACGACAACCCAAAATCATTAGTATAGGGATTCGAAATTAAATAGATATATAAATCCCAATACTATACAAAACATTTCCTTTCAGAAATCATTTACTATAACAACAGTGTTATAGTCCACTATTTCCTTTTATTTCTCGAAACATCTATTTCAACAATAAATGTTGAAATCTATGGTTTCGAATCTCTATACCTTTTAAAACATCGTTGGATCGTTTTAATTCTATTTAAAACATTCACATTCTAAACAATTTCTTTAACGTGTTATTCACTATTCAAAAACGTGAATAAACTACGTTAACCAATTTCATTCTTTTATTCATTTTAATTCAAAGGATTATTCACTATAAAAAAAAATGTGAATATAACTCCATTTCTAAGTTATAACAATTAACTTGTCAAAATAAGTCCTTTGCGAATTTATAAAACAACGTTTATAAATTCCTTTTCTATTTATTTATAAAAACTTCCTTTTTTATAAATTCCTTTATTAACATATTTGATTTCATATCTCAATTATAAACTAAAAGTTCATATTATAAGTCAATTGCTTATAAAACGATTATTTTACAAAATCGTTCTTTTTAAAGACTTTTCAATTTATAAACCTTATAACTTATAAGATTTATTTTTTTAATAAATCTATTCTTCAAATAATTTCACCAAATTTATAAATCTTACTATTTATAAATTTCGTTTATAACTTCACAATTTATAATTCTATAAATTTCATTCTATTATGAAATTCATTTTCACTACATTCAAACACTTATAAAAACTCGTTTTATAATGTCTATATTTCAATTTATAAATATCCATTTATAAATCTCTTAATATAAATCAGTTTATATTATTATTCTAAAACGTCTTTAATTTCCTTTATAATTTCATCATTTCGATTTATAAAATAATCAAATTTTATAAATCCTATATTTAAACTTTTATCATATATTCAAAAATCCAAATCTAAATTATTTTATAAAATCATTAGTTCATATTTCTCAAAAATCGACTTTTAATCGTATTTCTAAAAATCAGCTTTTTAACTATATTTCACAAAAACCATAATTTTTATAACTTTAAAAATTATAACGTTTATTTATTTATAATGGATCAATTCCAAAAATATAGTATATTTTCAAAATCACTTTTAAAATCATTTTAAAATCCCAAAATCTGGGTCCAATGATGCTACACACCAAATAGTCAATCACGACAACAACGATATCATATATCGATATGATAATCCATCAAATATCAAAATATCTGAAATTAAATAAATACTGTTGAGGAATCCAGTTGGATCCCTCCAACCTGTTTTCCTGCATCCAAAAACATTAGCACAATACCAATTTCGCTCCAGTACGAAATTATCGCGGTACATGTTTTTTATAAATATTATCCGCTTACTAACGGCGTAATAGGGTCTCATCCGCTAAACAAAAAATGTGGAAAATCAACAACTGCAATATATACATATGCCAATATATATATATTGATATTATATATAATACCAATTTCACTGTTTATGAAATATTCGCGGTATATGTTTTTAATAAATAACATCCGCTTACTAACGGCGCATAATGTCTATTTTAACAATCAAAAATTTACAGTTATCATTCAAACATGCATTCAAATATTTTAAATCTAACTATTTAAAATAAAATCGAAATCTATTCGATTGAGTGAGAAGTTCTCACCTTGGTTTTAATTTCCGTTTTAGCTTTTATTTCGAATAAAATTAAACGCGCGTTTAATTTTACCCGAAATTCTCACTAACTCCAAACGACTCCAAACCAACTCCATCGCGTAGTGCTCGTCCATACGATTCCAACGCAACTGAGTTTGCATTTTTTCGACCTCGTATGAAAAAGTTATTGATTTTTGAAGTTACACGTATTTATATAACATAATTTCAACATAAACTTAACTAATTTAAACCCACATCTCACCACAACCACTAGATCCATGCCTATTGAATCCAGGCCGTCCCTACATCATCTCCTACTCACGCATATGCTACAGGTTTTGAGGCCGAACATGAACCCATTCAATCACAAACTAGGGTTAAACATTTCTCCCCCGATACTCGACGATACTTCATCAAACCACATGCATTTTGAAGCTCCTCTCCTCCTTCATGTTCGCCCCCAACCATGGCAAGCTCGGCCTGCTGTAGAGCATGGGAATGCGTGCGCAACTTTCGTGCTTCCAGCTCGATTTGCCGCAAATCCGCTTCGAGTTAAACGATCATAACCGTTGGATTCCGAGATCTCAGAGTGCTCTACATCTTTGTAGTTAACAACTTCTTCTAATTCTTTGTAGATTGGGAGAGATTGAGGGATGAAGTGGAGTAGTTTCTGGCCATCCATCATAAAGTGGCGGCTGGCTATTATTAGGGTTAGGTTTAGGTTTTGTTATTTATTTTTGTGAATAAAGGTGTATTTATAGAAAGAGCTAGCGTAAACACTATTCATCCCGGGAATTCCGAACTCCGATTTAGACGCCGTAACCAGCGTTTCTAAGGTTTACCCCGCGTTCCGGACA
This sequence comes from Allium cepa, assembly GCA_030765085.1. Lineage (NCBI taxonomy): Eukaryota > Viridiplantae > Streptophyta > Magnoliopsida > Asparagales > Amaryllidaceae > Allium > Allium cepa. The sequence continues at coordinate 317,820,125 of CM060928.1, read as the reverse complement.
CAATGGAACAGGTTTTGGAAGCTAATTCGGAAGTATGTGCGAGTTATGGCTGAAAACGTTCAATTTAAATTAAACCGATTTAACTCGATTTCTAGGCGTTTTAATTTGTACCGGACAAACGGTAAATCCAATTGACTTGAAATTTGAAACCTTACAATAATATCACATTACGGATCCGATGAAACTGGTTTCGTCGAATTCCGAGACTTTTTGAAAAATGGCTATTTTGACTCGCCAAATTTAAATTAAAAATAAATCGATGCGTTTCGAGCTGCCACGATCAAACGATAGCTCCGATTGACACGAAAATTGAAATCCGGTAATAACTAACTATTACGGATCCAATGGAACTGGTTTCGTTCAATTCTGAGACTGTTCAAAAATTGGCTATTTTACAGTCGATTATTAAATATTAAAATATTCAATTTTCACAAATTAACTTTTAATTCGATTTTAAAAGTTCTAAAATATTTCTATAACTCCAGTATGATTAAATAAAATTTTACAAATCATTTTCTATCATATTTAACTCAATTTTCAATTATTTCCATAATTTAACGTATTAAATTATCGATTTAATTATCCAATTAAATCCAAAAATTCAAATAAAAATTTATTTGACTTAAAAATTCACTTATTAACATTTAAAATTAATTAAATATTCAAATTTAAATTAATAAAAATTCTGGGTCGTTACAATCTTTCCCCCTTAAAAGAATTTCGTCCTCGAAATTACAAGTAAGAAAATTACAGAATTTATTAATTTTCCAAAATCCATAATTAAACTTCTTTCAAATCTTTACTAAGTTTTCAAATCATACTTAGTTATGTTTTCAAAAACAATTACTATCGTTTAACTTTCAATTCCAAAATCAAAGTTAAAGTTTTCAAAATTTTCCAAGTTTTCTCAAATTTTTCTAACGCCTTAAATTTTCGGAAAAATTCGCCATAGTCTCCTTTGCGCGGCTCGATCCGAAAAAAAAATGACAGTATATATATCACAAATATACATCTCATCAAGTAATGAGGCATCCCGAAGGGAAAAAAGTGTAAAAGTACTGTATTTAATCCGAGATATGTACCTTATATTTTATTAGCGAGCATATACGGCTAATATAGCGCTAAAGCGAACTCCAAATGCGAAGCAAACGCGATCCGCACCTACTAAACTCAACAAACAACATGAGAATATGCACATATGCAAATAATCTCAATATACAACATATAGTAACATATCAACTATATATATCACATAGCAAATGCAACAATAGCAATATATATTCAACCATCATCCAATTACCATTCAACAAATTCATTCATATTCTCATTAATACTTAATGAATTGGTTTTCACTCTAAATCATATTTGATTTATCAACATTGGATTTTATCAACATTCATTCTCAATTCAATTAGTTAACATTTACTAATTTAAATCCAATTCACATTTAATTCTATTCAAATTTATTTACCTTTAATTTGAATTCAATTTCTTTAGCTTTCAATTTCGCTAATTCACTTTCATTAACACTTAATGAATTTTATACAATCAATCAACAATCAAATAACAACCGAAGTATATTAATTCCAACCAAATTCCTTTGCTTATATTCTTTTTCATTCAATTTTATTCAACTTCTAATAACATTAGATTTTTAATAAATTAACACTTTCATTAATTATTCCTTATCAACTTAAATTACATTCAATTGATTAAACATTCAAGCCATTCATTCAATTCAATTACAAAGTTGAATTCTATTACATAACTCAAGTTCATATTCATTTAATCCACTTGATTATTTACTTCGATACCAAAATTCAATTCCATTCAACATCTCTTAAGTTATATTTCCATTTAACTTTATATTCACTTTATATTTACAACTCATATTCATAAATATATTCCTATAGTTTCACTTCTTATATATATAAGTTTATTTCACAATTGTACATCACTTTAATTATAATTCAATTCTTATAATTCATTTGCTTATACAATTATTCTTTTATTTAGATTATTCAACAACTAAACAATCACTTATATACACTTTAATAATTTTGAAAAATTATTCCTTTATATATAAAATATAATCAAGGTAAAATCATTTCATTTACCCAATTTAAAATCGATATCGTGCCGAATTGTTCTATTCAAGTGTTTAGAAACCCCTTCGGCATAGTCTTGCGGACCACGCTGACGAAAGTTCATATGCCACTCAATAAACCAATCATCACAATATAAAACAATTTTTATATTCACTAACAAATACACTCTCATAGCTATTATTACACTCAAACTCATTCTAGAGTACTACTGACTCTATCTCTAATGAGTAATACCCTACAGAACCATGGTTGTCGCTTAACCATCAGCTCTGATACCAAATGTAACAAACAGAGATTTTCGACTCTCGAAAATCCGACATCGACACTCACTTTATCGACTGCCGAGAAATCAAAGGCCGAAAACCGAGATGTTATGGGTTTTAAAAAGAATTTAAGAAAAGAAAAAGAGAGAAAAGATAGAAAATAGAGAGGAAAGAAGATAGACGATTTTTTTAGAAAACAGAGAATTTTTTTTAAATAGAACGGGACAGAAATGAAACAACATAACAACAGTAGAATCTCACAATTCGCAGCGGAACAACATATAATAATAAATGAATAATCTTTAAACAAAGAACTATAGTTATTACATTACATCACATTTCATTACATCAAAGTGTACAACAACTACATACAACATCAAACAGTGCAGCGGAAAAGAAATACTATATAAATAATACGCCATGCCATCCAGCTTGCCTCCAGCAACTCCAGAATATCCAGAATATCCTGATAAACCTAACTCTTAACTGCCCGTGTGGAAATTGGTGGGCACCCAGAGTTTAGGAAGGAAAACAATAAACTCCAAGTCAGTCATGTGACTGGTGTGAGAACTCAAAACAGTTTATTTAACTTTAAAATCAAAATAGAGGAATATTTTTAATCAATTCGCAATGCTTTTAAAAATGAGACTACCATAAGGCCTCCCGCACACACACACAATGCAAACGCAGAATCGGAGGAGATTTCTCCTTATGATAGTCAAAGATGCTTGATACGCATTAAAAGAACATTTCATATTATTATTAGTGCATAGTGTAGGAAATATTTCGAAAGTAGAATATAAATCTTAGCCAACATAGACATTTCGAACTATGTCTACTATAGCTACCATCCAAACAGTGGTGACCACCATAAGTGAATGGCAGGTTCTACAACTAATACCGTACAAGTTTCGTATTGAGAATTGGATTTCCAACAAATGGTCAGGCCAAGGAACTTCCCATTGCCACTGAGAATGCCTCTGGATGGACATCCCCGAGAACCAAACCGGATCTCAACCAACACAAGGCCGGGTTACTCCTAACTGAGCAACAACTGACCGAATATGCCATCCCCCGGTCCTTTGGGACCTTTTTCCGAGAGCGCTCTCTAATCAATTCACACAATCATAACAAAGTGTTTTCAACATGAGTAAGTATCTGGGCTCCATACCATGATACCACCCTTTTCCAGAAGGAAATGGACACATCCTAAAGGGTGCTACCCCTCATAACCTTGCTGCTTCTTTCCTGTTTTGACCATTTCCGGGATGTGAGGCTCGACGAATTCACGTCCACAAAAACATACTTTATACAAAAGCCATGCTTTGGGTCAATAAATGATCAACACAATGATCACTAAGATAGACGATCAAATAAATGATCCTATCACAATAATCAACACAATGATCATTTCAGCATCACTCAGCATGTCACATTACCAAATTGGGAATATATCGCTGATAACTTCAACTATATAACCTTTGAGCTCGTACGTCTCAAAGAAGGGTGTTAAGCAAAGAATAAATTCTCCGCCACCAACAGAAATATATTTGAAAGAAATCGGCTTTATATCTCAAATTGTAATGTCAGACATACAATCCATACAAGTCTGTTCCGGGATCGAACAGAACCGAAGGCACTTACAAAGAAGTCCTTGCAATCCGGATATTCACAATCCTGATCGGATTTCCCATCACTTAGGGAGTTTCTATACCGGCGCGACTCGGTGCAGAAACAATCGATAGGTCATCCTATCGCTCTTGCAAATACCGGTCTTCAACACCGATCTTCAAATGCAATTCACAACGACGTATCACATATTCGGAATGGGTTATACGACCCCATGGTCTTTTCCCGGTTAACCCGAATAGTGAGCGCTTATTCAAAAATAAGTGTGCATTCAAATTCAATCAATTCACATCAAATACCCATTCAAAGGGAAATACTGATAGTCGGTTATTGAACTATCACTGGATATGCATACATCACCAGATTCCAAATAATTTTCCAAATTATTTATTTTCCAAAATATCTTTACAAGATATAAAATTCCAACACTTCAAAAATAAATCAATATTTATTTTCAAACAAATTTCACTTTCACATATAAATTCCATAATGAATTTATACTTCAAAATATCCATGCATATATGATTTCAACTATTCATTTCAATTTATCGTCAAAAAGATAAATTCTAATTTTTCACTTCATATTGGAAAATATTTCCATACTTATTTATTCATAAGTAATTCACAAATCTCTTTTATTTTCAACACTTAGAAATATTCAATATACTTAAATCGAATTAAGTATATATTTCATTCTTTAAGGAAATCATTCACTTAACATATTTATTTGGGCCAAAACGAATGTTGCGTAAAACATCGTTACGACAACCCAAAATCATTAGTATAGGGATTCGAAATTAAATAGATATATAAATCCCAATACTATACAAAACATTTCCTTTCAGAAATCATTTACTATAACAACAGTGTTATAGTCCACTATTTCCTTTTATTTCTCGAAACATCTATTTCAACAATAAATGTTGAAATCTATGGTTTCGAATCTCTATACCTTTTAAAACATCGTTGGATCGTTTTAATTCTATTTAAAACATTCACATTCTAAACAATTTCTTTAACGTGTTATTCACTATTCAAAAACGTGAATAAACTACGTTAACCAATTTCATTCTTTTATTCATTTTAATTCAAAGGATTATTCACTATAAAAAAAAAATGTGAATATAACTCCATTTCTAAGTTATAACAATTAACTTGTCAAAATAAGTCCTTTGCGAATTTATAAAACAACGTTTATAAATTCCTTTTCTATTTATTTATAAAAACTTCCTTTTTTATAAATTCCTTTATTAACATATTTGATTTCATATCTCAATTATAAACTAAAAGTTCATATTATAAGTCAATTGCTTATAAAACGATTATTTTACAAAATCGTTCTTTTTAAAGACTTTTCAATTTATAAACCTTATAACTTATAAGATTTATTTTTTTAATAAATCTATTCTTCAAATAATTTCACCAAATTTATAAATCTTACTATTTATAAATTTCGTTTATAACTTCACAATTTATAATTCTATAAATTTCATTCTATTATGAAATTCATTTTCACTACATTCAAACACTTATAAAAACTCGTTTTATAATGTCTATATTTCAATTTATAAATATCCATTTATAAATCTCTTAATATAAATCAGTTTATATTATTATTCTAAAACGTCTTTAATTTCCTTTATAATTTCATCATTTCGATTTATAAAATAATCAAATTTTATAAATCCTATATTTAAACTTTTATCATATATTCAAAAATCCAAATCTAAATTATTTTATAAAATCATTAGTTCATATTTCTCAAAAATCGACTTTTAATCGTATTTCTAAAAATCAGCTTTTTAACTATATTTCACAAAAACCATAATTTTTATAACTTTAAAAATTATAACGTTTATTTATTTATAATGGATCAATTCCAAAAATATAGTATATTTTCAAAATCACTTTTAAAATCATTTTAAAATCCCAAAATCTGGGTCCAATGATGCTACACACCAAATAGTCAATCACGACAACAACGATATCATATATCGATATGATAATCCATCAAATATCAAAATATCTGAAATTAAATAAATACTGTTGAGGAATCCAGTTGGATCCCTCCAACCTGTTTTCCTGCATCCAAAAACATTAGCACAATACCAATTTCGCTCCAGTACGAAATTATCGCGGTACATGTTTTTTATAAATATTATCCGCTTACTAACGGCGTAATAGGGTCTCATCCGCTAAACAAAAAATGCGGAAAATCAACAACTGCAATATATACATATGCCAATATATATATATTGATATTATATATAATACCAATTTCACTGTTTATGAAATATTCGCGGTATATGTTTTTAATAAATAACATCCGCTTACTAACGGCGCATAATGTCTATTTTAACAATCAAAAATTTACAGTTATCATTCAAACATGCATTCAAATATTTTAAATCTAACTATTTAAAATAAAATCGAAATCTATTCGATTGAGTGAGAAGTTCTCACCTTGGTTTTAATTTCCGTTTTAGCTTTTATTTCGAATAAAATTAAACGCGCGTTTAATTTTACCCGAAATTCTCACTAACTCCAAACGACTCCAAACCAACTCCATCGCGTAGTGCTCGTCCATACGATTCCAACGCAACTGAGTTTGCATTTTTTCGACCTCGTATGAAAAAGTTATTGATTTTTGAAGTTACACGTATTTATATAACATAATTTCAACATAAACTTAACTAATTTAAACCCACATCTCACCACAACCACTAGATCCATGCCTATTGAATCCAGGCCGTCCCTACATCATCTCCTACTCACGCATATGCTACAGGTTTTGAGGCCGAACATGAACCCATTCAATCACAAACTAGGGTTAAACATTTCTCCCCCGATACTCGACGATACTTCATCAAACCACATGCATTTTGAAGCTCCTCTCCTCCTTCATGTTCGCCCCCAACCATGGCAAGCTCGGCCTGCTGTAGAGCATGGGAATGCGTGCGCAACTTTCGTGCTTCCAGCTCGATTTGCCGCAAATCCGCTTCGAGTTAAACGATCATAACCGTTGGATTCCGAGATCTCAGAGTGCTCTACATCTTTGTAGTTAACAACTTCTTCTAATTCTTTGTAGATTGGGAGAGATTGAGGGATGAAGTGGAGTAGTTTCTGGCCATCCATCATAAAGTGGCGGCTGGCTATTATTAGGGTTAGGTTTAGGTTTTGTTATTTATTTTTGTGAATAAAGGTGTATTTATAGAAAGAGCTAGCGTAAACACTATTCATCCCGGGAATTCCGAACTCCGATTTAGACGCCGTAACCAGCGTTTCTAAGGTTTACCCCGCGTTCCGGACACAATGGAACAGGTTTCGGAAGCTAATTCGGAAGTATGTGCGAGTTATGGCTGAAAACGTTCAATTTAAATTAAACCGATTTAACTCGATTTCTAGGCGTTTTAATTTGTACCGGACAAACGGTAAATCCAATTGACTTGAAATTTGAAACCTTACAATAATATCACATTACGGATCCGATGAAACTGGTTTCGTCGAATTCCGAGACTTTTTGAAAAATGGCTATTTTGACTCGCCAAATTTAAATTAAAAATAAATCGATGCGTTTCGAGCTGCCACGATCAAACGATAGCTCCGATTGACACGAAAATTGAAATCCGGTAATAACTAACTATTACGGATCCAATGGAACTGGTTTCGTTCAATTCTGAGACTGTTCAAAAATTGGCTATTTTACAGTCGATTATTAAATATTAAAATATTCAATTTTCACAAATTAACTTTTAATTCGATTTTAAAAGTTCTAAAATATTTCTATAACTCCAGTATGATTAAATAAAATTTTACAAATCATTTTCTATCATATTTAACTCAATTTTCAATTATTTCCATAATTTAACGTATTAAATTATCGATTTAATTATCCAATTAAATCCAAAAATTCAAATAAAAATTTATTTGACTTAAAAATTCACTTATTAACATTTAAAATTAATTAAATATTCAAATTTAAATTAATAAAAATTCTGGGTCGTTACATGAACTATAAAACATAGCTATAAATTAATTTGGAAATTAAAATGAATCCAAATCAAGAACTTGAGAATTTAATTTCCGATGGTTTCAAACTTGGGTTTTTAATGTTTTAAAAGATATATCATTTAAAGTGTTTTCCAAATAGAGATTGTTTTCGAAGAATTTTTAATGTTTAAATCAGTGCCCTTCTCTTGTTGCGGGAAAATAATTTCGGTGATGACTGCAGCATCATCGACATTCATTTTCGAGTTTCGAAGTGAAGAGACCATTCTGTAGCTTTGCTACTATTTTTCGTTAAAAATTTAATTGATTTGAATTTTAAAAATATGACTTGATTTATAATATATATATATATATGGATATATGATTTAAATTTGATTTGATATGTATTGTATATATATTTATTTAGCTCTAAATGGTTTGAAGTTAATTGGAAATGTAATTTTTAAATTTACCTTAGAGAATGTTATCAATTATAAAATGAACCAAAATTTTTGAATAAATATTTTAGTTGAAATAATTGAATTAGAAAACTTTATTTGTATAATATTCTGTTGCATTTCCATTATAACTTACCTAAATTATTTAAAAGTTAACTATGTAATTGGATAATATACAATATAAAAGAATTTTATAAATAGAATTTGAGTGTTTATAATAAATGTATAACACTTAAATTTTTGTTATAAAAGGATTAATAAAGGTAAATAGAATAAAAAGTTAATTGAATAATATACAATATAAAGTTATGTTAAAGGAATTTATAAATAAATTGGAGTAAGTCATAATAAGTGTAAGTATACTTAATATATGTGATTAGACATATATTAAGTGGAATAAATGTAATAACCATCCGGAATAAAGAAGAATGAAACTTATTGAATAAAATTTTGAGTATAATAAATGATTTCAAATTCGCGGTTTTAGAAATTGTTAATTGGTTGATAAGATAATGAAATTATAAATAGATAAGATTTAATTAACTTAGAAAAAATCAAACGGATGAAATCAATTATTAATTTAAGTTGAAACTTTCATGGTTTTAAAATTTTGTTTTCCAATCTCTTATCCTTCGGTTGTTACTATTCTCCTGCATCTTAAGCGGGGAATTGAATTCCAAATTGATCTTATCTCCTAAAGTTTGATATGTAGTTCTTCCTCCCAAAATACCTTTACCAGTCTCTTTAGGAAAACATTTCAAGAATCTTCTTCGTGCTTGTGTCCTTGATTACAGAGGATATTGGAAAGATCATCTTCATCTTGTTGAATTTACCTATAACGACTGTTACCGGGTATAATTTCAACTTTTTTTTTTATATATTGTCTTAATTCTATCTCATTCTATTTGGTGTCTCTATTTTCCATGCCTCGTTCCTTTTTGGGGATGAAAAGTTTTGAGCGGGGGAGAGTGCAACAACCCATAATTTTATGAATATTTTTAATTAATTTTTTTTTAAATTTTGATTTTTAAATCATTTAAAAGTGAATTTTTAGAAATTTTTTCAATGTAAGTTTGGAATTTGTTTGTAATTTATTTTTCAAATGCAATAAATAAACAATTTTTGAAAATTTTATATTTTGGTCAAAATTTGAATTTTCGGTTTAAATTTTTTAAAAAAATTTGAGTTTTAAATTTTAATCTTTTTCTTTGAAGTAGAATATATTTATGATATCTGTTCAGCTTTTCGTTTCGTTAAATTCAAAGTTATACTTTTTAAATTAGATAAATTACAGCGTTTTACACGCAGTTATTTCCTGTATTTCAATTTCTATTTTTCTATGCCAATTTCTATATTTTTATTTTTTATGTTATTTTATTTTATTTTTCTATTTTTTTATCTAAAATTTATTTATTGGATTTTACTTGTGTGTATATCTTTTCATAAAAGGTTTGGAAGAAATCAAGGAGACATGAGTTACATTTCTTTAATGCTTGCCTTTTTATTTATCTACCCTCTTTATTACTTATCCTAGCCATTCACCATTCATAGCCATGAATTACTCTTATTAATCATGTACAAACATCTCAAAATATCCTCTTTTCAATTTCATTTAAGAATTATATATATGCGTGTGTGTTTCTTTCTCATTATTTCTTGCCCTTTATTTTCTAGCCTTTTTGTTTTTCCTATCATTTACTCCTCTTTAGCCATTCAAATCTTTTCTTGCCATCCACTCCACTTCATAATTCACGTACACATTTACTTCACATTTCATTTCTAGAAAGAAATGTATGCAAATAAATGGCTTAGAGAAATTTAAGAGGCATACGTTTCATTGTTTAAACTCTTGCCTTTTTCTTTGTATGGCCTTTATTATTTTCTAGCTGTTTCCTCCTCATTCCTAGCCACGAATTACTCTACTCATAGCCTTGCATATCAAGTTGAAAATTTACGTACAAAAAAATTATTTCCCATATCTCATTTTTCCATTTGCATTTAAAAATAAAATATATTGTACGTTTCTTCCTCCTTAACTTATGCCTTTCCGTTTCCCTAGTATTCATAACTCCTTAGCTGTTTTTTTTTTCTTATATATCCGTGTATTTCCTTTTGTCATTCACGTACAAGACTCATTAAACATATCTCATTTTATTCCATTCCTCATTTCATCTCTTGAAAGAAAGAATTTTTTTTAAATACATCAAGTATTTGTTGCCATTTTATTTTCTGAACCATTCAAAATCTTGCCTTTTATTGCATAGCCTCTTTATTACTTACCTTAGTAATTCATTTCTTTAATCTAGCCGTGAATTTCTCTTGCCTATCACGCATAAAAACTTTCCAAAACTTCTCATTATCATTTGCATGAAAGAAAATTATATTCAAGCTCTAGATCATTGGCTTCTCTTCCTCTTCTTTCTTTTTCTCTTTTTGTTTCTTCTTTGTTCTTCATGCTTGTACTCAGCCTCTGGCCTCTAGCACACCTCTAACCATCATGACCAAGCAATATAAGATGATGGTTGAAAACTTATGTGGTGTAACCAAGCCATTGATTGATTAAGGCAAGTTATGTTACTTTGATTCATTTATTTTTCCATTGTTTTAACATCTATTATTTTGTATTGAATCATATTCTTATGTATGTAATATTTGTTTGCATACAAGATTTGGATCTGACTCTTCGTCCACTTAAGTTCGCATTTTGCTTTGTCGTGCTTTTTCTTGCTTTGCGGAGTTTGGATTTTTATTCTGAATTTGTCAATTCTAGCTTTTAAAACGTGAGTTTTTATCACTCTAGACATATGTACTTATATTTTTGTGAAAAAAATGACAAGTGAATCTGTAGACATTGATACGTCATTCATATATGCCTGTGTTGTGATTACATAATGATAAATGTCGTTTATATATTTGTTACATCATTTTTTATGATATTATATGTATACTGTTATTTTATTTCTGTTAATCACCACAGCAAGTTCCCTATCACTATGGGTTGAAATGATACATACCCGAACGGACTTTAGGATATGGAATATCACTATGGGCTGAAATAATAGGCTCGAGCGATTTTATTTTTATTTTTTCATATTTATTTTTCTTGGGATTGCGGGTTTGAAATGATAGAACTCGGATTTTTCTTTTTAAATTACCGATTGAAATGATACATATCTGTATCACTTGACCTAGGTTAGAAAATATTATACAGGCTCATGGTTAATATTTTTAAAGTAATATTTTCCTAAAAATTTATTAACTATTTTGAAATTTTGGAATATATGGAACTGTAACTTAAAATTTGATTTAAAGATTTGAAATATAAAGAGATATCAGTTTTTATAAGTTAAAATGTTATAAGCTGATAATTGGTTTAAAGTGTAAAATTTTAGTTAATGCAAGAAACATGTACAGTTTTAATTTATGAAAGAAATGTGTAAAGTCCTAATTAATGAAAGAAACATGTAAAGTTTTAAATTAATGCAAGAAACATGTAAAGTTTTAATTAATGCAAGAAACATATAAAGTTTTAATTTATGAAAGAAACATGAAAAGTTTTAATTTATGAAAGAAATGTATAAAGTCCTAATTAATGAAAGAAACGTGTAAAGTTTTTAGTTAATGCAACAAACATGTAAAGCTTTAATTTATGAAAGAAATGTGTAAAGTCCTAATTAATGAAAGAAAAATGTAAAGTTTTTAGTTAATGCAAGAAATGTGTAAAGTCCTAATTAATGAAAGAAACGTGTAATGTTTCTAATTAATGCAAGAAACATGTAAAGTTTTAATTAATGAAAGAAACGTGTAAAGTTTTTAATTAATGCAAGAAACATTTAAAGTTCTAATTAATGAAAGAAACATGTAAAGTTTTAATTAATAAAAAAAACATGTAAAGTTTTAATTAATGTAATATTGATTAAATGATAAATGCTCTTTACTGTAATAGAAATGTAAATTAAAACGTACATTTGATAATGTAAGTTTTAATTAGTGTAATATTGATTAAAATAATAAATGCTCTTTACTGTAATAAAAATGTAAATTAAAACGTACATTTGATAATGTAAGTTTTAATTTAATATTGATTAAATGACAAATGCTCTTTACTGTAATAGAAATGTAAATTAAAGCGTACATTTGATAATGTAAGTTTTAATGAGTGTAATATTGATTAAAATAATAAATGCTCTTTACTGTAATAAAAATGTAAATTAAAACGTACATTTGATAATGTAAGTTTTAATTAGTGTAATATTGGTTAAATGATAAATGCTCTTTACTATAATAGAAATGTAAATTAAAACGTACATTTGATAATGTAAATTTTAATTAGTGTAATATTGATTAAAATGGTAAATGCCATTTATTGTAATAAATGTAAGTTAAAACGTAGATTTGACATGTAAGTTTTAATTAATGTAATGGTGTATTTTAAATTGATTAAAGTGATAAATGTTCCTTACTGTAATAATAAAATGTAAGTTGATAATGTACATTTGATATGTAAGTTTTAATTAATGTAAATGACATATTTTAAATGATTAAAATTATAAATTTTCTTTATTGTAATAATAATGTAAGTTAATAAGGTACTTTTAACTTAACATAAGAATTTCAGCTTTAAATTGGATATTACAGTAACAAAGTTTGTTTAACTACAAGGCTATGATAAAATGACCATGTTAAAATTTGTAAGTATATAAATACTTTGATTATATAAAAGTGGAAAGTATTACATTCCAAAAATGCTATGATTGGTTACATTTCCAAAATGCTATGATAATTTAAAGGAATATTTCAGTTTAATAAATTGAAGGAAATATTCAATGATTTGGAAATTTGGGTTTTATTTAAATGATATATTATTGAATTAGTTTTGAAATGGAAATGATACTATTGTGATATGGTTTTGAAATGCGTATGATATTTTAGTTTTGAAAGTACATATTAGTTTGAAAGAAATGATATGATTTTGAAATGGATATGCTAGTTTGGTTTTGAAAGTATAAATGATTTTGAAATAAATATCCATGGGTTATAATAATGTTCGGTTGTTAAAGAGACCGGGATCGGAAGTTGTCATGCTCTCTGCCAACTCCGAAAACCACTTTAACAACCGTGTACGCGGTGGAGATTCCAGAATGAAGTAGGATGGTGGCGGCGTTTCCATTGAGGTAAATAAGTGGACCCAACTCCTGTGAGTTGGCATAAGGTGGCTAAAACATGAGCGATTGACGGGTTAATGAGGTAGCACCTTTGATCGGACACATCCCTTCGATATTATACTTTGACCTTTGGATTGATTTGGTGGCCACTTTTGATTTTCTTTGATTTGGGGGTGTTGTTGGAGATGGGCGGTAGTAGCAGCTACACGTTACCACCGATCCGGAAGCGTAATTGGTATATCTACCCTAGCATTGCCTAGTTGTACCGTGTCACCTATCCTATCGCGCCTTGTACGAGTTTAGATTCTCCCGTAGCCCGTGTGGTATCCTCTGGTGGCTTCCCGATCAGGAGGGACTATGATATTGGATGGACTACTGGGACTATTACGTGTTAAGGTGGAAAATGTAAAGCCTTAATGCTATTTAAAAGTATGTTTATTTTACTATAGACATTATTATAATAGCGAAATATTACTACATAGTAAATAGTTTAACGGATCCTTAGAGGATGGGCGGTCCCAAGCATCCTTTAAGTTACTTGTACCTTATATTACAGTTCACATGAGTTGGTTTACATTGTATAAGTATGTATGTCCTGACTCGAGTATTTTATGTTTTTCTTTACGCTCGGGTCATACTGAGTGATACAGCATTTGATACTCACCTTCGAAGTTGGAAGCTTTGCTTGAAGATATAGCTATCTATTTTATTTTCGGTTATCCAGTTGATTCCAGTTATCCGGTTGGTTCCAGCGATGTATTCTGATTCATACATGGTTATCATGTTGAGACCTCCGTTGTATCTTGTTATCTCTGTTGTATCTTGTTTGACTCTGATGTATTTATATAGTAGCTTCATGAACTACTATTTCTTTACTTCCGCTGCATTTTATTACTCTGTGTCTCTGATCTGTGACTATTTATTTACCATTTATGCTGTGTTTTGCCAAATTTAAATTACAATTCGGTATTTTAAGCTATTCAAGTCCGACATGTGTGGATGCGAATGGTTGAAAATATCGGGTCATTACATTTGTTATCAGAGCTTTGGCTCTAGGCAAAACTTAGCATGTATGGTAAATTTATCTACAGAATCACTTTCATTCGAGTGTGAACCTCTTCCTTTTTGACTCAATTCCTTTTGAATTTTGGAACGTTCCCTGCAGTTCCAAAATACATTCTTGTCCCCACTATTCATCTTCTTTTGATTCTGGAGTGTCCCATAACTCCACTTCGAATGATCTTTATAATGAATTGCTGGTCTCGTCAACATTCAGATGACTTGTAAAGGGGTGAAACTCCTTTGCAATTTGCATTGATTCACTGGAGATTTATATATATACTCGGTGTAGATGCTAGTACTTCTTGTTATTCTGAATTCTATTTCTTAAGATCGAATGTAGAATTACCTCGGAATCCCACATTGATCTATTCTTGAAGTCATGGTTAACCCGGTTAAGTTTGCTCGCGGTTTATGTAAGCTTATCCATTCCTTATTCTGTCAATTTATTCATCTTATCTTTTGTTCCAACTTATTTTCAAATCAAAATTTTCTTCGATTTGAGTTAATCAAATTTAAATCTCTATCCTTGCTTTGAAATTCTATTCCTGTATAGTGTATTTGTAAACCTATATTTAAAATGTTTTATACATTGTGTTGTTTGAGTTGTTGATGTTGATTTGGGTTTTCGATCGATTCGTCTGATCAACGCTATCGATAGGGTCCCCAAAACACTTGAATAGAGCAAACTGACACAGTATTGTTTTCAAAGTAAATGAACAAATTTTGTATAATTATAGTATATATAAGTATAACGTTATGAATTTTGATAGTTAACTGAATTGGATGTTTAGAAATAATACTTGACTTCATATATATCTCTTGTAACCATTGGCTTTTGTCTCCTATATAAATAACTGAACTATAAAACATAGCTATAAATTAATTTGGAAATTAAAATGAATCAAAATCAAGAACTTGAGAATTTAATTTCCGATGGTTTCAAACTAGGGTTTTTAATGTTTTAAAAGATATATCATTTAAAGTGTTTTCCAAATAGAGATTGTTTTCAAAGAATTTTTAATGTTTAAAATTAGTTCCATTCTCTTGTTGCTGGAAAATAATTTCGGTGATGACTGCAGCATCATCGACATTCATTTTCGAGTTTCGAAGTGAAGAGACCATTCTGTAGCTTTGCTACTGTTTTTCTTTGAAAATTTAATTGATTTGAATTTCAAAAATATGACTTGATTTATAATATATATGGATATATGATTTAAATTTGATTTGATATATATTGTATATATATTTATTTAGCTCTAAATGGTTTGAAGTTAATCGGAAATGTAATTCTTAAATTTACCTTAAAGAATGTTTTCAATTATAAAATGAACCAAAAATTTTGAATAAATATTTAAGTTTTGAATTAGAAAATTTTATTTGTATAATATTCTGTTGCATTTCCATTATAACTTACCTAAATTATTTAAAAGTTAACTATGTAATTAGATAATATACAATATAAAAGAATTTTATAAATAAACTTTGAGTGTTTATAATAAATGTTATACACTTAAATTTTAGTTATAAAAGGATAAATAAAGGTAGATAGAATAAAAAGTTAATTGAATAATATACAATATAAAGTGATGTTAAAGGAATTTATAAATAAATTGGAGTAAGTCATAATAAGTGTAAGTATACTTAATATATGTGATTAGACATATATTAAGTGGAATAAATGTAATAACCATCTGGAATAAAAAAGAATGAAACTTATTGAATAAAATTTTGAGTATAATAAATGATTTCAAATTGACGATTTTAGAAATTGTTAATTGGGTGATAAGATAATGAAATTATAAATTGATAAGATTTAATTAACTTAGAAAAAATCAAATGGATGAAATCAATTATTAATTTAAGTTGAAACTTTCATGGTTTTAAAATTTTGTTTTCCAATCTCTTATCCTTCGGTTGTTACTATTCTCCTACATCTTAAGCGGGGAATTGAATTCCAAATTGATTTTATCTCCTAAAGTTTGATCTGTTGTTCTTCCTCCCAAAATACCTTTAGCAGTCACTTTTGGAAAACTTTTCAAGAATCTTCTTCGTGCATGTGTCCTTGATTACAGAGGATCTTGAAAAGATCATCTTCATCTTGTTGAATTTACCTATGACGACTGTTACCAGGTATAATTTCAACCTTTTTTTTTATATATTGTCTTAATTCTATCTCATTCTATTTGTTGTCTCTATTTTCCATGCCTCGTTCCTTTTCGGGGACGAAAAGTTTTGAGCGGGGGAGAGGCTGTGGGATCGGTCTGGGACATGGTCGCGTGAGGTGTGCTGGCGCGATGGTGGTGAGAGGAAGGCCGAGAAGAGGGAGGAGGAGAAGACTGGTTGGAGGTTGGAACAGATGGGGAGGGATAAGAAAGAGACGGGGCCAGGCAAAAGAAAGCAAATGCAAAACTACAAGCCGAGATAAATATATATGTGAGGAGATGAGCTGGCAACAATTAATTATCTACGTTTTGTGGAACGGCTTCTTTCTTTATAAAGCAATGAACGGACACTAAAAGGAAACGTCATCCAATATAATCAATAATGACAAAGAAACGGTTACTGGCCTTGATTCTAGAAAAGTTAAAGGAATTAACTGTTGCTTGGAAGACACGGCTAAAGTTTGAAAGGAAAAAGAAACAAAAGGTCACCGCCCTGGTACTAATACGGTTATCGGTTTCACGGATTCCGATGTGTACCGTGGTTTAAAATACAGAATTTAATATACTGCAGAGATCAGCACGACGCGATGATCAAAACGGTATACAGATATGAGTGGTACGATCCTCCTATCAAAAATCAATATCGATACGGAGAATGCTGCAAATTTGCCGAAAATAAAATGAATGAAGCTCGAGAAGTCCATATTTTATGAAACGAAATATGAAGTCTCACTCAGAAGATGATTTACAAATTTATTTTATAAAAATATTCAAGTTTGGAAAACGTTTATTATAATCAATTTTTAACTGATTTAAATTGAAATAGAATTATACAATAAATAAACTTACATATCACCTGATGAAAATTTAATTTTTGCTATGTTTAAATAGACGTATTCCAAATATTAAATTTTTATTTTCAAATTTTATTGTTTAAAATTTCACAAAAATTCAATAATTAAATAAAACAAATCACTAAAATTTATGGGTCGTTAGAATTTTACGATGGAGGCCTAATACATCGCCCTAAATGAAGAAACTAAAGAGACGGCCTAGATGCACAAGTTTTTAACTTAGCTTAGAGTGATTCCTGATATGGAGAATCCAGGGGCATTGTTTGATGATGACAATGACACGATACAAATCGTAATAGAGCCTAGAGCACATAAGAAGTCATGACATATTCTTTGAAAGTTCTACCTCATCAAAGAATTCATTGAGAAGAAAGATAATGTTATACAATGGGTAGACACCAAGGACAATATAACAGATCCATTCACTAAGGGTTTAAGTCAATTAGTTCTCAAGAAAATGATCGAAGGGATAGGATTGAGATTCCACAATTGACCTTAAGTGCAAGTGAGAGATTAATAAAGTTAGAGGTATGTCATATGGACAATTGCGTAATTTATTGTAAAACATTAACTCTACAATCAATTGTCATTCATAATAAAAGGTGTTTTCATTTCGTTATATATGCTTTTTATAATATGTTATAATTATTTAATTTAAGCATATTTAAAAGAAAATCCATAAATGAAGATCTTGTGATAGTACTTACAAGTAATTATAATCATGAGTATTTTATAACAATATAATAAACATATTATTTTAAATATTGAGACTGCATATTGATGCATCAATTGAGACTTGAGCATGTAACACTCTCCAACTATTGGGAAAAGTATTATTGATGACCACTGGGAACACCAAGGGTTTATATACTGATAGTTATCAGAAAACTATATAATGACTCACTCGATAGCTTTCTATTGGTTAATATAAATAAGGTCAAACATAAAATATCGATGTGACAAATTTACATTGTTCCCTTAACTTGATAATACTGTTTATCTTAAATATGTAAGTTCCACTTTGATGATAGTAAAATCGTGGCACGACGTCCATAAAACGACTAATTAGATCGAGTTGAAGTATTGAAAGAGAAACTATATTCAAAAGAAGATTTATCTCCTCCGTTATATGAGGATAGTAAAACGGTCAACTAAAGTCAACTCAAAGTCAAAATCTTGGTCAGAGTAGTTTGGTTAATACTAATTGTTAGTTTTGAACCAATTACTGTGTTTGGACTATAAAGTTAAATATTGATGATATTGGAATTTTGATCATTACCAAATTAAATAAGTCCTAAGATGATAGTTTTGACGAAGAGAATTGGTGTAAACAATTATTACTAACGAAGAATGCTTAGATAAATTAAAATTGAAGTTTACCAAAGCCAAGTAAGTAATAAATATAGTCATAATTCCACACCACCTGCTAAGTGACGTGTAACGTTAATATTTGATTTGTTCGATATTAACCACTTACTAAATTTACACCTATTAGTCACACAACTGAAGCACAGAATACTCATGTTACCACCGATTTTTATTAAATTATAATTGCTATAAATTAATTAATATTTACGAAATATTAATTAAAAAATTTATTTGATTAGTTTTTATCAATATTAAATATTGTGTGTATAACAATAATAAATACACTATCGACGTATGATGTCGATACACATTTGAATTAGATTTAAATGTGTTTATTATTGATTGGGTTTGAAGCGATTTTGATGCCAATATGGGGCTTGATATAGGTGAATATGATGTGGCTAAAGGGGACCGTCTATATTATGGCTAAGGTAGGGTTGGTTTTTGAATAAAAGAGAGGAGATTAGGTAAGAGAAAAATGAAGATTGGGATCTTTATTTTTCTCCTTGGGATCTCCTTTATTGAAAGCTCTCTAACCCTAATTTTCGGATTGAATTTTTTGCTCTTCTCTTTACCTACCAAGGATGGCCACTCCCCTTCCTTCATCCTTAGAACTTTCAATTAAATTTTTTTATCAAATAATATACAACCTTCAGTGGTAACTGCATTGAAGAAAGTAGCATCTTCTGGATATATAAATCATTTTATGGAGTATGGTTCAATGTTTCAAGGTGTGCTATCTAGGCATCAGGCAGAGGCATATTCTCATTTATCATTATATATAATGTATATATTGATCATAGTGCCATATATGTTTTAGTTCGTAATTGAATATCACAGATTTCATAAATTAGTGTCGTCACCATATAATGGATCATATAGGTAAATGTACGTATTTAAAAAAAATTGTATACATAATACAATAGCTTATGGCTACGCAAATAAATAACAAACATTTTTCTAATTTTGAATTTAATTATATTGTTAAATTGATTTTGATGTAAAGAATTAAAAAACAGTATATGAGTGTGTGTGTGTGTGTGTGTATAATGTATGAATTTTTATTTCATTAATTATATATATAATATTCAGATAAAAAATTAATTATATATATATATATATTAAAATATGTATATATATGTATGTATATGTATATGTATGTATATTTACATCTTTTAATTTGTAATATTTTACATATAAATTCATATAATAATTTTATAAATCTGCAATATAATATCTAATGATCTAAAATTGGTCTTGGATTTTTAATTTATATTTTATTATTATTAGTTAACTATTTCTATATGGAAAAGTGAAAAAATTGAATGAAAAATATCCGAAAGGCCGGAATCTATTTTATACATACATATATATATATATATATATATAATAAAAATTAAACATTATTAATGTATACAATATGTATGTGTGTGTATGTGAGTGTGTGTGCGCTACTTTATAGTTTTGTAATATTTCATGTGTGTGTATATATTTATATTTAGATTAATTTATTGTATTACATTTGAGATTATTTTAAACACATATTAATATTTAAAATTAATTTACTATATTAAAATAATCTTAATTTAATATATACATATATACATATATATTATTTTGTAAAATTTTACGTATTATAATTATAATTTCATAATATATAAAATTATATATATATCCATATTCATATATATATTGATAACTCTTATGCAAACAAAGGGACTAACATGCCTATCATAGAGTAAATCCCAACATCTATACATAGGTGTATCAAACCTTATACATCTTATTATATTGCACGTGCACGTACACACATATTTGTATATAATACACATATCATGTAATATAATACAAATATAACAATAAATATAACATTATTTATAAATAAAATAAAATATTGGTTTTATTTAAAATAGATTTAGATAAGATCTAAGATAACTTGGACTACATAAGTCCAACGAGATCCAAATGGAAGATTTTTTTTGAAATATACCTATTTACTTTATTGCGGGCAGGCATAGTTCCATCAAAGCAACCCTAGAGGGCATGAGGTTAGTCCAGAGCATGAATCAAATTAAATAGCATGTGGACAACAAGCGGACATGTAGGGCATGAGGCTGGTCCAGGACATGAGTCTTATATGCGATTGACATGACGATGGATAATAGATGACCCTATAGTGCATGAGGCGAGTCTAAGAAAGCGAGTCTGCATTGATGAGTTGTGATATGTTTAGATGTATATGACAGTTAGGTATGATGTGGCATCAAAACTTGTAGTGGTTGAGCGATTGACTCATATCATGTTATAGTTTTATTTTTGTAGTATATTTGGAGTGGAGTATGCCTTACACAACATATTTATGTTGGACCCCCTCCTATTTTTCTTTGTATATACATATCCAAGTTGATTGAATTTGGAGATGAGATGGTATCAGGATCAAAGATTCACTCATATGTTATGCAAATGATGCACATAGGTATTGTGACCTAGAGTTGACCATGTATGTGGATTGGGTGGTATTTGTATTATTTACACATATGTACTTGACATTATAGACAATGTTATGGTGATGTGACTATGGTATTTATTTATGAATTATTTTTATTTTCTTCCACTATGAGACTCTGAAAGTGGATAGTGATACTTAGAACTATATCTGTTATCTATTATCTACCTGGTCTATACATGCTTCTTTTATCTCAACCCTAATGACTCATCCTTTTGATTCTCGGGTTATCGACATCGGTTCAGACATTGAATCCAAGATCGAAGGGGTGGGTTGTTATAGTCCACTTCATAGTTTTTATAATGATGCTCTCGTAGTACTATGATATATTAGAAAATCAATATTGTAAAATACAATGAAATTGTTAAGTTTGAAGTTCGATAGAGTCCCATTAATGATCAAATCAATATATTCTTCAACAGTGTATGTCTTGTTTTTATATGTGTAGTAGCTCGCCATATGAGAAACATAACAACCCAAAAAGCTCCAAGATTCATGTGAAAAATTGGTATAGTCAAGATCAATTAATATAAAAGTGAGTATAGGTTAGTCCGAGCCAAATCGGACAATTTATGAGTTGTCTCATTCTACTCGACCAGGGTAATGATTTGAAGATAACTACGTCAAACAAACAAGAAAAATGTTAAATAAGAGGACTAGAGCTAAAGGCTAGGCTAGCAACTAGTGGCTCAACTAGCCACATAAAAGACCACTTTTGTGGGTTGGCTAGGCCTAATGGTCCACCTATTTAAGGGGTTGAGCCACCTCCTTTCGTCAATCTTTGAGCCCATTCGAGTACCATTTCGCTCTTCATTTATTCGTATGTCTTCCACAACTTTAAATAATATTTTTCTAATCATTTCATGGAGTATACAACCCTTACATCTTATGTCACCTTTCGATTTACCAGTGATTAAGAAGGTTGCAATTTATAGTCCCGACCTGAAGGGTAGACAAATGACTATAGGATCGATTTCACCCAAGAGGTGGGGTGAATAGTGTGATACTATCAATTATAAAAATTTAATGTGGAAGTATAAAAAATAATCGCAACATAGATATAGTAGAATAACGGTAGCACAGATAATAATAAAAGCACAAAATAGAACACACAGATTTACCCAACTTCGGCAAAACCCTGCCTACATGCTGCCCCCAAGGTTTATACTAAAAATTAAGTAGTCAGATGCTTACACACGTAAACTCACGACACCTGCTATCAACTAACCTAACTCTATGCTCAAAACCCTACCATAACTCAGCCACTGAGTTGTGAATTCTCGAACTACACCACCATAGTTCGTCCCCTAGTCACCGACTACAAAATTACAAAAGTTTAAAAAAAGTACAAATTTAAAAACAACTAAACAACACAAGGCCCTAATTTAATAATTGAAAGCCCAAAAGAATTTATAAAAACCGGACCAAAATAGTAATAAAGATTGTTCCCCCTTTTCTATTTTATTTCTGTCTTGGCCCATTTTGCTCTGTGAAAAAAAATGTCTCGCTCCTTCTTTCTTCTGAAATTAGGGCTTTGCTGATGAGGCTGCCGCTTGAATTGATAGCTGATGGTTTGAATGCTTTCTTCGATTTGTGATTACTTGCGGCTGCAAATTCGAGATCTACTGATGCTTTGAACTGAATTGGTATGTTTATTCCTTTTCCGATTTATACTATACTCGACTTTGATTCGAGTTGAATGATTATTCCTCTCTATTGTTGCTTGAAATCGAATGCCTTTATGAATGCCGATGATGATAGGGTTAAATAAGATTCGAAATTCTAAAATTTCGTTCGTATTTTTTTTGAATTCGTCAATTAATATGCTTGGCCATTCGATTTAACTTGAGTGTTGATGATTGTTCCTGACCGGTTCAATTCGTATATTTTTCTGATTGTTATCACGACTTTGAATTCTTATTTGTTCGACTTCCTTTGCCACCACGGTTTTGGTTCTTTGGTACTTTGAATTTATGTTGACTTCGGCCACTTTGATTTGTGAAACTACTTATTTCCTGCCTTTGAGCTTGACTTGTTCTATAGTGAGTCTGGTTTGGCATTTGTGTTCATTATGTAATTTGCTTTGGATATGAAGCTCACATATGTAGGTGTGTTGAGGCCAAACTTGTTCATCTGCTTGTGCATATGTATATAATTGTTGTGGATATTAGTCTGGGTTGCTCTACACTGCTCTGTCCACTGCCATGTTTCAGTTTACATTTGGTTTTGTACTTTTGTGTTATGAGTCTGTATTGTTCATTCGAGCTGCCATTACATTCACTGTACTGGTTGAGTTCAGTCACACTTCATTTGATGTTGATATCTTTGATCATACTTTCAAGTTGACTGATCTTGGTTTCTTGATGCACTCTTGTTTTATGTATGGTACCGCATCGTGTAGTAGCCTTGCTTGCATATCAGGTTGCTTTACTTTAATTGTTTTTGCATTTGTCTTCATGTTACATCATGTAGTCTTCATTTTATGTTTGGTGCCATCTTGAAGTCTAAAATTAATCCTTGCCTCTGTAGTATCGTGTCTTCGGTTGTAACATGTTCATTAGTCTGCACTTGCATTGGTTGCAGCTCTTTATTATTTGAAACGTGGCTTTGTAATTGTAGTCTGGTTTTGTAATCAGTTGTTTTAGGCACAACTGTGTTCATACTTAAACTGTTTTTGGTGCTCCACTTTGACCAGATTGAAGTTTAGGTCTGGTCCACTCTGTTTTCAATTGAAGCTTGAACAGTATTCTTGAATCTGGTCTTGGTCATTTGATTCGTATGTATATATACGCTAACATAAACATATATGCATTGTGCTGGTATTTACGGTCTTGAGTCATGTCATTCATGTGTACATTAGTTTTGTTGGACTGTTTAGCCTCCGTTGTTGCTGGCTTCATATGTACACTTTCATCTGGATTTGTTTTCGTATTGCATCTGAGTTGAAACCAGTTTATAGCTTGGTTTTGACATTGTGCATATGGCGTGACTTTATTTTTATTGCACTTGAGTTGGACCTAGCTTTTGATTGGGTTTGACCTTGAGTTCACATATCCCTGCAGTTTTGTCAAGTGTATATCGGTGTGCACGGCCTTGTGGCATGTACAGTGGTACATTGTGCATGTCACAAGCTGTTCGTAAATGATGAATTCAAAAATGAATTTGATAACGAACAACCCAAATAACCGAGGCAAATAACATTTTCAAAATACATATTTTATTTTATACTGCAAAAAATATTTCTTTTTCAATTTTACTACGTCAATGTTTATTTTGCTGATAACTCAGATGCTGGATTCAATCTGGAATAGAGTTGAAGATCAAATACGAGTGTATGAGTGAAATGTAGTGATGTGTAAATGTATGTATAGCGAAAAATGTGATATGATTGAAATTGTAATGTAACTGAAATTTGTGTGTGTGTGTATATATATATATATAGTGAGAGCTCAAATTTGTAAAATTCAAAATTGTAATAAATATTTGTTTGAATAAAATATCCGTTTGAATTAAATTTTGTGTTATTTATTTTATTCAACATATTTGTTTAATTATGTGAAAAATAAAATAGTACATTAAAAAGTACAATTAAATGAATATATATATATATATATATGTTTATTATCATCAAACAAAAATCATATACTTGCATATTCAACAATGAAGCCATTGTCTAGGGCAATAAGAGATGGGTGGAAACAAAAAAACATTCAAACTTCTGCTAGCGCCACTCCCTACTTTCCTACGCCACCCCTCTTCCTACCTGCTACCAACTATTGTGAGGTGGCGATGCATTTTTTTGCTTAGACCCTAGAATGATGTCGACGACGATGTGAGTGTAAACATGTAATTAAATTATGGTTATAGTATAATTTATTGAAGTTGAAACAGATGCTTATTTGTTTTTTTATTTGT
Organism: Allium cepa; assembly: GCA_030765085.1. Taxonomy (NCBI): domain Eukaryota; kingdom Viridiplantae; phylum Streptophyta; class Magnoliopsida; order Asparagales; family Amaryllidaceae; genus Allium; species Allium cepa. The sequence goes on along the minus strand of CM060928.1, from coordinate 317,794,648 downwards.
GTTTAATTGTATGGTTATCATATAATTAAATGAGGAAATTATGGAGAAGGACAAACTTTGAAAAAAAAATTAGGCTGAAGAAGATCAAGTTTCATCTTTGGGCTGAAGGACAAAATTTAAAAAAAATTAGGTTGAAGTACAATGCTAGTTATAACTAGCATTATATTCAGTATTTTCACGATATAAAATGCTAGTTATAACTAGCATTATATTCAGTTTGCACTTTACAAATTGCTAGATATAATTAGCATTGTCCTTCAGCCTAACTTTTTTCAAAGTTTGTCCTTCAGCCAAAAATAAAACTTGACGTCCTTCAGCTTAAAATTTATTCAAAACTTGTCCTTGTGCCTATTTTTTACTAATTAAATTATTATACTATACTAACGTAGAAAAATAATTAGCCTATGCCCTAATCTGATTTTCCCTAATTTGACATCGTCTCTATTTGATTACGTCATGTATAGTTTCACATCAAATTGCTACTTAATAATTTATTTTATGCTACTTAAATTATGTTAGTTAGCTATTTAGTAGTTGGTTGTTAAAATAGTTGTTGTTGAAAAATAATTAGTGAAAAGTTTATTTAGGACATTTAAATTATTGCATTATGCAGTATTGATAATGTAAAATTAAAGAATAATGGATCACACAAAGAATTAAATATGAAGAACTAATAAAATTTAAATAATACACAATTAAAAATTGCTATATTACTATTGTGTTATAACTCAATCTGAGATAGTAATCAAAGACAGAATTCTAGATGTCAAAATAGAAAGAAAAAACAACTGAAAGATAAAGAAGTGAAATCATTAGTTGTCTCCATATCAACTTTATTTCAAGCAAGAAATAGCAAATCTCAAACTTAAAATTGAACAAACTAACCAGGAGCCTATAAACGTAAATGTTGAAATAAAAATTGATAATCAACATATTGTAGAAATTATAGAGGAAGGGGATAATGAAAATGTTATTAGTAATTTCAATGGTGAAGATTTTAACGATATAACTACAATTGATCTTGTAAAGGACGTTGATATTAATTACCGTCCAGGATTGCGGGGAAGGATTTGTGGTACCAAAAGAATAATGCTAATTCAACATGGTCCAATTAAGATAATAAAAGAAAATGATGCGTTTCCAAAATGCAAGATTGATAGTAGACACTTTTCTTCTATACACTACATTGGCGGCTATCTACGTAGAGAAGTGCAAGTAAGAAATGTGATGAAGTTTAATGTTTTTGCTATAATCTTTTTAAGCATACACTAATGGTATCACAAGTGGCCGGTGAAGGATGTGATAATTGACACAATATATCAGAGGAGCTAAGAGAGTCATGTGAATTGACTCTAAAACCATTATCCGCAACTCGTTGGGAATGTCACATTGAAGCAACAAGATTTCAATCATCATAGCCGTGAGATGTTTTGGTTGATATTTTAAATAATTCCAAAGATGACGTTGTGATGTGGACTAAAGGATTGTGCCAAAATACTTTGGAAAATTTTGATTTTCTAAATAGCGTTTGGTACAAGATATTAGACAATATTAATTGTGTAAGTGGAATATTTCAACAAAAGGAAATAGATATTGAAGATACATCACAAAAATTAAAGTGTTTGTAGCATTTTTTGAGAAACTTAGATAAGATGGATTTGAATCCACGATAGAGGAGGCTAAAGAAATTACAAATGATGTCGGCATTAATTCTAAATTTTTTGAAAGAGGATTGTATGTAGAAAAAAATAATTTGATAAAGATGTCGTAGAGAATTATAATAGATAAGTACCGGAGGAAAATTTCAGAGTTGCTTATTTTCTATATATAATGGATCAACTTTTAACTTCGCTCAAAGTCTGATTTGAGCAGTTAAACATTATGAAGGAAATTTCGGCTTTTTGTTAAATTTGATGTTCAAAATTGTCGATGACGAAGAAACGAAGGACTATTACATGAATTTAGAAAGATTTTTGACACATGATGAAGAGTAAAATAATTATGGCAAGAAGTTGTTCTGTAAGCTTTGAAAATTAATTGGTATTCTTAATTACTTAAAGTCTTATTGAGATATAAGTGGATTTCCCAATGTTTGGCTTGTTTATCGAATTTTATTGATTATCCTGGCTATGGTTGCTTTTGCGGGAAGAAGCTTTTCAAAAATGAAGTTAATAAAAACATATTTTTGCAACTACTATGTCGCAAGAGAGATTAAGTGAACTCAGCTATGATTTTAATTGAAAATGAGTACTTAGATACGTTTAACTATGAAGAGATAATAGACAAGTTTGTTTTCAAAAATGCAAGAAGAAGCTGCTTTCGTTGATACCTATTGATATGTTGGTATATCAACTTTATATTTAAATTTTTTATATATAAACTAAATGATTTATGTGACCAATAATTTTTAGTCGATGTTAAATATTAAAATAGAATCTTCGTTTTATTTTGCATACACAAATGTATTCTTATTTATTATAGCAGGGTAGTGTATGTACTGAACTAGGAGGTTAAATATGTTTGAGTCGGCCTTGCCGATACATGCCCATAAGCACAAGGTTAGAGGAGGGAGAGGCCTGACGTTGAAGTTCAATAGGTGAGTAGGCTACCAGCTTAAAACGAAGATGTTGATATTGTTAGCATATTGATCCATTTCCTGTTTGAGTTGGGCTTTTTAGCCTTTTTATTGTTTATGTTTTCTATATATATAAACCTATCTCTGTAAGCCTAATGTAATCAATCTTTGTTTGCTCAGCCGTCTTGCTGAATAATATGAATTATCTTTTTCTTCTTATTTTATTTTACAAACATTTTATAAACGTTTACATGGTATCAAAGCCTCGTTCTTGTTTCTGCCTGCTGCCTCGTCGCTGCCTCGTCGCTGTCTTGTCTTCCTGCCTCAACCCGAAACCCTTGCCTGGTATCATCGCCTGCTCCAAACCCTAGCACCCACCGAAACCCTAGCCTATTGTTGATCTTGTCCCAAAAGCCCAGAGCCCCGTCCCCAGCCTGCAGAATCCCGAGACCCCAGCCTGCCCTAGCTGCCGATCTCCCTGACCCAACTGCCAATCTCCCTGCCTAGCTGCCGATCTCCCTGCCGAAACCCTAGAACCCCGAAACCCTAGCCTGCCGATCTCCCAGTCCTGAAACCCTGGCCTGCTGATCAACCTGAAACCCTAGTTCCCCAAAACTCTAGCCCAATTGATACCTGTCTCGACCTGAAGCAGTTGCTGACTTCAAAATATGGCAGGAGGTGATGATTCATTACAGGCTATTAGTGTTCGTTTAGATGGAAAAAACTATTCTTATTGGAGTTATGTCATGAAAAAAATTCTAAAAGGAAAACAGATGTGGGGATATATTTCTGGTGTTATTGTGGCTCCTGAAGCTGCTAATGTTGAATCGATGGAGAAATGAGATATTAACAATTCAAAGATCATCACTTGGATTAATAATTCTGTTGAGAATAAAATTGGTATGCAATTGGCTAAGTATGATACTGCTAAGCAAGTTTGGGACTATTTGGAGCGACTTTTTGTGCGTTCTAACTTTGCCATTCAATATCAATTAGAGGCTGATATTCGGTCATTGTCTCAGAATGATCGAAATATTCAAGATTTTTATTCTGAAATTACTGCTCTTTGGGATCAATTGGCAATGACTGAGGTTGCTGAGCTTAGGTCATTTGCTCCATATATCGCTCGTAGGGAGGAACAACATCTTGTTCAATTGTTGATGGCTCTTCGACCAGAGTACGAGCATTGTTGTGCGTCCATCCTACATCGCACTCCTTTACCTTCTGTTGATTCTGTTCTACATGAATTATTAGCTGAAGAAACTCGCTTGAAGTCTCAAACTGAGAAAGTTGCACAGACTTCTTCTGCATCTGTTTTTGCTACAGGGATTTTACCAATCCCATCTCAACGCAACAAGATAAATATCAAGAATGGTCGTGACTGTAATTATTGTAAACAACCAGGCCATTGGAAGAATCAATGTCCTGAATTATTGGCTCGTCAAAAAAATCAAAGTTTTAAGCCAGGTGATAGATCACAACAGCAACAACGCGGTAGCCAACAACAGTCCCTCTCTACTGCACAAGGACATGGACAGTCACGAGGTAGTTCCCAGCCTAGGACTGCTGCATTGGTACATCCTTCCGGTGAATCAGTTGTGGATTCCTCTATGGACTCTCTTGCAGAACAATTTCAGAAGTTCCTTGCTAGCCAGTCTTTGCCTCAAAACATGACTGCTCCTCAATCTCAACACTTTGCCATGTCAGCTCCCTCCAAATCAGGTTTGAATTCTCCTTTGTGGATTTTGGATTCTGGTGCCTCATATCATATGTCCCATGATTGTTCATCATTTATATCTATGTCTTTTGATTCTTGCTCACCTTCTATTTTGACTGCTGAAGGCACACCTTTGCCATTTACAGGAGTCGGTACAATTCAAACCACACACGTTTCCCTCCCAAATGTTTATTGTATTCCTAAATTAACTATGAACCTTGTGTCGGTCGGACAACTTTGTGATCTTGGATATCTTGTTCAATTTTCTTCTTCCACTTGCTCTGTGCAGGATCCCAACTCCAAGAAATTGATTGGGAAAGGCCGTAGGCAGGGCGGTCTCTATGTTTTGGATGACTTGCACATTCCAAGTCATGCCGCTGCTGCTAGTATTGACCTTTCTTCTTTTCATTTAACTCCATTGTCTTCTAAGTTTTATTTGTGGCATTCTAGACTTGGTCATATTTCAAGCTCTCGTCTTAAATTCCTGTGTAATTCTGGTGTTTTGAGAGATTTACGTTCTCATGATATTTCAGATTGTAGTGGTTGTAAACTTGGAAAATTTTCTGCTTTGCCCTTTAATCAAAGTGTTTCTACTTCCACTGCACCTTTTGACTTAGTTCATTCTGATGTTTGGGGTCCAGCACCCATCCCCACAAAAGGTAGGTGCAGATATTATGTCTCTTTTATCGATGACTATACTCGTTATTGTTGGGTTTATCTGATGAAACGTCGTTCTGATTTATTGATATATACTACCTTTCAAGCATATGTTAAAACACAACACTCTGCTAGTGTTAAATGCTTTCGTCTGATTTAGGGGGGAATACACTAAGGGAGACCTTTCTAACATATTCACGGTTGATGGTACTTTGCATCAGACTTCCTGCACTGATACCCCGCAACAAAATGGTGTTGCTGAAAGAAAACATAGACACATTGTTGAAACTGCCCGTTCTATGATTCTTTCAGCTAGCGTTCCAAAAGAATTTTGGAGAGAAGCTGTTCTCACTTCCGCTTATCTTATTAATAAGATACTGATTTCTCATAACTCTGGTATTTCTCCTCATGCCAAGTTGTTTGGTCAAATTCCTGATTACTCTCACCTAAAAGTGTTTGGTTCCACTTGCTTTGTTCTTCGTCCACACGTAGAACGTACAAAATTATCTTCACGTGTTTCTATATATGTTTTTCTTGGGTATGGTATTGGAAAAAAAGGCTATCTTTGTTATGATCCTTCTTCAAATAAACTATATGTTTCTCGTCATGTTTCCTTTATTGAACATATTCCCTTCTACTCTATTCCAGCTAGTCCTCATAGTATGACTAAGTCTGATCTTATTCACATTGATCCATTTACTGCTGATAACTCCTTTGATTCACCACCTTTATCATTGGTACTCCGTCATCCATACACTCTGTTCCTCCTCCTTCTGCAGGTGACACTTTATTTCCTGCTACTACGACTGTTCAAACACCTCCTGTGATGACTAATCCTGTTCAACCTCACTATCCCACTCGTACACGTAAATCTACTCAATTATCTGATTTTGCTTACTCTTGTTACTCTCGGGCTTTTGCTTCATTTCTTGTTTCCATTGACACTTTCTATAAGCCTTCTTCTTACTCGGAGGCTGTTCGTTCTCCTGTGTGGCAACGTGCTATGTCTGAGGAAATGTCTGCTTTAGACAAAACTGGTACCTGGGATCTTGTATACCTTCCTACTGGGAAGAAAACTATTGGTTGTCGATGGGTGTATAAGATTAAAACCAAGTCAGATGGTTCTATTGAGCGATACGAAGCTCGTTTAGTTGCTAAAGGATTTGCCCAAGAGTATGGCATGGATTATGAGGAAACATTTGCTCCAGTGGCTAAGATGTCATCTGTTCGGGTTCTTATTGCTGCTACGTCCAGTCGTAAGTGTGACATCTCTTAAATGGATGTTAAAAATGCTTTTCTTAATGGAGATCTTAAGGAAGAAGTTTATATGGTTGCTCCACCTGGTGTTTCTCATGCTCCAGGTCAGGTTTGTAGGCTTAAGAAAGCTCTACATGGCCTTAAGCAAGCACCACGTGCTTGGTATGAGAGATTTACGAACGTAGTTACATCACTTGGTTTTACCTCTAGTCCTCATGATTCAACACTTTTTGTCAGATTGACTTCTGCAGGCCGTATTCATCTTTTACTATATGTAGATGATATGATCATTACAGGTGATGGCAATAATGGTATTGTGAGTATTAAAGCCACATTGTCTCGTTGTTTTGATATGAAGGATTTGGGTCATCTACGTTATTTTTTAGGGATTGAAATAGCTTCCTCAGAAAAAGGCTATCTTTTTTCCCAGTCCAAATACACCACTGACATTATTCACGTGCTGGTCTTACTGATATACGTCATGTTGATTCACCACTTGAGGTAAATGCCCGATATACTCCGACCGATGGGAGTCCTCTTTCTGATCCCACTTTATATCGTTCTATTGTTGGTTTCCTTGTATATCTGACCATCACTCGTCCAGATATCGCCTATGCTGTTCACATTGTTAGTCAGTTCGTATCTTCCCCTACATCTGTTCGTTGGGCTGCGTGCACATTCTTCGTTACTTGCAAGGAACACTTTATCAGAGTCTTTTGTTCCCATCGACCTCATCTTTGGAGCTTCGTGCCTTCTCTGATGCAGATTGGGCTGGTGACTCAACGGATAGAAAATTCACAACTGGCTTTTGTATATTTTTAGGTGATTCCCTTATTTCATGGAAGAGCAAGAAACAGGATGTTGTTTCCCGTTCTTCTACTGAGGCAGAGAATCGTGCTATGGCCTCCACTACATCTGAGATTATTTGGTTACGTTGGCTGTTGGAGAATATGGGTGTTTCGATTTCTTCTCCCACTCCTATGTATTGTGACAATAAGGGCGCTATTCAAATTGCTCACAATACTGTTTTTCATGAGCTCATCAAACATATTGAGATTGACTGTCATTTCACTCGGTATCACTTGCTGCATGGAACTATTTCTCTGCCTTTTACTTCGTCATCGACGCAACTTGCTGATTTCTTCACGAAGGCTCACACTATTGAACGTCATAGATTTTTCATTGGCAAACTCTCGATGCTTCTTGCCGTACTATCGCGTGTTTGAGGGCGGATGTTAGCATATTGATCCATTTCCTGTCTGGGTTGGGCTTTTTAGCCTTTTTATTGTTTATGTTTTCTATATATATATAAACCTATCTCTGTAACCCTAATGTAATCAATCTTTGTTTGCTCAGCCGTCTTGCTGAATAATATGAATTATCTTTTTCTTCTTATTTGATTTTACAAACGTTTACCGATATTAAAGTGTATATAATAATTTTTGATACATTGTGACGCTAGCTATGGGGCTTAGTTTTAGTTGATATCCTTATATTTGGTCTACTTAAAGTTCAACAATGGAAGAAAAAAGAAAAGAAAAGAACGAGGTCTTGGTACAACCATATAAATTGAACTAATATTAAATCCTACAAAATAAAATAAAATTATAGCATATATATATAATAGGTACCATATAGCATATATCCTTATATTTGAAACTTTTGTTATTTTTGTTGAGAATATATTTTCTAGAACCTCACAGGTTTTTTCTATCTTCGTTCGTTTTTTAATATGATTTTAAACATGGAAGAGGGTTTCATTCTATGAATTGAAACACGAAAAAAGTACAAGTAAGAACCATCCGTTTATTTGTCATATAAACCCCTCTAGAAAGCAACACATATCCACAATTGTTTGTATTCAATGGGTCATCGAAGAATCAAGCCATCATCAATTAGTGTTAACTGTGAATGTTGGCATAAAAGATACAATAACGATTGATTTGTATACTGAGTTAATGGTACAGATAAACGATATTTTTCTTTATGAATCACTGTACGAAACACACATTTTCCATATAGATATACACCATGAAACATTATGAAAAAAAGTGTCATATGAAACAAAAAATATACTTTTCAAACATTCTGCTTTAGAAAACCGCAGAAGATGATATTCTGATCTGAAAAACGTGTCATCAAGTTAAACTGTACATATAATCCATGTCCTCATACTAAATTTGGCCAATTCTATATTACCAACTTCTGCTGTCTAACATCAGAACACGAAAACAAAAAAGATAAGTTGGTACATGGGATCCAAAAGGAGTGAAAAAAATAAATATCATTAGGTGATGGACAGAGACCACAGAGCAAACACGTATTTGTTCGCATCCTCCCTTTTCTCTGGCTATTCGTTGTTTTTTAAGGACAATTTCATGACTAGGCGGATAACCGAGATGAATAAGCGACAGCCATACGAAAAAGCTATGTTTCAACATGGCCCATGTTCGGCTCGTTTTTAAGCCCCATTCTTGGTTATCATGATACACAGACCAACCGGCCGCTAACACCTCATCTCCAACTTAAAGAAAAAATTAGTATCATTTTCTTTTCCTGAAAATATACAATCTCTCAAGCATTGTGATCGCATGTATAAAAATTCAAAAAAGAGCCAATGCATTAGAACAACCAATTACTTCCATTTTGGATTAATTTGTAATAAACATAAAACTAAACATTTATCAAAAGTACACTAATTTATCAAAAACGTCCGGCTTCGATTAATCTCCGACCAATCGTCACATAGGCGATAATCTTTACTTTAGACTTGTCGTATTGCGTCCGTTTAACGATTTTTACATTTTTTGGTTGAAACTATGTATTTTAAAACCTAAAAATTACTCATGATTCAGTCTAGATTTAGCTGATTAATAACATTTTTAACTCCTTTATGTTTTTTCGTTGGATTTTTCAAATAAGATTTATATGGTATTTTTCACCATTTATACCCAACTAATGATCTCCGGATTCGGGCCAAGTTCAACTTTTGTTGGGCCGGTGGTTGGTACAGTTTAGTTTGCTTTTTTTAAATAAGAGCAATGCCCTACCGAGGAGAGCATTTAAATTTAGTTAAATATAACAAAGGTAAGGAATAAAAATGGTTCAGATAAGGTCCCAAACAACCACAGCCCACGCAGAGGAAAAAAGGCAACAAAATCAGCAAACGACTGATCATAACATGATGGACTGTAATGAACAAATAAATAGACACATAAGCATTACGAAACTTGTGGGATGAGCTGGTTGCACAATCAAGATCAGAGCAGCAAATCATATCTTATCCAGTACATATGCTTTTGTGAGAAGCGGCATAGTCTTCAAGAAGTTCATATTGACTAAGAATATCCTATACAAAAATAATTGCACCATAATAACTTAAAAACTACCCATTATGAAGGCAACAATGATGGAAAGATGATGAGCTCTAGTGATGTATCCTTGTGCATAGTCCTGAATCCTGATAATATATTGCCTAGTGTCATAAATTGAGGATTCACAGCAACCAAGCAATGAATAATCTGTTTTGGAAAACCCATTTAAGGCAATGGTTGTTCAAAGCAAAATCACGTATGGTCAAGTAATAGTGAACAACAAGCATTTGATCAGAGAAATGCTGAACAAATTATTCAATTAGGTGAGCAGATTTAGTGTAGACTTAGCACGGAACCTGTGCAGAACTCTGGAATGTGCATGGTTTGAGTATGAAATGATACTCAACATGGTAGAGAACGTGTGAAATTGAATAGGAGTGCATGTAGGACTGAACAGAAGCGTTGGCTGAAGTATATGACTGACTGGCTGAGGAAAAAACTGGCTGAAGTTAAATATCGTAGACTAAAATGACATTGTCTCGGTATTGAGTAAAAGCAGCAGCTGCCTTCGAAGCTGAATTGCAGAGAAAGTTGTCAGCTAAAATGCTACAAACCAGTTGCAACTTGCAGCCAAGGCTCAGAGAATAACTACTAATAGACTCAGGTGGTGAAAGTTAAGCACTTCAGTCTATGATGAAATGCAGCTATCGAACTGACACGAATTTTGCTCTGGGATGAGCTGAACATTTGATTGAACTCTGAGTAGATTCTGTTTGAACAATGAAGTCTGGAATAAAATATGCAAGGAGAAGAGAATAGAAGCTGCAGGATGAATGGCAAGCAAAAAATGCAGGACATCAAACATGTGGGCAGTGGCAGATAGGCAGGCAGGAGCAACCGTGGAGTATGGTGATTAAGGTACAAACAAAATGACTGAATTCTGAAGCGGTGCAGAGCAGTCCTAAAATGGAGTTGTTGCTGTAACAAAGGCTGAATTCTAAGGTTGTTATGAATCTTGCTGCAGTGCTGAAGTCAAGGGTGACTGAATTTGTGTACGGTTATATGTCCGTAAAGTTGACATTGCATCCATGCTCAATGCGGGATGAGAAGTACCCACTAATGTGTATAAGTTATGGATACAATGTTTTTGCACATGCTTCTGGTCTATATTACCCATCCAATACAAATGTGCTAGCTAGACAATATAAAGCAACATGAAATCAATATTTCTACTATTATCTTTAAAAATATATTGATTTCTTTCGGTCGATAAGCACATACTGGTGATAGTGTATACTGTATCAATAACACGCCTTTGTGCGTAATAATAGCTAAATCTAATAGCGTCGTAATCAACAGGTAATGCGCAATTTTGAGTTTGCTGAATACGTAGTAAGTTAATAATAGCAAATTCTATTTCAACCCGAATATTTACTTAATAACCCTCTAAAGATTAAAAAAGTCTGTAGATTCAAAAAATAACTTTGTAACCCCTACCATTTCCAGAATCAAGCTTTCCACTAAGCAAAACGTGAAAAATTGAATTTTTTCTTCACTGATTTAGAAACCAGGGTTAGAATTTTTCTTTTTACTGTTTTAGGAACTTAGTGGTGAAAAATTAAATTTTTTCTTAATAAAGTCCGTAAACCCAAAAAATAACTTAATAGTGAAAAATTGATTTTTTCTTCACTGATTTAAAAAACAATTCATATTTTCTTCAGAACTACAATTAAAAAAGTATGTAAACCCAAAATATAACTTATTAGTGAAAAATTAAATTTGTTCTTTCACTGATTTAGAAACTAGGATTTATAAAAAGCGGTGGTTTAGACAGTAAGAAGCTTACGTAAGAAGATAATAATATTGACAAGAAAGAAAGTACGCAGCTTTCTAAGAGTATTTTAGTTCTTAGAATTTTATTTATTTCAGAAGGGTTACTAAATAATTATTCGTGTTGAAATAGAATTTGCCTTTAATAATATATTATGTGTATTGATATTGGTAGCAAACAAGTTTTAATGTTTCAAAAAATGACATGCAGAAATGAGACATCGTTGGTAATGTTATTTGATGTGTGAAATTTAGTAATACAACCATGTTTAGTTTATCATGCGCATGATTCAATTATATATTTTCGCTTAAGGGGGCACAGGTGTTTTCTAGAGAAATTGAAATATTTCAAGTTAATTTCCGAAAAGAATAGGAAATTGTACATTAATTTTGAAATGTGTTTCTTTTTATCAGTCCAAGCCCATTCCAAAGTATCTTGTTGGGTATCCATGTTTACATGTTCCATCCTTATCATAAACGAGTGAGATTGTCTTAGAGAATTTCTTATAATGTCTTGTTAAAACTAAAAACTAAATTCAGAGCCTTCATGAGGTGAAAATAAGTCAGTGATAAGACCATTTTTATTTCAAGATACAAGATAAAGGTATATTTCCTGTTTCAAATCAATTACGTCCATGGATCATGCCAAAATGAAGTTTTACCTACCGATTGTTTTACGTGGCTAAGAACTAGTCAGAAATGAGAAATAATTTGCCACATCCATCGAAAAGAATGAAATATAGTGTTATGGAGCCATTAAAAATATAGTTCACAACGATTTTTTTTTTTTTTGGTGTAGCCTTTTTATCATCTAAAAATTGCCAAAAACACTTACATATCATGTCTTTGTTTAAGTTTTTCGAATTTAGTATTCATAATCCTACTTAATTTTTTCGATTTACAGGCTTGATTCCAATTAACCAAGCAGTTTAAAGCAGAGCGTTCATTTTCCCTCCTCCAAATGAAATCGATTCCCTTAAACATGGAATTTATAATAGAAATGCAAATTCATGGGAATCGATGAAAGCACCTAGTTGATAAGAGTAGTTCTTCCTAATCTCGAAAGATAATTACCCTTCCATTGACCTTGTTTATAATGAGGTACCAATCTCCCTTTTTTGGTTACGTTGGTCAAGCCGAAATTCCTTGGGTTTTTAATGGGAATTTCATTTTATTACAATTTAAGATATTCACCACTTCTTTTGTAATGTTCCGATTAAGAATCAAAACTATAACCAAGTACGTAGTCCTGAAAAAAGTTTGAAGTTATATAAAATTAGTTTTAACTAGACGATAGGAGGAGGTAAGTGTTTGCGTCAAAAATGGCCACAAACACCCAAAGTCGTATGAACTAGTCGTTTTTATGTTGTTTTCAGTGATTTGCGTGATTTATGCAAATATATAAAAAGCATGGACTAAACTGTAAAAGACACACAGATTTATAGTGGTTCGGGCAGAACGTGCCTACGTCCACTTTATATGTTATTCTACTTTTTTCTTCAGATTACAAGTACAAAGCTTTGATTACAAGTATCTAAAGTTGTTTGAAAGTTCCTTCCAGACTTGAGCTCTCAAACTTGTCTGCCATTGTTGTACCCCTGCCCCTCTATTTATAGAGTGAGGCTGGAGGCAGGGGTCCTGCATGTTTATAGCTGCTGATGGGCCTGGGCTGATGCAATCTGGACTGGCACATCTGGTTTGGCGGAGCTTGGTCCGGTCGTGCTTGGAGAGAGGGATGGAGAAGCCTTGGTTCGGTGGTACTGGCAGTGAGGTGGTTCAGTGGTAGGAGTGTGGATGTGGGTTCTGGTCCGGCTATGCAGGGTGTGGTGTTGGACTGGTGGAGTTTGGACCGGCGATGGATGGTTCGGTGGAGGTGATTCGATGGCGGTGAGGTTGGTTCGGCTATGTGGGGAAAGATGTTGTGGACCGGCATTACTTGGAGATGGTGTGGTTCGGTGTGGGTACTATCGAATGAGCCTTCATGAATGCCGAATGCCGAATGAGCCTTCATGAATACCGAATGCCGAATGAGCCTTAATATCTGAGAATGCCGAATGAACCATGGGGAGTTCGAATGCCGAACGAACTCATACGCTTGAACTCCCAGATGAAACCGAGGGGTTTTAAGTACCGGATGACACTTATTACTGGATGAACTCGGGGATTGTAGTGTCGAACGAACTTTTGCCTTGCTTTACTGAATGAACCTTTGCACTTGAATCATGAGTGAAATCCCAGACTTATATATGCTTCCTTGCTTCTTCTTGTTCCGGCCGTGGTGGAAACGCACACAACATTGATATTCCGGTTTTGTCCAAAAAATGGGATAACACTTTGCCCCCCAAAACATGTCTTGCGGTAGGAAGGCGTGTTTTGTAATGCCATGAGCTGGATGTTCATATCCTGTTGATGTCCCTGCGGTAGAAAGGCGTGTTTTGTAATGCCATGAGCTGGATGTTCATATCCTGTTGACAACCTGTAAAGAGCTTGATATTTTATATGGCCCCAAATGACGACCGTTCGGGATCGAGCTATTTGGGATGAAGCGCGGCCGTTCATGGTCAAGCGCCTAACTTCAAATGACGACTGTTCGCGGTCGAGTCATTTGAGGTGAAGTGCGACCGTGCGCGGTCAAGCGCGTAAATCCATGCGTCGATCGCTCGGGATCGAGTCATCTTCGGTGAAATGTGATCGTTCAAGGTCAAGCGCTCAACTTCAAATGACGACCGTTCGGGATCGAGTCATTCGAGGTAAAATGCGACAGTGCGCAGTCAAGTGCGTAAATCCATGTATCGATCGTTCGGGATCGAGTCATCTGTGGTGAAATGTGACCGTTCAAGGTCAAGCGCTCAACTTCAAATGACGACCGTTCGGGATCGAGTCATTCGAGGTAAAGTGCGACAGTGCGCGGTCAAGTGGTGGGCCTCAAATGACGACCGTTCGCGATCGAGCCATTTGTGGTAAGGTGAGTTGTGCCGTTCGAGGCGAGTTTGTGACTGTTCGAAGTCGAGTGCCGTTCGAGGCGAATTGTGGCTGTTCGTAGTCGGGTGCCGTTCGAGGCGAATTGTGACTGTTCGAAGTCGGGTGCCGTTCGAGGCGAATTGTGACTGTTCGAAGTCGGGTGCCGTTCGAGGCGAGTTGTGACCGTTCGCGATCGGGTGCCGTTCGAGGCGAATTATGTGTGCCCGGGGGGGACTTAATATTATCAGTGCCGGAGTTATTGTTTGGGGGAGTTTCCGAATCAAAGACTTCGGCAGTTCGCTGCCATGCAAGAGGTGCTCGTGGACCGTTCGCGATCCACGGGCATACAAGTATTTTTTCCATAGAATTGTAGTTGTTAAAGAAATAATCATATGAATCCTACAGCAGAAAATGTCCAAACAGGAAGAATTCAAATGTTCAAATCAAAATCAAAGCAAAAAGCAGAATGAAGATGTCAAAGCGTAAACTCTTACTATAACGCGGCTGGTAGTCATTCAGAGCATGCCTATGGATCGTGCACGATCGCTCACATGTGTAAATGATCTAACCGTGTTAGCGAGAGATTTACAACTTGTTCATCGTTATTTTAATCAAGCAATCAATGGATAATCAAACGGTGCCCCGATCCAGGGTCACCTCTTGCCGATGTAGACGGTGGTCGCTCTGGCTCCACTGCTGGAGTTCGCCTCCTCACATACTGAAGGAGCATACCGTTCCTGATATGCCCTTCCACCTCGTCCTTCAAATGCCTACAATCATTAGTGTTATGACCGTATAATTCATGGAATACACAAAATTTATCTGATTTTTTTTCGTCAGAGGTTGGATCCCTTCGCATTGGTCTACGATACGGAACCTGCCCCTTGGTATCCTGATAAATCCGTTCCAGACTCTCATTCAGCTCAGTGTGAGTGATGAATCGCGGCTCTCTCCTTTGCCGCTTTGACCTGTCATCATTATCCTCAGCCTTTCTCTTTCCTTTGCTAGTCTCCACATCCTTTCCAGGTGGGTTTCCGCTCTTGATTGCGTAAACGTCATCTTCTTCCTCTCTTTCTGCACTAGCATCTTCCAAACGCAGAAACTTTTCAGCCTCATGATAGAACTCTCCCAGATTCATAGGCGGGTCCTTGGTTAATGAATTCTTGAACTCTGTGCTATCAGCTATTCCAGATACAGCCGCCATCATGACCATAGATGGATCTGGTCGATCAACTGATGCTGCCGTCGCATTAAATCGCGTTAGAAAGCTCCTCAAAGTCTCTCCAGTTTTCTGCTTCAAGGTTGCCAAAATCATCACATTCTTGGGTCTTGCAATATGAACCCTGAATTGCCTCATGAATCTCTCAGTTAAATCTGCCCACGTTCCTATGGAGCCGCTCTCCAGTTGCCTAAACCATAACGCTGCAATGTCCGTCAAATACAGTGGAAAGCATCGGGCCATGACCTCCTGTGATGCCCTCAGCACTTCCATGTGCCTCATATACTTAGTAAGATGGACCGCAGGGTCTGTCCTCCCATCGTACATCTCTACTGATGGTAGTTTGAATTCTGGTGGGTTCCTAGCCATCCTAATTGCAGAAGAAAAAGGATTCATGTTTACATCTTCCAAGTCTTTGTTTACCAAACCGCCTCTCATAGCTCTTCTAACCATCTCTGTCAATCTGTCATCGTCTCCGAGATGCAATCTTCGTTCATCACTTTCAACCTGCCCCCCGAGTTCACGAGGGAACTCTGGGATTTGCCCCCCTTGACTGAGCGTTCACTCCTCTATTTCCACCAGGTTGTTCGGATGCCCCCGTCTCTCTTCCCGGGATCGGATTACCATGCTTTGCATGAGTGCCCCCTAGCTCTGGTGCTACGCCAGATGGTCCTGCTCCGTTCTGAACTCCAGTTGCTCCTTGGTTTTGTGCTCCAAGTTGTCCAATTTGCTGAAGCAAGTTCTGGATCATCTCTTATTGTCTCCTCATCATAGCCTCCATCTCATCCCTGGTGATGAAGGCTGAAGCTTGGTTTGCTCCTGAGGAAGCCTCTTGACTCCCCTCCTGTTGACTCTACTCTGGCCTTGGCCTTTTGCTTGATTGTCTCGCCATGACTCTTCCAATCTGAATCTCTAAACTCTCAAATTCAACTTCCAAGCGGTAGGTCCCTGAGTTCAGCTCTCAGTGAAAGCACCAAAATGTTTGCGCCAAAAATGGCCACAAACACCCAAAGTCGTATGAACTAGTCGATTTTATGTTGTTTTCAGTGATTTGGGTGATTTATGCAAATATATAAAAAGCAGGGACTAAACTGTAAAAGACACACAGATTTATAGTGGTTCGGCCAAAACGTGCCTACGTCCACTTTATATGTTATTCTACTTTTTTCTTCAGATTACAAGTACAAAGCTTTGATTACAAGTATCTAAAGTTGTTTGAAAGTTCCTTCCAGGCTTGAGCTCTCAAACTTGTCTGCCATTGTTGTACCCCTGCCCCTCTATTTATATAGTGAGGCTGGGGGCAGGGGTCCTGCATGTTTATAGCTGCTGATGGGCCTGGGCTGATGCAATCTGGACTGGCACATCTGGTTCGGCGAAGCTTGGTTCGGTCGTGCTTGGAGAGAGGGATGGAGAAGCCTTGGTTCGGTGGTACTGGAAGTGAGGTGGTTCGGTGGTAGGAGTGTGGATGTGGGTTCTGGTCCGGCTATGCAGGGTGTGGTGTTGGACTGGTGGAGTTTGGACCGGCGATGGATGGTTCGGTGGAGGTGATTCGATGGCGGTGAGGTTGGTTCGGCTATGTGGGGAAAGATGTTGTGGACCGACATTACTTGGAGATGGTGTGGTTCGGTGTGGGTACTATCGAATGAGCCTTCATGAATGCCGAATGCCGAATGAGCCTTCATGAATACCGAATGCCGAATGAGCCTTAATATCTGAGAATGCCGAATGAACCATGGGGAGTTCGAATGCCGAACGAACTCATACGCTTGAACTCCCAGATGAAACCGAGGGGTTTTAAGTACCGGATGACACTTATTACTGGATGAACTCGGGGAGTGTAGTGTCGAACGAACTCTTGCCTTGCTTTACTGAATGAACCTTTGCACTTGAATCATGAGTGAAATCCCAGACTTATATATGCTTGCTTGCTTCTTCTTGTTCCAGTCGTGGTGGAAACGCACACAACATTGATATTCCGGTTTTGTCCAAAAAATGGGATAACAGTAAGTGTGAACAAAAGATAAGAGTATCGTCGGCATAACGAACATAAGATATACACCCAAAACAATGTCATTCCCATGTCTAAGAAGGATATTGTTATTTATTGCAAGTTTAGTCTAGTGCTTCTATGGACTAATTTGCCCAATTGATGTAACTCAGAGCTGCAACCATGTACGCTTGCCAATGAATAGTTAGTCATTAACTCCTCCGTGGAATATGCAACTGATAGTGGAATCATGTCCCTACCTTGGTTGTAGTAAAGATTTGAATAAATTGAGGTATGGAAATTATCATCGATTGGTTTGACATTATGGATTTCCCTCTTTACAAACTCTAGAACACTTTTGCTGAAACAAGTGTGTTGAGTAGCCGCAAGGCATAATTTGATGTCTGGATCTAAAAGAGAAACATCTCAATGAGAATAGGTTAATGCTTGAAATCTGTTCTTCGTAGATATATAATTATTGAATTGGTTTTCCTTCGCCATAAATGACACATCTTCATGCTCATTATTTTTTCCAACTTCCTACTTTGTTTGATTTGTCAGCACCACCTTGTTCATCCATGGTATCCCATTTACAAAGTTTGATCTCTACCCTCTACCCGACCAGTATCGGTTTTCCATGCATCCTTTTTCGACAAGCTACCACTAGATCTCATTTCCTTTGCCTCAGATGAAATATCATTGAATATATTAAAAGGTCCATCTAATTGATTAGGAAGGGGTTGAGATGCCAACGATAGGAGCGAGGTTTGAATATGAATTATGAGAGTCATAATCGCTCACAAAAAGAGAATTTCTTGTCGATCAAGTTGGATCTAGAAGCTTTGGAAGATCGTCGCGGCGGCCATGTTTGCTTCACCTTCCAAAATTTTTGCCTGTGACTAAAATTTCTGCAATGGAAACATCTTACTAGATCCCGTGAAAAACATGTGGATGGAATCCCCATATCGAAAAGAAGGTTGAGCTATGTTCGACGTTGGATCCAAGGAATGCAAAATGATGATGATTTAGGTACTGTTCGCCGTCAAATTACACGTGTGACCAACATGTTGGAAGCTCCAACGGTCCATTCCTCTGGCTCATTGTGGCGGAAGCTGGAATTGATGTATCCCATTGATTTATTTTCTCCTCCCCTTCTTCCTTTCATTTCTCTCTTTTTTTTTTCACCATATTTGTTGTTCAACCATCAATGGTTGATTCACACAAAAATTTCGATTACGAAGATGTGCATTGTTTTTAATTTCTATCATTGAAGTTTAAATATGGAAATTGAGAGAGCCTTTGGAGTATAAAAGAAAAAGTTTAACATTTTAGAGAATATGCCAACATACTCATTTGAAATCAAATAAAAGTTGTCGTTGCTACAATGATTATACGCAATTTTATACAAAAATAGAATGGTGGTGATCCAGGCTTCATAGCTTATGATGATGATCTCGATCTGATGCAGCGCAATCTACCAACTCAATGGAATTGAGTCGTTTAGGTCGCTCACGACCTAGTGAAGGTCGCTTGCAAGGGAACACATCAGACACCAATGCATTCAAGCGACCTAGTAATGCCAAGATAGGTCGCGAACCACCTACTGAAACAGCGCATCATGGTTCACATGTTTTAAGTTGCCAACAACCTAGTGGGTTACGACCTAGCGACCTAAGCCTTGGATCGCGCTTACCGGTAGGTCACTCAAAGTTAGGTCGCAGAAAAGATATCTCTGAAGCTTAAGTCGCTGATTTGTTAGGTCGCTTAGATCTTATACCGTGTTTGTTTAGGTCGCATGGGTTGATAAGTCGTTTGTATGATGTTAACTCGTTTGTTGTTGAATCGTTAAGTCGCTTGATATGTTGTATTTGTTTTTTCTTAAGCTACGTGTTGAGTCGCGTACTGTTAGGTCGTTAACGACCTAAGTTAGGTCGTAGGTCGCAGATATGTTATGTCGTGAAGGCTTTGTGATGTAAGTGTTCTGTTGTAACCCTATAAATAGGGATGTTGGGTCATTTGTAAACTTGGTTGATTTTGAAATAAACTTTGTTTGAGTGCTTTGTGCCTCTTGAAATTGGAAGTTGAGTATGAGCTCCTTTCTCCATTTGCGGTATTCGAGTGCGCTCGAATCAACGGATTTAAAGCGGATTCACGGAATCTCGTGTGCGAGATCAACGTAGAAGAATCATAGATCTTTTAACACGGTATCGTGCGCGACCAACGTGTTGGAGATAGCTAGAATTCGGTATCTTTTGGAGATCAACGAATTTGGGTATTCGGTATCTTTCAATCCATCGATTTATATTGTTTCATCTAATCGTTTCTTCGATTAGTTTGACACGAAATCTTCATTTCGTCGTCATCCGTTATTATCCGCTGCGTCAGTTTGGTATTAGAGCTTGACTTAGCCAATCATAGCTAAGCCGAGTCCTTGGAGCCAAAGAGAAGAGTTTGAAGAGTAGAGCCGAGCTTGTTCAAGTTTGTGGGAGATTTGTTCAAGCCGAGAACAAGTAGAGAAGGTAGATCCGAGCTATAAGTGGAGGCATGTATCACTTGTGTAGATCAAGGCCGAAAGTCAGTTGGTATCAGTTCAGTTGAAGATTAAGCCGAGTTGTTGAAGATTATTTGATTCAATCATGCCGCCAAGAAGAGCTAATCGTCAACAAAATGTTGAAGTGTTGTATAGAAGAGAAGAAGCTGAGCAAACAGAACAACGCATCAATGAAAAGTTTGATGAAGGTATTGGAAAGTTAGAGAAATTGATGAATGATTTGAATCAAAGTCAAAGGAGAAGGTCGCCAATCTCGAACCATGGAGGAAACAGTGTTTCGCCATCGGTTACGGAAGTAAGAAGGGTGTTGCCACAATCTTATCGAGAAAGAAGAGAATCATCAGTTTCATTGAGACGAGAACATCACGAGTATAGAAATGAAGAGAGAAGAACTCCACGGGAGTTTGGAGATGAGCCATATCCTGATGCTGAAAGGCATAGTAGAAGAGATATGTATGATCGAAGAGAAGTTGATGGTCGAGATCGATATAGACGTACATTTGATTTTGATGAAGATGGTGATAGATATAGTTCATTATCGAGATCGAGACCAAGTACGAAATCACTATCGGGAGGCAGAAGATGATCGTAAATGGGAGTCGGGGATGAAGACTGAAATTCCAGAATTCAAAGGTGGAATGATTGCGGAAGAATTTCTGGATTGGTTATCTAATGTTGAAGAAATTTTTGACTTCAAAGAAGTTCCTGAGCATTGAAGAGTTAAGTTAGTTGCTACTCGTTTGAGAGGGAGAGCTATGGTATGGTGGCAGCAAACTAAACTTACACGGGAGAGAATGGGGAAGTCAAAGATTGAATCATGAGAGAAGATGAAGAAGTTGATGAAGGCTACTTTCTTACCGTATAATTATCAATCTCTTATGTATCAGCGATTGCAGAACTTGAGACAGGGAACAAAGTCAGTGGATGTTATGCGGATGAATTTTATCAATTGATTGCCAGAAATGATATCATGGAGACAGAGGAATAGCTGACCGCTAGATTTGTTGGAGGGTTGAGAATGCAGATTCAAGATATGGTGAATATGTTTGATCCTAGATCTGTTGCTGAAGCACACCAAAAAGCTCTAGCTTGGGAGAAACAAGGCAGAAGAGGTGGTGGTGTGTTTACAAATTCCAACAATCAAGTGAAAGGGGCTAGTAGCAATGCGAATGTTTCCAAGGCTGTTAATAAACCAGTTGTCAATGAAGTTGCTCAGACCAAGGTCAATAGTAGTATCAAATGCTTTAATTGCCAGGAGTTTGGTCATAAAAGCAATGAATGTCCGAAGCCGAAGAAGCGAGCGATGATTGCTGAGGTGGAAGATGAGGATGCAGAAGTAGAATGTTCTAATTCACCACAAGTTGAGGAGGAAGAATTATTGTCGGGAGACGAGGGACGTAATTTGATGATGAGGAGATCTTGTTTGACACCAAAGCAAGATGATGATTCAAGTTGGTTGAGGAGTAACATCTTTCAGTCAACGTGTACTATCTTAGGAAGGGTGTGCAAGTTTGTTATTGACGCGGGAAGTTGTGACAATATCATTTCTACAGAGGCTGTAAAGAAGTTGGAATTAAAGACTGAGAAGCATCCTAAACCTTACAAGTTAGCTTGGTTGAGGAAAGGTGGAGAAGTGAAGGTTAATCGAAGAGCTTGTGTAAATTTTTCGATTGGGAAGAAATATAAAGATGAAATTTGGTGTGATGTTGTGGATATGGATGTATATCATCTATTATTGGGAGACCGTGGCAGTATGATAGAGCTGTGCAACATGATGGTTGTACCAACAGCTACAGTTTCATGTTCGAGGGCGCTAAAATCACTTTGGTTCCTAAGAAACGACAACAAGAAGAAAGCAAGTTGGTGGAGATTGAAGAGCTGAAAACTTTGCTATCTTTGAAGGAGTTTGTTAAGGAAGTGGAAGATGAGCCTGAAGTATTTTTATTGATCGGACATGAAAGTAGTGAGGAGGTTGAAATTCTAGAGGAAGTCAAACCAGTATTGGAAGAATTCAGAGATGTGTTTCCTGAAGAGTTGCCAAAGGAGTTACCACCATTGAGAGATATTCAGCATTAGATTGATCTTGTGCCGGGGGCGGTATTACCTCACAGGCCACATTACAGGATGAGTCCTAAGGAGCTTGAGGAACTGAGAAGGCAGGTGGAGGAGTTGTTAGAACATGAGCGTGTTCAGGAGAGCTTGAGTCCTTGCGCAGTGCCAGCCTTATTGGTACCAAAGAAGGTTGATTCGTAGAGGATATGTACGGACAGTCGGACTCTAAAAAAGATCATTGTGAGATACAGGTTTCCTATGCCGAGGTTCGATGATTTGATTGATCAATTGAGTGGAGCTGTTGTGTTCTCAAAGATTAACTTGAAGAGTGGATACCATTAGATTCGTATTAGACCGGGTGATGAGTGGAAGACTGCTTTTAAAACTAGGGAAGGTCTATACGAATGGCTGGTTATGCCGTTTGGCTTGTCAAATGCTCCTAGTACTTTTATGAGAGTGATGAAGCAGATTTTCAGACCATTTATTGGGAAGTTCGTAGTAGTGTACTTTGACGATATTTTGATCTATAGTGGGAGTATGGAAGAGCATATCCAGCATTTGCGAGAAGTGCTGTGTATTCTACGACAGGAGCAATTCTATTCAGCAGCGAAGAAGTGCGTGTTCATGACGTACAGTGTTTTGTTTTTGGGGTATGTTCTGTCAAAGGAGGGTATTCAAGTGGATGAAAGCAAAGTGAAAGCTGTCAGAAGTTGGCCACAACCCAAGACAATTACTGAAGTGAGGAGCTTTCATGGGCTAGCGTTATTCTATCGAAGGTATATTCCACATTTCAGTAGCGTGATGGCACCAGTTACTGATTGTATGAAGGGGAAGCAATTTTCATAGACAGAGGAAGCAGGATTTGCTTTTGAACGAATCAAGGAACTTTTGACGACCGCACCAATTCTAATTTTTCCGGATTTTCATTCGTTGTTTGAGTTACATACTGATGCGTCGAAGGTTGGGATTGGAGGGGTGTTGAGTCAGAAGGGACGTCCTATTGCTTATTTCAGTGAGAAGCTTTCGGGAGCAAAGATGAGATACAATACATATGATGTGGAATTTTATGCTATTGTGCAAGCCGTGAAACACTGGAGACATTACTTGTTTCACAAGGAGTTCGTGTTATATACTGATCATGAGGCGTTGAAATACTTGCAAGGGCAGGACAAGATAGCAGCTAGGCATGCATCGTGGGTTGCATACTTGCAGCAATTTACATTTGTAGTGAAACATAAGTCGGGAATTACGAATCGCGTGGCGGATGCATTAAGTAGAAGGAATCATTTGTTGACTACAATGAAAGTTGAAGTGACCAGGTTTTATGTTTTTCCAGAATTGCTTGTGGATGATCCTTACTTTGCTAAGGTTATGGATGAAGTCACAAAGGGGAAGATGGATGAGTATATTTTGGTGGATGGTTTTCTGTTCAAGGGAAATCAATTATGTATACCCGAGGGAAGTTTATGAATGAAGATTGTAAAGGAGTTACATGAAGAAGGTCATGTAGGTAGAGATCGTACATTGCAGTTGATTTCTCAATCTTATTTTAGGCCTTCCATGAGAAAATAAGTTGAAAAATTTGTGGAGAGATGTCACATATGTCAAGTTTTCAAGGGAACAACTACGATTGCGGGATTATATATGCCGTTACCCGTGCCTACCAGACCATGGTTGATATCAACATGGATTTCGTTTTGGGTTTGCCAAGAACTCAACGTGGAAATAATTCCATATATGCGGTGGTAGATAGATTTTCGAAGATGGCACGTTTCATAGCTTGTAAAAAGACCGTTGATGCAGTCCGTGCTGCTCAATTGTTCTTTAAAGAAGTTTATCGACTACATGGGCTACCTGAATCTATTATTTCTGACCGGGATACGCGATTTCTACGTCACTTTTGGTTGAGTCTGTGGAAGATGGTTGGAACGAAGCTGAATTTTAGTAGCGCCTATCATCCGCAAACAGATGGGCAAACGGGGGTGGTGAATAAATCATTGGGAAACTTGTTGAGATGTCTTGTGAAAGATAATTTGAAGAGCTGGGATATGAAGTTATGTCAGGCGGAATTTGCGCATAATCACGCTGTTAATCGAAGTAATGGATTTAGTCCATTTCAAGTTGTATATTCGGCAATTCCGAAGGGACCGTTGGATTTGACGATAGTGCCATATCAGAAGGGAGTTGTTAAGCGGGCTTGTGATTTCGTAAATGAGTTACAGGAATGTCACAGAACTGTTCATGGATGATTTCTTACATCAAATGAGAAGTATAAACAATTGGCAGATAAGAAGCGAAGAAATGTGAACTTCAGAGAAGGTGATTTGGTTTACGCTGTTTTGACGAAAGATCGTTTTCCAGTTGGAACTTACAACAAGTTGAAAGCTCGAAAATTTGGTCCAGTGGAAATCTTGAAGAAGATCAATGAGAATGCGTATCAGTTGAGGTTGCCGGATAATGTTCATACTTCTGATGTTTTCAATGTCTAATACTTGATTCCGTATCATGGGATGAGCTTGTTGTGGAAGAGGAAGGTGCAAATTCGAGGTCGAATTCTTGTCAACCGGGGGAGGATGATGCAGCGCAATCTACCAACTCAATGGAATTGAGTCGTTTATGTCGCTCACGACCTAGTGTAGGTCGCTCAAAGGCCTTAGGTCGCTCACGACCTAGTGAAGGGCGCTCGCAAGGGAACACATCAGACACCAAGGCATTCAAGCGACCTAGTAATGCCAAGATAGGTCGCGAACGACTTAATGAAGCAGCGCATCATGGTTCACATGTTTTACGTTGCCAACGACCGAGTGGGTTACGACCTAGCGACCTAAGCCTTGGATCGCGCTTACCGGTAGGTCACTCAAAGTTAGGTCGCAAAAAAGATATCTCTGAAGCTTAAGCCGCTCATTTGTTAGGTCGCTTAGATCTTATACCGTGTTTGTTTAGGTCGCATGGGTTGATAAGTCGTTTGTATGATGTTAGCTCGTTTATTGTTGAATCGTTGAGTCGCTTGATATGTTGTATTTGTGTTTTCTTAAGCTGCGTGTTGAGTCGCGTACTGTTAGGTCGTTAACGACCTAAGTTAGGTCGTAGGTAGCAGATATGTTATGTCGTGAAGGCTTTGTGATGTAAGTGTTCTGTTGTAACCCTATAAATAGGGATGTTGGGTCATTTGTAAACTTGGTTGATTTTGAAATAAACTTTGTTTGAGTGCTTTGTGCCTCTTGAAATTGGAAGTTGAGTGTGAGCTCCTTTCTCCATTTGCGGTATTCGAGTGTGCTCGAATCAACGGATTTGAAGCCGATTCACGGAATCTCGTGCGCGAGATCAACGTAGAAGAATCATAGATCTTTTAACACGGTATCGTGCGCGATCAACGTGTTGGAGATAGCTAGAATTCAGTATCTTTTGGAAATCAACGAATTTGGGCATTCGGTTTCTTTCAATCCATCGATTTATATTGTTTCATCTAATCGTTTCTTCGATTAGTTTGACACGAAATCTTCATTTCGTCGTCATCCGTTATTATCCGCTGCGTCACGATCTTGTTCCAAAATAATACCGTAAGGGATATTATAGGATGACAACAAACAGAGTGACCGAGCAAGCAAAATGATACATAGTCAATGAAACGACAACACTTCACAATACCATAGGAGGTGAAATTATTGCAGTAGGGCTGCACTGAATTATTTTAGTTGTATCATTTGATCTATATCTTTAAATTGTTGTAGTTGTCTTTCGAACATCTTAGTATTTTTAAATTCAGAATTTATTTCATTTTAATTGCAATTATTTAATACATATTGCATGAAAAACAAACAATTAATTAACTATAAATTAAATAATTAATTTAAATACCCCACTTAGATATATTGCTCAAATACCACTTTTATATCACCAAACACATTTTCCTTTCAACCAACTTTCCATTCAAATATTCCGCTCAAATACCCCAGTAGCTTCATGAAGAATGGACCCTTAGTTTTGATTTTCACAGCCATAGGTTGAGTCATTTTAGACATAAGGAACTTAAACATTCAAGGCCGAAAGGGGAAGAAAAGCCAAACAGGTAGACACCGACGGGCATTGGGCATCCGTTAAATTGGCGTCCAACGTTAGGTGCATACTTAATGGACATCCAGCGTCAAGCGCTCATATAATGCACTCCTACAAATGCACTGTAAAATTGTAATTGTTAGAACTGATAGGGACATGTATATGTCCTGGATGAAATTATGTAATTTGCTAAATATATGTAACTTGATAACACATCTTTTTCAAAATAAAAGCTGTTTCATTTCTGTTATATACTTATTATAAAATATTATAAATAATTAATTTTTTAATTTAAGCATATATATCAAAAAAGTCCATAAATGATGTGTTTGTAATAGTAGTTACAAATAGTTGTAACCATGAGTATTACATCATAATATGATAAGCATATCATTTTAAACATTCATAGTCAAGATGCATCGTGACTAGACATCGATGCATCCATTGAGAGTAGAGCACATAACTACATAGACCCGTATTTTTATCACTTCTAAATGGAAAATTTAATTTACTTTAAATATTCAAATATGGAATTAGTAAATAAAAATAGCCATGTTTTGAATAATAAATAAGAATGATAAATTTATATTTTAAAATGGGTATTACAAAATTAAGAAGTTTAGATTTTTATCGTAAAACAGACAAAAGCAGGTTTCCGACAAAATTTGATATACATTCAAATAATTGGTGTGAATGGTAAATAACTCTTTTAATGGTTATAAAATGATATAATAATAATAGAAATTTGATTTATATTGGTTTTATAAATATTTATACACTTGCTATGAAGATAGACAACTTCGTCGCACTCTGACCCATCGACGTCATATTTTTACAATTGGATTTAATATTATTTAATATGGTTTTGTAACTCAATTTATATTGCTTTAACTATTTAAAGATGATAAAAAAAATTTAATTTTCAAGTTTTGTATACATAAATAAATAGTTTGATTTAAAAATCAAAATGCGATCAACGATCGTTTTTGTATTTTTGACCGTTCGTCGAACGAAAGTTGTTTCGAATCGTTGCAATATTGTTAATATTAAAGCACCATCACCCAAGGAGCATGATCTAGGACTCCAAGGCATAGGTTGAGCATATATAGGAAGGAAGGAGTTTGAAATACTCTGGTGTAAGACAAAATAAAGAAGTGCCGTCAGTTTCATTATAAGATTTTTGGATAAAATTCGAAGTGCCGCGGAAGCTCTACCGGATTTTCTGGAGTTTGGAAAGGAGGGAGAAAATATGATTGTGAGTACTCACATTTTAATTTACTAATTACTCTCTAAATAGTTCCTATTTTAATGATAAAAATAATATATATATATATATATATATATTGGATGATTAAATATGTAATTACTTGGTTGATTGCTTATTTTAATATATGGATGTTAATATAGATGATTACTTGGTTTGATAAACGATAAGAGAAATGATTAGTGATTAGCCATAGTTAATTAAACGAGAATTAAATTCCTATAAAGATGTTCATGGAATTGTTTGGCCTCTTATTAGTATTAAACATCTAAAATGGTTGAAATTAATATTATAATGATATAATATTTTAATATGAAATGAAATGAAAAATGAGTTCTAAATATGAAAATATTGTTTAAAATGAGTTTAAAATGGTTTAGGAATTTTTTATAAACATATAAAAGTGTTTCCATGAAGTTTGAAATGAAATTGAAAAACAAGTCAAAACGAGGCGCGTAGCGTAACGGTAGTTCACGACTTCGCGTCGTAGAGTTCAAACAAGTGTAGAAAATGAAATATAGCTTGGAATTCTTTGAGATAAATTTTTTCCAGACTATTAGATCCATGGTTTTTAAATGAATAAAGAAAATCAAGATTTTAACTTCTAAATTTTTATATAAGTCCAAAACAAGTTTTCAGAAAAATCGCGGTTTTGCATTTTAAAACTCGAACTTAAAATTGATTTGAAATAAATATTTTTAAATGTTTAAAAATATGAAATAAAGTTATAAACCTTTTAAAAATGTTTTAAAGGAAATTTGAGTTATATAAATCAATTTCCAAAATATAGAAAAGTCGTTTGCTCAATATAGCTTTTAAAACACTTTTCGTAGCACTTTCGCAGTATTTTTAAATAACTTATGAAATTTGATTTTAAACTTAACCATTCTTTTATAAATGGTTTTTAAAGAATAATTAAGTGTTTTAAATAATGATATGGAAGATTTGTAAATCATTTCTAAAAATGAAAGGAGTATGCGAAAATGATTAGTATAATTGTCCCGCTTGTGAGATCTAAACGGAAAAACAAGGTATGTAACTAATGTTAAGAATGAAGCAACCAGTGTTCTGGACTTACCTAACCATTGTTTTTTTATTTTAGATGAGGGGTGGAATGGATCAAAAGGGAATCCCGCACACTCTAAAAAAAGATCTCATTAAAGTTTTTCCAAAAGTAAGGAATTTTTAAAAGAATTACTTAAACCAGATTTTTAATAGTATAAAGAGGATTTTAGTCAAACTTTGCATTATGGTCTGAGAAGGAAACTTGTACTATCCGCATGAATTGAAAAGGTGATTCCACCGTTATTCCATGAATAGTACGAGTTGAATACGGAAGTTAATCTGGGTATAATTAATCTAATCTTTTACTCAATATAAATTGATTTAGGGTTTACAGTAAACCATGTCTTAAATAACATTGTTTTTGACCCATTAAAATGTTTTGATTTGAATGTAAGAAGACTTTGATGTTGATTTAACTAAATAATTTGGAAATGGTTTTCCTTAGTAAAAATTGAAATGATTTAGCATTATTCCAGTATTTAAAAAAGGGTTTTAATTAACAAAAACATTTGATAAAGGAGGCTTAATGATTCCACATACTATTAAGAAGATAAATGGAACAATTTAAAATAATGTATCACATATGAACTTAACATCTTTTTACTCGATGTTTGGTTCGAAAGAACCAGGGTCAGAATTGGGTAACTCCTATCCGAAAACCACTTAGAACCAACATATAAATTCAGAAGCAAAAACATGATAAAAATGATGATGTTTGAAGACGGGGATCTTCTTGATGAAGGGTTGCTTGCCACTAGATCCTCAGGGTGAAATTTACTGTATCATAAATTTATGGTGGCAGTAGTGCTCTGTTATGAAAATCTTTGATTACCAGACTAATCGCTACTAATCCTAGGGATAATTCACGATATGATATGGCAGAAGGATTCCTTCAGTTTCGTTCGGTCCCAGAACGAACTTGTTTGGACGATGTCTAACATTGCATTTCTGAGATCACAACGTTGACTTTTACAAACGTACATCTGTTTGGTGGCGGAGAAGGCAATTTATCTTAGCTTAACACTTTTCTCTGAGACGTACGAGCTCAGATGTTGTATGTTCATGAAAGTCAACGGTGATCGAAGGAATGACAATGTGGCATTGAAAGTAGAACCTATTATGATCGAAGCGAGACTTTGTCGAAAAAGCGTTGCTTTGTGGAGCGTAACCTCATGATCCTAACATCCCAAGAATGATACGGGATACTATATGCTCTGCAGGACAAATTTCGGACTATCAATTATGAGGAATGAAAGGCATCTCCTGCCTTAAGATGATGAAATGGAAAAGCATGGTGGTTGATGGAGATCGTGTAAAGCAACCGAGTAATACTTTGTTTCATGGTAGTGTAGCAATATAGTTCGAAGGCTCGTAAAGCCACTGGAGTGAACTAGTATTGTGATATATGGATTCTTGGGTTTGAATGGTCACTAGTTCCCATTATGCTGGAAATCAAATTCCAAATACGAGCTTTACAGTTTTGATTGTAGTCCCAAAATAGCTATAATTCTTTGCAAACATTCAGCTACCCCTGTCTGGAATTTAATAATGGTAACAATTTCGGCTATGTTTATATATATATTTGCTTGGAAAGGATTTTCAAAGTAATGTTATTAGAAATAATATCAAATGGTTTAAGTATAGTATTTAGTTATCATAAGGTAAAACCTATCAATATTTATGCGGACACGGTCTTATGAGATACCCATCTTTCCAAAGGTTTTTGATTTATATCAATCAAATATATACATTTAAATATTTTGAGTATCTCGCACTGGTTTATCAATCCTAATCAGGGTATTTTTAATATTTGGGTCTGATCCGAGTAGTTTCAGGTCTAGTTGAAGATGCTTTGAGTTTCCAAAGGAGAACTAGAGATCATCTATGTATGGACGTATTCTATTAATCCGTTGCACCTATTATATTTGTTTTTACATTTATAAGGATAGAGGGTTTATAACTATTCCGGTTGAATCCAGGCTAGACTCTGACATTGTGCTCCACTGTAAAGATTATTGTTGAAGTAATATATGTTATTCTATTGATGTGAGATTCTATTTTATCTTTATTTTCTTTTTCCCCTAACAATCGGGCTTTCTCACACTTGGATTTGCGACACGAGGATGTTTCAGTGATTATCGAAAATCCTGGTTGCTACAGTAACGCTTTCCAAATGTTGGGTAGTGTGTTACTCATGGTTGTTGAGGGCACTACGGGTTTATGTACTAATAGTTATTGTATAACTATGGAATGACTCACTCGCTGGTTTTTTGTTGGTTAATATAACTAAGGTCAAATAAAAAATATTGAAGTGACTAATTTACATAGTTCTCTTGACTTGAGAATAATATTGATCTTTAATATGAAAGCTCTACTTTGATTATGCTTAAATCATGGCACGACATTCGTTGAATGACAATAATAGGTTCGAGTGGAAGTATTGGAAGTGAAACACTATTCAAGAGAGGATTCGTCTCCTTAATTATATGGGATTAATATCTCGATCAACCAAAGTCAACTCAAAGTCAAAACTCTTGCCACGGTACTTTGGTTTATAATAATTGTTCTTATTGAGCTAAAAACTTTGCTTTTGGACTATAAAGTTAAATGTGAACGGTATTGGAATTTTGACCATTATTAAACTCATAAGTCCAAGGTGATATAGTTTTGACGAAGAGAATTGGTGTAAATAATCATCACCGTTAAGTACCGCTTATAACAAGTAAAAATTGGATTTTACCAAAAGACGCATAAGCGATAAATTCAGCCAAAAGGTCATACCACTAGCTAAGATGAAGTGTGAACATTAATAATCGAATTGTTTGATATTAACCACTGACATAATTTTCATCTTTGAGTCACACAACTGTTTTGAAAACCCACACAATTAAATTAATTTACAAAATCTAATAAATTAATTAACATTCAAGAAATATTAATTATCATTTAATTTATTTGATGTTTCAAAGTTGTTTATAATAATTTGAATGCATTTGTAATAATTATATTTGCATGCATTAATATACGATATCAATGTAATTTTAAACGGGTTTGAATAAATGATAATTAAAAATAATTTATGAAAATTTTATGTCATTTGATGGCATGTAATTTCAGTCATACCATGAGAAGAGAGGAGTGGAGAGAGTGATAATCAAGGAAATTAATTAGGGAAGTTTTAATAAATGAATGTGAAAGGTTTCATTCTTTCAATTAAAACATATTTGCCAGTTCATTTTCTACAGACAATTCATTCGGCTTTCTCTTCTCTCTTCCTAACCTTGCATGGATGAGTTTTTTTTCAAAGTTTTATCAACTCCAAATCAAATCAAACATAAAAATAAAAATATGAGTGGTTTATCCATCTCTTGCAAGGATTGAATATGGATCTTAATGATCTAAGGAGATATCATAACTCAAGATTCATTTTTTGGCTACATCTTAAGGTAAAATTCTAGTTTTATTTATTCTTATATGCATCTTATTCATATGATTTAGATCTTTTGCATATCACATCGGAATATAATTTTATCTATTTAACTTAGACTAAATCCTCTTTTGTCACATCTTCTATGCAATAATATATATTCATAATATTAATTTAATTTTGATCCATTTTGTGTATCCCATTTGATTACATGCTCACCTTCTTAACATTAGGCTATGGCATATTACATCTTATTTAACTAGTTTTTCATGATGTTTATATATTTTAGATCTAAAATTTTACCATGAATTCATATATGCCTAACTTGTCCCTTTTGTTTTTACTTTAGAAACTATTTATGTTTTTGATTATTGTCTACTTTTGTCTGAAAGTTGTTTAAAAAACATACTTGGACTTTTACGTAAAATATCATAAACTTTTAAATTCTTCCTAATTTAATATTAACTTTAATTTGTTAACTTTAAATCCTAACACATTAAATCTCCATCATCTCATCTGAGATAGAAATCCAAGATTTTCCTCGTAATTCGAGATTTGATAGCATGATTAGTTATCAGAGTTTAAATCTTCTTCATTTCAGCCAAGATATCAGTCGGAGATTCTTTCTGAAATCTGAGATTTCAAACCTTGAACACATATGCTAAATCATAGACTTTACATATACATTTGTTATTTTAATTTTAATACATGGTTTTTAGTTAATTATATATATATATATATATATATATATGTGTGTGTGTGTGTGTGTGTGTGTGTGTGCATGCATGCATGCATGCATGTATGTATGTACGTTGTTTTAATGCAAAGTGTAGAAAATACACTTTTACGTAAAATTATAAGTTTAACTTTATAATCCTTCCAATGTTGAAACTTGATTTATATTTGTTAATTATAGATTTTGAAATATGAGAATGGTCAAAATTAATTTCATAAACATACATGTTTGACATGACATTGAATGTATAATTAAAGGAAGGAGGAAAGTCCTCTACCTTTTCTCCTTCATAAATGCCTACTTTAATTCATTGATTGTCTTGCTATAAATATAAGTTAACTTTTGTTTATTAGATAAGTACACTTTTGACAAATTATTTATAAGTGTAAGTAGATTATATATATACACACATTATTAGACAAAACTTGGACAACAAAGATATATATATATATATATATATATATATATATATATATAAATTTAGATATAAATGCCATTTTATACAATAATTAATATAATTTAAAGAAAGGGAAGTGAAAGGTTTCTCTCTACTTTTATACCCCACCTTCCCTTAATTAATTATACATATTAAGATAAGGAAACAAAAGGTTTCATTCTCTAAACTTTTACATGTTTAGGTACATATACACACTGCTTGTATGATACACTTCACTACAAACATACGAATGTATTTGATACATTCATCATAATACATACCAATTAAAATTAAAATTTAAACTTCCTTTTTAACAAGATTAAATAAAACATGATTTTATTTTAAAGCTTCATTAGATTGGATCTGATCATTTTTAGACTTCATAGGCCTATTAAATCCAGAATAGGAATTTTTTGAAATTTACCCTATAACTCTGCTATGGGCTGGTCTAGTTCCAATAATGATATCATAGCTTAATAGGCTATGCGATCATAGTCATATTTAGGCTAACTAATTAAGCTTGTCCACTTAGTACAGTGTCTAGAAAGATAATGTCTAGGATTGGAATTGGGTGATCAAGTACCTTGTCCTACCTGGTTACCGCCCTAGCAAAAAAAGGTAAAGTGTCATTGGTTGCTCCTAATAGAAAGGCCCCAATTTGAAGTTGGCCTTTGGATAATTTTCAAAATTGTTTCGAAAATTAAAGTAAAGATTTTAAATTTAAAAGTTAAATTTGAAATGAATCATCTTTATTACAAAAGTTATAATATAACATAAGTTTTCAAAATGTTTAAAAAGATAATAAAATGTCAAAGTGTTTGAAAATTTAAAATTTAGTTTCAAAAATTAATTTATTAATAATATTAATAAAATAAATTAATTAAACAAGTTAATTAATTAAATATATATATGCGTGTATTATATATATTGATATTTGTTATATTATCTTAAAATGTTTAAGATGGTATAAATATACATGTACGTATATATAAAATGACTTTTTAAATTAATGTTATTTAATTTAAAATGTTTAATTAAATAAATTAATTAAAGGTTAATTAACTAAATTAAATATACATATGTATATATGTATGTACTACTATAAAAGCTATAGTATATACTATAAAAGTTATAGTAAACATGTCCAACATAAAAGTTATCTTGAAATAATAATATAAAATTAATTAAAAATTTAATTAACTAAAATTAATTAAGTAAAATTTAACTAATATAATGTTATACATAAAATTATTATATAAGTTAATGAATTATAAAAGTTATATGTAATTAAATGTATATAATATGAATGCATAAACCAAAGGTGGAATATTAAAGAAAGCCAAATAGACTAAATAAATAAATACATACGTAAATGCGTGTATACAATGATTTCTAATGTGCCTGACACTTGAATTACGAAGGAATTTCATAAGAAATACAGTATTTCACAAGCAACATCACTCATATTGAAGATTATGAATATTTGGTATAAGTATTGTCCTTTACCATTTATATATTAATAAATTACTTGCATACTCTTTGGTTATTGAGCAAACTCAAGCTAAAGATGTTATGTATATTATTATTAATATATTAACTAGACGAGGTAAGATAACCGTATGTATTTATTGAGAAAACTGAAGGTACATATACTACACTTAGGCCGTAGAAAAATAGTTGGTACGAGTGAATAATTCCTTTTTGATTTGTTGAGTAATTTAAGGTCGAAATGAGATTAGAACAAGGAATCACAGGTTAGGAGTTGTATATGATATAACTGATAAGGAGTTATCGATTGTTTGTGGAGATATGACTTGTTGAGTAAACTCAAGGTCTGAATTCCAAGAAAGACGAGTCCTAACACCTACTAGAGAAGTTGAAAATCTTCTATGTTTCATCTTAAAGTCTGAAGAAACATATAATTGTCAGGACCCGATTCTTCGTCTGCCAAAAATTCAACATCGATACTCACTTTATCGACTGCCGAGCAATCGAACGACGGAAAACCGAACACTGAGGGTTTAAGAAAAAGAAAAAGAAAGAAGAAGAGATAAGAAGAGATAGAAAAATAGAGAGAAAAGAAAATAGAAAATAGAACGGAACAGAACACAACACAACAATATCAGAATCTCACAATTCGCAGCGGAACAACATATAATAATAAATGAATAATCTTTAAACAAAGAACTATATCAGTTATTACATTTTGTACATTACATTCCATTACATCATATCATCAGAGTGTACAACAACAACAACAAACAGTGCAGCGGAAAAAGAATTACTATCTAAACTAGTAATACGCCATGCCATCCATCTTGCCTCCAGCAATTCCATAATATCCAGAATATCCTGATAAACCTAACTCTTGACTGCCCGTGTGGAAATTTGTGGGCACCCAGAGTTTAGGAAGGAAAACAATAAACTCCGAGTCAGTCATGTGACTGGTGTGGGAACTTAAAACAGTTTATTTATCTTTGAAAACAAAATAGAGGAATATTTTTAAAGTCAATTCGCAATGCTTTTAAAAATGAGACTACCATAAGACCTCCCGCCACACACACAATGCAAACGCAGACTTGGAGGAGATTTCTTCTTATGTTAGTCAAAGATGCTTGATACGCATTAAAAAGAAACATTTGATATTATTATTAGTGCATAGTGTAGAAAAAATTCATTTCGAAAGTAGAATATAAATCTTAGCCAACATAGACATTTCGAACTATGCATACTATAGCTACCATCTAAACAGTGGTGACCACCATAAGTAAATGGCAGGTTCTACAACTAATACCGTACAAGTTTCGTATTGGGAATTGGATTTCCAACGAATGATCAGGCCAAGGAACTTCCCATTGCCACATGAGAATGCCTCTGGATGGACATCCCCGAGAACCAAACCAGATCTCTACCAACACAAGGCCGGGTTACCCCTAACCGAGTAACAACTGACCGAATATGCCATCCCCCGGTCCTTTGGGACCTTTCAACCGAGCGCTCGCAATCAATTCACACAATCATAAAGTGTTTTCAACATGAGTAAGTATCTGGGCTCCATACCATGATACCACCCTTTTCCAGAAGGAAATGCACATATCCTAAAGGGCGCTACCCCTCATAACCTTGCCGCATCTTTCCTGTTTTGACCATTCCCGAGGTGTGAGGCTCGACGAAGTCACGTCCACAAAAACATACTTTATACAAAAGCCATGCTTTGGGTCAACAAATGATCATAGAAATGATCACCAAGATAGACGATCAAATAAATGATCCTATCACAAATGATCAACACAATGATCATTTCACAGCAACACTCAACAAGTCACATTACCAAATTGGGAATATATCGCTGATAACCTTCAACTACATAACCTCTGAGCTCGTACGTCTCAGAAAAGGGTGTTAAGCTAAGAGAATAAATTCTCCGCCACCAACAGAAATATATTTGAAAGAAATCAGCTTTATATCTCAATTTGTAATGTCAGACATACAATCCATACAAGTCTGTTCCGGGATCGAACAAAACCGAAGGCACTTACAAAGAAGTCCTTGCAATCCGGATATCCACAATCCTGATCGGATTTCCCATCACATATGGAGAACTCAATACCGGAGCAACTCGGTGCAGAGTCAATCGACAGGTCATCCTATCGCTCTCGCAAATACCGGGTCTTCAACACCGATCTTCAAATGCAATTCATAACGACGTATCACATATTCGGAATGGGTTATACGACCCCATGGTCCTTTCTCGGTTAACCCGAATAGTGAGCGCTTATTCAAAAATAAGTGTGGCATTCAAATTCAAACAAATCACATCAAATACTCATTCAAAGGGAAATATTGATAGTCGGTTATTGAACTATCAACTGATATGCACACATCACCAGGTTCCAAATAATTTTCCAAATTATTTATTTTCCAAAATATCTTTACTAGATATATAATTTTCACACTTCAAAAATAAATCAATATTTATTTTTAAACAACTTCCCCTTCTATTCATAAATTCCATAGTGAATTTATAATCCAAAATATCTATGAATATTCGATTTCAATTATTCATTTCAATTTATCTTCTAAAAGATAAATTCTCAAAATATTCACTTTATATTGGAAAACATTTCCATACTTACTTATTAAGTAATTCTCAATCCATTTATTTTCAACAATTGGAAAATATTCAATATACTTCAATCGAAATTAAGTATATATTTCATTCTTTAAGGAAATCATTCTCTTAAACATATTTATTTGGGCCAAAACGAATGTTACGTAAAACATCGTTACGACAACCCAAAATCACTAGTATAGGGATTCGAAATTAAAATAGATATATAAATCCCAATACTATACAAAACATTTCCTTTCGGAAATCATTTACTATAACAATAGTGTTATAGTCCACCATTTCCTTCTATTTCTCGAAAACGTTTATTTCAACAATAAATGTTGAAATCTATGGTTTCAAATCTTAACACATTTTAAAACATCGTTAGATCGTTTTAGTTCTATTTAAAACATCACATTCAAAACAATTTCTTTAACATATTATTCACCATTCAAAAACGTGAATATACTACGTTAATCAATTTCATCCTTTCTATACATTTTATTTTAAAGGATTATTCATTGTCTAAAAACGTGAATATAACTCCATAAATAAGTTATAACAATTTTCTTATCAAAATAAGTCATTTGCGGATTTATAAAACAACGTTTATAAATTCCATTTCTATTTATTCTATAAAAACTTCCCTTTTATAAATTTCCTTTATTAACCTATTCAATTTCATATCTAAATGATATACTAAAAATTCATATTATAAGTCAAATACTTATATTTTATTTGTTTGCAAAAATCGTTCCTTTGAACTTCATAATTATAAATCCTATAACTTATAGGATTCAATGATTTATCCAAAACCATTCTTTTAATGACTTTATAAATTTTATAAAACTACTGCTTATAAAATTCCATTTATAACTTCACCGTTTATAATTCTATAAATTCCATTCACTTATGCAATCTATTTTCACTTCATTCAAACACTTATAAAACTCGTTTTATAATGTCAATATTTCAATTTATAAATATCCATTTATAAATCTCTTAAATAAATCAATTTATATTATTCTTTTAAAACGTCTTTAAACTCCTTTAAAAACTTCGTCATTTTGATTTATAAAATAATCAAATTTTGTAAATCCTATATTTAAACTTTTTACAATAAATTCAGAAATTTCAATTTAAACTATTTTATAAAATCATTAATCCATATTTCTCAAAAATCAACTTTTAACTATATTTCTCAAAAATCATAATTTTTATAACATTAAAAATTATAACGTTTATTTATTTAAAATGGATCAATTCCAAAAATATAGTATACTTCAAAAATCACTTTAAAAATCCTTTTTAAAATTCCAAAACTTGGTCCAATGATGCTACACACCAAATGGTCAATCACGACTACAACGACATCATTTATCGTATATGATAATCCATCAAATATCAAAATATCTGAAATCAAATAAAAACTGTTGAGGAATCCAGTTGGATCCCTCCAACCTGTTTTCCTGCATCCACAAACATTAGCACAATACCAATTCCGCTCCAGTACGGAATTATCGCGGTATATGGGATTTAAAATATTATCCGCTTAATAGACGGCGCAATAGGGTCTCATCCGCTATACAAATGCGGGAAATCAATAACTCCAATATATACATATGCCAATATATATATATTGCTATTATATATAATACCAATTTCACTGTTTATGAAATATTCGCGGTATATGTTTTTAATAAATAACATCTGCTTACTAACGGCGCATAATGTCTATTTTAACAATCAATAGATAACAATCATCATTCAAACATACATTCAAATATTTTAAATCTAACTATTTAAAATAAAATCGAAACCGATTCGATTGAGTGAGAAGTTCTCACCTTGATTTCAATTTCGTTTTAGCGATTTATTTCGAATAAAATTAAACGGACGTTTAATTTTACCAAAAATTCTCACTAACTCCAAACGACTCCAATCCAATTGCATCGCGTAGTGCTCGACGATACGATTCCAACGCAACTGGTTTCGCGCGTTTTCGACCTCGTATGAAAAAGTTATGAATTTTATAAGTTTACACAATTTAAACTAATATTTACAACATAAATTTAAAATTTTTATTACCTACAACTATCATAGCCGTTAGATCCACATCCCCCTTCATCACGGCCGCACCCTCCTTCTCCCTCTCCCTCACGTTATCACGTTCCAGAAAATGAACCCATAGCACGAAAATTAGGTTTAATTTATGCAACCTCCACACTTGATGATACTTCGATCAGGGAACGCCAATGGAAGCGCCTCCATCCCCTCCATGCTCGGCCTCAAAGGCTCTGAGCTCGGCCACCATATGTACATCAATTTGCGTGCGCAACTTGCTAGTGTCGGCCTCACTTTCCTCCCCCTACGTTGCTCCAAAATCCATCATCACCATATAGATCTAACGAGCTCAAGACGCTTAACAACTTTCATGTTAAACACTTCTTCTAATTATCTACAGATTTAGAGAAATTGAGGGGAGAAAATAGGAGTTTTCTGGCCATAGATTGAAGAGATGGCGGCTAGGGTTAGGGTTTAGAGTTTGTTTATTTTTTTTTTAATTTATGAAGGGAGGTGGGCTATTTATAGGAATTTATCGAACACTATTCATTCCGGAAATTCCGAGCTCCGAATTACGTGCCGAAACTGACGTTCCTAGGGTTTATCCCGCGTTCCAAACACAATGGAATAGGTTTCGGAAGCTAATTCGGACATCTGTGTGAGTTATGGCAATAAACGTTCAATTTGAATTAAACCGATTTAAACGATTTTCTAGGCGTTTTAATTTGTACCGGACAAACGGTAAATCCAATTGACACGAAATTTTAAACCTTACAATAATATCACATTACGGATCCGATGAAACTGGTTTCGTCGAAATCTGAGACTTTTTGAAAAATGACTATTTTAACTCGCCAAATAAATATTAAAAATAATTCGATGCGTTTCGAGTTGCTACGATCAAACGATAGCTCCGATTGACACGAAAATTGAAATCCGGTAATAACTAACTATTACGGATCCAATGGAACTAGTTTCGTCCAATTCTGAGACTGTTTAAAAATTGACTATTTTCACTAGTCGATTTAATATTAAAATATTCAATTTTCACAATTTTACTTTTAATTCGATTTAAAAAGTTCTAAAATATCATTCTAACTTCAATATGATAAAATAAAATTATACAAATCATTTTCAATCATATTTAACCCAATCTTCAATTATTTCCATAATTTAACATATTAAATTATTGATTTGATTATCCAATTAAATCCAATTATTCGAAATAAAATTTATTCGACTTATAAATTCACTAATTATTATTTAAAATTAATTAAATATTCAAATTTAATTACTAAAAATCCTGGGTCGTTACAATCTTCCCCCCTTAAAAGAATTTCGTCCTCGAAATTAACAAGTAAGAAAAGTTACAGAATTTATTAATTTTCCAAAATTCATAATTAAACTTCTTACAATACTTTACTAAGTTTTCAAATCATACTTAGTTATCTTCTCAAAAACAACTACTATTGTTTAACTTTTAACTTCAAATCAAAATTAAAGTTTTCAAAATTTTCCAATTTTCTCAAATTTTTTTCTAACGCCTTAAATTTTCGGAAAACTTCGCCATACCTCCTTTGCGCGGCTCGATCCGAAAAGAAAAAAAATGACAGTATATATATCACAAATATACATCTCATCAAGTAATGAGGCATCCCGCAGGGAAAAAATGTAAAAGTACAGTATGTAATCCGAGATATGTACCTTATATTTTATTAGCGAGCATATACGGCTAATATAGCGCGAAAGCGAGCTCCAAATGCGAAGAAAACGCGATCCGCACCTACTAAACACTCAACAAACAACATGAGAATCATGTATATAGACAATAGTATCAATATACAACATATAGTAACATAATAACTATACATGTCAACTTAGCAAATGAAACAAAACAATATATTCAACCATCAACCAACTAGCATTCATAACCAATCTTAATTAGTTTGCATTCACTAATTCATATTCAAGTTGGTTCACTTCCAAATCAAATTCAATTCTATTTAAGATTTATTTAACTTCCAATCGAATTTCAATTACTTTAGCTTTCAATTTCATTAACTCAATTTCATTAATACTTAATGAATTATATACAATCATCTAACAACCATATAACAACCAATGTATATTAATCACAACCAAATTCCTTTGCTTATATTCATTTTTTCATATCAACTTAATTCACATTCAATTGATTAACATTTAATCCGTTCATTCAATTCAATTTCTAAAGTTGAATTTCATTTACATAACTTAAGTTCATATCCATTACTTAACTTTATTAATTTACTTTGATACCCATATCAACTTCATTCAACATCTTTTAAGTTATACTTCCATTTAAACATCACTTGGTTTTTACTTAACTTGAATTCCAACTTATAAATCAATTCAGCTTCCAAATTCTAAAGTAAAATTTTATTTAACTTTAACCAAGGTCAAATTTCATTACTTATTCAAACTCATTTTTTATTTATAACTCATATTCATAAACATATTCATATAGTTTCACTTCTTATATATATAAGTTTATTTCACAATTGTAATTCACTTTAATTATAATTCAATTCTTATAATTCTTTTGCTTATATAATTATTCTTTAATTTAGATTTATTCAAACAACTTAACAATCACTTATATACACTTTAATAATTCTGAAAAATTATTCTTTAATTTATAAAATATACTTAAGGTAAAATTATTTCATTTACCCAATTTAAAACAATACCGTGTCGAATTGTTCTATTCAAGTGTTTAGAGATCCCTATCAACAACGTTAATTACTCGTATTAACCAGAATCTATATACCACTCAATAAACCAATCATCACAATATAAAACAATTTTACATATTCACTAACAAATACGCACTCATAGCTATTATTACACTCAAACTCATTCTAGAGTACTACTGACTCTTTCTCTAATGAGTAATACCCAACAGAACCATGGTTGTCGCTTAACCATATGCTCTGATACCACATTGTCAGGACCCGATTCTTCGTCTGCCGAAAATTCAACATCGATACTCACTTTATCGACTGCCGAGCAATCGAACGACGGAAAACCAAACATTGAGGGTTTAAGAAAAAGAAAAAGAAAGAAGAAGAGATAAGAAGAGATAGAAAAATAGAGAGAAAAGAAAATAGAAAATAGAACGGAACAGAACACAACACAACAATATCAGAATCTCACAATTCGCAGCGGAACAACATATAATAATAAATGAATAATCTTTAAACAAAGAACTATACCAGTTATTACATTTTATACATTACATTTCATTACATCATATCATCAGAGTGTACAACAACAACAACAAACAGTGCAGCGGAAAAAGAAATACTATCTAAACTAGTAACACGCCATGCCATCCATCTTGCCTCTAGCAATTCCATAATATCCAGAATATCCTGATAAACCTAACTCTTGACTGCCCGTGTGGAAATTTGTGGGCACCCAGAGTTTAGGAAGGAAAACAATAAACTCCGAGTCAGTCATGTGACTGGTGTGGGAACTTAAAACAGTTTATTTATCTTTGAAAACAAAATAGAGGAATATTTTTAAAGTCAATTCGCAATGCTTTTAAAAATGAGACTACCATAAGACCT
This sequence comes from Allium cepa, assembly GCA_030765085.1. Lineage (NCBI taxonomy): Eukaryota > Viridiplantae > Streptophyta > Magnoliopsida > Asparagales > Amaryllidaceae > Allium > Allium cepa. The sequence goes on along the minus strand of CM060928.1, from coordinate 317,751,758 downwards.
CCCGCCACACACACAATGCAAACGCAGACTTGGAGGAGATTTCTTCTTATGTTAGTCAAAGATGCTTGATACGCATTAAAAAGAAACATTTGATATTATTATTAGTGCATAGTGTAGAAAAAATTCATTTCGAAAGTAGAATATAAATCTTAGCCAACATAGACATTTCGAACTATGCCTACTATAGCTACCATCTAAACAGTGGTGACCACCATAAGTAAATGGCAGGTTCTACAACTAATACCGTACAAGTTTCGTATTGGGAATTGGATTTCCAACGAATGATCGGGCCAAGGAACTTCCCATTGCCACATGAGAATGCCTCTGGATGGACATCCCCAAGAACCAAACCGGATCTCTACCAACACAAGGCCGGGTAACCCCTAACTGAGTAACAACTGACCGAATATGCCATCCCCCGGTCCTTTGGGACCTTTCAACCGAGCGCTCGCAATCAATTCACACAATCATAAAGTGTTTTCAACATGAGTAAGTATCTGGGATCCATACCATGATACCACCCTTTTCCAGAAGGAAATGCACATATCCTAAAGGGCGCTACCCCTCATAACCTTCCCGCATCTTTCCTGTTTTGACCATTCCCGAGGTGTGAGGCTCGACGAAGTCACGTCCACAAAAACATACTTTATACAAAAGCCATGCTTTGGGTCAACAAATGATCATAGAAATGATCACCAAGATAGACGATCAAATAAATGATCCTATCACAAATGATCAACACAATGATCATTTCATAGCAACACTCAGCAAGTCACATTACCAAATTGGGAATATATCGCTGATAACCTTCAACTACATAACCTCTGAGCTCGTACGTCTCAGAAAAGGGTGTTAAGCTAAGAGAATAAATTCTCCTCCACCAACAGAAATATATTTGAAAGAAATCAGCTTTATATCTCAATTTGTAATGTCAGACATACAATCCATACAAGTCTGTTCCGGGATCGAACAAAACCGAAGGCACTTACAAAGAAGTCCTTGCAATCCGGATATCCACAATCCTGATCGGATTTCCCATCATATATGGAGAACTCAATACCGGAGCAACTCGGTGCAGAGTCAATCGACAGGTCATCCTATCGCTCTCGCAAATACCGGGTCTTCAACGCCGATCTTCAAATGCAATTCATAACGACGTATCACATATTCGGAATGGGTTATACGACCCCATGGTCCTTTCCCGGTTAACCCGAATAGTGAGCGCTTATTCAAAAATAAGTGTGGCATTCAAATTCAAACAAATCACATCAAATACCCATTCAAAGGGAAATATTGATAGTCGGTTATTGAACTATCAATTGATATGCACACATCACCAGATTCCAAATAATTTTCCAAATTATTTATTTTCCAAAATATCTTTACTAGATATATAATTTTTACACTTCAAAAATAAATCAATATTTATTTTTAAACAACTTCCCCTTCTATTCATAAATTCCATAGTGAATTTATAATCCAAAATATCTATGAATATTCGATTTCAATTATTCATTTCAATTTATCTTCAAAAAGATAAATTCTCAAAATATTCACTTTATATTGGAAAACATTTCCATACTTACTTATTAAGTAATTCTCAATCCATTTATTTTCAACACTTGGAAAATATTCAATATACTTCAATCGAAATTAAGTATATATTTCATTCTTTAAGGAAATCATTCTCTTAACCATATTTATTTGGGCCAAAACGAATGTTACGTAAAACATCGTTACGACAACCCAAAATCACTAGTATAGGGATTCGAAATTAAAATAGATATATAAATCCCAATACTATACAAAACATTTCCTTTCGGAAATCATTTACTATAACAACAGTGTTATAGTCCACCATTTCCTTCTATTTCTCGAAAACGTTTATTTCAACAATAAATGTTGAAATCTATGGTTTCAAATCTTAACACATTTTAAAACATCGTTAGATCGTTTTAGTTCTATTTAAAACATCACATTCAAAACAATTTCTTTAACATATTATTCACTATTCAAAAACGTGAATATACTACGTTAATCAATTTCATCCTTTCTATACATTTTATTTTAAAGGATTATTCATTGTCTAAAAACGTGAATATAACTCCATAAATAAGTTATAACAATTTTCTTATCAAAATAAGTCGTTTGCGGATTTATAAAACAACGTTTATAAATTCCATTTCTATTTATTCTATAAAAACTTCCCTTTTATAAATTTCCTTTATTAAACTATTCAATTTCATATCTAAATGATATACTAAAAATTCATATTATAAGTCAAATACTTATAATTTATTTGTTTGCAAAAATCGTTCCTTTGAACTTCATAATTATAAATCCTATAACTTATAGGATTCAATGATTTATCCAAAACCATTCTTTTAATGACTTTATAAATTTTATAAAACTACTGCTTATAAAATTCCATTTATAACTTCACCGTTTATAATTCTATAAATTCCATTCACTTATGCAATCTATTTTCACTTCATTCAAACACTTATAAAAACTCGTTTTATAATGTCAATATTTCAATTTATAAATATCCATTTATAAATCTCTTAAATAAATCAATTTATATTATTCTTTTAAAACGTCTTTAAACTCCTTTAAAAACTTCATCATTTTGATTTATAAAATAATCAAATTTTATAAATCCTATATTTAAACTTTTTACAATAAATTCAGAAATTTCAATTTAAACTATTTTATAAAATCATTAATCCATATTTCTCAAAAATCAACTTTTAACTATATTTCTCAAAAATCATAATTTTTATAACATTAAAAATTATAACGTTTATTTATTTAAAATGGATCAATTCCAAAAATATAGTATACTTCAAAAATCACTTTAAAAATCCTTTTTAAAATTCCAAAACTTGGTCGAATGATGCTACACACCAAATGGTCAATCACGACTACAACGACATCATATATCGTATATGATAATCCATCAAATATCAAAATATCTGAAATCAAATAAAAACTGTTGAGGAATCCAGTTGGATCCCTCCAACCTGTTTTCCTGCATCCACAAACATTAGCACAATACCAATTCCGCTCCAGTACGGAATTATCGCGGTATATGGGATTTAAAATATTATCCGCTTAATAGACGGCGCAATAGGGTCTCATCCGCTATACAAATGCGGGAAATCAATAACTCCAATACATACATATGCCAATATATATATATTGCTATTATATATAATACCAATTTCACTGTTTATGAAATATTCGCGGTATATGTTTTTAATAAATAACATCCGCTTACTAACGGCGCATATTGTCTATTTTAACAATCAATAGATAACAATCATCATTCAAACATACATTCAAATATTTTAAATCTAACTATTTAAAATAAAATCGAAACCGATTCGATTGAGTGAGAAGTTCTCACCTTGATTTCAATTTCGTTTTAGCGATTTATTTCGAATAAAATTAAACGGACATTTAATTTTAGCCGAAATTCTCACTAACTCCAAACGACTCCAATCCAATTGCATCGCGTAGTGCTCGACGATACGATTCCAATGCAACTGGTTTCGCGCGTTTTCGACCTCGTATGAAAAAGTTATGAATTTTATAAGTTTACACAATTTAAACTAATATTTACAACATAAATTTAAAATTTTTATAACCTACAACTATCATAGCCGTTAGATCCACATACCCCTTCATCACGGCCGCACCCTCCTTCTCCCTTTCCCTCACGTTATCACGTTCCAGAAAATGAACCCATAGCACGAAAATTAGGTTTAATTTATGCAACCTCCACACTTGATGATACTTCGATCAGGGAACGCCAATGGAAGCCCCTCCATCCCCTCCATGCTCGGCCTCAAAGGCTCTGAGCTCGGCCACCATATGTACATCGATTTGCGTGCGCAACTTGCTAGTGTCGGCCTCACTTTCCTCCCCCTACGTTGCTCCAAAACCCATCATCACCATATAGATCTAACGAGCTCAAGACGCTTAACAACTTTCATGTTAAACACTTCTTCTAATTATCTACAGATTTAGAGAAATTGAGGGGAGAAAATAGGAGTTTTCTGGCCATAGATTGAAGAGATGGCGGCTAGGGTTAGGGTTTAGAGTTTGTTTATTTTTTTTTTAATTTATGAAGGGAGGTGGGCTATTTATAGGAATTTATCGAACACTATTCATTCCGGAAATTCCGAGCTCTGATTTACGCGTCGAAACTGACGTTCCTAGGGTTTATCCCGTGTTCCGGACACAATGGAACAGGTTTCGGAAGATAATTCGGACATCTGTGCGAGTTATGGCAATAAACGTTCAATTTGAATTAAACCGATTTAAACGATTTTCTAGGCGTTTTAATTTGTACCGGACAAACGGTAAATCCAATTGACACGAAATTTTAAACCTTACAATAATATCACATTACGGATCCGATGAAACTGGTTTCGTCGAAATCCGAGACTTTTTGAAAAATGACTATTTTATCTCGCCAAATAAATATTAAAAATAATTCGATGCGTTTCGAGCTGCTACGATCAAACGATAGCTCCGATTGACACGAAAATTGAAATCCGGTAATAACTAACTATTACGGATCCAATGGAACTAGTTTCGTCCAATTCTGAGACTGTTCAAAAATTGACTATTTTCACTAGTCGATTTAATATTAAAATATTCAATTTTCACAATTTTACTTTTAATTCGATTTTAAAAGTTCTAAAATATCATTCTAACTTCAATATGATAAAATAAAATTATACAAATCATTTTCAATCATATTTAACCCAATCTTCAATTATTTCCATAATTTAACATATTAAATTATTGATTTAATTATCCAATTAAATCCAATTATTCGAAATAAAATTTATTCGACTTATAAATTCACTAATTAATATTTAAAATTAATTAAATATTCAAATTTTAATTACTAAAAATCCTGGGTCGTTACAAGATTAGTGGGAGCCTTATTAGAAAATTGAAATGTTAATATTTAACCTTTTTAATATTGAAGAACATATGCTATATAACGTTACAATAATCTTCATCGATAAATTTTTACATTTAATATGACTAATAAAACTTTATCAATTAAATACACAAATGAACTGAATTGAAGAATGACAAATAGAAACATAATATATACTTAATATTAAATACTGCTTGCATGTTAATGTTTTCTATATCCATGCAAGTACATAATTTTACAAATACTAAACATATTTGTAATTTGATTGCTTACATATTTATTTACCTAAAACTATGTAATACTTCCTATAAATTTTTAACTCTAAAAGCAATATATGACTATGGTTATTTGACCTAATACTATCGCATATAACTGTTATACGGAAAATGATCATAGTTTGTCTTATATGTTACTTCGATGAAATTAGTTCATTCGAAGTAAACAAATAAACCATACTATGAGATCCAATATTCAATATGATTGATTACAATAATGATCTTACTATTTTAAATGTAATACTGGACCAAAAGGTACAAGATGGACATAAGAATTCGGTCAGTGAAATATCAACTTGATCAGTTTACTTAAAGTGTATTTTGCTCAAAATGCTTAAAAGTTACGGATGATCAAATGCACTTTTGTAAAGAGTTCGTTATGAAATTTTAGTAAGGATTTCCTTTGAATGTTTTGACCGTTTAAAAAGAAAATCGAATGTATAATAGTGGATTAACCTAATGCACGATTGAGATGAAGAGAGTGAATGGTCACTTCCGCTTCATAATTAAACATTAGAAATGAGAATTGTTAAATAAGAGTTGACACTTAACGTTGGAATAAGAAATATAATTTCTATTCCAAAATGCATTTTCATATAGAAATTGTTTTCTATGACATTTATTTCTTCAAATTCAAGATAATTGATCAAAGAACTCCTCACTATATACTAGTTACAGTACATGAAATAAATATTCTATATTAAGTGGATGATGAACCTCTATATTCAGTATGTTATTATAGTAATGGCGGAAATAGTGAGAGCATGCCATTTAGCACTTATTGATTGCATCAAGTTGCAAAAATTATTCCCATAAATCGCACCACACATTATTTATGAAATAATATATATTCTTTGGTGATGGCTGAAGAATAGACATAGTTTTATTTCTGTGAGAATATTATGAATATTTCTTATGAAATCAAAACATAATGTAATATTTGTTTTCATAACAAAAATGATGTATTGAAAAATACCAAAGTATCTAAAATTATTTACAATTAGTTCTGAATTATAGACTAAGCCGTAGTCTGAGAAATAATTTTTGCTATATGGTTATTAATCATATGATACCGGCTAATTATATCTCAAACAATCAAGGGCAAAATGTCCATTCAGTGGAAAGAGTTCCAAACATACCTAAAATGAATATGGATTTAGTCTCAAGAGTCACTCCTACCTATAATACATAATAATGTATTGATAAGGAATAATCAAACTTTATTGGAGAAAACACAATTAATATTGAGTGAATTTAAGTTAAATTCATTTTATAAGGTGTGCACTTAAGAGTAGTACAAGGTTAAAATTAATATCATCCAAAGAATAATTTACAAGATCACACAAGACTAGGGTTTATAAGAAACCCTATCATGTCCTAGGCCAAGGAGTTGGTAGGTTATGTGAGTCAAAAATCTGTACATAATGATTATACGTAAGGGATCTTGTGTGAACCACACCAAAAGATGTTTGGGAACGATAGTCATTGGATGACTACTTTATGTTGTGAACATAAATATTGTGAACTAATGCCAAATCAATTTTATATAAGGCAATTCATAAAATATTTATTAATGTCTGTTCTGTTGTACTGAGAAACAACTATTATTTCAAGAAATACCAACTTCATAGTGAAGAATTTTTTTTAAGAAATCACTGGTAGTAAAATGGATATAGATACGATCCAAGGTTAAAACTGACTGCAAGAGATAGAATGAAATTATTCAAACCTAAATGAGAACAATACATTAATTTTTTTAATGAATATTCTTCCACATCAAAGAGAAACTTGGATTTCTTATCAATGCCAAGAATAAGCAATCCTCGGTTGTTTAGTTAAAGCATTAAGAGTGTTGACTCAATGATATGGTACGATGCACAAATTCGAAATGGATTCCAAGTACATTACAAAAATATGATTTTGATGGTTGTACCTAAAGAGATATGATCCATTAGTTACAAATGTGTCTTTAAGAGAAAGAAAAATGTAGTTGGGATATAGTGAGCCGCACTGATAAGAATAACATCGTGAATTTAAATTGTTGAAATTAGTGTAACATATTCACCATTCGATGTGCTAAAGTTGATTCGAATTTACTCTAAAAATTATCTCCTACTATGATTTTATGTTTTGGCATATATATTGAAATAGAAAATTCTTAATAAAGATCTAGACTAGACCGTTTTCATATAACAACCAAAGTATGTCAAATTCAATAGGAGCGATACTGAGTTTGTGAGTTTTAGATACGGTCCAAGAACTAATATGGAAGTATTGTTCGAAAAGCATAAAAATGAAACAAGTATTTTGATAGAAATGTTAAATAGTTTAATTTCAGTCAAAATAGATGAAGCGTGTGCCATAAGAAAGAGCGGTGAAGGTACATTGATATCCAAAAACAAAAGAAAACAACACATCGCTGATTGTTAACAATGTGCCTACGGTTTTTAGTTATTTTAATACTCAACATTTGATTTGCAAATGATGCCTTTTATAGCGAGTATACAGGACATTGGGAATGACCCCAGCCAATATGTAGAAACGCCTTATTAAAATGTTTAATTAGAAACATGTAAGATTTATTCCTTATACATTGGCAAAAGGAATTATCACACACGTTATTGTCTATGATATTGTGGTTTGTTTACGTATTTGATACATGAAGCAAATATCAAATCAAAATTAAGGTCATTAAATGGTAGTTTATAGTTTGTTCGTGTATTTATGAAGTATAGGAGAATTGTTTATTAAAACAATGAAATCCTCATGAAAGAATATTTAGACTCAAACTTCATAAGTGATATTGAGTATGGTATGTCATTATAAAATTCATATTCAAAGCTTGGTTAAGAAGTTTTAAGTTATAAATGTTCCAATGAGAGATTATGTAGAACTCAATAAAAGTCCAAGTACATCGCCTTAAATTCCTCCATAATAAAAGCAATGTATATACATAGTAAATGCACAAATTTATAACCGAGATAAAATGTGATTCCAAATATATTGAGTCCCGTAACATTGTTATACGATAACAATGTGTTGATACAGTTTGTAACAAAACTTAGAGCTCACTGTTGGTTTAGAGGCATACTCTAAATTATTCCATATGGTAAAGGTAGTTTATCGGCGTCGGAGAGAGTTGATTTATATAGTTGCTCATCTTTGAAACATAATAGCATACTCGTTCACTGAGGGACTGACCTGATTGGTTTTAAAGAAACTAATTTGAGAAGTTGGAATAAGATTCCATAATTGATCCCCATGTGCAAGTGGGAGAATGATAGAGTTAGAGGTATGCTTTAGGGGAATTATGTAATTTTACACAAATCTAACTCAATAACCAATCTTGTTCAAAATAAAAGATGTTTCGTTTCTATTATATACTTGTTATAAAATGTTATGAATAATTAATTTTTTAATTTAATTATATGTCAGAATGTTCATAAACGATGTGTTTGTGATAGTAGTTACAAGTAGTTGTACCCATGAATATTATATCATAATATGCTAAGCACATTATTTAAAATATTCATAGATAAAATGTATCGAGATTGGATATCGATACATCTGTTGAGACTAGAGTATGTAATGCTCTTCAAATGTTGGATAGTGTATTACTCATGGCTGTTGGAATAGCCGACCGGCGACTGAATTTACATCTTTGAGTCACACAACCATGATGATTAGCTCTCCAAAAACAACATGATTTTATTTAATTTATAAAATGTTATAAATTAATTAAGTTAGTCAATATTTAAGAAATATTAATTATTATTTAATTATATGATGTTTGGGAGTTGTTTGTAATTATTTGAATGCATTTATAAAAATTATATTTGTGCATATTGATATACGATATCGATTATTTTAAATGGGATTATAAGATAATTACATGAAATAATTTATGAAATTTTATGCCATTTGGTGGCATGTAATTTCAACCATACCATGTGATGATAGAAGAGTGAAGAGAGAGATAATCAAAGGAATTAATTAGGAAAATTGTAATTAAAGAATGTGAAAGGTTTCATTCTTTTAATTAAAAATATCCACCAATCCATTTTTTATAGACAATTCATCCTTTCCTTCATTCACATTTCTCTTCTCTCCTCCTAAACTTCCATAGATGAAACAAAATAAAATTTTCCGAAGTTTTATCAACTTCAACTAAAATTCAAACATCAAATAATAAGTATAAGTGGTTTATCCATTTCTTGGAAGGATTGGGTGTGGATCTCAATGATCTAAGTAGATAACATAACTCAAGCTGTGTTTTTGGCTACATCTCAATGTAAAATTCTAGTTTTATTTATTCTTATATTCATCTTATTCATATGATTTAGATATTTTGCATATCACTTCTGAATATAATTTTATCTATTTAACTTGGACTAAATCCCCTTTTGTCACATCTTCTATAATATAAGATGTTCATATTATTAATTTGATTTAGATCCATTTTGTGCTATCCCATTTTGATTACTTGTTAATCTTCCTCACATTAGAGCTATGACATATTACATATTATTTAGTTAGTTGTTCATGATGTTCATATATTTTAGATCTAAAATTTTACTATGAATTTATACGTGCCTAATTTTTCCTTTTTGTTTTTACTTTAGAAACTATTTATGTTTTTGATTGTTGTATACTTTTGTTTGAAAGTTGTTAAAAAAAGATACTTGGACTTTTATGTAAAATATTATAAACTTTTAAATCATTCTTAATTTAATGTTAACTTTTTTATTTTTAACTTTAAATCCTAACACATATGCTAAATCACAATCTTTACATATACATTTGTTACTTTAATTTTAAAACATAGTTTGCAATTAATTATATATATTTGTGTATGTTTTTTAAATTCAAAGGGAAGAAAATATACTTTTGTGTAAAATAACTAATTTAACTTTAAAATCCTTCCATTCATATTTGTTAATTATAGATGTAAAAATACGAGAATGGTCAAAAATAATTTTTATGCAAATATGTTTAAGAGTTTAATTGCCGATTTGAAATGACACTAAATGAATAAGTGAAGGAAGGAGGAAAGTCCTCCGCCTTTTCTTCTTCATAAATACTAACTTCAATTCATTGATTTTTTTTGAGGTTTCGAATAGAGTCGCATGGGATTTATCTTGATATTGATGGAAATGCACCTTATTCACTTCGCTGCCCCCTTATTTATCTAGTCGAACAAGCCATGATTCGATTAGTTTTGCTATAAATATAAGTTAACTTTTTGTTTATTAATAAAATACATAGTTAACATATAATTTATAAGTGTAAGAAAATGATTTACACACGCACACATGTTATTAGTCAAAAATTAGACAACAAAAGCATGTATAGATTTAGGTATAAATATCATTTAATATGCCAATTAAAGTAAAAAGAGGGAGAAGTGAAAAGATTCTCTCTGTACTTTTATAGCCTCACGTTGCCTTAATTAATTATGCATGTTAAGAGAACGATACAAAAGGTTTCCTTCTATAAAATTTTACATGTTTAGAGACACATACACTGGTTATAAGATGCAGTTCACTTCAAACATATGAATGTATTTGATGCATTCATTATAATACATGCAAATTTAAACTTCCTTTTTAACCAAATTAAATAAAACATGATTTTATTTTAAAATTTCATTATATTGTATCTAATATTGTTTTAATTCATCTACGGTTTGGCACAGTTCAAACTGAGCTCAATCATGATAGTTTATTTGGAAAGGTCGTACTTTACCTAATCTAAAGAATAATCCGTTTAACTATCAATCTTTATGGCCTTTTTGATCAGGTGATCCGAATCATCCATAAATAAGTTTTTCCATGCTTAAGACCATACAAAGTTAGGATTCATGCATTGATATTTCGTGACCCATCACTATGTTCAATGCGGGCATAATATAATTGATGCCAACTAATGCAATAAATAGGTCGACCGCTATAGTAGTCGAATGACATTCTTTACATGCATATTTTTCTATGTTCAATTTGTTGCATGCTATGGTAGTTTTATCTATTAGAGCATTTAATTGTAGTTAATTATGAAATTACTACTTTGAACTAAAAATAATATTTTATAATAAATCAATTTATTAAATTAGTTAGTAATAATCAATGGTGTGGAGTTGATTAGAGCTACGTAAGAGACTATAAATAAGTGTAACAAACAATTTATAGATAGGCATTTTAAATGTTTTTTATTCACACCTGATACATTCCAATTGGATCGAATGTGACGAAGGTGGATTTTTAAATTTAAATCCGTTATGTATAATTTTTTTAATTAAATTCTTATTTAAAAGAAAACATAGTTTTGTAAATCATAATGGAAGAGGGGGTTATTTGTAATTACGATGGAAAATAAATATCTGTTTCTTAATTCTTTGTTCACCTTTAACATTGATTCTCCTCCTTGCTCCATCTAGGAGGAAACAGAAACCCATAGAGTATTTTTCCCTAGAACCAGATGAATTGTTGATTACTAATAAAAGCTTGTCCTTTTAGATCTAAAATAACAAGCTTTCTTTTCACTTCATCATGCCCTCTAATTGGAGTGTTTAAAGTAGATTTGAAGGAGTTACAAGTTCATTAATTTCTAGATATTGGAATGGTTGTGAAATTGAAGTTGAATTTTGAGTTGAAAGAGAGTTTAAAAAAAGGAAGAGAAGGACTTTAGAGATATATAGGCAAATATTTTAAAGCATAAATTTTCTCTTTTTTTTCCTTTAGGACACCTTTTTATTTTTAGTAAGAAGGACAGACATTTTTCTGAAATATAGAAAACACCCAGAAGTTTTGTTTCAAGACCACGGTAAATTAAAGCTTCCATCTTTTCATGCAACTAACCTTAACAATGGGGGAGCGAATCTCGTTGGCAGCGCAGCATCTTTCGAAGATAATGGCGGAGTCAATCTTGACAATGATAGAGAGGCACTACGAGTTTCATGATAATGTAAAAAGAACTGCTAGAAAATAAACGATATACATAGGAAGAGAGTCAACGATGACATGAGGCATTATCGTCAATGTGTCATCGACAACTAATCAACATATTTAAGTTGTTGATATGTCGTCGAAAATTTCAACAACATAATGACGATTTATTTTCAAGATGTTGTTATGACCCAACTTCCAAACTCCAGGAAGTTGCATCGCTAAGAAGAAAGAAAGGGATAGAAAAGAGAAAAGAAAGAAGAGAAAGAACAGACAATATCAGAATCTCACAGCGGAATCGAATAAATTATAATATATCACATAAAATATTACATAGTATCATATACATCAGAGTAATACAGCTAATACAACACAAACTAGACAGTTATAAACATCTGTCTAGCAATTACAATTCAAGTATACCAGAGAAAACAGATACAACTCAAACACAACGGAACCACTAAATATATCTACACGCTGAAGCCTCCTGCTCCATTATCTCCTCCAAAAATTCATCAAAGCAATCCAGAAACACTTGACTACTCATACGAAATATGAGTACCCAAGAGTTTAATAAAACAGAAAATAAACACTCAGGTCAGACAGGGGTCTGGTGTGAGTAAACGGGGATAAAAGTTGCTTAACTTTAGAAAATCCTTTGAAAACTAAAGGTATCACGTAAGACTTCTCACACATAAACACGGAAAAGTTTTTACCTTACGCTAACCAAAACATTTGATAGGAAATCCAGTGGTATTATAATAGTGTCTACGGTTTTCAAAATAAAATACAGAAATAGCGGGAATGCTTACATCTCACGTTCCAACATAGTTGGGCACAATCAAAACCGTATAGGCACTTATTGGATTATGGATTCCATCAATGGCAGGGCTACTGGGGTACCGCCCGTCACAGTACGTGGCCTAAATCACCATACCGAGGAGTACTCCCACTCCCCTGCAACAAAAAGCCGGACCCGTTCCTTACTGAACAGTTTCGAACAAGACCACCCTGCAGATTGGTCGTCACCAACTGGCACACAGCCGAAATATAAAGGGACCTCTAGACAGGAGTAAATCTTGATCTCCGGTGGGGCTACCCACGAAGCCTTGCTGCACCTCCCCTGTTTTAGCCATTCCCGGTTGATGAGGCTTGAGGCTACGATTATCTTTATAGGACACATCAATCTTAGAATGCTCATCGTCCACCTGACGATGTTCTGAAAGCATTCAATCCATACAAGTTCGTTCCGGATTCGAACGAAACCGAAGGCATTATCTCGTTACACTCGTATTGGAATCACCCTCAGAGTTAACGACAATAACCCTTGCACTATAAATTACCATCTCGAGTCTATAAGTACTATTCCGTCAACTCATTACGGAATCACCCACAGAGTTATACTGACGTATAGCCCTTACACCTCGAGTCTTCTCTTGCTCCACTTGGATTAACGACCTAACGTTTAATTGGAATCGATGTGGTTTTCAGAATTCCAAATATGGAAACTCGATCCCGGTCTCACCGAAACCAAACGCCATTTTAATGTCCAAGTTGTACTTAAGGGTTTTAAACAATTAACACATTTCATTATTATCTAATCCACACAGATAGATAAACTACAACTAACAATAGATAATCACATTCATATCATAAACAGATAATCTGTATCATCCATAAACAGATAATCATCACAACTAAATAATCCATCACAAACCATCATACTTAAACCAATCATCCATATTATACAGATACAACTAATCTCATTACTGAGATCACAACCATTCAATCAATAACATCCATAAGAAATGATTTATTAATCATCAATTATAATGAATTAAATTAATTACAATCATATCTAATTAATTTAAATTAAATTAAATTAATTACTCATTAAAATCCTGCTTAATATCCTTTAATTAATTAACCCAGTTAATTAATTATCCACTAAGTATTAAACTTGATTAAACATCTTGATTAATCCTTCTCTAATTACAATAAGTAATTAGTCTTTAATTAATTTCACAAATTAGTTAATCTTTAATCATAAGTAATTAACATTTATTTACTCATTTATTAATTAATTATAATTAATAATATTTGTCCTTAATTAATTACAATTAATTAATCACTTAATTTAAATTAACTTAATCAAACAATCCTTAATTACATCATTAATTATAATAATTAATGATCTCTAATATTTAAATAAATTACTTAATTAAAATTAATTACATTTAGTAATTAGTCTAATTATTAATCACCTTAATTAATATTAAATTTATAATTAACTATCTTTAATTACTCATTAATCAAATTAATTATCCAATAATTAATCATTAATTAATTCCTTAATTAATTACAAAAGTAATTATCCAAATTACTAATTGCATTCTAGTAATTATCATTATTACTTCTCTAACTAATCCTGCTCCATTAATTACATTAATTAATTACTCTCTTAAAATCATCAAATGATTTATTAAAATTAGTTAAACTAAATTAATTAACTTAACAATTCACAATATTAAAATTAATTACAATAAGTAATTAATTCCTTAATTACTTTAACAATTAATTATACATAACAAATTTTAATTAATTATATTCAATTAATTAATCTAGTTAATTATCAAAATTACATTAATTAATTACTAAATTATCCTTAGATAATTATCACCCATTATTAATTAACAACCTTTCAATAATTATATACTTAAGAAAATTTGAATTAGATTAATTATCAACAAATCATTCCTAATTAATAATTAATCTAAATCATTATTTAAAAATCAAAATTAAGTAAATCCTTAATTATCTTAAATATTTTTTAAAATAATTTAATTATTTATCAAATGACTCATTTATATTCAAAATGTATTTAAACAATACATTTCTAAATTTAAATTCAAATTCCATTTAAAAATATAATATTTAAAATGTTTAACTATTTAAACATTTATCTAAATTAAATAATTATAAACTCTTCAATAAAATGAATGTTTAAAGAACATCCATTACCTAAATATAAAAGGAAGATTTAAAACAAATTTACTTGATTAAAATAAATTAATCTTTGAAAATAAATTGATTATTTCAATTTCAAATTTAAATTAAAACACTTCATATTTTAATTCAATACTAATGGAACTAAATTCATTCAAGTTTAAACTTATTTGAAATCAATTTCTTTTAAACTTTTGAATATGTTCATTCATTTTTAAATTTACAAACTGTTGAATTCAAAATTGGTTTTTAACGAAACTTGAAAACAGTTTTTAATCTGAATTCAATTTTTTTTTAAGTTTTGCTTCAACATTTAAATCTGTTCATACTTTTAAGACTTACAAAACTGTTTTTAAATCTAATTCTGGTTTTTAAAAAAAAACAAACCTAAACTGTTTTAATCTTGACTTCAAATCTGAATTTAAAACTTGTTTAAATTTTAGATTTTCATTTTAAAAACTTTGAATTCAAAACTACATTTGAATTTAGTTACAACTTATGCTTGAATCAAAATCCAACTTTAATAAGATGGATTCATTCAAAAATTTAAAAACTGCAAAATTCTCAGGTTTTAAACCTGTAATAAAACTAACCCGAGCAACCCCCCTAATTTACTTCGAGTTCATACGCTACCTGCTCCGAGTCAAAAACAAAATCACCCAAGTTTTACTTCGAGTAAAATACCCTGCACACTCCACAAAGTTCACCAGAGTTACAAATGTGCACGGTGCATATGCACCGACACTCCAGCCATCACCAGACACCCTGACCAACTCCACCATGTCTCCAACCAACTCCTCATCTGGTCACAACCTCCAGATATCCCCATAGCAGCTCGAACCAAAATCGAGTTGAACAAGCCAACCTGAAATCAACACAGTATTCAAAACCCAAACCTGTCAACCATCCCGACGACCTATTCCGACCATCTGATCACCTACAATTTCGTCCAACCCTCCCTTGATGACTCCTCTGCAATCCCCCATAACCTCGAATCACTCGAAGCAACAGAGTGATCAAAATCTTCAAAAACCCCTACCTGTCAGATACTAGGGCTTGAAACCTAGAAACACCCAATACCACCTCCTCCCCTTTCTGATCATCTATCACCAAATTTCCCCCTCTTCTCACATCAACATTCTACCTACAGGAAGTATTCTAACCCCCAAATTTCTCTAGCCTATCAGATACTTCTAAAATTTCTATTTCTGTTCAAACAGAAATGCCCTTTCCCAACAGTTTATTTAAAACTGTAATCTAATTTACAGTCCATTTGTTAAACATTACTATCTTAAACTATTTTTAAAACCAAGAATATAGTGTTATTAACAAATTCTCTTCAGTGATCATTGTCAAATTCCCATTGTACAGGAAGTTATCAATTTATCTAGTGAAAAAGGAGGACTGTTATCAACCACAGAGCAACAAATATACAATACTCAGAAACAAGTATGCATGTAATATCATACTTATAAACACACATTTATATTCAATCTCAAAGCAATCATTAGGAGGCTATAGTTCACACATGCAATAAGATTCATCCAGACAGAAAGAACTGCTTTTTGAAAAACAGAAGTTTTACTTATTTTAAAAAAAAAATGAAGACAGAGCAGTTATTCATAGTTGTTTGATTTTGATGATTTTTTTTTAAAAGAAAACAGTTTGCATATGAACTTAAGTTCTAGTATTTACTTTAACACTGATTTTAGAAAGAAGAACTGTTTTTAAAAATAAAGGTTTACTCACATTTTAAATGAAGATGCAGAAACAAACCCAGATGCATATTCACATTCTTGGAACAGATTTGATCTCCCCTTTTGCTGTTTTGATTTGAATATGTATGCAGATTTGTTAGTTGAATCAGGTGTAGTTGATTTTATTTGTTGAAGATTTTTGAATTGCATGCAGACCCATCTTCCTTGCTTAGATTTGAAATTGAATTGATCTTCATTTTGCAGATTTTTGGAAGGTTTTGGTTTGCATATTTTTAACTTGAAGTTTGTTTTGCAGAATTGGTTTTGAAATTGCAGATTTGTTGTATGCAGATTTGAAGTTGTTTGTAAAAATGATTTGCAGATTTTGATTTGCATTTGTTTGAGGTTTTAGATTTACTGAAATTTTGATTTCTCAGGTTTTCAAATGAGAATATGTTTTACCCAAATGTATTTGTTATGTTTCTTATCAATATAACTTAAATTTTATGAAAAATAAATAAGCTTGCCACTTGTTGTCTTTAGGTGTAGATAAATTTACAAGTGTTCACTTAATGTTTTAAAAAGCTAACACATATGCAATTCAATTAATAAAAGCAATCACTAAATTTATATATGTATTTGAATTTATCTTAAACCATTTCAAACTTATTTTAGCATGTTTCTAAATGATTTATTAACATTAGCCATTAAATAAATACATATACACTTCTTTATAAAACTATACATTTACATTTAAATGCTTGTTTAATTATTTAAAATAATATTCTTTATAAAACTAAATTTCAAAAGAAAATATTTTTAAAAGAAAAGAAAGGTTGAATTAAATTTTATTCAAGAGTTTTAAATCAAATGTTATACTTAAACAAGAATGAATTAAATCTCATTTCAAAGAAAAACATAATTTAAAATAAAACAAGCTTTTATTATAAAACAAAATTAAACTATATTTATTCTTATAAACAAAATAAATACTTACTTTCATTTCTATGAAAACTATAAGAAAGATTTTTAAAACAAACTATTGAAAAGTTTACAATACTAATTTAAATTAATTTAAATCAATTTACAAATTATACATTTATATAATAATTAGAAAATATCCTTTATTTGATATAAATTAAAATTAAAACCAAATCCTCTATTTACAATGTATAAACATTTATACATCATAAATAAAATATTTTTAAAATCAGTTTAGAAAGGTAGATTTATTATTTAAATATTTTTAACATTTGAAAACAATATCATTTAACAAACTAAATAATTATTAATTTTCAAAAGAGAATTTCTATTTGAATTAAATTATTAAATCAATATTTCACATTTTAAAATAATTATAAAAGAAATTATTAAATAATCATTGCCTAAATTTCCAGGACATCACATTCCTCCCCCCCTTAAAAGAATTTCGTCCTCGAAATTTAAAAGCGAAGGTAACTTAATAATCCCATACAGATTTTAAATTTAAAAAGAGCAATCATATACTATCAACCAAATACTAGCAACCATAGGAACCAATTCAAACAAACAATTCTAATTATCCAGACAAAATCCTGAATAAGATTCCCTAGAGTTTCCCTGGTACAAACACCGGGACACTCGCCCTATAAAATCTAAACTAACTACACCACTCAGATCTAGAGCTCCTATATATCTAGATCTACAAATCTAAACAGAATACAGGACCACAAACAAGTCCAGATCAACTCCCAAATCTCTCAGAATTACTGATTCTAAAACCGGAGATGACCCATACACGTACTCCCTCAGAGATACGTGAAAACAAAACAAATTACAGCCATCCGAAGTGGAAATTCAATCCTGTAGATCAAACACTTAATCCTTAAGAGAAAACAGAAAGATCCAATCTCTTATCCACACATCTCTCCTGACGATCCTGGGCTGCCTCCAACCTTCTAGATCAATCAAATCTACCACACAAACTCTACTACAGATATCAGACGTCTTCAGACAAACTACTCTTATTATGAAAACAGAACAAATGCACAAGACATCCAAGCCTTCAGATCCAAAATAAATTTCCTGTAGAAATCCTCTGATCCAAGACAAAACTCAAGTTCCCAATGAATCGGGTGTCGCTTCTATTCTGGAATAGCTGCCACCGCGCAACTCTGATTCAAGAATGCTGTTGATGAACACAAGTATAAACTTGATCAACTTATCCCGGAATATTGTTCATCAAATTCCATAAAATCTCAGTGACCTATCCGTTTCAGTCACAATATCACAAAAAAAATTCAACCAGAAAACTGGACCCAATAAATCCTGCCAACTCCAATAGATTTCTCTTAAAGAACCTCCTACTAATCTGATCCACCGGTAAAACTCCAAGAACCAAGTCGAATCAGAACTCAAACTCTCGATGCGAATGCAAATCTTAACTCCTTCGAAGATATCCAGAAAATCAAATCACTTCGATAACTCAAACATCCTCTAAAGATGCTTCAATCCAAACAAAGCTTACTCAGAGAACTTTCGAATCATCGCAAGTCACTTTTGCGATTCTACCTAGTTCAGATCCTAAGAAATCGTTCTCACTTCAATAATCAGAACAGCTAAAACCTTCAAAAGAAGAAACTAGTGGTCCACCTCTTAACCACAAACATCACTCCCAACTGAGCTTCCAGAAGAAATGGACGAGCTCCACCATCTGCCCGGACAACTGACTGAAGAATCACAGAGATTTATGACCATCGAAGAACAAGCCACCCACTGCTGCTACTGCTGCCAAAAACTTCCTTATCCCAAAAAATCATCGAACCTCAAAGCTACACCAGCCTTTTCACAATAGAGTCTTCCAAATAGACAAATATCTCTCAGGAAAGTCGCTCCCAAACCAAGCTCAAAACACTCTACCAAACTGAGTCTCAAACTCAAATATAGACAGAAATCCTCCCTAAGGTTACCAAGATACCATCTCTGGCTTCTGCACTCCCAACTAATCCAAACTCAAGAGAATCACTCTCATGAGTGCAACCAAGCTTATATTCCAAAAATGAACTCCGAATCTTAAAAAGATTTCCTTCAGAGATCAGTACAATTCCTAGCACCAAACTGCCAAACTACTCAAGATGTCAAAAACTTCTCTAGCAGACCACTACCAATCTCAAACACTCGAACTCCAATCATTGGTAGTTGTGTTACACACACCACTACCCTATCTACCTTTATTACTTATATTGGAAAACCTGAACAGTTAACCCAACAAATAGGTTGAAATAAATAATATATATATATATATATATATATATATATATATATATATTAAAAATTACAAATACGCTCTCTCAAGAAGGACACCACTCCAGAGTCTAGGCATTCGCTCAACCTAGAGAGCTCTGATACCACAATGTGACGACCCAACTTCCAAACTCCAGGAAGTTGCAACGCTAAGAAGAAAGAAAGGGATAGAAAAGAGAAAAGAAAGAAGAGAAAGAAAAGACAACATCAGAATCTCATAGCGGAATCGAATAAATTATAATATATCACATAAAATATTACATAGTATCATATACATCAGAGTAATACAGCTAATACAACACAAACTAGACAGTTATAAACATCTGTCTAGCAATTACAATTCAAGTATACCAGAGAAAACAGATACAACTCAAACACAACGGAACCACTAAATATGTCTACACGCTGAAGCCTCCTGCTCCATTATCTCCTCCAGAAACTCATCAAAGCAATCCTGAAACACTTGACTACTCATACGAAATATGAGTACCTAAGAGTTTAATAAAACAGAAAATAAATACTCAGGTCAGACAGGGGTCTGGTGTGAGTAAACGGGGATAAAAGTTGCTTAACTTTAGAAAATCCTTTGAGAACAAAAGGTATCACGTAAGACTTCCCACACATAAACATGGAAAAGTTTTTACCTTACGCTAACCAAAACATTTGATAGGAAATCCAGTGATATTATAATAGTGTCTAGGGTTTTCAAAATAAAATACAGAAATAGCTGGAATTCTTACATCTCACGTTCTAACATAGTTGGGCACAATCAAAACCGTACAGGTACTTATTGGATTATGGATTCCATCAATGGCAGGGCTACTGGGGTACCGCCCGTCACAGTACGTGGCCTAGATCACCGTACCGAGGAGTACTCCCACTCCCCTGCAACACAAAGCCAGACCCGTTCCTTACTAAACAGTTCCGAACAAGATCACCCCGCAGATTGGTCGTCACCAACTGCCACACAGCCGAAATATAAAGGGACCTCTAGACAGGAGTAAATCTTGCTCTCTAGTGGGGGCTACCCACGAAGCCTTGCTGCACCTCCCCTGTTTTAGCCATTCCCGGTTGATGAGGCTTGAGGCTACGATTATCTTTATAGGACACATCAATCTTAGAATGCTCATTGTCCACCTGACGATGTTCTGAAAGCATTCAATCCGTACAAGTTCGTTCCGGGTTCGAATGAAACCGAAGGCATTATCTCGTTACACTCGTATTGGAATCACCCTCAGAGTTAACGACAATAACCCTTGCACTCTAAATTACCATCTCGAATCTGTAAGTACTATTCCGTCAACTCATTACGGAATCACCCACAGAGTTATACTGACGTATAGCCCTTACACCTCGAGTCTTCTCTTGCCCCACTTGGATTAACGGCCTAACGTTTAATTAGAATCGATGTGGTTTTCGGAATTCCAAATATGGAAACCCGATCCCAGTCTCACCGAAACCAAACGCCATTTTAATGTCCAAGTTGTACTTAAGGGTTTTAAACAATTAACTCATTTCATTATTATCTAATCCACACAGATAGATAAACTACAACTAACAATAGATAATCACATTCATATCATAAACAGATAATCATCACAACCAAATAATCCATCACAAACCATCATACTTAAACCAATCATCCATATCATACAGATACAACTAATCTCATTACTGAGATCACAACCATTCAATCAATAACATCCATAAGCAATGATTTATTAATCATCAATTATAATGAATTAAATTAATTACAATCATCTCTAATTAATTTAAATTAAATTAAATTAATTACTCATTAAAATCCTGCTTAATATCCTTTAATTAATTAACCCAGTTAATTAATTATCCACTAAGTATTAAACTTGATTAAACATCTTGATTAATCCTTCTCTAATTACAATAAGTAATTAGTCTTTAATTAATTTCACAAATTAATTAAACCTTAATCATAAGTAATTAACATTTATTTACTCATTTATTAATTAATTATAATTAATAATATTTGTCCTTAATTAATTACAATTAATTAATCACTTAATTTAAATTAACTTAATCAAACAATCCTTAATTACATCATTAATTATAATAATTAATGATCTCTAATATTTAAATAAATTACTTAATTAAAATTAATTACATTTAGCAATTAGTCTAATTATTAATCACCTTGATTAATATTAAATTTATAATTAACTATCTTTAATTACTCATTAATCAAATTAATTATCCAATAATTAATCATTAATTAATACCTTAATTAATTACAAAACTAATTATCCAAATTACTAATTGCATTCTAGTAATTATCATTATTACTTCTCTAAGTAATCCTGCTCCATTAATTACATTAAGCAATTACTCTCTTAAAATCATCAAATGATTTATTAAAATTAATTAAACTAAATTAATTAACTTAACAATTCACATATTAAAATTAATTACAATAAGTAATTAATTCCTTAATTACTTTAACAATTAATTATACTTAACAAATTTCAATTAATTATATTCAATTAATTAATCTAGTTAATTATCAAAATTACATTAATTAATTACTAAATTATCCTTAGATAATTATCACCCATTATTAATTAACAACCTTTCAATAATTATATACTTAAGAAAATTTGAATTAGATTAATTATCAACAAATCATTCCTAATTAATAATTAATCTAAATCATTATTTAAAAATCAAATAATTAAGTAAATCCTTAATTATCTTAAATATTTTTCAAAATAATTTAATTATTTATCAAATGACTCATTTATATTCAAAATGTATTTAAACAATACATTTCTAAATTTAAATTCAAATTCCATTTAAAAATATAATATTTAAAATGTTTAACTATTTAAAATTTATCTAAATTAAATAATTATAAACTCTTCAATAAAATGAATGTTTAAAGAATATTCATTACCTAAATATAAAAGGAAGATTTAAAACAAATTTACTTGATTAAAATAAATTAATCTTTGAAAATAAATTGATTATTTCAATTTCAAATTTAAATTAAAACACTTCATATTTTAATTCAATACTAATGGAACTAAATTCTTTCAAGTTTAAAACTTATTTGAAATCAATTTCTTTTAAACTTTTGAATATGTTCATTCATTTTTAAATTTACAAACTGTTGAATTCAAAACTGGTTTTCAAAGAAACTTGAAAATAGTTTTTAATCTGAATTCAAAAACAAATTTTAAGTTTTGCTTCAACATTTAAATCTTTTCAAACTTTTAAGACTTACAAAACTGTTTTTAAATCTAATTCTGGTTTTTTTAAAAAAACAAACCTTAAACTGTTTTAAACTTGACTTCAAATCTGAATTTAAAACTTGTTTAAATTTTAGATTTTCATTTTTAAAAACTTTGAATTCAAAACTACATTTGAATTCAGTTACAACTTATGCTTGAATCAAAATCCAACTTTAAAAAGATGGATTCATTCAAAAATTTAAAAACTGCAAAATTCTCAGGTTTTAAACCTGTAATAAAACTAATCCGAGCAACCCCCCTAATTTACTTCGAGTTCATACGCTACCTGCTCCGAGTCAAAAACAAAATCACCCGAGTTTTACTTTGAGTAAAATACCCTGCATACTCCACAAAGTTCACCAGAGTTACAAATGTGCACGGTGCATATGCACCGGCACTCCGGCCATCACTAGACACCCTGATCAACTCCACCATGTCTCCAACCAACTCCTCATCTGATCACAACCTCCAGATATCCCCATAGCAGCTCGAACCAAAATCGAGTTGAACAAGCCAACCTAAAATCATCACAGTATTCAAAACCCAAACCTGGCAACCATCCCGACGACCTATTCCGACCATCTGATCACCTACAATTTCGTCCAACCCTCCCTTGATGACTCCTCTGCAATCCCCCATAACCTCGAATCACTCGAAGTAACAGAGTAATCAAAATCTTCAAAAACCCCTACCTGTCAGATACTAGGGCTTGAAACCTGGAACCACCGAATACCACCTCCTCCCTTTTCTGATCATCTTTCACCAAATTTCCCCCCTTCTCACATCAACATTCTACCTACAGGAAGTATTCTAACCCCCAAATTTCTCTAGCCTATCCGATACTTCTAAAATTTCTATTTCTGTTCAAACAGAAATGCCCTTTCCCAACAGTTTATTTAAAACTGTAATCTAATTTACAGTCCATTTGTTAAACATTACTATCTTAAACTAATTTTAAAACCCAGAATATAGTGTTATTAACAAATTCTCTTCAGTGATCATTGTCAAATTCCCATTGTACAGGAAGTTATCAATTTATCTAGTGAAAAAAGAGGACTGTTATCAACCACAGAGCAACAAATATACAATACTCAGAAACAAGTATGCATGTAATATCATACTTATAAACACACATTTATATTCAATCTCAAAGCAATCATTAGGAGGCTATAGTTCACACATGCAATAAGATTCATCCAGATAGAAAGAACTGTTTTTTGAAAAACAGAAGTTTTACTTATTTAAAAAAAAAAATGAAGATAGAGCAGTTATTCATAGTTGTTTGATTTTGATGATTTTTTTTAAAAGAAAACAGTTTGCATATGAACTTAAGTTCTAGTATTTACTTTAACACTGATTTTAGAAAGAAGAACTGTTTTTTAAAAATAAAGGTTTACTCACATTTTAAATGAAGATGCAGAAACAAACCCAGATGCATATTCACATTCCTGGAACAGATTTGATCTCCCCTTTTGCTGTTTTGATTTGAATATGTATGCAGATTTGTTAGTTGAATCAGGTGTAGTTGATTTTATTTGTTGAAGATTTTTGAATTGCATGCAGACCCATCTTCCTTGCTTAGATTTGAAATTGAATTGATCTTCATTTTGCAGATTTTTGGAAGGTTTTGGTTTGCAGATTTTTAACTTGAAGTTTGTTTTGCAGAATTGGTTTTGAAATTGCAGATTTGTTGTATGCAGATTTGAAGTTGTTTGTAGAAATGATTTGCAGATTTTGATTTGCATTTGTTTGAGCTTTTAGATTTACTGAAATTTTGATTTCTCAGGTTTTCAAATGAGAATATGTTTTACCCAAATGTATTTGTTATGTTTCTTATCAATATAACTTAAATTTTATGAAAAATAAATAAGCTTGCCACTTGTTGTCTTTAGGTGTAGATAAATTTACAAGTGTTCACTTAATGTTTTAAAAAGCTAACACATATGCAATTCAATTAATAAAAGCAATTACTAAATTTATATATGTATTTGAATTTATCTTAAACCATTTCAAACTTATTTTAGCATGTTTCTAAATGATTTATTAACATTAGCCATTAAATAAATACATATACACTTCTTTATAAAACTATACATTTACATTTAAATGCTTGTTTAATTATTTAAAATAATATTCTTTATAAAACTAAATTTCAAAAGAAAATATTTTTAAAAGAAAAGAAAGGTTGAATTAAATTTTATTCAAGAGTTTTAAATCAAATGTTATACTTAAACAAGAATGAATTAAATCTCATTTCAAAGAAAAACATAATTTAAAATAAAACAAGCTTTTATTATAAAACAAAATTAAACTATATTTATTCTTATAAACAAAATAAATACTTACTTTCATTTCTATGAAAATTATAAGAAAGATTTTTAAAACAAACTATTGAAAAGTTTACAATACTAATTTAAATTAATTTAAATCAATTTGCAAATTATACATTTATATAATAATTAGAAAATGATGCAGCGCACCAAGCCTTGAGTCGCATGAGCGACCTAAAAAGTGCTATGAGTCGTCCTAGCGACCTAACAATGGCCTTGAGTCGCGTATGCGACCTAACACCTTGCTTTAACTCGTCCGAACGACCTAACGAGCTATGCAAGCGACCTAGCAAGTTACACCAACTGCAACTTATGCCGCTTCCTGTGTTAAGTCGCTCGGGTTTCTTAGGTCGCAAACGACCTAGCGACTTACGACCTTACGAGACACAGAGGAAGGAAGACACAGTTATGCCGCTTTCTTTAGGTCCTTAACGACCTACGACCTAATGTGTTAGGTCGCTCAGTATCTCCTTAAGTCGCTCAGAACTTAGGTTGCTCGGCCTTATACGGATGTGAAGATAGGTCGCTGCTGATTAAGTCGCTGACATTAGGGTCGTAAGTCGTGGGGTTGTAATAAGGTGATGTGGTATAATAACTCGTGTCATTTTAAGTCGTAAGTCGTCTGTATTTTAGGTCGTTCTCCTTGTTGCCGCTGTGTGCTGTATATCTGTGTTGGGTTGTTTGTACTTAAGTCGTAGGTCGTGTGCGTTGTATCTTAGGCCACGTGATTGTAATTTTGTGTTGTAACTCGTTGAGTCGCTGGATGATAGGTCGCGTACGACCTAACTTAAGTCGTGAGTCGTGTGGTCTTTATGTGATGAGTCGTGGACGACTTACGATAGGTCGGGTGTGATTCTGTTGTGATGTTTTGAGTTGTGACGCCTATAAATAGGCATATTGGGTCATTTGTAAGGTTGATTGTTGAATAAAACTTTGTTTGATTGCTGTGTGCTTTCATCTAAATTGGTAGTCGAGTGTGATCTCCTATCTCCACTTTCGGTTATTCGAGTGCGCTCGAATCAACGATCGTTGAAGCCAATTCACGGTATCAAGTGCGCTTGATCAACGTTTGAAGAATTGTAGATCTTCTTTCACGGTATCGTGCGTGATCAACGTGTCGAAGATAGTTGGAATTCGGTATCTTTGTGATCAACGAATTTGGGCAATTCAGTATCTTCAATCCACCGATTGCTACTTTCACTGTTTCATCTATTTTCGTAATTCCGCTGCGTCAGTTTGGTATCAAAGCTAGACTTAGCCAATCATAGCTAAGCCGAGTCTTGGAGCCAAGTTTGAAGTTTGAAATTGAAGTGTTTGAGCTGTGCTTTGTTTGAGTTGAGCCGACCTAAGCCTTAGGTCGTTGTATATTGTTCGAGCTAGTGGTGGCCGTGACTTGTTGTTCAAGTTTGAGTTGAAGATTTGTGAAGTTTTGAAGTGTTTGTGTTGATTCAATCATGCCGCCAAGGAGAGCTAATCGTCATTAAAATGTTGAAGCGTTGTATAGAAGGGAAGAAGCCGAGTAAATGGAGCAACGCATTAATGAGAAATTTGATGAATGTATTGGAAAGCTAGAGAAGTTGATGAATGATTTGAATCAAAACCAAAGGAGGAGATCACCAGTCTCAAACCATGGAGGAAACAGAGTTTCGCCATCGGTTACGGAAGCGAGGAGGGTGTCGCCACAATCTTCTAGAGAAAGAAGAGAAACATCAATTTCATCAAGAAGAGATCACCATGATTATGGACGTGAAGAGAGGAGAACTCCACGAGAGTTTGAAGAGGAGCCGTATCAAGATGAAGAGAGACATAGTAGAAGAGACATGCGCGATCAAAGGGATGTTGATGGTCGAGATCGACATAGACGTACATTTGATTTTGATGAAGAGGGTGATAGAGCTAGCATTCATTATCGAGATCGAGACCAAGTTCGAAATTCATATCAGGATATAGATGATGATCGTCGATGGGAATCGGGTATGAAGACGGAAATTCCAGAATTCAAGGGTGGAATGGTTGCAGAAGAATTCTTGGATTGGTTGTCTAATATTGAAGAGATCTTTGATTTCAAAGAGGTTCCGGAGAATCGTCGTGTGAAGATGGTTGCTACTAGGTTGAGGGGGAGAGCTATGGTGTGGTGGCAGCAAACCAAACTTACACGAGAACGGATGGGAAAGTCGAAGATTGAGTCATGGGAGAAGATGAAGAAGTTAATGAAGGCTACATTCTTGCCTTAAAATTATCAATCACTCATGTATCAGAGGTTGCAGAATCTGAGGCAAGGGACAAAGACTGTTAATGATTATGCTGATGAATTTTATCAACTGATTGCTCGAAATGATATAATGGAGACAGATGAACAATTGACTGCTAGATTTGTTGGAGGGTTGAGGATGCAGATTCAAGATATGGTGAATATGTTTGATCCTAGATCTGTGGCTGAAGCGCACCAGAAAGCGTTGGCTTGGGAGAAGCATGGAAGACGTGGAGGTGGTGTGTTTACAAGTTCCAATATTCAGAACAAAGGCGCTAGTGGGAGTTCCAATGTTTCGAAAGCTATCAGTAAACCAGTTGTGAATGAAGTTGCGAAGGCGAAGGTCAACAACAGTTTCAAATGTTACTATTGCCAGGAAGTGGGTCACAAGAGTAATGAATGTCCGAAGCCGAAGAAACAAACTATGATTGCTGAAGTTGACGGTGAGGATGTTAGGGAAGGTTATCCTAGTCCAGTTGAGGAGGATGAACAGGATGTTGCGTCAGGAGATGAAGGATGTAATCTAATGATGAGGAGGTTTTGTTTAATACCGAAGCAGGAAGAAGAGGCTAGTTGGTTGAGGAGTAACGTCTTTCAGTCAACATGCACTATTCTGGGAAAGGTTTGTAAATTTGTGATTGACGCTGGAAGTTGTGACAATATTATTTCTACCGAAGCTGTGGGAAAGTTGAAGCTGAAGACGGAGAAGCATCCAAATCCTTACAAGTTAGCGTGGTTGAGAAAAGGAGGAGAGGTGAAGGTGGACAGGCGAGTTGAAGTTCCATTCTCCATTGGAAAGAAGTATAAAGACGAGATTTGGTGTGATGTGGTGGAGATGGATGTTTATCACTTGCTTTTGGGAAGACCATAGCAGTATGATCGAGCAGTGCAGCATGACGGTCGGACCAATAGCTACAGATTTATGTTTGAAGGTGTTAAGATCATTTTGGTTCCAAAGAAGAGACAGCAAGGAGAAAGCAAATCAGAGGAGACTGAGGAGCTCAAGACTTTTTTGACTTTGAAGGAATTTATTGGAGAAGTAGAGGAGAGTCCAGAGGTGTTTTCGTTGATTGGACGTGAAGCTACTAAATCTGTTGAAATCCCAGAGGAAGTAAAGCCGGTATTAGAAGAATTCAGAGATGTGTTTCCTGAAGAGTTACCAACAGAGTTGCCACCGTTGAGGGATATTCAACATCAGATAGATCTTGTGCCAGGGGCGATATTACCACACAAACCACATTACAGGATGAATCCTAAGGAGCATGAGGAACTGAGAAGGCAGGTGGAGGAGTTGTTAGAACAGGGGCGTGTTCAGGAGAGCTTGAGCCCATGTGCAGTGCCAGCTTTATTGGTACCGAAGAAGGATGGGACGTGGAGGATGTGTACGGACAGTAGAGCTCTGAACAAGATCACTGTGAGATACAGATTTCCCATGCCGAGGTTCGATGATTTGATTGATCAGTTGAGTGGAGCTGTTGTGTTCTCGAAGATTGACTTGAAGAGTGGATACCATCAGATTCGTATTAGACCGGGTGATGAGTGGAAGACTGCTTTTAAAACGAGGGAAGGTTTATATGAATGGCTGGTTATGCCGTTTGGCTTGTCAAATGCTCCTAGTACTTTTATGAGAGTGATGAACCAGATTTTCAGACCATTCATTGGGAAGTTTATGGTAGTTTACTTTGATGATATTTTGATCTACAGTGGGAGTATGGAAAAGCATGTCCAGCAATTGCGTGAAGTACTGTTGATTCTACGACAAGAGCAGTTCCATGCAGCAGCAAAGAAGTGCGTGTTTATGACGGACAGTGTTTTATTTCTGGGGTATGTTTTGTCAAAGGAAGGCATTCAAGTGGATGAAGGTAAAGTAGAAGCTGTCAGGAGTTGGCCACAACCCAAGACAATTACTGAAGTGAGAAGTTTTCATGGATTGGTATCTTTCTATCGAAGATTCATTCCATATTTTAGCAGTGCAATGAAACCTATAACCGATTGCATGAAAGGAAAGAAATTTGCATGGTCAGAGGAAGCAGGGGTTGCTTTTGAGAAGATCAAGTCACTATTGACGACAGCGCCAATTCTAGTTTTACCGGATTTTCAGTTGTTGTTCGAGTTACATACTGATGCATTTAAAGTTGGGATTGGTGGAGTATTGAGTCAGAGTGGAAGACCAGTTGCTTATTTCAGTGAGAAATTGTCTGGAGCTAAATTGAGATATAACACTTATGATGTTGAGTTTTATGCAATTGTTCAAGCAGTGAAGCACTGGAGACATTATCTGTTTCAGAAGGAGTTTTTTCTCTATACGGATCATGAAGCTTTGAATCATTTGCAAGGGCAGGATAAAATTTCAGCTAGGCAGTCGCGTATCTACAACAGTTTACTTTTGTTGTTAAGCACAAATCAGGGGTGACGAATCGTGTAGATGATGCTTTGAGCAGGAGGAGTCATTTGTTGACAACAATGAAGGTTGAGGTGACAGGGTTCGAAGTATTTCCAGAGTTGATTGAAGAAGATCCTTACTTTACGAAGTTTGTTGAGAAAGTCAAGGACGGGAATACTGATGAATTCGTGTTGGTAGATGGGTTCTTATTCAAGGGGAATCAATTGTTCATACCAGAAGGCAGCTTGAGAACCAAGATTGTCAAAGAGTTACATGAAGAAGGACATGTTGGACGGGATCGCACCTCACAGTTAATTTCTCAGTATTTTTGGCCGTCGATGAGAAAGGAAGTTGAAAAGTTTGTGCGCAAATGTCATATTTGTCAGGTTTCGAAAGGGACAGCTACAAATGCAGGATTGTATATGCCTTTACCTGTTGCTACAAAACCTTGGGTAGACATTAGCATGGATTTCGTGTTGGGTTTGCCTAGAACTCAAAGGGGTAACGATTCCATCTATGTGGTGGCTGACCGGTTTTCGAAAATGGCACATTTTATTGCTTGTAAGAAGACGGCGGATGCTGTTCATGTCGCATAGTTGTTCTTTAAAGAGATCTATCGTTTACATGGTTACCAGAGTCTATTATTTCGGACAGAGATACTCGTTTTCTGAGTCATTTTTGGCTAAGCTTGTGGAAGATGGTGGGTACGAAGCTGAAATTTAGTAGCGCTTACCATCCGCAAACTGATGGGCAAACGGAGGTGGTTAACAGATCGTTGGGAAATTTGTTGAGATGTTTAGTGAAAGATAATCTGAAAAGCTGGGATATGAAGTTATGTCAAGCTGAGTTTGCTCATAATCATGCAGTGAATCGTAGTACAGGGTTCAGTCCATTCCAGATTGTGTATTCAAGCTTACCGAAGGGGCCGTTGGATTTAACAGTAGTGCCTCAACCGAAGGAGACCGTTAAACGAGCTACTGATTTTGTTGATGCTTGGAAGGAGTGTCATAGAATCGATCAGGAACGATTGGAGAAGACGAATGAGAAGTATAAATGATCCGCAGATTTAAAGCGAAGAGGTGTTGAATTGAATGAAGGAGATTTAGTATATGCGGTGCTAACGAAGGATCGTTTTCTGGTGGGAGCATACAATAAACTTAAAGCTCGAAAGATTGGTCCTATGAAGATTGTGAAACAAATCAATGAGAACGCGTATAGGTTGAAGCTGTCAGAGGATGTGTACATTTCTGACGTGTTTAATGTTAGACATGTTATATCGTATTATGGAGAAGAACAATACAATGGAGAAGAACTTTTGAATTCGAGGACGAATTCTTTCCAACCTGGGGAGGATGATGTAGCGCACCAAGCCTTGAGTCGCATGAGCGACCTAACAAGTGTTGTGAGTCGTCCTAGCGACCTAACAATGGCCTTGAGTCGCGTATGCGACCTAACACCTTGCTTTAACTCGTCCGAACGACCTAACGAGCTAAGCAAGCGACCTAGCAAGTTACGCCAACTGCAACTTATGCCGCTTCTTATGTTAAGTCGCTCGGGTTTCTTAGGTCGCAAACGACCTAGCGACTTACGACCTTACGAGACACAGAGGAAGGAAGACACAGTTATACCGCTTTCTTTAGGTCGTTAACGACCTACGACCTAATGTGTTAGGTCGCTCAGTATCTCCTTAAGTCGCTCAGAACTTAGGTCGCTCGACCTTATATGGATGTGAAGATAGGTTGCTGCTGATTAAGTCGCTGACATTAGGGTCGTAAGTCGTGGGGTTGTAATAAGGTGATGTGGTATAATAACTCGTGTCATTTTAAGTCGTAAGTCATCTGTATTTTAGGTCGTTCTCCTTGTTGCCGCTATGCTGTGTATCTGTGTTGGGTTGTTTGTACTTAAGTCGTAGGTCGTGTGCGTTGTATCTTAGGCCGCGTGAGTGTAACTTTGTGTTGTAACTTGTTGAGTCGCTGGATGATAGGTCGCGTACGACCTAACTTAAGTTGTGAGTCGTGTGGTCTTTATGTGATGAGTCGTGGACGACTTATGATAGGTCGGGTGTGATTCTGTTGTGATGTTTTGAGTTGTGACGCCTATAAATAGGCATATTGGGTCATTTGTAAGGTTGATTGTTGAATAAAACTTTGTTTTATTGCTGTGTGCTTTCATCTAAATTGGTAGTTGAGTGTGATCTCCTATCTCCACTTTCGGTTATTCGAGTGCGCTCGAATCAACTGTCGTTGAAGCCAATTCACGGTATCAAGTGCGCTTGATCAACGTTTGAAGAATTGTAGATCTTTTTTCACGGTATCGTGCGCGATCAAAGTGTTGTAGATAGCTAGAATTCGGTATCTTTGTGATCAACGAATTTGGGCAATTCAGTATCTTCAATCCACCGATTGCTACTTTCACCGTTTCATCTATTTTCGTAATTCCGCTGCGTCAGAAAATATCCTTTATTTGATATAAATTAAAATTAAAACCAAATCCTCTATTTACAATGTATAAACATTTATACATCATAGATAAAATATTTTTTAAATCAGTTTAGAAAGGTAGATTTATTATTTAAATATTTTTAACATTTGAAAACAATATCATTTAACAAACTAAATAATTATTAATTTTCAAAAGAGAATTTCTATTTGAATTAAATTATTAAATCAATATTTCACATTTTAAAATAATTATAAAAGAAATTATTAAATAATTATTGCCTAAATTTCCGGGACATCACACATGTAACCCTTCCCCATCTCATTTTTCTCAAATAAAAATTAAAACCCTTTACTTCCTCCAATTCCACCGCGATAGAGATTCGACCATGATGCCTCTACCTTCACCATCGACGCACAATCCTCTTGCTATGCTACTCCTTTGGCCAATTCAAGTGTCGATGAACCCACCTTCGACCATGATCCAATGAATGAAATCCCCAAACCCACCTTCTATTGCTATGAACCAACCTGCTTCGGCCATGCTTACTCCTACCAAGCCCCATCGATGCTATATTTAGGTATCTCATCTCATTGTTAATTTTTGTAGTCTCAACGCTTTTGGCTATGGCTCTTTCATATTCATAAACGATCTCCAAATTTCATTGATTATAATGAGAATAGTTTGGTTGAAATATATTGATTTCGATCAAAATATATGTTATCATAAATGGTTGATTACGAATGTATGTGTATAGGAAGGAATTTGAAATTATATTATGCTTTGGTTTGGTAGTTTTAGCTCAATTGATGAGAACTCATAGATCGTGGTCCTATTTGAGGAGTTATGCATATAATTGTTATAAAATATCCATGTTTATTAAAAAAGAAATCAGTATTCATCTAATACATTATTTCGTCAGATTTGTTCCACTGTTGGACAAGTTGTAAACTGAAAATTATATGCGTAATTCGTAGATCAATAATTTTCCCAGATAGTTCATAGAATTTTGATAGCGCTTCCTATTTTATTCTCGACGTACACTTTTTGTGTACGGTATGAAAAATAAAGGGATGTGATGTCAAATTTTTTTGAATCGTTCACAATGAAGTATTAATTTATCAATTACGTATATATTTTTGTGTTTGTAATGGGAGGTAGAATTGTTGGCAAGTTAAATCAAAGTTTACACTTATCATTATCATTTACGAAATTGTGAAATTCATGCAATAATTGTAATGATCATCCTTTTTGAACTACAAAAGTCGACTCTAATACATCCACGGAATTCACGTGCTGCACAACTAAGTATCGGAAAGACAGATTGTTAGGGGAAAGAAATGAGATAGAAGAAACTAAGCAATAACTAAATCTCATAATGCGACAAAATAACATATGTTAATCAACATAATGCTTTACCGAGTCATTTGAAAAATGATACATCAGAGCCATAATAATACAAATTCTACCCTTGGACAGTTATAGCAGCCTGTTCCTATCTAACTAATATAAGATACATATAATACAGTGGAAATAAGATAATAACTAGCTATCGGTGAAGCCTCCTGCTCCAAGATCCTCCAAGATGTATTCGTGGGAAACCTGAACTACTTAGCTGCCTATAAAAATCTGAGCACCCAAGAGTTTTAGGGAAAGAAAATAAAACTCTGGGTCAGACACGGGAATGGTGTGAGTAAACTTAAACAACTGAATTATTTATGTTTAAAACCCTTTTAAAATCAAAGGTATCTCGTAAGACCACGCAGCACAAATACAAGGATGGGTTTTTACCCTACGATAACCAAAATATTTTTATAGAAAATCCAATGATATTATAATAATGTCTAGAGGTCAAAGTAAAATATGAGAATAGCTTAAATGCTTGCATCTCACATTTCTACATAGTTAGGCACAATTAAAACCGTACGATGCTTATTGGAGAATGGATTCCATACTATGAAAAGGCACCAGGGTACCACCTATTACGGTACACATTTGGAAAATGTGCCTAGGATCTCGTCAGGATCTCCTGTCACAAAAGATCGGCCTACCCCTGACAGGATAGTATCGAATATGTCATCATCCTGGTTGCTTTGCAACCCTTTTTATTTGAGATATTATGCACAACCAATCTATAAATATGTAGATGTATTTAGAAAGTTAACGACACACCGTAGTAGGAGCGACCCACTTAGCCTTGCTGCATCTCCCCTGATTTTAGTCATTCCTGGTTGATGAGGCTACACTTACATTTTGAATAGCAATCCCACTAGGAATGCTAACTATGCCTTCCAAGCAGTAATGCAGTTCCAACATTCATCTATAAAAGTTTTCCAGGATAAGGACAAAACGAAGGCAGTCTTCTACTACATCCATTTTGGAACCACCTTCAGTACTAGTAGCAAGCAACACTTGCACTTCAATGCTCCATCTTCAATTCCATATTCTTCAAGATGTCTTCAGCTCCAAATGCTTGAGTTGGATCGAAGTGGTTTACGGATAACATATCTGATCTCGGTCTCTTCGAAATAACTTTCGATAATCTTTGGTAAACTCATCCCTGGTTCTTTAGAAAATAAATAGATAAACATAATAAAAAAGTTCACCTTCTAACTGTTAGCAGACGAATTTCCTTATCATTCATTTTAGAAGAACAAAAAAAATTATACGTACAGTATAGCACCACCAATGGTAACCATACCGTATAATTTTCGTGTTTCTCCTAGATATTTCCGAAGTTATGTTTTGCTCCAAATTTTGATAGTCGATTATTTAACTATCAAATAATTAATCATTCAAACATGGATTCAATTCCATATGGGAAGTGCCAAGCCTTTATTAATTAATCTTAAATTAATAAATCACTTCTAAACTTGATCAAAAGATCCTTTCAAAAACACTTCCCCAAACCATTAAAATTCCTTTATACTTGAAAAAAAACAATATAAGTATTCACCAAAACATTTTTGAAATTCTTTTTCCTCAAATTCCATATTAAATGGCCAAACAATACACTTTCAAAAACATCACCTCCTATAAAACACATTTACGTATCCCTTACAAAATTCATTTTATAAGTTCCCCTCATATTCATATTTCACACCATTTAAAAGTTTTCAAACTAGATTTAAAACTTCTTTCAAAAACATCTAAATTGATTTATAAAATCTCTTTCTATTTTTAAAACTATTTAAAAATCTTCCTTCATAAGTTCTTTATAGAATCTCCTTTATAAAATATCATTTTCAAGATACATTTTTAAATCACTTTAGGTAAAACCTTTTATTTAATAAACCCCTTTTAAGAAAACAAGATATTATTTAAAAATAATTTTATAAAATAATAATAAAATTTGATAATCATTTGTCACCTTTAACCCCAAATTGATTAAAGAATTAAAGTTAATTTAAAAACATACTTTAGTAAATTCGAAAAGAAGCTTAGCAATCCTAATGGTACTATTTTAAGTTACCATTCAGTTCCATTTCAATTCACTTAACAATTATTTACATAGATCAACATATATGTAAATACACTCATATCCGAATCAGGGAATAACATGTCAATACCAACTAGCTAGCATATACATATCCAAATAACACAATAACAGGATAGTGATTTGTCCTGCTAAACGATGTCAAAACCATTCAACCAATTCATAGCTGAACAAGGATTTATTCTGCTAACACATATCCACACAAACAAACAAGCAAACAATTTATAGCAGAACGGGGATTTATTCTGCTAAAACATGTCCAAATAACCCAACAAACAAACAATCAATTTATAGCAGAATGTGGATTTATTCTGCTATCATATGTTTAAACCATCCAAAAATCTACATTATAACTCATTCATAGTTATATGGTTTCTTAATGGTATTGACACTTGAATCACTTGTATTGAAATCCATCTTTTAAAAAGAAGCATCTTTAAACAATTTTACTTTTGGAAACCAAGGGATTTAAAACTTAAAAGAAACCTTTTTAAAAATAATTAATTATAAGTTAAATTCTTAGTTAAATCATAATTAATTTTAATTGAATCTTAACTTAATTTAATTAAATAGTTAAACAATAATTAACTATTAATAAAACCCAAATCAATCCTGTATTAATTATTAAATAATAATTTAAACCTTCATTATTAATTAATACTAATGAATTTTAATTAATAAAAATAAAAATATCTAATTAAAACTTAAATAATATATTAAGTCTTAATAAATAATTTATTATTATTTAAACCTTAAATAATTTATAATTTAAAATAATCAAACATTTGATTAATAATTAATCTTATACTTAATTAATAATTATTTAAAAATAAATCATATATTTAACTCTTGATTAATTAACTTAATTAATAATTAATTTAAAACAAATATTAACTTTAAAAGATAATTAATTAACAGCTAGTCTTTATTTAATTAATGTTAATAAACCTTGTTAACACTTAATTAATTATTAATTACTAAAACCTAAGTAATTAACAATTAATTATAAAATCCTTAATTAACTTTTAAAAACATTATTATTTAGTTTATAAAAATATTCATAAAACAATTTGAAGTATAAAAACCAAACTTCACAAAAATCGAAACTTTAAGCGTACTGCATCCATAGCGACTACCGCTATGGATACCCATAATTTCACTTTACAAACTGGTTTACATGCTAACTTGCTTTAGCTTCAAGACAAGATTAACACATATGACATATTCAAATTCATATATACCAAACCATATCACACCAAACATAACCAACAATTACAACCTTTTTATAACCAACATATCTAAACAATACCACAATCCAAACCAAACATATATATATATATATATATATATTTATATAACCACATAACCAAAATATATATTTATATATATACAAGTAAATTCTTCCTAAAAAGTTAAGAAGTTTACTCACCAAAATTTTTGTGAACTTGAAATACTTTAGCGTGCGGAAAGCTTGGAAACCCACGTAATCCACTCAAAAATAGGCCATTTTCCCCTCGATTTCTGGACAACTCGTAAGTTAAGAAAGCAGTCAAAAGAAGGGTCTTAGATAACTCTTTCCTCTATCATTTAAAAAGAAATATTTACTCAATTTGAATAATTTTTGCGGAAGTTATGATCAAAACGCTGAATGTAATTTTCGAACTTCATAATCTAGGTTAAATTAAAACTCTCGAAAAAAAAGGATTTTCAGAGTATTTAAGCTCGAAATAAAAAATTGGTAAACTACAAAGTTGTAGCCACTAGAATTATACATACTTTAAAAAAACGAAATCATGATTTGGATAAGCTTATAGGATATTACAACTGATGGAAGTTGGGGGTAAAATGGAGGAATTTTGAAATTGAAAATAGAAGTTTTAAACACTTTGAATTCTAAATTTTTTTTCCTTTCTCTCCTTTTGAAATCTAAAGAGAAGCCATTAAGGAATGCTCAAGTTTTAGGAAATTTTGCAAGTGAAAAGGGAATGAGAAAATTTAAAAAGAAACTAGGAAATTAGTTTTTATATAAATGGAATAAGCAAAATTACTAATATACCCTTGCGTACTTTGCCCTACACAAATGAATGCCACATCTCCTTAATGTCTTCTCCTTGTCTCTCCTCTTAAAATTAGAAATTTGTCAAGAAAAAATATGTTAAAACATTTTTGTACTTCATTTGTACTTTATGTTGGAAAAGAATCTTTATATTGTTATATGTTAACTTTTTTTAAACAAAATCTTATCTTATATATATACATACATACTTAAGTGTACCTACATGTAGACATATGAATTTCCATGTTAAAATATTTTCAAATGTATGTATACCAAAGTGTCATGACATTTCCGTCAATTTTTATCTGACGAAAAGTCGAAATTTCAAAAAACAAATTCCGATCACATTTTCAATTTTTCTTCGAACTGATTATTTTATAAACACATTTTGAAAATTATTTAACCATTATTATTTAATTTTTAAAAGAGATTTATTTTCATTATAAAACCTATTATTTGAATATTTAAAATTAATTAAATATTCACAAATCAAGTAGTGAAATTCTAGGTCGCTACGCTCTCCCTCCCCCTAAAATAATTTTGTTCCCAAAATTACACCTCAACCTATCCTAGAAAACACTTATCACTATACTTCAGTTCGAATGATGTACCTAGATCATTCTTATTCAAATTATGATTAGATCTCTACTCAAATACCTAACTTCATTTCCAAACTAGTATCGCTAGCCCGATATTCTAGTGCAGACTCCGATCAAGCCCCTTGATAAGAACCTCTGTCCTCCTTACATAGTTGTAACTATAATGGTAAACACTGGTCCCATACCAAAAATCATCATCAAGTGTTCTCCATGAAAAATTGAGTAATAGATCCTTATCCAGAATGCTGTGAATCACCTCAAAGTCATGTACTTGAATCTTAGATCAAAATACATGGAAGCGGGATATGATCTATGCCCAACCTAAGCACATCTTTAATTTTTGACCCTAATACTAATTCTATTTCTACTAAATTTTTTATGAAAACATTTCATAAAACTAAGCCTAGGTTCACTTGGATACTACTCTACTACATCCTAAGCGTATATACCCTTATTTGATTCAACTATTCCATTTTACATTTATTTTCCTAAGAAAACTTAAGAGCCAAATACCCGGTCTTATTTCAATAACTTTTAAAATGAAACTTATATATATATATATATATATTAATCATAGAATATATATATATATATAGTTTGAGTAACTCCAAAATGATACTAAGGAACTGGGTACTACAAAATAATATTATATATATCTCCCTTACTAAGAGTAATACTCAAGAGAAGTTCTTACCATCCGAACACACCCTTCTCCAATTTTAAGTTATTTTCGAGCCACTTGATTTAGTTAACTTAAGAATGTACTTATATTTCAAAATCCCATTTTGAAATAATACTTCTCATATTTCCACAAAACATTTATCACCAACTCTCTTTGGTTTCATTTAGTGTTTGAACTTGTTTCGATTCTAAAATGATAAAGAGAATAATTTACTAAGTACCCCACAGTGTTCGCCTAGGCAAACATCCAATCATTACTTAGAAGATTATTCAGATCATCACAAACCAACCAAGACTCATTCTCCTAAACTAATCCAAAGAAAACACTTTTTACTTAACATTTTTATTCCTAGGAACCAAAAATATTTTCAAATAATACTATTATTACTTTTCCAATCCTTGAAATACAGTTTTAAAAATTCTTGGGATTTTAGTCCTCGTTTCAACTTAAATTCTTTTTTATTAAAAGACACTTTCTTATAAATTCATTTTATAAGATCAAC
This sequence comes from Allium cepa, assembly GCA_030765085.1. NCBI lineage: Eukaryota > Viridiplantae > Streptophyta > Magnoliopsida > Asparagales > Amaryllidaceae > Allium > Allium cepa. Next base: position 317,711,596 of record CM060928.1, on the reverse strand, counting down.
TTTTATAAAACATTTTCCAAATATTTATTTTAAATATTCTAGCTTTAAATAAACATCTTTCATAAAATCAATCTTTGCCCCAACATTAACATCGAACGCCTTATAGTCAAATTATGAAACTTAAATCATAAGGTTTTTGTTTCAACGTTTTCTATATTTCTATTTACCCAACCGAAATCTTAAAAAGGAAAGCTACCTATAGACACTAACAATAATCAATGCTCAAACCGGACGACCATGACTAAACAAACCTTATACGATAATAATAAAATATTATTATCCCCTAGCAAACAACATCTCAAATGCTACATTATTTTGAAAATCATTTTTTATACATAAAATATATCCTAGGTAAAATTATTTCATTTACCCAATTTCAAAACAATACTGTGTCGAATAGCCATGTTGAAGTGTTTAGAGATCCTTATCAATAAAGTACTCGTATGGACCAGAATCCATAAGCCGCTCAACAAATCAATCAACACAATATGAAAATTTTTTATATCACTAAAAAATACGCGCTCTTATATAATATACTCATCTCATTCTAGGGTCTCACTTACCCGATCTCAAATGAGTTTACCACACCGGGGACAAGGTTCTCGCTTAACCATGCACTCTGATACCAAATGTAACGACCCACCTTTACGAACCCCAAAAGTCAACACTAATACATCCATGGTATTCGGATGCTAAATAACTAAGCGTCGGAAAGACAGAATGTTAGGGAAAAGAAATGAGATAGAAGATAGAAGAAACTAAACAATCATAGAATCTCACAACGCAGCGGAATAACTTGTATTAATCAACATAATACTTTACGGAGTCATTTCAAAAACGATACATCAGAGTCATGCTAATACAAATTTTACCCTTGGACAGTTATAACAACCTGTCGTTATCTAACTGATGCCAAATACATATAATACAGCGGAAACAACATAATAACTAGCTACCCATGAAGCATCCTACTCCAAGCTACTCCAAGATGCATCCATGGGAAGCCTGAACTACTTGGCTGCCCATAAAAATTTGAGCACCCAATAGTTTTATGGAAAGAAAAAAACTCGGCGTCAGACATGGGTCTGGTGTGAGTAAACTCAAACAACCGAATTATTATGTTTAAAAACCTTTTAAAACCAAATGTATCTTGTAATACCAAGCCGTGCATAAACACAGACGGGTTTCTACCTTACGATAACCAAACACTTTTTTTTATAGAAAATCCAATGATGTTATAATATTGTCTAGAGATCAAAGTAAAATATGCAAATAGCTGAAATGCTTGCATCTCACATTTCAACATAGTTGGGAACAATAAAAACTATACGACACTTATTGGAGAATGGATTCCAAACTATGACAAGGCATCGAGGTAACACATATCACGGTACACGTCTAGAAAATGTGCCAACACAAGACCAGCCTATCCCTGATTGGATAGTACCGAATATTTTGTAATCCCGGTTGCTTTGCAACCCTTTTTATTGAGATCTCATGCATAAACAATCCATAATTATATAGATGTATTTAGAAAGGTGATGACACACCCTAATGGGAGCGATCCATTTAGCCATGCTGCATCTCTCTTGATTTAGTCATTCTCGATGAATGAGGCTTGAGGCTACGCTTACCTTTTGAATAGCAATCCCACTTGGAATGCTAACACTGCCTTCCAAGCAGTAATGTAGTGTCAGCATTCATCCATACAAGTTATCCAAGATAAGGACAAACCGAAGGCATTACTTCTACTACATCCATTTTGGAATCATCTTAGGACTAGTAGCAAGCAACCCATGCACTTCAATGCTCCATCCTCGATTCGATATTCTTCAAGATGTCTCCTGTTTGAAACGCTTGAGTTGGATCAAAATGGTTTTCGGATAACATATCTGATCCCGGTCTCTTCGAAACAATTTTCGATAATTTTCGGTAAACTCAGCCACGGTTCTTTAGGAAATAAACAAACAAAGATAAGAGCAGAGTTCACTTCCTAACCGTTAGTGGACGGATTTCCTTATTATTTATCCTAGAAGAAAAAAATGAATTTGCACGTATAGTATAGCACCACCGACGGTAACTGTACCATATAATTTGCGTGTTTCTTGTAGATATTTTCAAAGTTTTGTTTTGGTCTAAATTTGATAGTCAGTTATTTAACTATCAAATAATCAATCATTCAAACATTGATTCAATTCCATATAGGATGTACTAAGCCTTTATTAATTAATCTTTAATTAATAAAATCACTTATTGATCAAGAAATCCTTTCAAAACACATCCCCAAAGCCTTAACATTCCTTTATACTTGAAAAAAACAATATAAGTATTTACAAAAACATTTTGGAATTTCCCTTTCCTCAAAATTCCATATTAAATGGCCGAACAATACCCTTTCAAAAACATCACTTCCTAAAACACATTTTTGTATCCCTTATAATATATTTTTTTGCGAATTCCCTTCACATTTCAAACAAATAAAAAAATTTCAAACTAGATTTAAAACTTCTTTAAAATTATCTAAATTGATGTATAAAATCTCTTTCTATTTTTAAAAGTATTTAAAAATCTTCCTTCATAATTCCTTTATAGAATCTCCTTTATAAGATATATTTTCAAGATATCATCTGTAAATCACTTTAAGTAAAACCTTTTATTCAATAAACCCCTTTTAAAGAAGCAAGATATTATTTAAAAATAACATTATAAAATAATATTAAAATTTAAAAATCATTTATAATCTTTGAACACAAATTGATTAAATAATTAAAGTTAATTCAAATATATACTTTAGTAAATTCGAAAAGAGGCTTAGCAATCCCAATGGTACTATTTTAAGTTATCATTCAATTTCCATTTCAATTCATTAAACAATTATTCACATAGATCAACATATATGTAAATACACTCATATCCAATCAGGGAATAACATGTCAATATGAACTAACTAGCATATACATATACAAATAACATAATAGCAGGATGATGATTTGTCATGCTAAATGGATGTCTAAACCATTCAAGCAATTCATATTAGAACGTGGATTTATTCTGCCAAAACACGTCCATACGGACAAACAAGCAAACAAACAGTTATAGCAGAACATGGATTTACTTTGCTAACACATGTCTAAATAACCCAACAAACAAACAATCAATTTATAGCAGAACATGGATTTACTTTGCTAACACATGTCTAAATAACCCAACTAACAAACAATCAATTTATAGTAGAACGAGGATTTATTTTGCTATCACATGTCCAAATAATCCAAAAATCTACATTATAACTCATTCATAGTCATATGATTTCTTAATGGTATCGACACTTGAATCACTTGTATTGAAATCCATCTTTGGAAATAAGTACCTTTAAACAATTTTACTTTTGGAAACCAAGGGATTCAAAACTTAAAAAAAACTTTTTAAAATAACTAATTATAAGTTAATTCCTTATTTAAATCATAATTACTCTTAATTGAATCTTAACTTAATTTAATTAAATAATTAAACAATAATTGACTATTAAATAAACCCAAATTAATCCTTTATTAATTATATAATTATAATTTAAATCTTCATTAATAATTAATTTTAATTAATAAAAATAATAATCTTTAATTAAAACTTAAATAATAAATTAAACCTTAAATAAATAATTTATTATTATTTTAATGGATTTTTGGAGTATCTAAGCTCGGAATAAGAAAAAGTAGTAAACTACAAAGTTGTAGCCACTGGAATTTTACATGCTTTGAAAAAAAGAATTCTAGATTTATGTAAGATTAGGGGATGTTACGACCGATGAAAGTAGGGGTAAAATGGTGGAATTTTGAAATTGAAAAGAGGAGTTTTAAACGCTTTGAATTTTAGAATTTTTTTCTCCTTTCTCTCCTTTTGAAATCTAAAGAGAGGCCATTAATGAATGCTCAAGCTTTAGGAAATTTTACAAGTGAAAAGAGAATGAGAAAATTGAAAAGAAATTAGGAAATTTGTTTTTATTTAAATGGAACAAGTGGAATTACTAATATACCATTACGTACTTTGCCCTCCATAAATGAATGCCACATCTCCTTATGTCTTATCCTTGTCTCCCCTCTTAAAATTCGAAATTTTTCATGAATAAACATGTTAAAACATGTTTGTACTTCATTTGTACTTTATGTTGGAAAAGAATCTTTATATTATAATATATTATTATTTTTTAAATAAAATCTTATCTTATATATATATACATATATACATACTTAAGTGTACATACATGTACACATATGAATTTCCATGCTAAAATATATTCAAATGTATGTATGTGTGTATACCGAAGTGTCATGATATTTTCGATAAATTTTATCCGACGAAAAGTCGAAATTTTGGAAAACGAATTCCGATCACATTTTCAATTTTTCTTCGAACTAATTATTTTTGTAAACACATTTTGAAAATTATTTCACCATTATTATCTAATTTTTAAAAGATTTTTATTTCATTATAATACCTATTATTTGATTATTTAAAGTTAATTATATTTTCGCAAATCAAAACAGTGAAATTCTGGATTGTTCAATAATATAATAAAAAGTAATGATGAATAAATAGAAGTATATGATTTCACAAAGAAAATAATATTGTACAATATTAATAATTAGATAAAATTTAATGGTATTATCAATGATATATTAATTAATATATTACAAAAAGAGGAAAATAAAGACATGGAAGATGTTGTAGAAAAATTTAGTCTCAAGGACGAAAAGTTTGTTTTTAGTCTGAAGGACACTTTGTAGTGTAAATAGAAAACGATTATTGTAACTATCATTCTATGATTTACACTAAAAGGTGTCCTTCAGCCTAAAAAGCAAACTTTTTGTCTTTAAAACTAAATTTTTCTTCCACTTTTTCTTTAGGCCTAAAACCCCTTATAAAAATTAGTGACTAATAAATAATAGTATACGATATTAGTAAAAGAAAATTTTACTGTATGGTATTAATAATAGCATAAAATCTAATGGTATATGATATTAATAATATCGTATGGTTCTAATAATATAATGAAAACGAATCGTATATGATATTAATAATGAAAATTAGTAAAAGAAAATAATATTGTATGTATTAATATTTTGGTAAAACTTAATGCTACTATAAATAATATATTAGTTAATATATTGTAAAAGTTAGCGATTAATTAATAGTAGCACATGATATTAGTAAAAGAAAATTTTATTTTATGGTATTAGTAATAAAATAAAAATTAATCGTATATGATATTAATAATGAAAATTAGTAAAAGAAAACAATAATGTGTGCTAATAATAATCATATAAAAATTAATGGTATTATAAATCATATATTAATAATATATTATAAAAATTAGAGATTAATAAACGGTAGTATAGATATTAGTAAAAGAAATTTTTATTGTGTGGTATTAATAATAAAATAAAAATTAGGCATATATGATATTTATAATAAAATTAATCATGTTGATATTAATAATAAAAATTTATAAAAGAAAACAATACTGTATGATATTAATGTTATAAAATAAAACTTAATGATGTATGATATTAATTTTTTGCTTATTTTCAAATAGTTTTAGATGACTTATTTGAAAGCTCGAAGTTGGATGTATAAAAATGTTAGAAAAAATATACCATTGCAATTCAGTGAAGGCGTGGAAGCATTCCTAAAAGTTGCATCTAATGATAAAACAAATATGTAAAAAAATTCAATGTCCGTGTAATAAACGTCGTTGTGTGGAACTTCAGGATTATATAACTGTAGCTTTACATTTTCATACAAACGGTTATATGCTAGATTGTCACATGTGGAAAAATCATAGTGATCTCGAGAGAAAACATGAATAGGTAGTCATAGTTAAAGATAAACCCAAAAACAATGATGTCGATTTTGAAGAACCTAATAGAGAAGATATAACGGTAAAAATGGGTTATGACGTCGCCGGTCTAAGTATGTGGACTAATGAACCTGAAATAGAAGAAGAACTTAACCCAGAATCGAAGAAGTTTTTCGGTCTGTTAGAAGCTTTAAAAAAACGTCGCATAATTGTTGCAAAATGACGCATTTATCAGCAAAATCTAGGTTAATCTCTATAAGATTCACATACAATGAATTGGAAATTGTTGCGAGCTTAATTCTTAGTCTATGTAAGGAAAAAATTTCACAATATAGTATCACATAGGGACGTCAATAAGGACCCTAAAAATCCAAAATCCATGTGTACCCATATCCAAAATACGAAAAATTATCCGATATTCGAAAAAAGGATACAGATGCGGATATAGCCATATCAATATTCGATAATTATCCATCTGGTCTTATTTAAGATTATTGTATTTTTTATGTATTTTAGTGCATAAAATAATTGTCATTTTCTATTATATCTAGGTAAAAAGATTGATATGTATATATAAATCAATATTTCCTACTTAAAATTATTTTTCTTAGTGTATTTTTTTATATTTTTAGAACTGAAATGGATTTGTAATAAAACAAAATTTTCTATTTATTGTTTAGATTTATTAGTTGTGAATTGATTGAATAATATCTGATAAATATCCGATATCCATCCACAGCTATGGGTACGGATATGGCTATGACACTAACCAAATTTTTATCTAATCGTTTACAAGCTTAGAGTCTTGGTGGAAAATTGGCATTCACTAAAAAAGTGCCTACCTTCAGTCTGCTGTATGAAAAGATTGACTCGTATCCAAGTGAATGTATAATATATCGGAAGAAAGATAAAAAACTCACAAGTTATAAATTCTAAAATAACCAAAGATAAATTGACAAAGAGTGGTGATAAAGGCGTGCCTTTAGCCATATGCTTTACTTTCCACTGGCAAACAGAATACAAAGGTTGTATGCATCTTCAACCACTGTAAAACACATGCGATGGCATAACAAACGACAACGGGATGAATATATTTAATGTCATCTATCAGATGACGATGCTTGGAAGCATTTGATAACATTTGTTCTGATTTGGCTATAGAATTTTGTAATGTACGACTTATGTTTATCCAAATGACGGAATTGCGCCATTTGCTTCGGTTGGTAATAAACCTTACTTAACACAGTCGGTTATTATAACATCTTAAAATTTCCCATCATGGATATGTATGAAGAACCCATACATGTTTTTAACTATAATTAATCCAGGATCGAGAAATTCCAAAATTATAATAGTTGTATTTTTGTAGCCTTTAGTAGATGAACTAAAGGACTATGGACATAGGACACTATAACTTGTGATGTGTTAAGAAAATACTTGGAAAATATTTGCATCATTATTGTGAATGATAAGCAATTTTTCTCCATATAGGATGCTTTCTGGATGGAGTATGATCGGTAAATTTTCCGGGGTGAATAAATTCTGGCTTAGAATCTCGAATTTTTCACCCAACGTCAAAGATGTCATGTTCGATGATTTTTTGGTAACAAATTTAATGCATACTTGATTTTTCATCTAAAAATTTATATGTTGATAATGTATATTGACAACATATATTTAAATACAAATGTAGAGTAAATATCAGTGGAAACTCGACACATCTCAAGCACATATTGCAAAACTATGGTAGCAGAAACCAAGGGCTTGCTCAAGGCATCTATGACTAGATTGAGTCGTATTGGAGGATGGTGAATTAGATAAAGAAAAGAAAGAATAAGGTTAAGGTACTCACTCAAGACATCTATGAATAGTTCGAGTCAAATTAGGGGTGGGAAGATATAGAGGCACGTGCAAAAATGAATGCAGCAATAGGCGTATAATCAAAGACTGCACCGGGGCGGATCGAGATCATTTATGGACAATCAATAGGATTTGGTATATTTAGATTAAATTTAAAATCAGATTCTAATAACGCATTGTCGATGCCTCTTTTTTTAATTAGTCTAAAGTGTATTGGAGAGTCGCAACCACCTAGGATGTGTCTGTTCAGACTCACAAGTTCAAGTCGAGTGAGGGGTCATCGAGATGGGTTGATGTTGTTGTTACCAAGTTTACTATAGGCCATCCATGCAACTTGATTTTATTTAAAATCGAATTTAATTTAGTTTCATACTCACAAAATTGAAAAATTATAAATTAGTAGAAACATGTTTCTAGGATTCAAGAGCTGTGGAAGCAGGGTATTATGATCACTCCTGAGATGAAAGATAAAGCGTTTCATGATTTGTCCGATTTATTAAAAAAGAGAAGTGATCACATACCCAACATTAAGAATATTACTATGGTAAATTATAATCTAGACTAAAATTTCTATTCAAAAGAAAACATTTATGTTAATTTAGCATCTCTTTACAGTAGTTTTTATGTCTAACAGGAATTAAAGTTCTACTTCATTTAACATAGAATAGAAGTCTGTAGTTGAAAATATTCTCCTTTTCGCCTATAATATACAAAATCGTGGACATATGTGTTATACATGATTTTATGAAGTATATATTAGCATTTTAGTAGATAATGTATTGTTATCACTACACGATAGCAAATTAGGTTATTTCACCATTTTATTGAATCTTATTATGTATTCATTTTGAAGAATCTTATATGAGGGAAGTGATGATGATCTATGTTAACAATAAATATTAACCAAATATCAATATTTTAATGTGCTCTTTATAATATAGTATATGATCGCATTTATCTTATTTATGTTAAGTTAACCTTGGTAACAATTACAATGTAGTTTGTTTTTAAGAAGATGCTCAACTTTTTTTTAACATTATTGATTTCCATAATCAATCTACTGAGAGATGCTCCTCTTACAGCGTCATCTGGGCTCAGACATAGCCCTAGGTATAGTCTCAGTCGGAGGAGATGTAAAGAAAGCACATAGAGCTGCTCTAGAATCATGAGGAGATGACGACATAAAGGGTAATGGCATGAGACATAAGGAAGAGATGGACATGCAGAGAAAGCAAGGCGATGCCTCATACTAAATGTCTAGCTTGCATCTTGAGCAATGCGCTGCCACCACTGCCACTGCCACAATTGTGAGTTTTTTGTATAGACATGATCGTGTACATGATGTATGTATTTATGATATTTTTTATCGTGCGGACATGATGTTGTATGGATTGTGTATGAGATTATCTAGACATACATTTGGTTTTGGGTTGTATGAAGTATTTATGGTGTTGTTTTACTTTTTTCTATGATTATTTTATTACTTTTTTGGTTTTAAGAACATTTGGATATTATAGTGTGTTGGTATGGTGTAATATCCGCCTATGTGACATTGCTTGAATGACTAATTTGGTGTTGTGGATTGAGGGGAAGAAAATTAGCAGAAATGCTTCAAAATTGGTTTAGAAAAGTCGTTAGTAGGGCGTTGGCAGGTTATCAGAAAATCTAGAAATTGCATTTTTTATCAATGCGTCTACATAGCATTAGCCATGATGCTATCGGCATGTCATCAAAAATAATATCATCGGCATGTCGTCGATATAGGCCCATAACTGTCGTCAACAAGTCATCGGCTAAGATTTCACCATGAGGTTTTACCAACGACTAAAATGTCATCGACATGTCATTGGAAAATTCTATACCGACGATATTTTTTCATCGATAAAGTATCGTACTCTTGCAGTGTAAGATGACTGGAGTATTATCGTCTTGCAAGGGTGATGGAGGAGTGATGTTTTATATAATTAGAGCTAGAGGTGGAGAAGAAGCAACATGGAATTAAGGAAGAAGAAGATAACAGTAGATAATAATACTATCTAGCTTCATTTAAAAAAAAAGAATAATTATTTATAATCTGCTCCTAATATTATTTGGACTATCAATTATAGATTAAATATTTTAGCTCACAATATTATTTCGTAGTAGAATTTTATGAATTATAGTAGAAGTGGTTGAACAACGGTAGAATTTGTAGATGAAGTGTATATTTTAGCTCATAGTACTGTTTTATAGTAACATTTTATGAATTGTAGGAGCGGTTTCGAGTTGTAGTAGCATATTTTAAATTTTATTAGTGGTTTATAAATGATTGTCGTATGTTTTTATGTTAACCCTCCTTTTGGCAAGGCCGGATTTAACCCAATGGATGTTGTAATCATCAAGTCAGGACGCCCGAAGAGATGATTTTTTGGATTGGAGGTCGGTTATATTTAAAGCTGTGCATGATAGTTGGATGGATTCGGATGGACGACACTAAAGAAATGGCTAAGCATGGAACTAACACTCCCCTAGGAGATCGGAACCTATCCCTGATTTTTGTCTTGAACTAGTTGAGATCGATATGGAATGACAAGGAAGACCCGATGAGGCTATATTTCTGATTTCAAGTCATTTGGAGTCTGCATGCCCAAGTTATTGGCAAATTACTTCACCTATAGGAAGGGATAGATATGAAAGGGATTAACATAGGAGGGATCGGTATAAAAGGGATCGGCTAAACTCAATTTTACAGCGATGATCAGTCAATAACTCAAAATCTACACATACTATCAACATAAGACTTGGAGTACAAGCTTACTACAACATGTGGAACACGGCCTAGGGATCTCATTCCAATCGGAGTAAGTTGGAGGGATCAACATAACCCCCATCGGAGGGATCTACAGAAATCAGAATTCAAGCAAAACTACTTCATGGAAAACGCGATATCTCAAAAACCGTACATTGGAATTGCATGATATTTGGGAAGAGGGTAGCTAACATCATGGGGCATCCTTCATAGGAATTGCAGCCCATTTAGACACCCTAATAGGGATCAGTACCGATCCCTATTGTAAAGGCCCGAAAATCCGAACTCCTTTGAGCTGGCAACTTCCACAACAGTCCAGCCAAAGAGGAACGAACTCCCGAATCTTTAGGGTTTAAGAAAAAGAAAGAGACAGAAGGAGAGAGAGAAATGATAGAAAATGGAGGGAAAAAGAGAATAGAAAATAAAGAAAATAGAACGGAACAGAACACAACACAACAATATCAGAATCTCACAATCGCAGCGGAACAACATATAATAAATAAATGAATAATCTTTAAACAAAGAACTATATCAGTTATTACATTTCATACATTACATTACATCATCATCAGAGTGTACAACAGCAAACAACATCAAACAGCGGAAAAGAAATACTATATACTAGTAATACGCCATGCCATCCAGCTTGCCTCCAGCAACTCCAGAATATCCTGATAAACCTTAACTCTCGACTGCCCGTGTGGAAATTGGTGGGCACCTAGAGTTTAGGAAGGAAAATAATAAACTCCGAGTCAGTCCTGTGACTGGTGTGGGAACTCAAAACAGTTTATTTTTCTGAAAATTCAAAATAGAGGAATATTTTTAAAGTCAATTCGCAATGCTTTTGAAAATGAGACTACCATAAGGCCTCCCGCGCACACACACACAATGCAAATGCAGAATCGGAGGAGATTTCTCCTTATGATAGTCAAAGATGCTTGATACGCATTAAAAAGAACATTTGATATTATTACTAGTGCATAATGTAGGAAAATATTTCGAAGGTAGAATATAAATCTTAGCCAACATACGACCATTATCGTATGCCTACTATAGCTACCATCTAAACAGTGGTGACCACTATAAGTAAATGGCAGGTTCTACAACTAAAACCGTACAGAGTTTCGTATTGGGAATTGGATTTCCAACGAATGATCAGGCCAAGGAACTTCCCATTGCCACATGAGAATGCCTCTGGAAGGACATCCCCGAGAACCAAACCGGATCTCTACCAACACAAGGCCGGGTTACCCCTGACTGAGTAACAACTGACCGAGTATGCCATCCCCCGGTCCTTTGGGACCTTTAACCGAGTGCTCGTAATCAATTCAGACAATCATAAAGTGTTTTCAACATGAGTAAGTATCCGGGCTCCATACCATGATACCACCCTTTTCCAGAAGGAAATGCACATACCCTAAAGGGCGCTACCCCTCATAACCTTGCTGCATCTTTCCTGTTTTGACCATTCCCGGGGTGTGAGGCTCGACGAAGTCACGTCCACAAAAACATACTTTATACAAAAGCCATGCTTTGGGTCAACAAATGATCATAGAAATGATCACCAGGATAGACGATCAAACAAATGATTCTATCACAAATAATCAACACAATGATCATTTACAGCAACACTCAGCATGTCACATTACCAAATTGGGAATATATTGCTGATAACCTTCAACTATATAACCTCTGAGCTCGTACGTCTTAGAGAAGGGTGTTAAGCTAAGAGAATAAATTCTCCGCCACCAACAGAAATATATTTGAAAGAAATCGGCTTTATATCTCAATTTGTAATGTCAGACATACAATCCATACAAGTCTGTTCCGGGCTCGAACAGAACCGAAGGCACTTACAAAGAAGTCCTTGCAATCCGGATATTCACTAATCACGTCCGGACTTCCCATCACATAGGGAGTCTCTATACCGTAGATACTCGGTGCAAAGACTATCGACGAGTTGTCCTTTCGCTTTCAAAAATATCTGGTCTTCAACACCGGTCATTAATGCTATCCATTACGTCGTATCACTATTCGGAATGGGTAATCCGAATAACGAGCGCAATAATTTAAAAATAAGTGTAGCATTCAAATTCAACAAATCACAACAAATACCTTTCAAAGGTAAATATTGATAGTCGGTTATTGAACTATCAATGGATATGCACAACATCACCAGATTCCAAATAATTTTCCAAATTATTTATTTCCCAAAATTCATATCTTTACAAGATAAATAATTTTCACACTTCAAAAATAAATCAATATTTATTTTTAAACAAATTCCACTTCTTTTTGTAAATTCCATAGTGAATTTTCATTCCAAAATATCCATGCATATACGATTTCAGTTATTCATTTCAATTTATCTTCAAAAAGATAAATTCTCTAAACGTTTCATTTCTCATTGGGAAAACATTTCCATACTTATTAAATAAGTAATTCACAATCTTTTTATTTTCTACACTTGGAAAATATTCAATATGATTAAATCAAGATTAAGTATATATTTCATTCTTTAAGGAAATCATTCTCTTAAACATATTTATTTGGGACAAAACTAATGTTGCGTAAAACATCGTTACGATGTCCCAAAATCACTAGTATAGGGATTCAAAATTAAAATAGATATATAAATCCCAATACTATACAAAACATACCCTTTCGGAAATCATTTACTATAACAACGGTGTTATAGTCTACCATTTCCTTCTATTTCTCGAAAACGTCTATTTCAACAATAAATGTTGAAATCTATGGTTTTGAATCTCAACACATTTAAAACATCGTTAGATCGTTTTAGTTCTGTTTAAAATATCACATCCTAACATTTTCTTTAACATATTATTCACTATTTAAAAACGTGAATATACTACGTTAACCAATTTCATCACTTCTATACATTTTATTTTAAAGGATTATTCACTATTCAAAAACGTGAATATAACTCCATAAATAAGTTTCAACAATTTACTTATCAAAATAAGTCGTTTGCGAATTTATAAAACAACGTTTATAAATTCCATTTCTATTTATTTTGTAACTACTTCCTTTTTATAAATCTCCTTTATTAACCTATCTCAATTCATATCTCAATGATATACTAGAAATTCATATTATAAGTCAAATACTTATAATTTATTTGTTTACTAAATCGTTCCTTTAAACTTCATAATTAGAAATCTTATAACTTATAAGATTCGTTTATTTACCCAAATATATTCTTTAATAACTTCACGAAATTTATAAATCTTATTATTTATAAATTTCACTTATAACTTCACCATTTATAATTTTATAAATTCCATTCACTTATGCAATCCATTTTCACTTCATTCAAACACTTATAAAAACTCGTTTTATAATTCAAATATTTTAATTTACAAATATCCATTTTATAAATCTTTTATATAAATCAATTTATACTATTATTTTAAAACATCTTTAATCTCCTTTATAATTTCACCATTTTGATTTATAAAATAGTTAAATTTTATAAATCCTATTTTTAAACTTTTTATAATAAATTCAAAAATCCCAGTTTAAACTATTTTATAAAATCATTAATCCCATATTTTCAAAAATCAACTTTTAACTGTATTTCTCAAAAATCATAATTTTTATAACATTAAAATTATAACGTTTATTTATTTAAAATAAATCAATTCCAAAAATATTTTATAAACGTATACTTTCAAAAATCACTTTGAAATCCTTTTAAAATTCCAAAATTTGGTCCAATGATGCTACATACCAAATAGTCAATCACGACAACAACGATATCATATATCGTATATGATAATCCATCAAATATCAAAATATCTGAATTCAAATAAATACTGTTGAGGAATCCAGTTGGATCCCTCCAACCTGTTTCCCTGCATCCACAAACATTAGCACAATACCAATTCCGCTCCAGTACGGAATTATCGCGGTATATGGGATTTAAAATATTATCCGCTTAATAGACGGCGCAATAGGGTCTCATCCGCTATACAAATGCGGGAAATCAACAACTGCAATATATACATATGCCAATATATATATTGCTATTATATATAATACCAATTTCACTGTTTATGAAATATTCGCGGTATATGTTTTTAATAAATAACCTCCGCTTACTAACAGCGCATAATGTCTATTTTAACAATCAATATCTAACAATCATCATTCAAACATACATTCAACAAATTTTAAATCTAACTATTTAAAATAAAATCGAAACCGATTCGATTGAGTGAGAAGTTCTCACCTTGATTTCAATTTCGTTTTAGCGATTTATTTCGAATAAAATTAAACGGACGTTTAATTTTACACGAAATTCTCACTAACTCCAAACGATTCCAATCCAATTCCATAGCGTAGTGCTCGTCCATACGATTCCAACGCCATTGGTTTCGCGCGTTTTCGACCTCGTATGAAAAAGTTATACATTTTTAAAGAAACACGAACTTTTTATAACTAAATTACAACTTAAATTTTATAATTTCAAACCCAAACTAAATCCAGGCCGTGAGATCTCACCCCCCCACATCATAGCCGTAGAACGCACCCTCCCCATCATCATCTTCATACGCAACCTCCAGTAACCATACGCAATAAACAACCCATTAAACTCAAGTTAGGGTTTGATTTTTCGGCCATCACGACGCACGAGTGGTTGATCAGGAACTTGCATCTCGAAGCTCATCTCCTCCACTTCACTCGGCTGCCACCTTGCCAAGCTCGGTCAAGCCTTCTGCCTAGAAAAACGTGTGCAACCGAGCACCTTTCGGCCATGATTTCTCCCTCCACACGACGCTAAACCCCATCTCGACCGTATGGATCCAAAGCTCTCTCTATCCTCTACAACTTTGCAGTTGAACACTTCGTGAATTGATTGATGGATTGAGAAATATTAAGGGGAAAAGAAACGAAAATTTTCGACCTTTGGTTCAGGGGGTGGCGGC
Source organism: Allium cepa (assembly GCA_030765085.1). Classification (NCBI taxonomy): domain Eukaryota; kingdom Viridiplantae; phylum Streptophyta; class Magnoliopsida; order Asparagales; family Amaryllidaceae; genus Allium; species Allium cepa. Next base: position 317,696,139 of record CM060928.1, on the reverse strand, counting down.
TGGCTATAGGATTAGGGTTTTATTATTATTTTTATTTTATTTTATTTTCTTGTGAAGGTGGGCTATTTATAGGGAACCAACGAAACACTATTCATTCCGCAAATTCTGAACTCCGATTCACGCGCCGTAACCAGCGTTTCTAGGGTTTACCCCGCGTTCCGGATACAATGGAACAGGTTTCGAAAGCTAATTCGGACATCTGTGCGAGTTATGGCTATAAACGTTCAACTTAAATTAAACCGATTTAAACGATTTTCTAGGCGTTTTAATTTGTACCGGACAAACGGTAAATCCGATTGACTTGAAATTTGAAACCTTACAATAATACCACATTACGGATCCGATGAAACTGTTTCTTTGAAATCCGAGACTTTTTGAAAAATGGCTATTTTAACTCGCTAAATTAATATTAAAAATAATTCGATGCGTTTCGAGCTGCCACGATCAAACGATAGCTCCGATTGCTACAAAAATTGAAATCCGGTAATAACTAACTATTACGGATCCAATGGAATTGGTCTCGTCCAATTCTGAGACTGTTCAAAAATTGACTATTTTCACTAGTCGATTTAATATTAAAATATTCAATTTTCACAAATAAACTTTTAATTCGATTTTAAAAGTTCTAAAATATCATTCTAACTTCAATATGATAAAATAAAATTTTACAACTCATTTACAATCATATTTAACTCAATGTTCAAATTTTTTTCTTCTGTATTTTCACATATTAAATTATCGATTTAATTATCCAATTAAATCCAATTATTCGAAATAAAATTTATTCGACTTATAAATTTCACTTATTAATATTTAAAATTAATTAAATATTCAAATTTTAATTAATAAAAATTCGGGGTCGTTACATACTTCCCCCCTTAAAAGAATTTCGTCCTCGAAATTAACAAGTAAGAAAAGTTACAGAGTCTATTAACTTTCCAAAATTCATAGTTAAACTTCTTATAATACTTTACTAAGTTTTCAAATCTTACTTAGTTATCTTTTCAAAAACAACTACTATTGTTTAACTTTCAATTCCAAATCAAAGTTAAAGTTTTCAAAACTTTCCAATTTTTCTCAAATTTTTCTAACGCCTTAAATTTTCGGAAAAATTCGCCATAGTCTCCTTTGCGCGGCTTGATCCGAAAAAAAATGACAGTATATATATCACAAATATACATCTCATCAAGTAATGAGGCATCCCGCAGGGAAAAAATTGTAAAAGTACGATATTTAATCCGAGATATGTACCTTATATTTTATTAGCGAGCGTATACAGCTAATATAGCGCGAAAGCGAGCTCCAAATGCGAAGCAAACGCGATCCGCACCTACTAAACACTCAACAAACAACATGAGAACATGCATGTAGACAATAGTATCAATATACAACATATAGCAACATAATAACTATATATGCCAACATAGCAATTGAAACAAAAGCAATATATTCAACCATCAATCAACTAGCATTCATAACCAATTAATATTCATTCATATTCTCATTAATATTCAATGAAATAGGTTTTCAATTTAATCACATTTGATTCATTAACAGTGGATGTTTACTAACATTCATTTTCAATTAGTTTATATTCACTAATTCATATTCAAGTTGGTTCACTTCCAAATCAAATTCAATTCTATTTAAGATTCACTTAACTTCCAATTGAATTTCAATTACTTTAGCTTCCTATTTCATTAATACTTAATGAATTATATACAATCAACTAACTAACAACCATATAACAATCAATGTATATTAATTACAACCAAATTCCTTTGCTTTTAATTGGTTTAATTAATTGATTTTTATTCAACTATTCAACTTTCCAATAACATTAGATTTTAATGAATTACACTTACATTCATTATTTCATATCAATTATTTAACCTTCAATCCATTCATTCAATTCAATTACAAAAGTTGAATTCCATTTAAATAACTTAAGTTCATGTAACGAACTGGATTTTTCGCGCTCGAAAATCGACATCCATACTTCATATCGTATTCGAATGCCATAGATTCGACCGTTCAAATCCGATTCGCCGGAGCTTATAACAATATTAAGTAAATAACACAGCAGAATAAAAGAATAATACATTGATATACAGCTTTGATACAATATCTGTTACAACAGATAATCCAATAGATATCAATATACATCAGAGATATGATACAATAAAACAGCAACGGAAAAGAAAAATAGACAACATCTAGCAGCGGAACAAATAATTCTAAAATAGTCTTCAAAAGAGTACTCCAAGGCATCAATCCAAAATAGCGAGAACCCCCAAAAGATAAGCAAGTGCAGTCCGTATCCAAAGGCTGAACTAGCTCCAGATAATCTACTAAACCTGACTATCCGAAAAACCCAACTCTAGACTGCTCGTGTAGAAAAATTTTTGAGCACCCAGAGTTTAGGAAAGAAACAATAAACTCCGGATCAGTCGTGGGACTGGTGTGAGCAACAAAAACAGTTTATCTTTAAAAACAAACAATGAAATATTTTAAAATAGATTCGCAATGCTTTTTAGAAATGAGACTACCATAAGGCCTCCCGCACACACACACACAATGCAAACGCAGAATCGGAGGAGATTTCTCCTTATGATAGTCAAAGATGCTTGATACGCATTAAAAAGAAACATTTGGTATTATTACTAGTGCATAGTGTAGTATAAATCATTTCGAAAGTAAAGATATAAATCTTAACCAACATACGACCATTATCGTATGCCTACTATAGCTACCATGTTCAGTAGCAGGTTACCGCTACATTCCATGGCAGGTTATACAACTAAAACCGTACAAGGTACGTATTTGAAGAATGGATTTCCAACAAATGGTCGGGAAAAGGAACTTCCCAAACCCCGAAATGGAACGCCTCTGGAAGGACTTCCCTGAGCATCCCAATGGATCTCTGCCAACACAAAGCCGGTGCACTCCCTGCCCGGGAGTATCAACCTCAGATATTCCATCCCCGGTCGTAACCAACCTTTATCCGAGCGCTTGGTACCAACAACACCACACAGTAATAGATATAGTGTATCCACATGAGTAAGTATCTGGGCTCCATACCATGATACTACCCCTATCCAGAAGAAATGGACATATCCTAGGGACGCGATCCCTGAAAACTTTGCCGCATCTTTTCCTGTTTCGACCATTTTTCGGGTTGTGATGTTCGACGAAGTCTCGTCCACAAAAACACACTTTATACAAAAGCCATGCTTTGGGTCAACAAATGATCATAGAAATGATCACAAAGATAAACGATCAAACAAATGATCCTATCACAAATGATCAACACAATGATCATTTCACAGCAACACTCAGCATGTTACATTACCAAATTGGGAATATATCGCTGATAACCTTCAACTACATAACCTCTGAGCTCATACGTCTCAGAGAAGGGTGTTAAGCTAAGAGAATAAATTCTCCGCCACCAACAGAAATATATTTGAAAGAAATCTGCTTTATATCTCAAATTGTAATGTCAGACATAACAATCCATACAAGTCTGTTCTGGGTTCGAACAGAACCGAAGGCACTTACAAAGAAGCCCTTGCAATCCGGGTATTCACAATCCCGATCGGACTTCCCATCACTTAGGGAGTCTCTATACCGTTGCAACTCAGTGCAGAGACAATCGATAGGTCATACTATCGTTCTTGCAAATACTCGGTCTTCACCACCGGTCTTCAAATGCTATCCATAACGACGTATCACATATTCGGAATGGGTTATACGACCCAAAGGTCCTTTCCCGGCTAACCCGAATAGTGAACGCAATATTTAAAACATATGGATATGGGATTTCAATTAAGTCACAACTTATTACCCAAAACTTTTCTTTTCAAATGGTTTAAACCAATTACCATTTCAAATCTTTATATTACCAAAAAGATTTATTTGACAAAGATCAATTCATAGCCTTTCAAAAACAATTTCAATTCTATTTCAAACTTGAAACTTTTTCAACATAATTTGGAGATCCCTTCTTTAAAATGAAAGTTATTATTATTTGAAAACAAGTAGTTTTCGTTTCGAAGAAATTCGATCTTATTTATACAAGTTAAATCTTTTGGGTTAATTCAAATTCCCAAAAACAACACTTCAAAAATGGTTTGACTCATATATAACTAGTATAATATCGTTAATCCCTAGTTTCAAATCATAGGATTCAATTTTTAAGTATTGAATTCAAATTGAAATCAAACTATTTAAATTCCAAATCTTAATCAAGTTATTCAAAATAATTTTATCTTTGAAATTCTATTTCAATTTATTTTCACATTAAACCCAATCCATTTTCAAAACATTTGAATTCAAATATTCAATTTTATAAATCATTTCAAAATCTGTGACTTGATCGATTTCCTCGTGAAATCCATATTGGTGTGTGTATAAGTGTGGTCCAGGGGTTTAACACAATAGTGCAACATGATTCAATCATCACAGATTAAAACACAGAAATATAGTTGATAAACGATATAAACTATAACGCTTATCGTCTATTCACAGATTCACAGACAATATACAAATGTAAATAAACGAATGAATCATACTCAGCTCAATCCACAGTACAAAATATCACAATCAGTTAGGACAATCAATTCAAGGTATCTTATACAATACAACCAATTCATAAGCAAGGTCAAACATTCAATTGTCATTTATAAGTAGGATTAATTTAAATTGTTTAATCCTAATCAATTTAATTTATTTCCAAGTAAATTAATTGCTTATGAATAAATTATCTAATCCCGTTTTATTAATTTCAAATCATTTGATACAAATTTATTTATCAAACATTTTAATTTATTAATAAATTTTTCTTAATTAATCATATTAATTAAATTAACCTTTAAACCAATTTCATAATTAATCATTCAAATTAACTTAATCATTTATGAATTACAATTCAATATGTTTCTTTAACTATAAAGATAATTTATTCCTATTAATGATTTTATTTATTACTTTCTTAAGTTTGAAAACATTCATTTTAAATTTACTTTTAAGATTTCATGTTAAAGTAATATTAATCATCTGAAAGAAATTCAAAGGAGTTTTAAACTCAATCATTTATTTCCAAAACATTTTTTTTTATTTTTATTTTTTTAAAGTTTAAACAGAAACAGGTTGTGAAACCTGTACCACGTTATACCCGAGCCCCATCACGATTTGCTCGACAAGTGCTTCGAGTTACCCACTAAAATTACCCGAGCCCCTCCTGTACACTTCCTCTTCTCTCCTTTTTTTCTTCTCCCCTGCTTCTTCCTGTAACACTTCCTCCTCTCTCCTTTTTTTCTTCTCCCCTGCTTCTTCCTTTAATTTTCTTTTATTATTATTATTTTTTTTTTTTTTTGAAACTGCAGCACCCATATTAACACACGCACGCACCAAATCAAAATTCGAAACAACTCCCCAGATTCTCGAACGTCACTCGAGACGACCCCAAACTCCACACTGCTACAACTTACACCACCGTGCACGTGCACGTGACCTCTGATCGACTTTGATCATCATCGCGACCCTCAGCAAGTCGTTAATGTCCCCGGCAACCAATCTGAACCCTCCACATCACGAGTTAACAATGCATTCGAAAATCGAACCATCTATCCCCCCTCCAGTAATCACCCTGTCTGCCCAATTTCGTTCCGCGTGGCCACCTCCGACCACCGAAGAACTTGCGATCACTCCCCACGGCTGCTCCACCTTCCCACACTTCCTCTCCCCCAGTCCGGTCTACTCCGGTTCCACGATGACGTCGCGGCGATCTCGTTATGGCCATTGACCCGAGCAATCCCTTAAACCCTAATTACAGCTCGTTCAAAAAATTCTTGCAATAAATATTTTTTTTTTAGATTTTTCCTGGGATCGATGAGGATCAAGCAAGCTCTAAACAAAAATTCAACATCTAAAATTTTCTTGATCATCAGAAATTGAAAGAAAAACATTTTTGGTTCAAATACAAATTGCACTTGAAATACAAAATGAAAAATTATCATATTATTTTTAAAAATCATATTTAGGCTTAATAATTCGATCCATATACCTAACTCCTTGAATTGAAAGGTTTGGATTTACTCGAAAATCAACTTTGCCTGTAAAAACTTATTTCTTGCTCACTGTGTCTTCCGTGTTTCCAGAGTTATATTTTATCTTACTTGTAATTTTAAACACTTAACTATGCTAAATGAAACAATTTTGTTTAAGTCCTAAATCAAAACAAGTAAGTCAAAAGATAGTGATTTTTTTTTACTTGATGCTTGAAACAAGGATCAGAGTATTACAGGGATTAGCTATGCACATATATACATACAGGAATACAACAGCAATACTTATACACAATCATATATTTATATTTTTAGATATCAATCATGCAACCATTTTCATAAACTTAACTTTTAAAGGTGATGTTGCTCACCTGGAAAGTGGAGGCAGAGAAGCAGATTTTTTTTTTATTTGAACTGCTGTTATTTTTTTTCCTTCTTCCTTTAATTTTCTCTTTTTCTTTCTCTGTTTTACTCAGCTTGAAAATGAACGAGACTGATATGCATAGAGAGGAAGTTACAGGAGATATTATTTTGTACAGGGAATTATATTATTTTGTATAAGGTGATTTTCAGTTTGCTTATGCTAGCCTTAAATGCATGAGTACTTGTCCCCATGCTTGCCTTATTGTTTATAACCTTATACAGGCTACATACCTATCCTCTCTTTCTTTCTTTGTTTTTTATTTATTTTCTTTTTACTTTATGTACTTTGTTTATCCTTCTACTTGCCTGCATGCTACTTTACTCGGCTGCATTCCTATTCTTTTTTTTTTTATATTTTATTTTACTTACATGCCTCACTTAGCTTTTGTATATGTACTGAGATGATTTCATTTTGGCGCTGAGAAGATTTTGTTTGTTTTCTTGCATTCTTTAACTCGGCTGGCATATCTTATTTGTGCTGAAGAGATGTTGTGATGGCTTGCATTAATGATGTTGCACAATATACTTATCTCTTTTGCCTTTGTTTGTACATACTTATGCCTGAATAAAATTTTATCTTTTCTTTTGTCTTTTGTCATGGTGGCTGCATTAAATCTCCTTTATTAACCTATCTCAATTCATATCTCAATGATATACTAGAAATTCATATTATAAGTCAAATACTTATAATTTATTTGTTTACTAAATCGTTCCTTTAAACTTCATAATTATAAATCTTATAACTTATAAGATTCGTTTATTTACCCAAATATATTCTTTAATAACTTCACGAAATTTATAAATCTTATTATTTATAAATTTCACTTATAACTTCACCATTTATAATTTTATAAATTCCATTCACTTATGCAATCCATTTTCACTTCATTCAAACACTTATAAAAACTCGTTTTATAATTCAAATATTTTAATTTACAAATATCCATTTTATAAATCTTTTATATAAATCAATTTATACTATTATTTTAAAACATCTTTAATCTCCTTTATAATTTCACCATTTTGATTTATAAAATAGTTAAATTTTATAAATCCTGTTTTTAAACTTTTTATAATAAATTCAAAAATCCCAGTTTAAACTATTTTATAAAATCATTAATCCCATATTTTCAAAAATCAACTTTTAACTGTATTTCTCAAAAATCATAATTTTTATAACATTAAAATTATAACGTTTATTTATTTAAAATAAATCAATTCCAAAAATATTTTATAAACGTATACTTTCAAAAATCACTTTGAAATCCTTTTAAAATTCCAAAATTTGGTCCAATGATGCTACATACCAAATAGTCAATCACGACAACAACGATATCATATATCGTATATGATAATCCATCAAATATCAAAATATCTGAATTCAAATAAATACTGTTGAGGAATCCAGTTGGATCCCTCCAACCTGTTTCCCTGCATCCACAAACATTAGCACAATACCAATTCCGCTCCAGTACGGAATTATCGCGGTATATGGGATTTAAAATATTATCCGCTTAATAGACGGCGCAATAGGGTCTCATCCGCTATACAAATGCGGGAAATCAACAACTGCAATATATACATATGCCAATATATATATTGCTATTATATATAATACCAATTTCACTGTTTATGAAATATTCGCGGTATATGTTTTTAATAAATAACCTCCGCTTACTAACGGCGCATAATGTCTATTTTAACAATCAATATCTAACAATCATCATTCAGACATTCATTCAACAAATTTTAAATCTAACTATTTAAAATAAAATCGAAACCGATTCGATTGAGTGAGAAGTTCTCACCTTGATTTCAATTTCGTTTTAGCGATTTATTTCGAATAAAATTAAATGGACGTTTAATTTTACACGAAATTCTCACTAACTCCAAACGATTCCAATCCAATTCCATAGCGTAGTGCTCGTCCATACGATTCCAACGCTACTGGTTTCGCGCGTTTTCGACCTCGTATGAAAAAGTTATACATTTTTAAAGAAACACGAACTTTTTATAACTAAATTACAACTTAAATTTTATAATTTCAAACCCAAACTAAATCCAGGCCGTGAGATCTCACCCCCCCACATCATAGCCGTAGAACGCACCCTCCCCATCATCATCTTCATACGCAACCTCCAGTAACCATACGCAAGAAACAACCCATTAAACTCATGTTAGGGTTTGATTTTTCGGCCATCACGACGCACGAGAGGTTGATCAGGAACTTGCATCTCGAAGCTCATCTCCTCCACTTCACTCGGCTACCACCTTGCCAAGCTCGGTCAAGCCTTCTGCCCAGAAAAACGTGTGCAACCGAGCACCTTTCGGCCATGATTTCTCCCTCCACACGACGCTAAACCCCATCTCGACCGTATGGATCCAAAGCTCTCTCTATCCTCTACAACTTTGCAGTTGAACACCTCGTGAATTGATTGATGGATTGAGAAATATTAAGGGGAAAAGAAACGAAAATTTTCGGCCTTTGGTTCGGGGGTGGCGGCTGGCTATAGGATTAGGGTTTTATTATTTTTTTTATTTTTATTTTCTTGTGAATGTGGGCTATTTATAGGGAACCGACGAAACACTATTCATTCCGGAAATTCCGAACTCCAATTCACGCGCCGTAACCAGCGTTTCTAGGGTTTACCCCGCGTTCCGGACACAATGGAACAGGTTTCGAAAGCTAATTCGGACATCTGTGCGAGTTATGGCTATAAACGTTCAATTTAAATTAAACCGATTTAAACGATTTTCTAGGCGTTTTAATTTGTACCGGACAAACGGTAAATCCGATTGACTTGAAATTTGAAACCTTTCAATAATATCACATTACGGCTCCGATGAAACTGGTTTCATCGAAATCCGAGACTTTTTGAAAAATGGCTATTTTAACTCGCTAAATTAATATTAAAAATAATTCGACGCGTTTCGAGCTGCCACGATCAAACGATAGCTCCGATTGCTACGAAAATTGAAATCCGGTAATAACTAACTATTACGGATCCAATGGAACTGGTCTCATCCAATTCTGAGACTGTTCAAAAATTGACTATTTTCACTAGTCGATTTAATATTAAAATATTCAATTTTCACAAATAAACTTTTAATTCGATTTTAAAAGTTCTAAAATATCATTCTAACTTCAATATGATAAAATAAAATTTTACAACTCATTTACAATCATATTTAACTCAATGTTCAAATTTTTTTCTTCTGTATTTTCACATATTAAATTATCGATTTAATTATCCAATTAAATCCAATTATTCGAAATAAAATTTATTCGACTTATAAATTTCACTTATTAATATTTAAAATTAATTAAATATTCAAATTTTAATTAATAAAAATTTAGGGTCGTTACACCTATTGTGGGCCCCATGGACGTGGAAATTTTTGGATGGCATCATCTTCATCTCCCGAACCTTCTATCGATATTTTAGTTCGATCTGTGCACATTTCCCCCTATAAATACAGCAGGCATGTAGTCAGAAAAGGAATCTTTGCATCTTCTTTCTGTTTCTCTTTGTCTTCAACCTAGGCTACACTCTGCCAATTTTATTCTTGGATTTTGGATTGTAACTGTAAACAAACTACAGTATAAGGAAAACGATTATTCTGGTGTGGACATGGGCCAGAGTTAACCGAATCACTTTAAATCTTATCTCTTTTTACTTGCTTTCATTTTTATTTATTTATTATTCACATTATGTTCTCTACATTAGATACTATCTGAGATCTGTGACTGGATATTGGTGCTTTCATACGACTGGGTTTTAATGGCCATTTTTGCCACCAACATTTTAGATATAGGCAGTAATGCTGCAATATTGTATCATTTTTGGTTTTTTAATTAAATATAATTATGTTATGTTATTTTATAGTAGCATTTTATGAACTATAGTGGTAGTTTCAAAATTATAGTGGTATTTTTTGAATTGTAGTAGCAGCTAACGATTGTACCATCTTTATAGATATTTGTAGTGATGCTACTATATAATATCATTTTTTGCTTTTTCATAAATATAATATGTATATTTCTATTCATAATGTTATTTTATAGTACAACTTTATGAATTGCAATAGTAATTTTTTAAATAATATTAATATTTTTAAATTGTACAAGCAGTTTACAAACAATTATAGCATCTTTTTAGATGAAGTATATGGTGTATCTCATAACATTATTTTATAGTAGTATTTATGAACTATATATCAGCTATGAAGTATATTAGCATTTTTGGGTTTGTAGTGGGTTTTTATTGGTATTATTTTTGAATTAGGACTTTTAAATTCCATCTTCTAGTATCATTTTATGATTCTTTTAAAGCTATTATTATTATTATTTTGTTTTCTGAAAGCTTATAATAATTTTTTCATAAATTATCCTACATTGTTACTACATAGTTTGTAAAGGTAGTACCATTTTTATTTAATTTTTTTGAATATTTATGTGTTGGTTTTAATAAATTATCTTGTATTCTATTGTGTAGTATCATTTTTGCATTTAATAAATTTAAAAAAGGTAGTGATATTTCAGTTTTATCGTGTAATAACCATTCTTCCTTTTCCGTAGCATTTTAGGGTTAAATGATTTGACTCGGCAGTATTTTGCACTTGCTATAGTTCCTTTTACATCATTTTCACGTATAATGATTGTATGGTATAATTTTTTACATGTAGATATTTCTATAGTAATTGATGATTGGTGAGCAAGATGAAATGAGCAATGTTGATGCGATTTGTTGGAAGATGTAGGCATGGTTTCATATTGTGCAATATTAGTCGACATTGGGAAAACTAGGGTTTCTAATTAGTAAAGGCGGTGGTTATATGGTTGAGGAAGGCGGTGGATAGAGGTTAGTAGTGTTGTAGATGGTGGCATTGCAAGGAGTTATAGCTAGTGATGTGGTAGTGCTTGAGGAGAGCCACATAAGTGTTAATACCACGGTTATTGATTTTTATGATAACAAAATACATTTATATAAAATATAGATACTAATGTTTTGCAAATTTATATGGTATATAGTGTAGGATATTATACAGTTATTGAACCGAAGACTGTATAGTATAAAGACTCAAGAATGGATATGAAGACTCATGAGTATAAAGATCAAGATATGAAGATCTCAAATCAATAGTATAGTATATAGAGTCATAAAATATTGTTAAAGTCCCTACCAACAATATTTGATCTCTATTTCCCATTTTCTTATCCTTTATTTTTAATTAAAACAAAATATATTTTTAAAAATGTATTTACATTTTGCAAAAGTTTTTCTATTTTTAAAATGTTTATAAATTATTTTTAAATTATTTTACAAAGTATCAAAATATTTTACAAAGCATAAGATTTTCAAAATATTTAAAAACAAAAAGTTTTTAATTTTCAAAGGGATATGTCGACATATACGCTATAAGTATTTCGACATAAATGCTGCAAATTTGAAATTCAAATTTTGGAATGAAGTGTCTATTCGTCGTAACTCTTCGTGAATGGACATATTTGTTTATTCTCTATAAATAAGGGGTTTCAAACTAATTTTTTAAAAACCAATTTCTTGTTTTTTCTCTCCTCTTGCCGTGTCAAAATTTCTAGTGCAAAATTTATTCAAATCACTTCAAATTCAACCTGAATCAATTCAATCTTCGTTGCATTGATTGTCTACTATTTACTATCAAATTTCAATCTTCTACATCTCTCAATTCAAGGTCAAAGTGCTACTCAAGAGGCTATAAGATACATTGTATCCAAAGATCAAGAAATTTTCTTTAGAAAAACCATTAAACTCTAGTTGTATTTACTTAGATGTGATGTAGCCCATTCAAATCAATTGGGTGTGCTTGGTAGCCCGAAAATCCGAGCAGGTGCGGTTGTAGCGCGTTCAAATCAAGTGGGTGTACCTTAATCCTAGAATATCAGAAGGGTGTGTCTCGTAGACTCGGTATCAAGATTGTAATTGGGTTTTCCCACTGCCCATTTAAAGATTGACATTTGGAAAGAAATCTGTACAAGCAATTTTACGAGATTGGATTTAAGAGAAATCTGAACTAGTATAAAATATCTAGTGTCATCTCTCAACTGCCTAGTTTACTTTACTGCAGTTATTTCATTTGCATTTGCATTTGTGATTGATTTTTGATACAATTATATGTTGAAAATCAATGATTTAACATTTAAGTTGAATTTTCTTTAAAAAGGTATACAAAAGGTAGAGAACACTATTCACCTTCTCTAATGTTTATTTAGCCTTAAGATTGATAATTCCCCAACCAACACTTGATATCGGAGCATTAGATTTTCAAAGACTCGTAATTTGATTTTTGAAAAGTTTAAATGACTAATAACACTGTTAGTTCATTTGTTAACACTTTTTTTAAAGGACAATCTGCTGCTAGAGCCCTACTTTCTAATGATAGTAATTACACTTATTGGTCATGTAGGATTAAGATTTATGTATAGTCCAATGGTCTAGATATGTGGAATATTATACAGAATGAGTATACTAAACCCCAGACTAATTCTTCTACTTTATTGCCGACCAAAAGGACCTTGCACAAAATAATTCAAAAGCCATGAATATTTTACTAGATAAAAATGAATTTAATAGAGTCCTTATTTATAAGTCGGCATATGAAATATGGAGAATACTGCAAGTTACACATGAGGGCATAAGTAAAATGAAACAGACAAAAATCTCTATATTAACTAATCAATTTCAATTGTTCAAAATGAATCTAACTAAGTCCATTTCTGAAATTAACCGTAGATTCCAAAATATAGTGCGTTCATTGGTTACATTAAGCAAAAACTTGTCTGAAGAGGATCAAGTTAGAAAAATATTAAATTCTCTCTCTTTCGAATGCGATCAAAAGATCCTTGTAATTAAAGAGGCTAATGGTATTAATACTCTAAAAATTGAAGAGTTAATAGGAAATTTAATATCCTATTAAGCACAATTGTAGGGAAGAAGGGAAAGCAAGGCAACAACAAAGAAATCCACCGCTTTCACTCCAATAACCGACAAGCAGGATTCAGATGATAACAATGACGAGGAAACGGATTTCCTAACAATTTTTTTTATAAAATTCCTAAAGTATAGAAAGTTGAATAATTTTCAAAAACCTAAAAACAAAATGTTTGGAACTGCAACTAGACGTTCCAACTGTGATGAACCCAGTCATTTTCAGAGAGGCTGCTCGCATTCGAATAAATCAAAGATATCGCCAACAAATGGTTTATCCAGAAAGAGAAAAAGGGCTTATACAGCAAGTTTGGCTAATTCAGACACTTCCTCTAGCGACAATGAACTAGATACTGAAAATGTGAATATGTGTTTCACGGCAATAGCAGACTGATCAGAAAATAATCAATAAAAAGCGGAAAAATTGTACCTTTTTATAATAATTTTTTGGTTGATTTTGATTTTTTTGAATAAAACATAGATTAATAATAATATTGGATGAATATAAGTATATATATAGGAATATATTTGCGTAGCTTAATTTTTGAAAATTTTGGCCTATATGTCGACATATTCACATGGCGTATGTCATGATTCATACTAGAAAACTAGAATTTGAAATTTCAATTCAAAACTCAAATTTTCTTCTCTTTTGCACTTACTCCCATGTTCTAAAAAGGCACCTTTTTTACCAAAGAACATGAATCTTCGCTGTTTAATAATTTAGAACATAAGTCTTTGCTCACTTTAACTTATCTCCTCAAAAACTAAAAAATGGCTTCTTCTAGTCAAAATCCTAGAAACATAAAGCTCTCTAAGAAAACTAAAAGATTTCTCTTTAATGAGAAAGATGCCATTAAATCCTATATGGAGTATACTACTTTCAGAAAAGTTTCTCCTGGAAGATTTGCTAAATTTGAAGATCTTTCCTCTTATGATTTATATGATCTTTGTTTTGAAAATGAAATTCTTGGTTTAATTGAATCTTCTAAGAATGATTTGGTTTGTTATCTGGATTCGGTCAAAATGTTTGTGTGAATTTAAACGGGAAGTTTTATCAAGGAGAAGAAGGTCTAGTTTGGAGTAGTGTTAATGGTACTCAGATTGTTTTAAATTATGAACTTTTGGGTAACATTCTTGGTTTTAAATCTAGTGGAATTGACCTCTTTACTTTTAAAATTGATGAACAAAATGTGAAGTTTTTCACGATATTTTTGGAAGTGATGAAGAATTTGAATTTGAACACAAGAATCATTAACCAATATCAAGACTTATGAGTCTCTTTTTAAACAAAGTATCACTCCAAGGATAGGTGATTACAATAACCCTACTCAAAAAGTTTTTAAAGCTCCTTTTTCTATTTATGATCATTACAACATCAATTGGGCACAAGTCATTTTAGATGACTTTTTTCAAAAGAACATTTCTAGACATGAGAACATATTCTTCCATGGTGTTTATTTCACTAGAATTTTCTTATATTTTGATGTTGATTTAAGAGAAGAAAAATCCATTCCTCGAAAAGTTTTCGACAAAGCCAACATCACTCTTATACACATTCCACCATTTTTTGAACCATATAAGACACTTCCAGAAAAGAAACAAAGATTGGCATGGGAAGAAGAACAAGAGATCCAACAAGAAGAAGAAGAAGGTGATGAAATGGAAGTGGAAGAAGAAGAGAGGAGGAAGAAGGTGATGAAATGGAAGTGGAAGGTGATGAAATGGAAGTGGAAGGTGATGAAATGGAGGAGGAAGACAAACCATTCCATCGCTCCAGCAAAGAGATACTAAAAACCAAGAGAAATTTCTCAAAAATCAAAAGAAGCTTAAGCGTTCATTTAGTAAAAAGTTTACCTCTATTTCTAATAAAGTGGAAAAATACTTTGGAAAGATCATTCACAAACTTGGCGGCTCTTCATCATCATTATCTACATCGTTCTAAACCTGTCAAAATTTTCCTTATGATATCTAGCTTTCTATTGTGTGCCTTTTAAGCTAATGTCATTTTTATGTATTTCTTAATTGGTTGAAATCCATGTACCCTTCAATTCTAGGTAGTGAAATATATTTCTTACTGTCTTATATTGTTTATTAGTCTTTGAAAATTATATATATAATGGAATAAGATAAAAACAAAAACTATAACAAATACACTAGTTCTGAAAATTTAGGTATGTCATCGACATACATATTACCTATATGTCGACATATAATGGGAAGATAATAAATTTTTAAATTTCAAAATATAAATAACTATCATCAATCCATTCATTCCAAATGACTTTCTAATC
The DNA here is from genome assembly GCA_030765085.1 of Allium cepa. Taxonomy (NCBI): domain Eukaryota; kingdom Viridiplantae; phylum Streptophyta; class Magnoliopsida; order Asparagales; family Amaryllidaceae; genus Allium; species Allium cepa. The sequence goes on along the minus strand of CM060928.1, from coordinate 317,680,386 downwards.
TTATGTAAGCCTACTTCTTTCAGAAAACTCACTCATCATTTTATTCTATGCTCCCTTTTCATTCTCAAACATATTTTTACAAATATGTCTTCTCCACATCAAAAATTAGGTAAAAATCTTGAACAAACTCTTCAATCTTCCAAATATATTCTCCCTTTTATCGTAAGAAATCAAAGGCATTTAGAGCTGAGTCAAATGCAGATGATCAAGGAATAAGAAAAGCATTTTGATGCTATTTAATGGACAACTTCTTCCTTAATCTAAGCAAACTAACCAATAACCCGAAGTGCACAATTAACAAAGATAATGAAGATTGGGATGCCATCAAAGCAGTTCCAATCTTTAGGTCCGATGGTTAGGTTGAAGTTCCTCGAAACATCTAGTTATTAGGTTGGATTTGTTATGTAAATACACAAACACACACACACTTACTCTCTCTCTTAGGATTTGGTATGTTTTATTTGATTGGCATGTACATAATTAGATTTGTTTATACTGCACAAATAAAAATCTACTTTCTATATATTTCATTACCATATGTCATCATGCCTAATATAGAATATTGTATTGTTTATCATGTATTCATCATCTATCATCATATATTTCATTTTAAATGAGATTATTGATTTTTAATCTATAATTTTTAAGTATTTCATTTAGGGGATTTTTACCTTTTCATCCATTTTTGTTGATAAAAAAGGGGGAGAAAAATATAAAATAAACATATGCATATATTCAGGAGGAGTTATCTAACTCGGGAGGAATTATATCATTTTTTATATACAGATATTAATGGTTATCATCATCCAAAAGGGAGAGGTTGTTTATACCTTAGTTATTGATTTTGATGATAACAGCCTTGATAACAAATGTATTCATATAAACTATGGATATTAATGTTTTTTCAAATTATATAGTATATAGTGCGGGATATTATACATGTAACGAATCAAAGAACGTATAGTATAAAGACTCAAAGAATGGACATGAAGGCTCATGGGTATAAAGATCAAGATATGAAGATATCAAGACTATAGTATAGTATATAGAGTCATTGAATATTGTTAAAGTCCCTAGTAGCAATCTTTGATCTTCATTTCCCATTTTGTTTCCTTTATTTTTTAAAACAAAATATATTTTTAAGAATATATGAAAATATTTTATAAAAGTTTTTCTATGTTTAAAATGTTTATAAACTATGTTTAAATTAATTTACAAAGTATCAAAATATTTTACAAAGCATAAGATTTTCAAAATATTTAAAAACAAAATAGTTTTCAGTTTTCAAAGGGATATGTCAACATACACCTTATAAGTATGTCGACATATATGCCACAAATTTGATGAAAAATAAAGTGTCTAATCATCATGACTCTTCATGAATGGAAACGTCTACTTATTCTATATAAATAAGGAATTTTAAACGTGTTTTTTAACAACAAATTTCTTATTTCTTCTCTCCTCTTACTTTGCCAAAATTTGTAATGAAAAATTTGTTTAAATTTCTTCAAATTCAACAAGAATCAATTCAATATTCATTGTATTGATTCCCTACTATTTATTATCTAATTTCAATTATCTCTCTCTCAATTCAAGATTAAAGTGCTACAGGATCCATTGTAACCAAAGATCAAGAAATTGTCTTTGAAAGAACCATCAAATTCCAGCTGTATTCAATTGGGTGTGATCGTACCCTGTTCAAATCAATTGGGTGTGCTTTGAAGGCCAAAAATCTAAGTGGATGTGTTGTAGCCCGTCAAAATCAAGTGGGTGTAGCCTGAAAAATCAAGAGGGTGTGTCTCGTAGCCTCGGAATCAAGATTATTATTGGTATGCCTTTTGCCCATTTAAAGATTGACACTTGAAAAGAAATCCGTACAAGCAATTATACGAAACTAGAAGTAAGAGAAATCCAAAATAGTATAAAATCCTTGTGCCATCTCTCTAACTCTCTGCTTTACTTACTGCATTTATTTTATCCATGTTTGCATATGTGATATATTGTCGATACAATGTTGTGTAGAAAATCTACGATTTAACATTTAACTTGAAAGAAATTTAAAAAGGTTTACCAAAGTTAAAAAACACTATCCATCCCCCTCTAGTGTTTATTTAGCCTTATGATCCATAATTCCACAACCAATAAGAAGGTGTAGTGATTTTGTCTATGGGAGAGATGAAATACATATTACATATATTGTCCTTATTATCTAGATTTTGACTAGGTAATTTTCGAATAGGCTGGATGAATCAAACTCGAAAACTATCTAGGCAGGAAGCCCATAGAGATGACCTAAGAGTCCAAAAACCAAATGCAAGCAGAGTTATGAGGCAAATACCAAGTCATCTCAAGAGCTCAAAGAGACCAATCCAACCATGTGTCGGATCGATACCGATCCAACATTGTGGATCATTACCAATCCACAAAATCTCATCAAAACTTGCCCCCACTCCTACACATGCTAATGATGATCCAACGTGCCTATTTCAAGTACTATTTCGTTAATTCCATGTAATTCTCTATCGATCTCCATAAGCATTTGAAATCAACAACTCTATTCTTCCACTGATCCATTACTTGGACTTAGAAACAAGCTAACAATGAGGTGAATAAGTATGGAATCACAAAGCTAACCATGAATCTAGGCAACATAAAAAGTTCACAATAATCCATTTGGTGATCTTATGGATCATTACCTATCCAAGCCCATGGATAGGGACCGATCCACAGTTAATGATGACGTGGTCATGGTTTTCTTAGGGAGGATAGGTTTGGATGTGAAAAACTAGGTAGAGATCACGAGGAGGGGGAGGGGTGAGATTTTAGGCTTCCATCTGCTACAAATAGGAGGGCAGGGTTCATTTTTGGGGATTGTTTTAGTCCTTGCTATCTCTTACTCTAATTTCTTGTAATCACCCTCAGATTTATACCAAATCATAAGAAGAACTGCTTGTAATCCAGTGATCTAAGAAATAAAATCACAAAGTGGACGTAAGCCAAGATTTACCGAACCACTATAAACGTTGTGTATTCTTTTCTTGCGCATTTTCATTTTTTTTTCACTTTTTATTCTATGCACAATTTATTAGGTGTTTGTGCCATTTTTGGTTCAAACATTTTGGTGCTTTCACTGAGACAATTATTCGTTGGCTACTTGGATTCAGGATCCAATTTTTCAAATTTACCTTTTTGCTAGTCAGATTTCCAACAATCTACTTGATGTTATTCTCTATGGCCTTATGGATGGAACGTGCTACAAACTACAGAGCTGTTGATGACGCTGAGAATCAAGATAATCAGCATGTGGATGAAATTTCGTAGCAAAACCAGCCAAAGGTCCAGAATCCAACTACCATCGTGACCAGAAGATGGACCGTATAATGAAGTGGATGGAGAATAGGGTCTAAGAGAGTCACAATGGGATGAACCGGCATATGCAGGTGAATTTGAGACTGCTGAATGAGCTGACTCAGAACCATCATAGAAGAAGTAAGACAGGTTTTGTAACGACCCGCTATTTTGGACCATTCAAATCGACACTAAACCCGTACATGTACGACTTGAATAATTCAAAATACCGAATTGTTAATTTAATTTGGCAAAACCTAAAATATACAGTAAATAAACCAATCACAGATCACAGACACAGAGTAATATAATGCAGCGGAATAGAAAAATAGTAGTTCATGAAGCTACTATATACATCAGAGTTTAAAATAAAATACATCAGAATCTCTGGAATACAGAAAAGTCTTCAGTACGAGCCGATGACTTCTCTGAACCAGTCAATCTAGAAAACTGAAAGCTGAAACGATAGTTGGATCTCCAAATGAAGCTCCAATCTCCAAAGGTGAGTCTCTAAAGCTGTATTACTCGGTCTGACCCGAGCGTAAAGCAAAACACAAAACACTCGAGTCAGGATTAACATTCGTATATCAATAAATCCAACTCAAGTGAAATATCAACTGAAATACAAATAACTTAAAGGATGTTTGGGATGACCATCCTCTAAGGGTCCATAGAACTATCTACAGGGTAGAAATATACACTATTACATCGTGGTCATTCACTTAATTTATACTTCAAACCCAAATGTCAAATTCACTTCGAATAATTATATTTCCCAAATAGTATTTATATATATTAAATGCTGTATATGGTAAAGCACTTGCAATTTCCTTAACTTAACAAATCGTTCACATCAACCTGACCTTTCCATTTAAATTAAATTCAATCTCAATTATAAATCTCAAATCTGGATTTGATATCCTAATTACCCTTTCCATTTCAATATGTTTCCATACTTTAAGTATTTAATATTTCCCCTAAATTTCCCAATCTAGTTCTCTAAATACAAATTTCCAGACTTCGTTCAACCTCAATTTCCATTAAATTCAATTAGTTATCTACATAACAAATTCAACTATCTTGGTCCCAAATACATACCAAATTTCTAAACCATTTAATTTCAATACAGTTCATGGCTTAAATACTTAGATGTTAAATTTAACAGTTTCATATAGATTCTTGGTTTTTACATCATTATTATTTAGTTTGAACCTTCCCTTATTCAATACCATTTTAGTGACTTTAAATTACATCTTTCTCAAGATTTCTCAAATTTTATTAAACGTGAAATATCTCATTCGATAAATTTCAAATTGATTTAAATAAATAAATCCTTATCTAAACATCATTTTACAATAACCCAAATTTATTTCTCAACCTTAATTTTTCAATATTATTGCAACATTTATCCGAATAAAATTTACATAAATTATTTATCATAATTTATGTATTTAATCAAATCTTGATTAACTAGATATAATTAACTCTATATTTATCATTACCCTTTATAGATGTATTTAAGAATTTACATTTAATAAGACCATAGATTTTTTTTTTTCATATGGTCAAAGTGTTATGGCTATTATCATTTCAATACGTACACTAAATGTATACGGGTGGATAGCATTTCAACCCGTAATCCCAAATTTAATTAAACGAAACCCGCTTGGGCCTATTTTTCAACCCATTTTAATTCAAAAATCAAACATAACAAAGGGAACTTGCAGTGTGATGACAGGGATAGTGTCAAAGTAAGTAAACAAGCAATAACAACAATCAATAACAATTCAATAGATTAAATCAAATAACTCCGAAATGATCTTATTAATTCGCATTGTTATTTTTATAATTATTTCTAAAATCTACACTATCATTTCATGTAGATTACAGATTATTACATTTCAGTTTTTCAATTGTCGTTCCATTTCAATTTCAGTTTAGTATTACAACAGTTAATCCAAACTATGTTCAAAGCTTTAAAGTATAACTTATCAATTCCTACGACAATTAATGGGTCAAATTAAACTAATCAAATTTACATATGGCGGGGTCAGGTTTAATCAATCAAGGTCCATCGTATATAATCCGTTTTCTTTGTAAACTATACCACCTCAAATCTTACTAGCAAACTAGTTATCATTTAACAATAGTAATTAACATCCAATTTAAACGACAATCAATCAATCAGTAAATTTTCAACCAATCTGTATTATTATCACATAAATAATTAACCGATAATGGTGTCAGGTGTCATAGGTGAACAGATACAGATGATAGCAGTCGTAACAGTAAACAACTAACAGCAGCATATTTCAATTGACGTTTCAATTGAATCAAATTTAATAAATAAAAGAACGTTAATCGTGAGTGATTGCTCACCTTTCAAGGCTAGAGATGAACGAGAATACAGAAGGTGATACGGATATGCACACTGCTACGGATACTGAAATTAAATTTCAAATCCAAGCAAAACAAAATCGGCACGAATTCGATCGAAGCTAATTGAAACGGATCAGATCAGAACTGAAACGATGAAGATAAATGGTATAAGCGAACTTTTATAATTCATGTACTGAACAAATCTGATATGCAGACACGACCTAAATACTTAATAACTTAAGGACATATTCTATAAAATGTAACTCAATGTATATACACAAATACACTTACAGTAACCTAACTTATTATAACATCAACCATATTATATTACTTATTGTTATACCATATATGAACTAACAGCCGATACTCACACATATAAACTAATGTAAACTTAGTTTATAAAATATGTATTTATACAAAATACTTACAATTTTAAAAATACTTACATTTTTTTAAAAAAATACTTACATACGTAAATAACATATTTATAAAACAAAACTATATAACAACTTATAAAATAATCCATAAAATTTTTGTTATTATAATGCACTGCAAGTCTGTACTCCACCTATATGAACATACTTAAATTATATGCGTACTAACAAAATAGACACAGACTTCTTCAAATGAACACATGTACTGTCCTTTCCTCCATTTTTAAAACTGTGACATATATAAACGGCAAAACAATATATTATAAATAAATAAATCACCTTTACTAACCATGCGTATAAACAGACCATACCACTTTTAAAATTTTATATGCGTAAATAAAGTCATATATATATAACTTAACTTATACATCTTAAAACCTATAAATTACGTGAACATCAACATGTATAAAATTTAATCAGAACGAAAATTTACTAAAAAAAAAAAAAATCTATATAAAATACCACTTTAAAATATAACAGCTGTGCGTATATGTATAATGTATACTTTAAAACTTACGTAGACGTACATCTCATAAAGCTCATATACATATACTTTTGTCTATAACTAACCTATATATATATATATATCTTTGAAGGAAAAACAATTTGATACTTTAAAATTATTTAAGTAAAATATGCAAACAATTTACTACACAAATATATGCAGACATTCTATACTCATATATATAAGACTAACGTGACCTAAACCCAAACTAATCATATGTTATCCTAACTAAGCACGCATACGTTCAAATAATTGCATTTAAAAAAATTGTGCATACAAATAAAGGTGGCTACTCACCAGTTGAAGTGGGAGATGCAGTGGTACCCGAGGCGGAGGTGAGAGTGCGGAGGTGATGAACGAGAGAGGATAGAGGGATGGAAGGCGGCTGCTGCCTGTTATTTTATGCGTTTCTTATGTGTGTGTGTTTTTTTTTTTTTTGTAGGAGAAGAACAGATCTGAGAGGCTTCAGGTAAGGGAAAAATATGTTTATAGAATGAAGAAAGAAAGTAGGAATGTAGAGATGCTGTGATATATATATATATATATATATATATATATATATATATATATATTTTGCAGAAGTCTTTAGAATCATGATGGAAGAAAGAAATTAAGGAGAGAAAAGTGCAGCTTCTCAAATTATATAAGAAACATAGTGAAACGTACATAAATAAATGTCCTGTAGTGGTGTAAAGTAACGCACTAAAATTAAGGGAATAACACAGGAAAGGACATTTTGAAAGCAAGAAAATGAACAGAGAAAGGAATAAATAAATTATATAGACACATACGTTTCTGACAAAGTTATAAATAGAAATAAAGAAGAGAGAGAGAAAAAGAAATGAAGAGTTATATTAAAACAGAGAAGGAAAGGTGCGTGAATCCATAGAGTTATATATATATATAGGTCGAGTAATAAATGGATTTGTTTGCATGGGAGAGTTCTGGAAAGAAGATGGTGGAAATTTGAGAGCAAAATAAAAGGAGGCGGAAGGAAAAAATATATGAACAGATCTAGAAAGATGATGGTAGATTTTTACACATGCAAAAGAAACGGTTTCTCCCGAAATAAATGGTCACTCGTTTGAAACCAGATAAACAAATAAAGTAATCTATTGTTTCTTGCAAGTTATACGTTTTCTTAATTTTATTTATTTCCTAGGTCCCAATACGTAGGCAATTATACTATGGAGAGTAATTATTATCAAACGTTACAAAATTCAAAAGCAAAAGAAACGTTTCGATTTCTAAATGATAAAAGCAAAAGATTAGAACGTATGCCATAAATTAAGCAACAAACGTTGATTCTAAATTTACTAATAATTAGGAGTAGAAACGTTTGATGATGAAATCAGGAAACAAATACTAATAGCAAAACGGCGATGAGTTGAATGAACAGAGAATTCAAAAGTTCAATTGAGCTGTTTGAAATAAAGCACATAACGTTAGCATTGAATTGGGAGTTATAAAACAATGTATTATAAATAGGAAATTATAAAAGTAACGTATGCTATTGGAATAGAAGCCAAAAGAGAAATGAACTTAGAGCTACCGGAAACGTATCTCTTAAGTGAAATGAATGTAAGAGAAACGGTCAAATAATGTTTATAGCTGTAAATTTAAAGTAATAAATTTATATTGGGTAGCACGGTTTAAATCGAAACGAAATAAGGAGAAGCTAAGGAGGCACAATTTATGGTGTCATTAAAACGAACAAATTTATTGCTTCCGTTGTACACCGGGTTCCGAAATACAGAAATAAATATACTTTTGAGATCAGCACGACGAGGCGCTCACAATGGTATACAGTTATTAGTGGTATGATTGAGTTATAAAAATTCGAATTTTTCACTAGTAGAAAAAAAAATGCAGTAGAATGCAGAAAATAAGAACGACGAAGCTATAGAAGTCCGGATTTTGAAAAACTAAAGATGACGCCTTTCTCAGATGAGGATTTAGAATTTTTCTATGTAAAATATTCTGCATTAGAAATTTTTTTTTTATTATCAACAATTATTAGCTAGCTTGAATTTAATAGAATTACATAATAAATAAATTTTCATAAAATAAATTGAAATTTTGCCATCTGCTATGTTTAATTGGACGTAATCCATATATTAACTTTTTATTTGCAAATTAATTTATTTAAAAATTTCACCATAATCCAATTAAATACGTTAATAAAACGATAAAGTTTATTAAAATCTTACAGGTCGTTACAGGTTTAACACCTTCAGATTCAAAATCATATAATTCCTCGTCATTCAAGTAGAGATAGAGGGACAGAAGGCAGAAAAAGACACATAACCGAATTGGAACTTCATATCAGGGAACGAGACAAACCAGCGGTTCAGGTTTGTGGATCAGTTGCGATCCAAGAGGATGGATCGATATCGAGCCAGCTAATGTTGATTTCGAGGGTCGGACTTTAGAAGGTGGAGTGGACTTGACCTCTGGACATGCCGTTAACGATCAAAACAAGGAATAGGGCTATTGCTAGCAATCTGCCACAAAGGAGTCAAACAGGGAGACTATTGGATGAATTGATCTCCCAAAGTCTAGAAAACCAAGGTAACATGGTAATCCCGAGAGCATTTTCAATGCCTGACATTCAAAATAATTCTCTACTACCACTGTTCAACTTGACCTATAGAATCGGATTGTTTAGCTCAGATGGTCAGGAAAGTTATGAATGAATATCAATTTAGAAGCAATGATGACTGAGGGACTTCTCCTAGTCAGAATCCCTTTACTAGGAGCATCATGCATGAGGAATATCCATGGAGGTTTGTAATGCCGAAAATGCCGCTGTAAGGAGGAAAGACAGGTCCAAGACCGTACTTGATGAAGTATGAGTGACATACGGACTCTCTTAACAGCATTTGATGTTACGAGATGTCGTTGCTTTTCAATTTCCTAGGAGGGGTAGCGACGATGTGGTTCACTCGGCTCCCACCGAAATCCATATCATCTATCCCTGAGTTGTCACAAAAATTTCTGGAGCACTATCATTTACACACTTCATCTCCGAAAGTTGTGATATGATTATCAAACCTCTTCCATGGCACGTAAAGGTCATTAAAGGATTTCTTGAACTAGTTTCATACAGTTGTGGAAGAAGTGACAAATCCTAATGATGACATAGTATTGATGGCGTTGATTAGGGGGATTCATCCCTAGACTGATTTCAGAAGATGGATGGAAATGAAGCTGCCGCCGACGATGGACATTTTCTATAGAAAGTTAATCAATGCTTGTGCTTGGAAGAAGCATGCAATCATCCCTGAAGGAATGGTGCTGGGAATTCAGACGAAGTGATACAAAGCAGCATTGCCGTAAAGAAGTCTAGAGGAAGTTCTAGAGATGTTGATGTGAATATTGGCAATAAGAGTAATGGCCAGAAATGAAGCAACAATAGGGCCAAGAAGTGAAAGACAAATAATAAGAATCATCCTAGGATTTCTAAATATGATAATTATTCTAAGTTGAGTAACACAATTGAGAATATCTATCTGGCTATTCAACGTACTGAGCAGTACAGAAGCCGGCTTCGAGAGAGTCAACTGAGAACGAAAAGAGATCATGTAAGTTCTATAGGTTTCATGAAGAACATGGTCACAATACTAGTGAATGCAGACACATGCGCAATATGATTGAAGATCTGATCTAGAAAAAGAAGTTGCTACAATTTGTGAAATCCCCATAGGATGGCAGTCATGAAAATTTTAACCCTCCCGGTTTGACATCCCAAAAGGGAGCAAGCAAGACCTAGCATCAAGGAACCTAGGCAATTAGAAAAACATTTAGCAATAAACACAATCATTAGTGGACCACATTCAGCTAAAAAGAGTCTGAATGAGATGGACCTGTATGTTGGTGCTTTGAAGCATACTGAGAGCGAGAGCTATTTGGCTGCAGATGGAGCTTCGGCAAAACAATTCAGAACCACGACTAATGGTATTATTACTCGAAACGGAGACGCTAATAGGGTGGAAGCTCCGATGATTGACCCATTGGTTATAACGGCCACGATTGGCCTTGCTATTATATGAAAGGTGCTGGTTGACATTGGAAGTTCGGTTAACATTCTATTTAAGAAATCTTATGATCATATGCTTTTGGAAGGACAGGACTTGAAACCATGTAAATCTCAGATACAAGGATTTAACGGGATGTCTACGGAGCCGGTTGGGTATGTGGAACTACCGACGGTACTTGGAGAGGGCGACCGCAAGCGAGTGCGGGTCGTGCCTTTTACGGTGTTGGATATCTATTCTGCTTACAACACATTTTTGGACCGACCGAACTTGGTTGAGTTTAGAGTGACTATTGCTACTTGGTGTTTAATGCTAAAATTTCCTATGGATAATGGTGTAGGATTAGGGCACAGAGATCAAGGCTTAGCCATGAGTGTTATGTCACTGAGGTGAAAAAAGAAAAAGAAAAGGTGTAGAGAGAACCCTCTACAACGAGGCTTTGGATGCATAGCAACCACTACCTGAGCCTTAGCTCGGGCAGCAGTCAGTTACATAAGGATATGGTTCCGTGAAAAGAGCCAGAAGGTGGAAGAGCAACTCCAGCTGAGCTGACGATTAATGTCCCGTCAGTCGGGACGATCCAACACGGACTCTGAAAGCAGACCACAAATCGGTGTGAGAATAATAAAGGAGGTGGTAGGTTTCCTTCTGGAAATCCTGGATGTATTTGCTTGGATACACTCTGATATGTTTGGGTTCTCGCCAGAGATAGTGAGCCATGCACTGAATATAAATCCTAAATGTGTTCCTATGAAACAGAAGTGCCACAGTCTAGGTCTAGAGAGACCCACTTCACTTAAAGAAAAAGTGGACAAGCTAAAAGATAACGGCTTCATCCATGATGCCTTATACATGGAGTGGGTGTCAAACCCGATCTTGTTGAAAAAGTCAAAAGGAAAGTGGAGGACAAGCATCGATTATTCTGATCTGAATAAGGCATGCACAAAGGATAGCTTCCTGCTTTCAAGGATTGATCAGTTGGTGGACTCAACAGCCAGACATGAACTGCTTTCGTTTATGGATGCATACTCTTGATACAGTCAGATTCCAATGCTCGTCTTAGACCAGGAACACACTAGCTCATCACCAACCTGGGATTGTATTGCTATATGGACATGCCATTTGGATTAACGAATGCTAGATCAGCTTACCAAAGGCTGATAAATAGGATGTTCAAAGATTAAGTTGGTCGTTCAATGAAAGTCTATGCGGATAACATGCTAATGAAATCATGGCGTTCGGGAAACCACCTTGATGATTTGGTGGAGATGTTCGACGTCCTTTGAAAATACAAGATGAAGCTCAACCCTTTAAAATTCTCTTTTGGAACTGCATCAACTTAATTCTTGGGCTTTTTTGTGAACTTCCATAGGATTGAAGCCAATCTAGAAAAGATCCAGGCCTTGAGAAATATTGAGGCCCCAAAAACGATTAAGGAGGTCTAGAGCTTGAACGGGAAGGTCTCCGCTCTAAGTCGATTCATCCCCAAAGCCATTGACAAACGCATCCCTTTCTTTGACGTAATTAAGGAAGGATAAATTACAAAGGGAAAAGGAATTATGCTTGGATGCAGGAGTTTGTAGATGCATTCCAGGCTATGGTAAATCACTTAGTGAGACCTCTAATTTTTTTGAAGCCGGTAGATGATGAGGACCTATTTATATATATTTGGCAATGTCAATGCATGCTTTAAGCTTTGCACTTATACATGAGGATCCCGCACCAACGATCAATCTGTTACATCAGTAAATGTTGATGGAAGCAGAAAGAAATTACCCAAAGCTGGAAAAGCTTGCGTACTTCCTGTTGATCACTTCAAGGAAGCTTTACCCCTACTTTCAGGCTCATCCAATCAAAGTTCTTACCGACCAACCTTTATGACAAGTCTTACAATTACCTTAGAATTCTGAAAGGCTGTTGAAACGGAACATTGAATTGAGATAATACAATATAACCTACCATGCTCGAAGAGCTATCCAGAGTCAAGCTTTGGCAGATTTCATAGCTGAATTCAATGTACAAGACAATACTCCACAGGGCGGTGGTGAGAAAATTCTAGGTGGAAGATGTACATGGTGGTGCATCGAATGAACACTGTTCTGGTGCTTGAGTTGCATTTGTCATTTCCAAGGAATGCTTATTTTGTTATGCCTTGAAACTCGAATTTCCAGCAACATACAACGAAGCGGAGTACGAAGCATTAATTGTAGGACTCAAAATTGCCAAGGAAATGGGAGCAAAAACTTTACACATCTTTTGATATTCCCAACTGGTGGTATCTGAAGTCTGTAAGGAATTTCAGGAAAAAGGTGTGAAGTTGGCTCTTTATTTAAACCAGACCCTTATGCTGCTTAATGACATTGAATATACCATAATAATGCATATTCCTAGAGAGGAAAATGCAAAGGCCGGCTCATTGGCCAAGCTGGCCAGTTCTGGAAATGCATAGCTCATGGGCCTGGTTTCGATGAGGTATTATCGGCTCCAAGCATCGACCATATGGATGTCGATTGGATCTTGGAGGCCGAGCATAAGAAGGGGTCATGGATAACTCCGATAATAAACTACTTGTAGAGAGGAATCCTTCCGGACAGAATGAAAAGTGCAACGGAACTCCTTCACCAAGCTTCAGGTATATCTTTCAGCAGGAAGCACTTTATAGGAAAGGATTATCAGTTCCAATACTATAATGTGCCTCTAATGATGAGGCTAAATGAAACTTGAGAGGAATTCATGAAGGGTTTTATGGCAACCAAACTGGGACACAAACCCTAGCTAAGAATATTCTCTACTATGGGTACTTTCGGCCAACTTACGTGGTTGATTAAACCCGAAAGTATGATAAGTGGCAGAGATTTGGTAAGATTCCAAGAGCCCTACCAATAGAGATTACTTTATCGGTGTATTACCAAAATCCAAGGGCGGCACGATGTACGCCACCATCGCCCATTGATTACTTCACCAAAGGGTCGTGGCAAAGCAATTAGCCACAATTACTTTAAAGAAAGTAATCAACTTCGTGGACCGAAACATCATATGTCGCTTTAGACTTCCACAAGCAGTTGTTACCGATAACGGGACTCAATTCAATAGCATCAAGTTTAAAGATTTCTACTTCCGACATCGCATAAAAAAATGATTTACTGAGTGGCACAACCACAGGCGAATGTGCAAGTTGAAGCCGTAAACAAGATTATCAAATCCATTCTTAAGAAGGAATTGGAAAAGGCTAAAGGCAAGTGGGTTGATGAACTTCCATTGGCACTTTGAGCTTATCGAATGACCCACAAGGCAGCGACTAGCCATTCTCTATTTGCCCTAGCCTGTGGATTAGAGGCTATGATTTCAGTTGAACTGGAAGTACCTTTTCATCGAGTGACTCGCTATAATCCATGGACAACAAGTAACTCCTTCTAAAGTCATTCTATATGCTCGATGAGAAGGAGGATGAAGTTGAATTGAGAGTAGTTGCATATCGAAGAAGGGTCTCCCAATACTACAATACCAAGGCCATAAATCAAACCTTTGAAATTGGCGACCTCGTTCTCAAACAAATCTTCCCAGGCCCTAGAACTTGGGCTCGAGTTTGGAAGGTCCATACGCGATTGAGCAAAAGCTTGGAGATGACATTTTTAGGCTATCAACAGTGGACGAGATCTGACTCCTGAGGACATGGAATAACGGACACTTGCGATGCTATTTCACTTGAAAGTTGTACATAATTGGTTAAAGCCATGTAGTAAGGTAGAACCTGTCTTTCTACGATTCTGTCATTACAAAGCTTAGTTTTATGAAATATTACCAACTCGAATGAATCTGCATGTGTATAATGTAGCTATGCAAGTACCCGAAGTTAGGTGTCAACCAAACTTCTACGGTCCATGATTGGACCCTTGTAATTCAACCACTTTTGGCGCCCGAAGTTGGATGCTAGCTAACTCTTGTTGTTGATGTGGGAGCAGGAGTATAAACCAAAGAGCGTATGACTTGACTGTCCATTCGCTAACTCTTGTCCTTAAAGTAGGGGCAAGTGTACAAATTAAAACGAACGTGACTTGACCATCCATCAGCTAACTCTGGTCCTTGAAGCGGGGGCATTGGCATAAATAAAAAAGGACGTGACTTGACCATCCATCCACTAACTCAAGATCTTAATAAAGGGGGGGAGTATGAACCAAAATGGATGTGACTCAACCATCCATCCCTCGGCTTATGCCAAGAATTTGGCGGAGCACCAATACCTTGCCTGGAGAAGGTAAGACAAAAGATCCACGCCCGACGAAAGGTAGGATCTCATTCAAAATTTGATCGACGCCTGTAGTTAGGAAAAATTGCAAGAAAACATTCTTGATGAGGATGTCCCAACCGCGATCATAGGGGGTCAACTTCGGCCAACGCCCAGAGTTAGGCAAGGTCCGATAGCAAGGACATCGATGCCTTGTCCAAAGGATGGTGTGGCAAAAGGTTGATGCCCAAAGACAAGCGAGATCTCATTCGAACCTCGATCTATACACCAAGTTTGGCACAATCGAAGGTTACTATCCTAGAAAAGATGCCTAAACCAGAGTCTTAAGTGGTTACCCTAACTAATGCCTGGAGTTTGGCAGTGTCGAAACATGCAACCCAAGAAGGATGCTCGAATTGCCGATTCTAGGCTGTCTACTTCGACTGATGCTCGGAGACATGTATAAACGCATTTACAGTTCCCACAAAAGAAACTCTTAAATCACTTACCCAAGTGATCGAAGTCCGACCAAGTCCTAGAATTGGATATGGTCACATATGGGTGTCTGAAAATGGATGCCCAAAAAATCGTTTTACACTCACCAAAGCAAACAAAGGCCGACAAATGACAAAACGGCTAGTGACTTAGTTCGAAAAAGACGATGACGAGAAATGGATCGTGGGTACATTGAGTGGAAGGCGTGTTTCTCAGATACTTAGTTATGTTTACACAAAGATTGGATGACACAAAAGTCTTTGTCATTCACATTAGCAATGGAACTTGGAAAGAAAAGTACAAGTTTTTTTTACACCAAAGTTGAAAAACAAAAACGGGGCCAAGCCCACACAAAGCCGGCCCAAAACCAAAATAGGATACTACAACTGCAAACCAAAATCGAGTCTATCTTCACAAAACAAACACTCACTTCTTATGCTTCTGCCTCTTGGACCTCTTCTTCTCCTCTCGAGAGGGAGATGTTTTCTCATCTTTCTTTTTCTGGCCTCCCCTTAGGCTCTTGGATGGAGCGCTCTATAATGTTTCGGTAGACCAATCGTATCTACTAGCATATGATAATGGAGCTGCTTAAGAACATGCATGTATACACGTGTGCACGTGCATATTCAACACCTAATGACTAAAGTAAAAGAAAAGCAGATTCAAACTTGAAAAATCCATAAAAGGAACCAGTTCAAAGTTATTGAGCTCGGAATGATAGTTCATGGGAGGGCACTCCAATTTTATTATACCAGGCACTTGTAAAGCTTCACAACAAATAAATAGAGACATAAATGTTTATGGAAATGATCTGCAGGAAGGATAACAACCATTCAAAGAATAGAGTGGAGTTTTTTACGGCAATTTCGACTTGTCTCGATTCAAAATACATCATGTTTGAAACAAGTTGTACTTTTGAGGCAAGTGTTATCCAACCTTTTGACCAGACGATATTCGGATAGACTGGGCGAATCAAACTTGAAAACTATTAAGGCAGGTAGCCCAGAGATATAGCCTAAGAGTCCTGAAACCAAATACACAGAGTTACGAGGCAAAGACCAAGCCATCTCAAGAGTTTGAAAAGACCAATCCAACCATTTGTTGGATCGGTATCGATACAACATCTAGGATTGGTATTGATCCACTCCTACTACATGCTAGTAATGATCCTAGGAGCCTATTTTAAGTACTATTCATTAATTCCATGCAATTCTCTATCAATCTCTTCATGCACTCGATATCAACAACTCTATTCTTCAACCGATCCATTATTTGACTTAGAATCAAGCTAATAATGATGTGGATAAGCATGAAATCACAAAGCTAATCATGAATCAAGTTAACACAAAGAGTTCGCAACGGCCCATTTGGTGATCAAGTGGATCGATATCGATCCATGCCCATGGATCGGTACTGATCCATAGATATTGATGACGTGGATATGGATTTCTCTGGGAGGATAGCTCTAGTCATGAAAAACTAATTAAGATCATGAGGGCGAGATTTTAGACTTTCTATTGCTACAAATAGGGGCAGGAATCATTTATGGGGATTTTTGGTTCTTGCTTTCTCTTACTTTAATTTCTTGTAATCACACTTGAATTTATACTGATCCGTAAGAACAACTGCATGTAATCCAGTGATCTAAGCAATAAAATCACTAAGTGGACATAGGCCAAGATTACCCGAACCACTATAAACGGTATGTTCTTTTCTTGCTCATTTTCATTTATTTTATTCACTTTCTATTCTCTACACAACTCTTGGGTGCTTGTGCCATTTTGGGTTCAAACTGTCCTTTTAACTAATTTCAAAAGTAGGTTCTTTAGAAGCTAGAAAAATTGACAACTTTGTCTCTCAAACAAAATTCCCTTTTCGTTAAATAAAATAACTTCCACTTATTTTATCACGGGAAAGTGTTCAGCCAAATTATTTTTGGTGCCTTGAAAATGAAATTTGACGCATAAAAGACAAAATTAAACCAATGAAATTAATTAAATGGAAGGAGATAAAATGGGTAGAAAATAGTGACATTTAAGCTTGTTGGAGACTGAAGAGGGGATGTTGATTTTGCATGGGGTAGTGGGTCATCTCCCCACCATAGAAGGAGGAAACTATCATGGAAGCTCAATGCTGCTGCATGATCCCGATAGATTTCTCAATCGAGATTAATGGTAGCACATGTCACCTTACGTAGGTCAATATCTCTTATGTATCCATTGTCACAACCCTGATTTTTGGTGCTGTTAGAATAAATTAAATAAAAAAATTAAACTAGAAATTTTGATGAGAAATTTGATTTCTCATTTTATTGAAGCTGAGAAATTAGAACTTAAGTGCTTTATTTAAATAATAAGTGGGATTTGAGTTTAAATGAGAATTCTTAAACTAATATTATCAAGTAATCATTTTGTAAACAAACATTTTGGAGTTTAAATTCCTAGAGTAGAGGGTATGGCTTTGTTAATTTAAAATAGAAATGCATTGGGTCCTTATTGGATTTAATACAAAACCTAGCCCATTAAGACTTTAAGTAAAAATGAAAAGTCTTCCTTATTAATTACAATCTCCAGTACTCTCATAATCTCAGAAAATACAAGCCACTTCCTCCTTTGTTCTCAAAACTAGAAAGAAAAATTCAAAGTTTTAAAATTCAAATAAACTCTAGAAAATTTAGAGGAAATCAAAGTAAGCCCCTCTAAACCTAATCCACCTTATTGACTAATTGATTTCGGTAATTTACAGTGTTTGATGTTTTTTTCTTTTAGGTTTGAGGCAAAACTAGGGTTTGTTGAATTTAATTTGCGGGGTTGGAATAGGGGCGTTTTGGCAAGCTAATTAAAGAATAAAATTTGAGTTAAACCTCACAATACCTTTCTTTAAGTTTCTAATTTACATGCTTTTGATTTCATAATAATTGATTGTGAATTTGGTTGATGAATAGGTGATTTGTAGTTGCAATGTTATTGTTTAGTCTCTATTTCAAAACTAAACACAGTTAGTAAATTGACCATATCCTTTTCGTTTCTTGTCAGATTTTGATAACTATTAATGTTTTAGAAATCTTACTTTATGCATGACAACTTTTGTTTTGAACTACAATTGAAAATTTTGAACATGGCTTGATCGAAATTCTGTTGCAAATTCTCAGCTCTATCACTTTGAAATTTATATTCTGTAAACTAAACGCAGTTAGTAAATTGGGCATATCTTTCTCGTTTCTTGTCGGATTTTGATAATTTTTAATGTTCTGGAAAGCATGCTTTGTGACAACTTTAATGTTGAACATACTTGCAAATTTTGAGCATAGTTTGATCAAAATCCTATTGCAAACTCTTAGCTCTGTCACTTTGATAATCACGCTCTCTGAACTAAATACAGTTAGTAAATTGGCCATATCGTTCTTATTTCTTGTCGAATTTTGATAATTTTTGATGTTTCAGAAATCTGACATCGTATGGGACCACTTTTATGTTGAATAGTTTTTCCAATTTCGGACTTAGCTGCTTTGAAAACCTATCCCAAACAGAGTCATTCGATGTCCCGAATTTGAACTGACTTATAGCCCTAATCTTTCTTTCTTTGTTGTTTTTGCTCGAACATTCTTTGGCTTGCTTTCTTACTTGGTTGCTGCATTTTAAATTATATGTTAAGATTACTATGGAGTTTTATAAACATATTTATTTCTATGGTGTGTCTTTTTTTTGTGTGCATGCGTGTATATAAATATGGTTTGAATAAATGTAATTTTACAGAACAAGGTATTATAATTCATCGGTTTAAAAAAAATTCATACTAAATCAAATTCTTCTACAAATGATTTTAACAAATAGATATTTATATATAGTGTTGTTATTATAGAAGGATTATGAATTTGGAAATGTGGTTTTGGAAAAATATGAATCTAAATTCTAGCTAAATAAATGGATTTAAACTTGAGTGGATTTGGAAGAGAAATAAAAGTGGTGTTATAAAATAAATGTATTATGTTTATGGTTTTGGAATATGGTTTTGAGAATAGTATTGAACAAATGGAAATTTGAGACAACATTGGGTATATAAGTGAAATCTTGGAATAAATTGAGTTATGGGATATTTTACACAATAAGTGAGTATTATACTGAATTTATTAAATAATAAACATGTTTATGGAAAATTATATAATTATTTATAAATAATAAACTCAAAGTGAAAAATGTTTTGAGAACCTTAATTCTATAATTTGGCTGGTACTAATAACCACTTAATGTTATCGATTGGTTTAAATGTTTTCAAACAACGCTTCGTCGAATATGGTACAACTCATTGAACAGAATGTTTGAGTGGAATTTACTAACCCATTAGCGAATACTTGACTTTCATGGGGTAGTATGGGATGCCTTAGTTAAATTCTTGTAAGCACTTTAGGAATGTATTTAACACTTTAGAGTTATATTCTCTTCTGGTGTGCAACAAGTGGTTGCTAGATCCTTAAGAGAATGTAATTCAGATTTAGTGTTACCTGCAATAATTGATATTTACTAACTTTTAGTAAATACTTAGATTTCACCATACGGTATGGGATGTATTGGCTAAATCTTAGTAATTATTGAAGGTGATAGTATTTAGCACTTTAGATTTTTGTAATGACCCAGAATTTTGGTTATTTGAAATTTGTATATTTAATTGATTTTAAAATTTAATTTTATAGATTTAATAACTTGAATTTCAAATATAACGATTTATTGGATTGTTTAATTATAGAATTTAATAATTGAAAATTGTTTAAATAATTTAAATCTTGGATTTTATTTGGATAAAAATGATTTAAAGGCTTACTTAATTTCTATTAATAAGAATGAAGATAAAAAGAACTTTTAAATTAGATTTGAACGTGATTTACTAGACTTTGAAAATAATTCGTTTTAATTAACATATAAAATAGCCTTCCGAAGTACAGTCTCGGATTTCGACGAAACCATTACCATTAGGTCCATAATAATAATAATTATATTACGCCATTAAATTTCGAAGCGATCACACATAACGTTAGGTTGTACGGGATAGAAACGCGTTGAAATTAATATCGAAAATTTAATATTATAATTGGGTTCAAAAGGCTATCTACACCATATGATCAAATTAGGTTCCGAAACTTGTTCTATTGCGTTGGAAATAGGGGTATAACATTAGTAATTCCTTGTGGCATGCCTCGATCGGGGTTCAAAATTAAATATCTTGATATTTTGGAATTATATATATGTATATATATAATTGGATTTGACTTCACACAAATATCCTCCTTCACATCAGCCGATTTATGAGCTTCTCCCCAACCTATTCAAACCATACCCGCCATTTTAGTTTCCCTCCACTTTCCTTCTTATATCCATTCCAATAAGAGAGAAAAAAAGATAATCAATATCTTCAGTTTCAAAAATTCAAATCGAACTAAATTCCAACCTAAAAATCATGAAGCGAGACTCTCTAGACTTGTGTGCACACACTCTTCGATCCCACATCAGTTTTACTGTGTTCGAGCATGATTTGGGTTGCTGAATTTTAGATAGTGAAGGCTAGGGGAGAGGATGATCGTTGATAGGGAAGGCGATGGGGTACGACATTTGAGGCGATGGATTTCTATGATGAAGGCAAGTTGGAGGCGATGGTTTTGGAGGCCGCGAAGCTGCCAAGTGATGTGCAACGTAGGAGGAGAGGAGTGAACAGTGTCAGGTAAGGAAGTGGAAGAGGTGGTCGTGGGCGAATTCATGGACATGGACGATCTCGTAGAGGCGAGGGGAGGCGTTTGGTGGAGGTTGGAAGGTCAACGGTTATTGGGAGTGAAACTTGAGCTAATGAGGTAGATTTAGGCATTGGGTTGCATTCGAAATGGGGTCACCAAAGGGGAAGGTGATGGTGCTATCATGTCGAATTCGAGGAGGGAGACGTGTGGGTGAGGTTGAAAGCGACAATGGTGGCCAGGATGTCGTGTGCACATGCACTCCCTGCACAATGTCGAATCTAGGAAGGAGAAGTAGGTTGGGGGTAGAAAGCACCGTTCATTCAGGTTTGGGTTGATGGGCTTTCTGTTGGAGTGGAGCGAGGTTTACAAATTTATTTAGTTATTTTAAATAGCTAATTAAGGTAATTAAATTTGAAATCAATAACTCCTTCATACGAAACCCGATTAACCCGTGGATTTTGGAGTTAGGATCGTATTGACGTCAACAATAATATGGAATCGGATTGGTTAAGATTTGAGCTTGCAGAATTTTAAGCTAAACTCGAACGTCGTTCGAGTTCGGATGGAGCCAGAACGTTTCGGCGATGACTAAAATTTTGATGAGTTCATCTCACCTTTTTGGATAACTATTTTGATTTATAGTTGATAAAAATTGCTAAATGATTGTTTGGATGGATTTATAAATTACTATTAGTTGGATGTTATATTATACATACATAGATATATATATATATATATATATTAGTGTATATATTAGTAGTTAGATTGAATATTCCCGTCGATTGGAGCAGACGAGGTACTATGCGCCCCACATAATAGCAAATGACTTTTTTTATCTTGATATCCTGCCTCGAAGCGGAATTATTATAATATATAACATTTGTGGTTGCAGGAAAACGGGTTGGAGGGATCCAACTGGATTCAACAAAAATGTTTTTTTAATTTTATATAGGGTGATATATGATGTGTTAGAATAATCTATTATATATTATGTTATGGTTTGATTTATTGGATGCTATACTAGCACTAGCCTTAAATTTTGGTATTATAAATACCATAAATAATATTTATGAATATAAAAAAGGAATTCAAAGGAGATTTTGGAAATGAAAATATTTATATTCAAATTTTGGATTTACTTAAAGAGGAATTTAAGTGGAAAAATAAATAAAATTTGATTTAGATATTTAATTAGCTATTTCGTAAAATGGTTTCAAATAGAGAATTTAATTTGAATATTTTTAAACAGTGGATTTTTAATTGAGATTTCTGGGAATATGAAATATAAGTCAAAATCTGTTAGAAATGCGGATTATGGATCTTAAGGCAAGGATAAACACTAGAGGGGGTTGAATAGTGTTTTAAGGAATTACTAAATCTTTTTGAGTTTATTTTAATTTAAACACAAATTTATGCAATATTCAAACACAGATACGATCAAAGAAACAAATACAGATGTAGAAATAAAGTAAAAGCAGTAAAGGAGAGAACACACCGGATTTTATACTGGTTCGAAGTTACCCTACATCCAGTCCCGCACACAAGTACAAATTTCCATTCAAAAGCAATCTTTATAATTATACCCTCGATTTTAAGGCTACGAGGTACAACCTCCAGATTCACAATCCTCTGGGTAGAGATACTTGATTTCACGGGCAACAAGTTCACCCAATTGATTTCCTAGGCTACAATCACACCTTTACACTTGATTGATTTCCAAGGCTACAATCACACCTTTTCTCACTAAATTGATTACGAAGAAGTCTATAACTCTGAATAGCACCGAGGATCTTGTTGAGATAGTGATAGAGAATCAAACCAGAAATGATCTAGTTAGATTCAATGTTGATTTCGGCAGAGTAATGGTAAGAATATGTATAAAGAAATGTGGAAGAAGAAGAGGAGTGAACACCAGAAAATATGATTTGAAATTCATTGAAAACAACCCCTATTTATAGAAGAACAACAGCCATGTCCATTCGTGAAGGGATATGACGAATAGACACTTCTTTTGAAATTCAAAATTTTGAAATCAACTGACACTATGTCGACATGGGTAACTTTGGTATGTCCACATCCCAAAGGAAATTTTGGTGTTTTGTTTTTCTTTGAAAATAACTTTTATCTTATATTAAAACTATTTTAAACTTTTATAAATATACTTAACTATAGTTAATATACATAAATAAATATAGAGAATAATATTTTGGTATAAATAAAATTTTACTTATAATTTTATATTTAAATCTAAGTATAAATATTTAAAAGTTAAATATATTATTATTAAAAGATAGTTTAAAACTAATGATAACTTAATTTTGAAATTAAAGATTACTTTGAGGCTAAAAGTATTTAAAACCAGGATAGATGATTTTGATTCTTTTGAAAGGAAGGTTTTAAAATCATTTTGAAAACAAAATATAATTTTGTAAAAACATTTTGAATAAAAGTTAGTGGATACAAAACAATGTTCCACTAGATTTTTCGTAGGTTCCATCCTACTTAGGGTTCCATCCCTTTAACAGGCTCGAAGTGGATTCCATTCCACGAATAAACTGGATTTTAAGATGCCAGTGCTTTTTTAGGAATTTTAACAAAATTACTAATTAAAATTACTTCTTCTTGAAATCTTGAACTCTTGATAATCTTGATATTCTTGATACTTATGAGTCTTCAATCTTGATATCTTGAATCTCTATACTGTACAATCTTCATTCTTGATACCTGCATGGTTAAATCCTGCATATACATATATATCTAAACTATAATGTTAGTATTTATATTTTATATTCCTATTCTAAGGTTGTTATCATCAAAACCATCATCCCAAGAACTAACAATCTCCCCCTTTTTGATGATGACAACCTTTGTTTATAAAATATTACTTTTATCCTAATAAGTCCCCCTAAAACTAGTAACTCCCTCTTAACCTATGCCCAACTATTCTATTTTATACTCCTCCCCTTTTGTCATCAACAAAAAACTAACTAGAAATCATATAATCTCCAAACTATATTACTCCCCCTTAATCTAATACTCTATGACATGCGATTATAATGATAGTGTTATCATAAATAATCAACACTTAACTCTAAAACTTAAAACTTAGTTCTAAACTACTAACTATCCTAACTAAGTATCCATATAATAATACTTTTAATAAAACACATATAAGAACATGAACTTTTTATTACTTATATAGTTATATTTAATTTTTCATAGAGAACGTAAGAAAGAACATACAACAATAGAAAAGAAACTAATGAGTATCTTTGAAAATGGGAGATCTATGAATCGAACAATTTGGATACTGGAAACAGAAATTTCCACGTTGTTCGACAATATTTCCATCTTTGTCAAAGCACACTTCGCCAACACAAGCGACTTTGTCGTCTTCTTCAACGTGCTCTTCTTCCACGAAGGCTTCTTCTTCTTCGCAGCCCTCTTGCACTTGATCTCCTGAAGAATCTTTGTTAATCAAGATTGGGTTAGCATGATTATCCATTAGAAATTTTTATAAATTCCTAAGGATTTTGCCTTGCCTCTCTTGTTCTTTCGCCATTGTAAGTTGCACCACTTGAATTTCAGTCAATAGTTGCAGTGTATCCTTCAGAGAATCCTCCATTTTTTTCACTCGAGCGAGCGTAGTTCGTTGAAACAGTCCAGAAGTAGGAGAAGGGAATGAAAAGGTTGAATTTATGTTTAATTTGGAAGAGGAGGCCATGGTTTAATTTATTTCAGAAGTTAGAACAGAAAAGAACAGAGAGAATAATCAAAATTTCGAATATAAGAAGAATATATAACCAATTATTTGAATTTTGGTGGGAAAATTTCAAAAATAAAAAATCGTTATATGTCGACATGGGTTGAGGGGGCATGTCGACATGGTCTTTGAAATTTTTACTATTTTATTTATTTTGATTTAATTTTTAATTATACTTTGTTATTTATATTTTTATATTTCAGTTATTGAACAAATTCCTAATTCTCTTCTTAATTTAGTAAATATAGATTCATTTATGGGTTTTGTTAATATATCAACAATTTGATTCTCGAAATTAATATAATATAGAGTGATTACTTCCTTATTTATATTATCTCCGAGAAAATGATGTCTTATATCAATATGCTTAGTTCGAGCATGTTGAGTGGTATTTTTGGATAAATTTATCGCACTCGTATTATCACAATAAATTGGCGACTTTAAGATATTTAAACCATAATCTTTTAAAATTTGTTGCATATATATTACTTGAGAATAAGCCAAAGCAGTAGAAATATATTCTGCTTCAGTTGTTGATAAAGAAACAGTGTTTTTCTTTTTACTAAGCAAGGAAATCATAGAATGCCCCAAAAAGTGACAAGTTCCACTTGACTTTTTCGGTCTAATTTACAACCAGCATAATCAGCATCACAGTAAGATATTAAGTCAAAAGAATTATTTTTAGGGTAAAATAAGCCATAATCAGAGGTTTGTTTAACATATCTTATGATATGTTTTACGGCTTTTAAGTGGGTCTCTTTAGGTTGGGATTGATATCTTGCACAGAGACAAACACTATGCATGATATCAGGTCTACTAGCAATGATATAGAGTAGTGATCCAATCATTCCTCTATATAATTTTTGATCTACATCTTTCGAGAGATCTTCTTTACTAAGGTACTCATTTGTTGCCATGGGAGTGGGTTTTCCACTCGTAGTTGTCAAACCGAATATATTAATTAGTTCTTTGTCATATTTTTCTTGACTAATAAAAATACCATTATCTAATTGTTTTATTTGTAATCCTAAAAAGAAGTTTAATTCACCCATATGACTCATCTCAAACTCTTTTGTCATTATTTCAAAAAATTCTTTATTCATTTCAAAGTTGGTTGATCCAAAAATGATATCATCCACGTAGACTTGTACTAGTTGAATATCATTTTTATTTCTTTTAATAAAAAAAGTATTATCTACTTTACCAATTTCAAAATTTGATTATAATAAGTAAGATCTTAGTTTATCATACCAGGCTCAAGGAGCTTGTTTTAGACCATATAAAGCTTTCTTAAGTTTGTAAACATTATTCGGTAATTTTTCATTTTCAAAAAGTGGTGGTTGTCCAACATATACTTCCTCTTTTACAAATCCATTTAAAAAGGCACTTTTAACATCCATTTGAAATAATTTTAAACTATTATGATTTGTGAAAGCAAGTAGAATCTTAATGGCTTCTAATCTTGCTACGAGAGCAAAAGTTTCATTAAAATCTATTCATTCTTCTTGACAATAACCTTGAGCGACTAACCGAGCTTTATTTCTAACTACCTCTCCTTGTTCATTCATTTTATTTTTATAAACCCATTTAGTTCCAATTATAGTTTTATTTTCAGGTCTAGAAACATGTTCCCAAACATCATTTCTAGTAAATTCATTTAATTCTTCTTGCGTAGCCAAATCCATGAATCATCAGTTGATGCTTCTTTTGGATTTTTGTTTTCTATAGTTGATATAAAAGCTACATTACTCATTTGACTTAGTTGATTTCTAGTTTTAACAACAGATTGCAAATCTCCTAGTATATTTTCTATAGGATGATCTTTTAAAAGTTTAGTCCTTTTATTAGGATGATTAATTTCATTATTAGTTTGAGTTGACTCTTGATTTTGAGTAATTAAATCCTCTTCATCATTTGTATCTTCAAAATTTTTCATGTTTTCATCGAATGAAACATGCATTGTTTCTTCGATGTGTTAGTTCTTAAATTAAATGCTCTGTACGCTTTACTTCTATTAGAATATCCGATAAAGATACCTTTGTCGGATTTAGGATCAAATTATCTAAGTTATCTTTAGTATTTAAAATAATTAAAATAAAACATTTACTTCCAAAAAATCTAAAGTAAAATACTTTAGGTTTCTTTGAGTGAAGAAGTTCATAAGAAGTCTTATCGGTTAAAGGTCTAATTAAAATTCTATTTAAAATATAACAGGCGGTAGCAACTGCTTCTGCCCAAAAATTCTTTAGTAATTTACTATTTGAAAGCATAGTTCTCGCACACTCTTGAATCGTCCTATTTTTACATTCTACTACTCCGTTTTGTTATGGAGTTCTTGGAAATGAAAAATTGTGAGTTATTCCCTTTTTGTTGCAGAATTCCTTAAACTTTTCATTTTCAAATTCACCACCGTGATCACTACGGATGGTTATAATTTTTGGAGAAAGTTGAATTTGAATCCTTTTTGTAAAGTTCTTAAAACAATCAAAAGTATCACTTTTATGTTTCAAAAATATTGTCCATGTAAATCTAGAATAATCATCTACAATTACAAAAAACATATTTACTATGATTTATTGATAGAATTTGAGATGGACCAAATAAATCAAGGTAAAGTAATTCAAGAGGTTTTGAGGTTGAAATCATATCTTTTAATTTAAAGGAACTTTTTCTAAGTTTTCCTAATTGACATGCATCACATAGACTATCTACTTTAAAATTCATTTTAGGGAGACCTCTTACTAGATCATGTTTTGATAGTCTATATAAGAGTTTGAAATTCAAATGTCCAAATCTCTTATGCCAAATCCAAGGGTCATTTGTATTTGCCAAAGACACAGGTTTTCATTTGAAAATTTTACACTAAGAATATAAATATTCTTTTTCCTAATTCCCTCAAATATTATGGTTGAATTGTTATCTTCAATGTGACACTTATCTTTTTCAAATTTAATTTTATATCCTTTATCGCAGAGTTGACTTATACTTAGCAGATTATGTTTCAGATTCTTAACTAGCAAAACATTAGTAATAATAGGAGTTTCAGAGTTACCGACTTTGCCGATGCCAATCACAAATCCTTTTGAATTGTCTCCAAAGTTAACCAGTCCTCTGTCTTTATATATTATATCATTCAGCATATCAGGATTTCCAATCATGTGTCTAGAGCATCCATTATCGAGTATCCATTTGTTATTTTTGATCTGCACAATTTGTCCTTTGAGGATTGATTCCTTAATCCCCATAAAGCATGTTTCCTGCACATCAAACAATTTTGGTAGACAACTTGAATTTGAAAATTGATTATATGAAGACTCAAGAGACAATGATGATCTGAATATTTCTAAACTAGTACTAACAAACATAACCATTTTAAAAAGTTTTTCAAAAATCAGATTATGAAACTTTGAAAACCTTGCTCTGATACAAAATGTTAGAAATGTGGATTATGGATCTTAAGGCTAGGATAAACACTAGAGGGGGTGAATAGTGTTTTAAGGAATAACAAAATCGTTTTGAGTCTATGTTAATTTAAACACAAATATATGCAATATTCAAACACAGATACGATCAGAAAAACAAATACAGATGCAGAAATAAAGTAAAAGCAGTAAAGGAAAGAACACACCGGATTTTATACTGGTTTGGAGTTACCCTACATCCAGTCCCGCACACAAGAACGGATTTCCTTTCAAAAGCAATCTTTACAATTGCACCCTCGATTTCAGGGCTATGAGGTACACTCTTCAGATTCACAATCCTCTAGGTAGAGATACTTGATTTCACGGGTAATAAGTTCACCCAATTGATTTCCTAGGCTATAATCACACCTTTACACTTGATTGATTTCCAAGGCTACAATCACACCTTTTCTCACCAAATTGATTACAAAGAAGTTTATAACTCTGAATAGCACTAAGGTTCTTGTTGAGATAGTGATAGAGAATCAAACCAGAAATGACCTAGTTAGATTTAATGTTGATTTCGGTGGAGTAATGGTAAGAATATGTATAAAGAAATGTGGAAGAAGAAGAGGAGTGAATACAAGAAAATATGATTTGAAATTCGTTGAAAACAGCCTCTATTTATAGAAGAACAATAGCCATGTCCATTCGTGAAGGTGTATGACGAATAGACATTTCTTTTGAAATTTAAAATTTTGAAATCAATTAACACTATGTCGACATGGGTAACTTGGGTATGTCGACATCCCAAAGGAAATTTTGGTGATTTGTTTTTCTTTGAAAATAACTTTTATCTTATATTAAAACTATTTTAAACTTTTATAAATATACTTAACTATAGTTAAAATACATAAATAAATATAGAGAATAATATTTTGGTATAAATAAAATTTTACTTATAATTTTATATTTAAATCTAAGTATAAATATTTAAAAGTTAAATATATTATTATCAAAAGATAGTTTAAAACTAAGGTTAATTTGATTTTGAAATTAAAGATTATTTTGAGGCTAAAAGTATTTAAAACCAGGATAGATGATTTTGATTCTTTTAAAAGGAAGGTTTAAAATCATTTTGAAAACAGGATATAATTTTATTAAGACATTTTGAATAACAGTTAGTGGATACAAAACAATGTTCCACTAGATTTTTCGTAGGTTCCATCCTACTTAGGGTTCCATCCCTTTAACGGGCTCGAAGTGGATTCCATTCCACGAATAAATTGGATTTTAAGATGCCAGTGCTTTTCTAGGAGTTTTAACAAAATTCCTAATTAAAATTACTTATTCTTTAAATCTTGAACTCTTGATAATCTTGATATTCTTGATACTCATGAGTCTTCAATCTTGATATCTTGAATCTCTATACTGTACAGTCTTAATTCTTGGTACCTGAATGGTTATATCCTGCATATACATATATATCTAAACTATAATGTTAGTATTTATATTTTATATCCCTATTCTAAGGTTGTTGTCATCAAAACCATCATCTCAAGGACTAACAAAATCGATATTTGAAATGTTTTGGAATAGAATTTGGATTTATTAAGAAATAGATTTATAAATGGGATTTTAAATAGGAATCGAGTTATAAATGGAGTTGTTTAATATGAACTGTTATTAACAGAGAATGAGAGTTGAGTTTATAAACTTATAGACGATATTTATAAATAAGTTGACTGACTCATTCGATAAATTAGAAATATAATTAACATGGTGAATTTAAAATGAGTTATGAGAATTGGTTTAGAAAAAAATTGTAAATTCTATTTTGGAATTTGGGAATAGATATGAAATTGGAAATGTAAATCGATTTATGATAAATCAAGGGATATTTATAAATATAAAATTTATTATATTGGAACTTAAAAATATATTTGTATCAAGAAGTGAAATTTGTTTTTAAAAGGGATTTATATTTATTTAACTATGTAGTTTAAAAACTGTTATTTGTATTAAAATATTTCAAAAAGTTTGTTTTCAAATATTTAATATTTGTGGAAATGAATTTTTAATTTTTATAATAAGCTTTGTAATCGATTAGTTTATATACACTGAATTGGAAAAGAGTCATCGTTGATTATTTAAAAGGGTTTTGATATTTTAAACGATTACTTAAACGTGTTTTGAAAATAAATTATTATTCTTTAAAAATACTTATTATTTTACATATAATCTAAAAGTAAGTAACTGGAATTTATTTATAAATACTCTCGAGATTGTAAACTGGATTTTATTAAATGGATGTGATTGTATAATTGAAATGTTATAATGAGATCTGGAAATTTACAAAAATAGTTAGACTCGGGAACTTCGAAAATGAATCTGAATTCATTAACGGAGTTATAAATTGTTAGTTGGATTATAAATAACTATAATCGATAATTGTTAGAAACTGTAAAAAGGGAATTAATAAAAATTTCGAAGATTTATGAGATAAGTACGAAATATTTCCTAAGTATGGATATTAGAAATGATTTTGGGAAATAGACTTATAATATTTTCCTAAGAATTGGAATCAAAGGTTTGGAGATATTTTAGCAACGAAATGATTTGTATAGAAATATTTTTTGAAGTAATGAATTATAAGCTGGATTGGGAAATATTTCTAAGTGTAGATTTGGGTTGAAATATCCTGTTATGGATAAAATATTCAAAATTATTTTCAAATATTGAAATATTGAAGAGATTTGAATATATATCTTTATAAGATATTTTGATATCAATGTTTGGAAGATTTATAATATAGGCCTAGTGACTGCTATGTGTGTAATTTGATTGTTAAATAACCGACTAGCAAAGCCGGCCAAATTCGTTGATCATTTCGAAGAGAATGGGATCAGATTCAATTATCCAAAAACAACTTCGATCCAATTTAAGCATTACAGATTTTGATATCGTGAAGATAATGAAGAAGGTGTTTTTGGAGATTCAGTTTGTTCAGACCCAGAACAACTGGTATGGATGAATGCCATCATTGCATTGTTGCCTGGAAAGCGGTGTTAGCATTCCAAGTATATGAATGCTAAATCTAAGGTGATCCATAGCCTCAAGCCTCATAAAGCAGGATGACTAGAACAGAGGAGATGTAGCAGGGCTAAGTAGGTCGCACCCAAGTAGGGTATGTTATCACTTTTCTAGATACCCTCGGATATATTATAATTATGGATATGGTTGTGCATGCAAAAGATAGCACTCGATGCGGTGGGAACACCCGGTGTGATAACACATTCGGTACTATCCAACAAGTGGTAGGCCGGTCCTGTGTTGGCAGTGATCGATAGGTTCGATATCGGTACATTTTCTTAGAGGTGTACTGTGATAGGTGGAACCCCAGTGCCTAGTCATTGTATGGAATCCATTCTCCAATAAGTGCCATAAGGTTTTGATTGTTAGTCCGTGAGATGATGGTTTTGATGACAACAACCTTAGAATAGATTATAAAATATAAATACTAACATTTTAAGTTTAGATATATATGTATATGTAGGATTTAACCGTACAGGTACTAAGAATGAAGACTGTACAGTATAGAGATTCAAGATATCAAGATAGAAGACTCATGAGTATCAAAATTATCAAGAGTTCAAGGTTAAGTATTTTTTATTAGGAATTTTGTTAAAAATCATAGAAAAGCACTGGCATCTTAAAATCCAATTTATTCGTGGAATGGAATCCACTTCGAGCCTGTTAAAGGGATGGAACCCTAAGTAGGATGGAACCTACGAAAAATCTAGTGGAACATTGTTTTGTATTCGCTATCTTTTTATTCAAAATGATTTTTCAAAATTATATCCTGTTTTCAAAACTTTCCTTTTAAAAGATTAAAAACCCTATATCCTGATTTTATATAATTTTAGCCTCAAAATTATCTTTAATTTCAAAGACAAATTACTCCTGATTTTAAACTATCTTTTAATATAATATATTTAACTTTTATATATTTATACTTAGATTTAAATATAAAATTAGAGTTAAAATTTTATATAAATTATTCTCTATATTTACTTATGAATTTTAACTACAGTCAAGTATATTTATAAAAGTTTAAATAGTTTTAATATATGATAAAGGTTATTTTCAAAGAAAATCAAATCACCAAAAATTGCATTGGGATGTCGACATGCCTAGGGTACCCATGTCGACATGGTGTCAGTTGAGTTCAAAATTTAAATTTCAAAAGAAGTGTCTATTCGTCATAACTCTTCATGAATGGACATGGCTGTTGTTCTTCTATAAATAAGGGTTAGTTTCAACGAATTTTACATCAGATTTTCTGGTTTTTCACTCCTCTTCTTCTTCCACATTTCTTAATACCTATTCTTACCATTACTCTGCCGAAATCAACATTGAATCGAATCGATCATTCACAGTTTGATTCTCTATCACTCTCTATACAAGATTCTCGGTGCTATTCAGAGTTATAGGCTTTTTGTAATCAACTTAGTGAGAAAAGGTGTGATTGTAGCCTTGGAAATCAATCAAGAAAGAAAAGGTGTGATTGTAGCCTTGGTAAATCAATTGGGTAAATTTGTGGCCCGGAAATCAAGTATCTCTACCCAGAGGATCGAAATTCTGGAGGGTGTACCTCGTAGCCTTGAAACCGGGGGTGTAATTGTACAATTGCTTTTGAAAGGAAATCTGTACTTGTGTTGCGGGACTGGATGTAGGGTAACTCCGAACCAGTATAAAATCCGATGTGTTCTTTCCTTTGCTGCTTTTATTTTATTTCTGCATCTGTGTTTGTTTCTGTGATCATACATGTGTCTGTATATTGCATACATCGGTATCTAAATTAACATAAATCGAAAAAGATTTAGTAATTCTTTATTAACAGTATTCACCCCCCTCTAGTGTTAATCCTGGCCTTAAGATCCGTAATCCGCATTTCTCACAATTGGTATCAGAGCAAGGTTTTCAAAGTTTCATAATCTGATTTTTGAAAAGCTTTTAAAATGGCTATATTCGTTAATACTAATTTAGAAGTATTCAAATCATCATTGTTTCATGAGTCTGCATATAATCAATATTCAAATTCAAGTATCTACCAAAATTGTTTGATGTGCAGGAATCATGCTTTATGGTGTTGAGGAATCAATCCACAACGGAGGATTGGTTAACTTTGGAGACAATTCAAAAGGATATGTGATTGGAATCGGCAAAGTCGGTAATTCTAAAACTCCTACTATTACTAGTGTTTTGCTAGTTAAGAATCTGAAACATAATCTGCTAAGTATAAGTCAACTATGTGATAAAGGATATAAAATTAAATTTGAAAAAGATAAAAGTCACATTAAAGATAATAATTCAACCATTATTTTGAGGGAGTCAGGAAAAAGAATATACATATTCTTAGTATGAAAGTTTCTAATGATAACCTGTGTCTGTTGGCAAATACAAGTGACCCTTGGATTTGGCACAAGAGATATGGGCATCTGAATTTCAAACTCTTATCTAGATTATCAAAACATGATCTAGTAAGAGGTCTCCCTAAAATGAATTCTAAAGTAGATAGTTT
Organism: Allium cepa; assembly: GCA_030765085.1. Lineage (NCBI taxonomy): Eukaryota > Viridiplantae > Streptophyta > Magnoliopsida > Asparagales > Amaryllidaceae > Allium > Allium cepa. The sequence goes on along the minus strand of CM060928.1, from coordinate 317,646,493 downwards.
ATGTGATGCTTGTCAATTAGGAAAACTTAGAAAAAATTCTTTTAAGTTAAAAGATATGATTTCAACTTCAAAACCTCTTGAATTACTTCATCTTGATTTATTTGGTCCATCTCAAATTCTATCAATAAATCATAGTAAATATGTCTTTGTAATTGTAGATGATTATTCTAGATTTACATGGACAATATTTTTGAAATATAAAAGTGATACTTTTGAATGTTTTAAGACATTTTCAAAAAGAATTCAAAATTAATTTTCTCTAAAAATTATAACTATTCGAAGTGATCACGGTAGTGAATTTGAAAATGAAAAGTTTGAGGAATTCTGCAATAAAAAGGGAATAACTCACAATTTTTCATTTCCAAGAACTCCACCACAAAACGGAGTAGTAGAACGTAAAAATAGGACGATTCAAGAGTGTGCGAGAACTATGCTTACAGATAGTAATTTACCAAAGAATTTTTGGGCAGAAGCAGTTGCTACCGCTTGTTATATTTTGAATAGAATTTTAATTAGACCTCTAACTAATAAGACATCTTATGAACTTCTTTATTCAAAGAAACCTAAGGTATCTTATTTCAGATTTTTTTAGAAGTAAATGCTTTATTTTAAATACAAAAGATAATTTAGATAAATTTGATCCTAAATCCGACAAATGTATCTTTATCAGATATTCTAATAGAAGTAAAGCGTACAGAGTGTTTAATTTAAAAACTAATTCCATTGAAGAAACAGTGCATGTTTCATTTGATGAAAATTTCAAAAATTTTGAACATACAAATGATGAAGAGGATTTAATCACTCAAAATCAAGAATCAATTGAAACTAATAATGAAATTAATCATCCGAATAAAAGGACTAAACTTTTAAAAGATCATCCTATAGAAAATATACTGGGAGATATGCAATCTGTTGTTAAAACTAGAAATCAGCTAAGTCAAATGAGTAATGTAACTTTTATATCAACTATTGAACCCAAAAATCCAAAAGAAGCATCAACTGATGATTCATGGATTTTGGCTATGCAAGAAGAATTGAATCAATTTACTAGAAATGGTGTTGGGGAACTTGTACCTAGACCTGAAAATAAAACTATAATTGGAACTAAATGGGTTTATAAAAATAAAATGGATGAACAAGGAGTGGTAGTTAGAAATAAAGCTTGATTAGTCGCTCAAGGTTATTGTCAAGAAGAGGGAATAGATTTTGATGAATCATTTACTCCCGTAGCAAGATTAGAAGCCGTTAGGATTCTACTTGCTTTCGCAAATCATAATAATTTCACATTATTTCAAATGCATGTTAAAAGTGCCTTTTTAAATGGATTTGTAAAAGAAGAAGTATATGTCGAACAACCACCACTTTTTGAAAATGATAAACTACCAAATCATGTTTACAAACTTGAAAAAGCATTATATGGTCTAAAACAAGCTCCTAGAGCCTGATATGATAGACTAAGATCTTATTTATTGCAATCTAATTTTGAAATTGGAAAAGTAGATAATACTCTTTTTATTAAAAGAAATAAAAATGATATTCAACTAGTACAAGTTTATGTAGATGATATCATTTTTGGTTCAACTAATTTTGAAATGAATAAAGAATTTTTTGAAATAATGAAAAAATATTTTGAGATGAGTCATATGGGTGAATTAAATTTCATTTTAGGATTACAAATAAAAAAAATTAGATAATGGTATCTTTATTAGTCAAGAAAAATATGCTAAAGACCTAATTAGTAAATTTGGTTTGACTACTACGAGTGGAAAACCCACTCCCATGGCAACCAACGAGTACCTTAGTAAAGAAGATCTCTCGAAAGATGTAGATCAAAAACTATATAAAGGAATGATTGGATCACTACTCTATATTATTGCCAGTAGACCAGATATCATGCATAGTGTTTGTCTCTGTGCCATTTTGTAGTTGTACCGAGTCAGCCGCGCAAAGGAGACGCTGGCAAAAATTTTTGGAAATTTAGGGAGTTAGAAAAATTTTGAGAAAATTTTGATAATTCAAAATGTGGATTGAAATTAAATTTGAATAGTTGAATAAGTAAAGTTATTTGGAAACTAAGAAAAAGTTGGGAAGTTAGTAAGAAAGATAATGGGTCTTTTATATAAAAGATCGTTGGTAAGATGTTGAATTATTGGTTTTGAGGAAAGATAAACGGGTATTGGACCATTCTTCCTAATTAGTAATTTCGGGGACGAAATTCTTTTAAGGGGGGAGGAATGTGACGACTCGTAATTTTCGAGCACTTAAATTTGGAATATTTAATTAATTTTAAATATCAATAAAGTAATTTTAACTTGAATTACGAATATCACCAATTATTTGATAATTAAATTATTGAATTAAATAAGTTGAAGTTGGTTCAAATGTTGAATCTGGAGTTTTAAGCCTATTGAAAATAATTTGAAGGCTTGAAAACAATTTATATTAATAGTACTGAGGATAATAGAAGTTGTAAAATTAAAATTAACAGTGGTTTGTTAAGTGTTGAAATTTATATCGTTTAAATTGAATTTAAAAATAGCCTTCCGAGGCACTGTCTCGGAATTCGACGAAATCAGTTCCATTGGATCCGTAATATTGAGTTATTATCGGGTTTCAAATTTCGTAGTGATCGGAGTTGTTGTGAGCGTACGATATGTAAACGTGTGAAATTTATATCGAGAATTCAAATATAATTTATACTATATTGTTGACTGGTCCAGATTTCTTAACATTTGAGCTTTGCTGTTCCTTCTCCAATACGCTTCTTCGTTCAATAATTAAAAAGGGGAAGATATTTTTCTTCGTTCAGGAAACGAAACGAAGCCTCTCTTTCCTTTTTCGTTTCGAATCCAAGATAATGGCCGAATAAAATGTTGCTCTCGTGTTCGAGCGAGACATTCTTCCTTTTCCTTAAATCAAAACCGTGTCTTCCTCTCCAGCAATGAAACCCCGATTTCTCCTCATGTTTGTTTGTGCATCCCTCTTTCCCTTTTTCTTTAAATCGACCGGAAAAAAAAAAGTCGTGTTATAAATGAATCCTGGGAATCGAGCCGGTCTTTCTTCATCCCCGTTCAAACTCGAAGTCAAGACCATTTCCTTCGTCAACTGCTCTACCTCGACAAGATTTGGAGGATGGACGTTGTCGATTTGAGTACTGAACATCGCTGCCGTGACGAGTTGGAGCCGTGGGAGTGTCGTTCTGAGTTGATGGTTTGCTTGGACTTGCTGCTGTGTTCTAGTGGAAAGTCTTTTCGTCGTTGGATCTGTAGATGTTCATCGCGACTTTGATGCGCCAGTATGCCTGGGCCGTACAACTCTAGGAGATCGATGCTTCAGTTTATAAAGGCCTAGAGATCTCCGTCTCTCGATAACTTTGAGCTTCTGCCTTGTTGCTGTGGTCTCTGAAAGATGGAGTCAGAGGCAGTTATCGCCGTAAGGGTAGTAGGTAAAGGAAATTGATTTTTATTTTAATAGAAGAATATTTAGTTTAACAGTTACAAATTAAGCAGGAATCATTAATTTATATAGTTTAAATTCTGTTTTTGTAAGGCGGTTAATTTTTAGAACATTTTAATTCAACATTACTCAAGGTTAAATCTTTAATTAGTTGGTTAATATTTCTTTTATCCGAAAGCTTGACGGTAAAGGAAATTTTAAAACAGTTCTGTTTATTTTACTTTAATCAATACATATATAGGTTTGGGAAGGAAATTTATATTATTTGAATTTAATATGTACAGGTTATTTTTGGAATAAGTAGTTTTAAGGAGGGAAAAAAATAAATAAATTAGTTAAAAGAAATCAATTTAAATCAAAGTTATAAATGGGATTTATTTTCAATAAGTTCAAATATTAATAAATCATATAAATTATTATTCCAGGTTAATGATCGTGAAGAACAAGTTGTAAAGGAAATGGAATGCAAACGGAATAAGGTGAGTTAATCTCACTCAGTTAAATTTAAATTTAAATGATTAAATTTAAATAATTGTTTGAATGGCTGAATTGATTGATGTGATATAGTATGATATTTTGGAATTGGAATATTATATTGTGCTAACATTTATGGATGCAGGGAAAACAGGATGGAGGGATCCAACTGGACCCCTCACATTTATTTAAATTATTAAATATTCTCTGTTGTGATTATTTGATATCCTATGATGAGTTATATTGGAATATTGAATGTTATGGTTTGATTGGATATTTGGGTATAATGAATTACCAAAATATGTGAATTGGATTGTTGAAAAGAAATTAAAGGAGGTAAATTTGTAAGCGGAATAATTATAGAATGTTTGAATAAATTAAGAATGAATTGAAAAGAAATAGAAGTAATATGAAAATAATAATAAATAACTTCGAGTATGAAGAGAAATGGAATTTTGAATAAAACGAAATTGATGAATTGTAAACTTAAGTTATATCAATTAAAGAAATAAAGAATTATTTGAAAATTCAAGGTTCAAATTTATTTATAAGAATAAAGAAGTAATTGAGAAATCTAAAAATTGGAATCAAGAAATGGGATCTGAAATTAATAGATTCTGAATTTAAAGGGAATAAATTGGAAATCAATTTGGGAAATTGATTTAAGTCATTGAAGTTGGGATTTTTCTCTGGATAACCAAGTACATTTTTAACGTAAATTCTTAAATAAATTTAAAGGTTTTAAAATTGTTGTAAAAAGCAAGTTTTAGAAAATTTATTATTTCTAATATTTAAATTCAAAAGTAAGTATTTCCTCAAATCTATTATAGTAGTAATTACTTAAAAAGTGACCTAGTATTTTGTTTTCAAAGGTGAAAATCTAGTTTTATATTCTATTAAGTAACTTTATTTTCAAATATATAGTATGTATTTTTACAAAATATTGAAGTAATTTAACTTAAATGTTTAAAAGTATATTTTCAAAGTAAAGTGTTTTAAATTATTTTAAAAATCTAGTTTTGTGCTTGGTGATTTCAGAGAAGATAGAAAATATTTGAGAAAGTTTATTCTGGAAAGAAAGATGATTTTGAAACTGTTTTCAAGGGTTGAAAATAGAAATATATCTCGTGAAGATATTTTTGAGGTTAATAAATAATTTGGGCAATTATTTATTGTGTGATGGATGTTGTGAATATTAATTGATAGTTAAATAACCGACTATCAATATTGGCCAACTGCGTTGATCGTTTCGAAGAGACCGGGATCGAGATTTATTTCTTGAAAACCACTTCAATCCAGTTTGTACGTTTCGTGTGAAAAACGATTTTGGATTCGAAGATGGATCAATGAAGTGCAAGGGCTAGTCGCTACTAATCCTGAGGATATTTCCAAAATGGATGTAGTAGGAATAGTGCCTTCGGTTCCGTTCGAACCCGAGACGGACTTGTATGGATGAATGCTTGCGAAACATCGTCAGGTGGGCGATGGGCATTCTAAGTGAAAACGTTCTAAAGGTAACGCTTAGCCTCAAGCCTCATCAAATGGGAATGACTGAAAATCAGGGGATATGCAGAAAGGTTAGGTGGGTCATGCCCAAGCAGGACAAGATAATTCCCCTGTCTAGATGTCCCTTATATATTTTTGGCTTAGTGGGTGGTTGGTCGCGCCAACCACGAGGTTTATCTTGTTCGGCACTGTTCAGTAAGGAATGGTTCCGGCCTTGTGTTGCAGGGGATGAAGGGAGTAATCCTCGGTATGGTGATCTAGGCCCCGTACTGTGACAGGTGGTACCCCAGTGCCTAGTCATTAGTTGGAAATCCATTCTCCCTACGAGCCTTGTACGAGTTTTGTTTGTATTACCCACTCTGTGGCTAGTAGCTGGAATTTAATAGATGTAACAATTTCGGCTATTTTATAAGTATTTGTAAATAGACCCTATTATAATATCAGAGGATTTCTATAAAAATTGTTTTAGCTATCGTAAGGTAAAAACCCGACATGTTTATTTGTGGCGTGGTCTTACGAGATGCTTTTGTTTTCAAAGGATTTTTAAAACTTAAATAATCAATTGGGTGTGATTTTCTCACGCTGGTATTCCAGACTGACTCGGGTATTATTTAACTATAATGCTCGGGTCAGACCGAGTATTATAGAATACAGGATATGATGCTGTGGAGCTCAGGAGACGAGCTGGATGACGATACATATCCTCGTACTTGTATATATATATTTCCGCTGTTGAGTTGTTGTGTACCCATTGTATGTTATTGATGTGAGCTGTGACTGATGTACTCTGATGATGTAATGTATGTAAACAGATATATTTGATTTTGAGTAAAGATTATTTATTATCTATTATATTTTATTCCGCTGCGATGGTTAGATTCTGATGTTGATTTTGTTTTCTCTTCTTCTACCTCTTCTTCTTAAACCCAAATGGTTCGTATTTCTGTGCAACTTGAGTTGATTGTTGTAGAATAGTGTTGACTCAAGGGGTACGGATTTGCGGGTCGTTACAATTCAGCATCCACCAGAATTGTCTTCAAACTCCGCTCCCTTAGGAAAATTATCAGACCTTGGGCCAGATCCGTTTGGGGGTCCCTTCGTTTACGCATCTCATCTACCCATGACGAGATCTTAGATCTAAATATTATTGAAGAGTCTTGTTCGCTTTCAGACATGGAACGGTCGTGCCTAAATAGCCTTGAATCAGAACTGGATAGACTTGTAAAGCAAGAGGAGTTAGGCTGGAAACAGCGTTCTAAAGCTAAATGGTTGGAGGCAGGGGGAAAAAACACCTCTTACTTCCACCGCCTAGCCAACGGCCGACGCAGATCCATCTCAATCTCGGAAATAGTTCATAACAACACTTCTTACTACGACCTTTTTGATCATCTCCGCTTGTTCATGGATTATTACAGAAATGTCCTCAGTAGCCCTTCCCCAGCTCTCCCGGTCATTGATTGCTCACTTCTTTATCCTACCCCCTCCCTCATCCCCATTGACCATCCATTCAAAAAAGAGGAGATTTGGGCTGCTTTGAAGGCAATGTCTGATGATAAAGCACCCGGCCCAAATGGTTTCGGCCCACTCTTTTTCCAACATTTCTAGGAAACAGTTAAAGCTGATATTTTTGACTTGTGTGCAGAATTCCAAACTCAGCCCTCATTCATTTCTCGATTAAACTATGCTAGAAATATCCTCCTCCCTAAATATCCTGGTGCTAATTCCCTTTTATACTTCTGCCCTATCAGCCTTCTCAACACAACCTTTAAAACCATTACCAAGGTCCTCGCCAATCGCCTCCAAACAGTTATTGCTCCCCTAGTCGGGATTGAGCAGTCAGCCTTTATTCTTGGAATAAACATTATGGACTGTGTAGCATCAGCTCAGGAAATTATTTCCTTCTGCGATCAGACATCGACCCCAGGTGTTTTACTGAAGTTCAATTTCTCTAAAGCTTTTGATTCGGTTAATTGGAACTTCATTCTTGATCTCATGAAGCATAGGGGATTTCCTCCGAAATGGTGTAATTGGATCAAGCATATTTTAATATCAAGCCTCTCGGCTATATCGATCAACCGTGCTTCAGGGGGTCATATCAAGTCGGCTCGTGGTCTGAGACAGGGTGACCCTCTCTCGCCTCTCATCTTTGTCTTGGTAGCCGACGTCTTCAATAAGATGATCAAACTTTCCATTTCCAGCAACCTCTATTCTGGCATTACACTCCCGGACTCCTCGTTGAAAGTTTCTAATCTGTAGTTTGCTGATGACATGTTACTTTTTGCCTCCCCCTAGATAGATTACATTCACTGCCTGAAAGTGGCTCTGTACTCCTTTGAGCTCATATCTGGCCTTTCCATCAACTTCAAAAAGAGTTCCGTCATCATGTTAGGCAACTCGAATCACCTTGGCCCTCTCATCTCGTCGCTGCTCAATTGTAACCTTTCAAATTTCCCTCTTTCTTACCTCGGCATCCCTCTTCGTCCTACCAAGCTGCATAGATCAGACTGGTCCCCATTAATATCTAGGATTGAATCGAGACTTCTGAGTTGGAAAGCTTATTCTCTTTCCACAACTGGTCGCCTTGTTTTAGTCAAATCTGTCTTATCAGCCATCCCGTCATATTGGATGTCCTTTTACAGACTTCCCACCTAGGTCATCAACCGAATTGACAAAATCAGGTGTACCTTCCTCTAGAATGGTGGTGGTGTCAATAGACATGTCAACTGGTATACTGCCTGTTTGCATCAGAACCAGGGCGGTCTTGGTATCACCAATCTCAGTGCTTTTAACTCCGCACTCCTCGCTAAATGGCTTTGGAGATTACTCTCCCCTGGCAATTTTACTTGGAAAGATTGGATTCTCTCGACTCACTACCGTTCTAACAGCCACCTCGTCCTTCACTTCCCTCCGTGTGTAGACCTTCTTCGTTCTGGGATTGAGTGTTCCATACCCTAACCCGAGTCAAATCTCTTTTCCATGTTGTCATCGAAAATAGTAAAAACTATGTGTTTTGGTTAGATACATGGCATGATCAACTCCTCCTCGCCAAATCTTTGCCCCACCTCTTCTCCCATGCGCACACCCCTTTCATATCGGTTAGTGACTGTATCAGTCGTGGTCCGGACTCCCTCTGCCCTCCAGCTCTCTTCGACTCTGGCACCTTCTCAGAACTTGTTCAATCTGCTTCATTCTCTTCAACTCACCACCTCGTTAGACCGAGTAGTCTGGGCGCTTGCGCCAGCTAAGGGCTTCACAGTCGCTTCCTGTTATTCTTACCTTCATAACCCCGGTCGCTTATTCACCTTCCCTAGACTCCGGGATTGCCCTATTCCGCCGCGTATCGCCTTCCTCCAGTGGTGTCTGGCTCATGAACGAATCAACACTAAACTGAGGCTTTCCCGCCTAATTATTCCGGTCGATCCGTCCTGTGCCTTTTTCTCTGATCAACTTGAAGATATCCCCCACCTATTTCGAGACTGTGACTTCACTCAGTTTGCGGTGCTACCAGCGCCCAGCTCCTCGATCATATCCCTGATCAACCAGACATATTTGATCATTGGCAACTCAATCCCCACAATCTCCTCCTGGATGTCTTCTTCGCTCTCTTCTGTTGGTTTATATGGAAGGAACGAAATGCACTTGTGTTTAATAAACCAAGATATCACTTTGAAGGTATTTGCAGACGTATTATCTTTTTATTCAACAATATTACAGGTCGGAGCTCATCAGCCCCTTTCAGACTTCGCCTCCCACAGCGAAGTTCTTCTCCAGCTGAGTCGCAAGAAAGCCGTTCAGCGTTCCCACCCTGACTAGATTATGATCTTATGTTAGTATCTTGTTGATTTCAGTGACTTGTTGTTATTTTGTTGTATCACCAGTATTTATTCCTGCTTTGTTTCGCTATACTTTTGTAATATGTTAAGCGGTATGCTCTTTTTGCCATCGATCAGACGTGTTGATCGAAACTATATTATTTAATATATACTTCTAATCGGCTGTGTAGTGACACGCTACACACCCGTCTTGCTCAAAAAACTTAATACCCAATTCAGTTCAATCCAATTCTCAATTTTATTTAACTTATCCTAGGTTAAATTTCAACATATCTTATTCACTTTAATTTACTCAAGTTAAATTTTAATTCTAGGATTGAAATTTTCATTTTCCTTTCTTATCTATATCAACTTCGATTTATAAGTTCAGTTACAAGTGATGCAAATGGAAATCATAGAATTTAATTACCCGGTCTTATTTCAAAATATTTTGAAATCATAAACATTCGCATATTCCCTTTTGTATATCAAATCATATTTTTGAAATCTCGAACCATTTGGTCATTCCCAAACAAATCCCCTTTGGAAATTTCTAAAACAAAACTTGTTTATCAAACAAGTCCAGAACAAATAATCACACCCAACCACCACGTAGTAATCCATCACTTAAAAACTCGAAAATGAATACTGATGATGTGGCCATCATCACCAGGATTATTTTCCAGCTACTAAAGTGAGTTCAGTGCTTCCTTACTCCTAAAATTCATTTTAAAACAATTTCCCTTTAAAAATATTTCCAACATAATACTCCATTATTCCTTTCAAACCACTTTGCAAAACTTTTCCAAATTCCCAAGATTTGAAAAGTTCCAAAACACTTAGTTCTAATCCCAATTTAAAACATTTTCCAATATTTTCGGGATTTAAATTCTAGTTTAAATCAAATTATTTATATTCCTTTGTAAAAATCATACTTATGCAATTCCTATTTGGTTATATATATAACCATTTCAAATTTTATAATCTTGTTTGATTATAATATTAACAACCAACATCCAATTATATATAATGATTTCAGAAAATTATTTCTTTTATATCAAAATATCATTTTGGGTAAAATTATTTCATTTACCTACTTTAAAACAATACTATATCGGTTTACCTTGTTTTAAGAGTTTAGAAACTCCTATCGATACGGTTGTACTTCCCGTACCGACCAAAATTCAAAAACACTCAACCGATAAGTCCACACAATATAAAAACATTTCGTATTCACTAAAAATCACAGGCTCATAGCTATTAATACGCTCAAACTCATTCTAGAGTGCTACTGACTCTATCTCTAATGAGTAATTTCCCACCAAAGCCTAGGTATATCGCCAACCTAAGCTCTGATACCACAATGTCACGACCCGCCCTTCGCGTCTCCTAAAAAATCGACATAATACGCTCATCGTATAACATGCCGAACGATCGAGTGCCGGAAAGACATTGATGTGCACATAAATGTGCATATTTTTACCACCATATTTATTCTATTTAAATTAAATAAATGATCATATTGGGTATTTTAACTTGTTTTAACCAAAATCCATATTAATTCCAAATTGTCACATATACATCTTCATATAGGGGCAAAACGGTCTTTGTGTGCATATATTTCTTTGAGAAAAATTAATTGAAAAAAAAAATATTTTTGTAGGAATTTAATCTCAAATAGGAGTGGTTTCATGAAGGAATATGCATGCATAAAGAAGATACAAAAGAATGAAGATGTAAATAATTCAAAGTGAAGAACATGGAGCACCCCACCTACCCACCACCTTAATGTACAAACTAGAAGCTAATGCACATGCTTATGGAATTAATGGCTTCATGTACACTTAAATGGGAATTATGAAATGCTAATGATTACTTGGTGGCCACACTACCTCATGGGCATTTTGGGCATTCCCCAAAAATATGAATTAGGGTTTCACACATGTACAAATACCCATATGTTTCATATAATCTCTATCTTCTCTTAGTCACTCTTAGGCCTCCTTCTCTTTAGTTTAGTTTAGATCAAAAATAAAATGAAAGCTCCTCTTTCTCTTTTCATGGCTAGTTAGCCATTTTTATTTTATGTAATCTTTTTTATTTTATGCAATTTAATACATGCTATTTCCTTTTCATGTTCATTTACTTTCATGTTGTAGTGTAGATCTCTTCTCATTTATGCACGTAGAATAATTTTTCCTTTCATTTTGCTCTCTTTTCCCTCTTCTTTTTATTCAATGTTGCTTGCTACATTTGTTCATATGATGACAAATATGAGAAGCTAAACCCCTTCAATTTAGGGGTAATGAAGCTCTCTATTAATGTAGCTTCAACATTTTGTTAATTCATGCTCTCTTTTTGTGCTTAATGATGATAGAAGTGGTTTTATTTGTTGTTTTTGCTTTGAATTTGATAGTCTATATTGTTGACACCAAATAGGCTATTCTTAAACAATCACTAACACAAATGTCTCTTCATCAATATATGATTATGGCATAATAAAGTGATTTGAAATTAAAATTTGATGGTCTATGTTTCTAATCAATAGTTAATAGGCCATACTTAAAATAGATTTCATTTTCATTTTCTTTGTCAAATTTCATGAAAGTTAGTAAGTGTTTTAAGGGGTGTGTTATAGTTTGATGACTTATGTTGGCTAATTAATAGCTCAAATATGTCATACTTATGATAAACACATCAATTAAAACACTAATGACCATAAAAGAGAGATCGTGATTTCATGTGTTGAACTACATGATCTAGAGAGTGGACTTATTCTCTAAATTGTCATTTAACTCTCATATTTGCATTTCTTTTCTTTTTGTTAGTTAGTTCATTTTCTCATTTTCTAGCTCAACTTTCACTTGACTTTGGTTTAATTTGATTGAGTAGAATTTTTAAAATCATCAATTCCCTGCGGCTCGACCCGTATTCGCCCCGTACTACAAGTGTACGTCGTGCGCTTGCGGTTATTTTTTAATTTTGAAATTTTTCGACGGTTTTCTAATTCCATAGATTTTCCGTCGATTAACAAGTTTTTGGCGCCGTTGCCGGGGAATTTGCTTTGATTTTTAATTTTCTATTCTCGAATTATTTTCGTTTTAATTTTTATGTGTTTTATTTTGTGTGCTTGTTTGTAACAAAAAAAAATGTTGTGTGTTTGTAACTTGCATTGGTTTGTGTGATTGTTGTTTTCTATTTGTTTTGCATTTGCATTGTATATATTTTAAAGAGAAAAAACTCCACAAACATTTCTCCAAATTTGCATTGCATTTCATTTATTATTGTACAAATTTACATTGCATTCTCATTTTTCAATTACACTCACATTTCATCAATTTCTATTTTCTATTTACATTCTACCCTTCTTTGTTACTGTTACACTGCCTCTGTTTTCTGTTTTCTACACAGTGATACAAGCAATCACCATTCCCTTCCATTGTTGACATTGCTGACAGTCATTAACTTCTTCTTCATACTTTACTCACTGACTTGCTTCAACTCTAACCCACTGTCCATTGCTTTACTGCCCAACTTAAACTTCTCCCAATTACTTCAACCCTGCTACCATCACTGCCCTGTTGCTCAACACACTGCTATACAACTCCATACATCACCACTTCCAGTTGTACAACACCATCACAACAACCACTACCATACCATACCACAACCACAACATCAACCTTCATTCACTTATACTCCCACTGACAATCTCCTTTAAACCACTCCTTAACTCACAGCAACCCTCTCTGTCAAAACATCGATAATCACTGCTTTGTTCTCTCCACCATATCACCATCACCTCCTATTACCTCTCCAGTTTCACCACTCATACCAAACCTCTACAAGTACAACCTGCATTTGCATACAAACCTTCCATCTCCAATAATCCAAACCATTGTCCATTTCCAAAACCTCCCCTCTGTTCCCTGACAGATTAACATCCCCTGCATACACACAGCCAATACTTCTGCATACCACCCTACACATCTAACCACTGCAAAAACAAACAGCACTTTAAACACCAACAACTTCCTGATCAACTCAACAGTCATCACCAGCCTAACAGTCATCATCAAACATATCACTTCCAATCACCACCATCTATCTACTGTCAATTGCCATATACCAGACTTCATCCATATACCAAAAACATCTTCAAACTACTAGCAAGTTCATTCCCCATACCACAGTTCCACCTGCTCTTCTTCATTTCTGACATCAACCACTTGCATTTCCCTAAAATTCACCTCTGTCACAAAACATCATCAAGAAATGCTGCAAAACAAACCCTGACAGTGCATTCACCACATTTCAACACCCAGTGTTGTGCTTCACCGTATCACAACAAACTCCAAAATCACAACATACCCAATCACTGATACAAAAAAAAACTGCAATTTCACAAACCATACTTCACTGCTCATCCATATGACAGCAGTGTTCCCCTTCAACTAGAGACAGTTCCACTGCAATTGCCAGAAACCATCACCGTCATCCATTATTCAATCACCATCCCTCTTCCATCATCAACAATCACCAGAAATCGTGAACTCGAAACCGCATCCAAATCATCGTGAACCAAGCCGCAACCCTAATTCCAAAGCCACGGTTTCGCCTGCAAACAACCACGAGCATCTAAACGCTGTTGAACACCACAATCCTCAACCCTTCTGCTCCTTCATGACCAAACAAAACTCACATTTATTTTCGATTTGTGAGTAGAACAGAGGAAAGACATTCGAGTTTTTTTCCATTGATTGGCGATTTGAACAGATAGAAAGAGAGTTGTTTTTGGTTTTGCATTAAAAAGTTGGCTATCTGGTTAAAAAGGCGAATTTGTGTTAAAGAGTGGCGTTGGGCTTGCGTTGGACTCGATTGGGCTGATTTATTTTTTTTAATTTGCTTTCTTTTGTACATTTTTAGTCCATCCTTATTTTTTCTATAGAAAAAAGAGAGAGAAGTTCTCTTTGTTTTTCTTTGTTCTATTTGTTTTGATTTTTTTTTTCAAAAAAAAACAAAAAAAAATCTTTGCTTTGAGTTTTCTCTCCTTCATTTGTTTTGTTTTGCTTCATTTTATTTTACTTGATTTATTTTATTTTAGGTTCTTCGTCGATAAAAAAACCGTGTATATATCTTGTTTTTATTTCAGGTTGCAAAAGCAGATAGAGGAATGAACCGCTGCCAAATAACTGCTTGCCTGCAATTAAACAAAAAAAATTGCAGCCTTAATCTCTAGTTTTATTTGAATTGCATTGTGTTTGCTTGCATTTTCATTTTATAAAAAAAAACAAAAATCCATTCTTAGTTGCATTGTTAACACACGTTTAATTTTTGCTTTGCATTTCATCTTAGAATTTTAATTAATAATAACAATGGCTCTTAATTGTATATTGACAATTTGTCTTCTTTGAACAATTTAATTTCTTGGTGTCTAGGCTACGACAGAGTAATAACCATTTATAAATATTACGGTGATTCGTAAATATTATAGTGGTTGTTCCTCTGAAGGTACTTAAACCTTCGGCTGCATTGCTACGGTGATTCGTGGTGCATCGATAAATCCTGTTCGTTATCTGGCTGAGAACTATCTTGTTAATTTAAGACAATTTGTGATTATACAATTTTGGGTTAACTTAGGATAAATCATTTGTAATTAACCCTTGCATTCATTTAGTTGCATTAGTTCATGCATATTTAAAAAAAAACAAAAAAATTTCAAAAATCCAAAACTAAAAAAAAATTGTAAATATTCCTTTTATTTTTGTTTAAAATTTTTAAATCCTTTTCCTTTGAAATTTCAAAAAAAAATCCAAATTTTTTTTTAGAAAAACCAAAATTCAACAAAAAAAAAAATTGAAAAATAAAACAAAACAAAAACCGATTTCCGTTTTGAAAAATAATTTTTCTTTGTAAATATTTTTCGCTTATAAAAAAACCAAAAAACATTCTTAAAATTGTCTTAATTTCCATATTCACTTGAATTTTACAATAGTTGTGAAAATCAATATAATCCATATGATTTCAGTCCAAATTCGTATGGATATTTTAACAACAACTATTGTGTAAATAATTCAAATTTCGAACAACAAAATTTTCAAAACAATGACCAACCTTCGACTCTTGAAAATAGCATTGAAATGATTTCATCTTTACTCGAACTTTCTACACAACAAAATCAAGAGATAAATGATTTATGTAATTTTTATTTGTGTAATAACTCGAGTCAAGGATTTCAAAATTTGAATTCAATTCAAAATTCAAACGATTAAGATTATAACCCATGCTAATTTAATTTCGAACTCCAAAATGAATTTCAAACTCAACATGAAAATGGGAACAACTTTTCAAACGAATTTGGCAATGGGAATAATTTTAACCATGTTGCGAGTGAAAATTTTTGTTCTCAACAAATACAAATCGAAAATTCTCAAGTTAATAACTACAAATTGGATTTTGTTGAACAAATGAACGAAATTTACGATGATCACACAGATTCTTTGTTCGAAACATATATGAAACAACGTGAGAAACAAAACCGAATCCCAACGTGTGATGAGTCAAACAATGATCCATCTTTTAACCAAATCGAAGATTTTCAAATAACAACTTTTGAAATTGAAAACGACAATCTTAACGAAGTTGTTGAAAAGACGGTAATTGAGTTGGATTTCAATTCTTTTGAGGGTGAGAAACTCGATTTAAATTTCGATCTTTCTTTTTCTGAAAATTTGAATACAACTTTGGATTTTGAAATGGATACATGCGATGAAGTTGTTGATAATCCAACGAAGGAAGATGAATTTAACGAACACGTGTTTTATGGACTTATCGAAAATGAGTCATTAAATTCTAATGGGGAAGATTTCGATCACCATTTTTACTTTGAAATCGATAATTTGGAATAAGTTTCCAATGATAAACTTGAATTTCAATTTGGTGAAAATAAATGTGAATTTCAATCAATTGTTTTATCAATCCCAAAAATCGTCGAAAATAAAACAACTCGTACGATTTTCAATAAAACGACATTAGTTTTTCCAAATCCACATTCGATTCCAAAATCTTTTACGATTTGGTTTTCTATGCTTAAGCTGTGTCTCACATACTTGGCGAGACAAATGAATCGGTCTTTGGAAGACCGTTTCATTTATTTTTTGACGATATACTTTTTGATCTCGTGTAAATACATTTCATTTTCATGTAAATAATAATAAACGTTCCTTTCACTTGGGTTGACTGTGGGGACACAGTCAAAATCAAGTGTAGGGGGAGACTCATCTTCTTCTTGATTTTTCAGGATTAATTTTTCATTTTTCTTCCAAAAACTCAAAAAATAAAATCCAAAAACAAAAGAAGAATTTTTCTTTTTTTTAGCGTTTTTGATTTATTTTTAAAGAAACACTATAGGATAAATATATGGTTTTGGTTTATTAAATTAAAATTATTGAAAATTTATTTGTCTTAACAAAAATAAAAATGAAGTTGTATTATAAATAACAATGGTTTAACTAATATATAGGAAAATTCGTACGT
This sequence comes from Allium cepa, assembly GCA_030765085.1. Taxonomy (NCBI): domain Eukaryota; kingdom Viridiplantae; phylum Streptophyta; class Magnoliopsida; order Asparagales; family Amaryllidaceae; genus Allium; species Allium cepa. The sequence continues at coordinate 317,629,709 of CM060928.1, read as the reverse complement.
GTTAATTATGAAATACATCCTAATTGAAAATCTTTATTTTAAAAGTGGTCAATTTAAAGTGAAGGATATAACATTTTTTTTGTCTTCTAAGTTAAATGGTGCTAAGTTGATTTTGCAAAACTCTCTCTCTCTTAAAAAAATATAAAAAAATAATAACATCCAAAGTATTCACTCTCATTTAAAAGTCCTCACGGTTATGCATGTATGGAACACATGTTAAAAAAAAGACTTAATAAAAACCACCTACGGTCGATAGGTGTATGCACGAAAGTATGTACACTTGCCATGCTTTGTACTCCCCTCACATAAGCCCGAAAGGCAGTGCATGGGTGGTATATCTGGCCTCAGTATACCTGAGCTAGGTGTGTAATTTTTCTTGCAAATAATGAGGGAGCAAGCAATTGAAATCCAAGCACTATTTTTACTTATTTGATTTGATTTGTTATTGAAAAGAAATGAAAATACCACTTTGATAAACTTTGATAATCAACTAAGGATCCATTTTATAATTACACTTTGTTATCTACCGAAACAACAAGTTAAACTATAGTCTATTTGTTATGATAACTTGATTTTTGTTGGAAATTTTGACGTGTAAATGACATAAATTTTCAAGATAATGACCAAAACCTATATTTAACTTATTCGTGTCAATTTAAAAATAAATTCTTCATTTGTAAATATTTTCAAAAATTCGCATTCATTTCTTTGTAAACAAATCTTGTATTTTGTAAATATTTTCATCCTGCATTTGGATTTTGTGGGTAGTATCCGCTGAAAACCCTCACGAGACAACACTCGTCCTAATGTGGACACCCAGAGGTTTAACGCTTGTTGCATACGTTCAATGCAATCGTGCTTCCTACGAAAACGGATTTATCTTAGTTTTAGTTTATTCGAGGACGAATAAAAAGTTAAGTGTGGGGGTATTTGATGTGCACGTAAATGTGCATATTTTTACCACCATATTTATTCTATTTAAATTAAATAAATGATCATATTGGGTATTTTAACTTGTTTTAACCAAAATCCATATTAATTCCAAATTGTCACATATACATCTTCATATAGGGGAAAAACGGTCTTTGTGTGCATATATTTCTTTGAGAAAAATTAATTGAAAAAATATATATATTTTTGTAGGAATTTAATCTCAAATAGGAGTGGTTTCATGAAGGAATATGCATGCATAAAGAAGATACAAAAGAATGAAGATGTAAATAATTCAAAGTGAAGAACATGGAGGACTCCACCTACCCACCACCTTAATGTACAAACTAGAAGCTAATGCACATGCTTATGGAATTAATGGCTTCATGTACACTTAAATGGGAATTATTGTTGAATATGCGCTTATATGTTTTTGTTTGATGATAATAAACATATATATTCATTTAAATGTATTTGGTAATGTACTATTTTGTTTTTCATAGATTAAATAAATATTTGTTGAATAAAATAAATTACACAGAATTTGAATTTGAATTCAAACAGAACAAGTTACATAGATTTTGAATTCAAACAGAAATTTTATTCAAACAAATATTTATTACAATCTTGAATAGTACAAATTCATGCTCTCACTGTACATATACATTTCTGATTACATCACGATTACATCATAAATATTTTTACATTGATAACCTCACTACATATCACTCACACTCGTATTTTGTCTTCAACTGCATTCCAGTCTGAATCCAGCATTTGAGAAATCTGCAAAAATATTCACTAACGCAATAAAATTGAAAAAGAAATATTTTTGCAATATAAAATGAAATACGATTTTTGAAAATATGATTTGCCTCAGTTATTTGGGTTGTTCTTCATCATTCACACTTGATTTCATCACAAAGTAGTGCACATAGATATTACAGGGACAGGTAGCCATAAGTGGCTGCAATACACACGTGTACATTCATACACGTGTGCACTGCCTCGCCAACTCGTGTGCGCAGCCAACAAGAGCAAGTGTACAACAGTGTCAAGTTGCAAACAGTTCAAAGCTTCGACAAATCACAACAGACCAATTCCAAATGACTCAGTGAAGTCAAAGTATGCAACTACGTGACATAAATGCAACTACAACGATGCAAGCGAAGAACCAAAGTCGGTGGCAAGCTACAAACTGCAACGTCAAGTTCAGACCAAACAGTCGAAGAAATGAATGCAACAAAGTTCACAAGTGCAGACACAAGGGCAGTAATACAAAGTAAAGTGGTAACAAACATGAAAGGAATCGAGTCAGTAAGGCAATGCACAAAGGAAGTAACAGTAAGAACAGAGACCATAGCAACTGCATAGCAACAGCAACAAGATCAAGTGACAACATAGAGCAGTCATAATGAAACTGCAGTGCAACTACAATGAACACCACTGACCAGTGAATACAAGAACAAGTTGAGATGCACAATGCCACCAAGTAAACAAACTCAAGATTACAGGGCAGTGGACAGTACAAGCCTGCAGAATGCAAATGGACTCGACCAAGTATACAAGTGCTACAAGCAGCAATGTGCAACTGCGGTGAAGCTACTGAAGGCAACATGAAGAAATGTACATGCACCAGTGATGAAAGCTACAAGATACACAAGTTTAGTTCATATACCAGTGATACAAATGCAACACAGTGGGAACAACAACGAATACTGCAACATGACCAAATGTCAAAACTGCATCAATCACAAATGCAATGCAAGTGGAGTAATGGGTGAACAGAACACCATGATATTCAGCTCAATGAATACTGTAACAACAAACTCAACCAAGACAAGACTGCATGTACATGAATGCATCAATAAACCAAACTGCAAGACCTCAAGTGACATGGTGAAGTAGCACAAAAGTACAGTGCAACTTAAACCAATATAGCAGCAACTCCAAAACCAAAGTGAAATAGAATGCAGTGGACACAAACGATGAAGCAAAGCAATATGAGCTGTCCAGTTACAACCACAAAGGCACAATGCATCAACATAACGGCAAAGACTACTTGCCACAATATCAAGTACATGAAGCAGTTCAAATCCAAGAATATATACAATGCAAATGTATGCAACAGTGTGATAGATCAAGTGACACAGGGAATCGAAAAAATGCAGACTAACAGCTACATCAAAAGCAAACAACAACTCACATGTTTGAAACCACTCGAGTGAAACAGTGGAGCCATAAGAAATAAAGAAATGCAGATCATGATATCAAGTCCAGTGATGTAAACAGTGAACAACGGTGCAATGTTCAAAAGGAGACTAGTGAAGATGGTCAGAGATGAAGACAGGGACAAACACAGAGATGATCGAAGTAAAATACAAACCGAAGTCAGAATTCAATGAATATAAAATTCGTATCATTATTTTTTGAAATGGTCAGAGATGTTAAAAAGAGGAAAGTTTCTGTCTTGTTATTCAAGAAGAATCGAACGTTCTCAAAACAAAGCCGTATGAATCAAGTAAGTAACGAACGCATTAGGAAAGTCGTGTGCATCACGAAAGTGAATTTCAGGAAAGTATCGAGTTAATTAGTGTAATCGAATTCATATAAATTCAACCCGAAGGTATCATCATCAAACAAGTGCTTCAATTCACAATCGAACTATCAATCGCAATCCCAATTTACATCATCGGCTATCAAGTTAAAATCGAGTCCAATCGAAGCAAGCAATCAAACCAGCAAACGAAAGTAATACATACCAATTTAACGAACTCAGTCATCAAAAGAAGCAGCTGCGAACAATTCACAATCTCAAAGTAGCGAATCATCAGAGAACAAGTCGCGAAACATCAGAGAACGAACACAAGCAAAGAGTATCAATTATCCAGAGCCGAAGCCCTAATTCAAAAGAAGCCGAAGCCCTAATTCGAAAGAAGCCGAAGCCCTAATTCAACAAAGAAATCGGCCATCAGTGTTTACAGTAGAAAGAAGAAAAGAAGGAACGGGTCAAAACAACAGTGGATCGGGTTAAACAAGGGGCCGGCCTTGTTAATTATAAAAGGGCTTAAGTTTTTTTGGGTTCAATTATAAAGGGTTTTTTTAGTTATTTTATTTTGAGAAATAATTACGCATTCAAGTTGTAGTTTAATTTTTGCTCCGGTTTTAATTTTGAAGTTTGTTTTTCTTTTCGAGTCGAAGAATTTGTAAATCACCACCTAGGGATTAGGTAGTGTCAGATTGTCTATTTAGAATTAGTTCAGTGAGCAGGGTGTGCGAGTTTGCAAAGCTCTATAGGCGAGAGCAGTGTTTGCGAGTGAGCGAAACTCTATAGGCGGGAGCAGGGTGTGCGAGTCTAGTAGAGTGTTTGTGAGCGGGAGCAAAAGGGTCTGCGAGTCTAGTAGAGTGTTTGTAAGCGTGATACTGTTTAATTCTAATAGAAATCTGTGAATGCAGCAGTAGGCAGGGGTTGCCGAAGCTGGGTAAATTTTGTGTGTGATTTACTTTACTGCATATTTATTTCTGAAGTTTATTTCTGTGGTTAAATCGAGAAAATTTGTTATAACCCTATTCACCCCCCCCCCCCTCTAGGGTTAATCTAGATCATACAATTATGACATGCTAATGATTACTTGGTGGCCACACTACCTCATGGGCATTTTGGGAATTCCCCAAAAATATGAATTAGGGTTTCATACATGTATAAATACCCGTATGTTTCATGTAATCTCTATCTTCTCTTAGTCTCTCTTAGGCCTCCTTCTCTTTAGTTTAGTTTAGATCAAAAATAAAATGAAGCTCCTCTTTCTCTTTTCATGGATACTTAGCTATTTTTATTTTATGTAATCTTTTTTATTTTATGCAATTTAATACATGCTATTTCCTTTTCATGTTCATTTACTTTCATGTTGTAGTGTAGATCTCTTCTCATTTATGCAGGTAGAATAATTTTTCCTTTCATTTTGCTCTCTTTTCCCTCTTCTTTTTATTCAACGTTGCTTGCTACATTTGTTCATATGATGACAAATATGAGAAGCTAAACCCCTTCAATTTAGGGGTAATGAAACTCTCTAATTAATGTAGCTTCAACATTTTGTTAATTCATGCTCTCTTTTTGTGCTTAATGATGATGATAGAAGTGGTTTTATTTGTTGTTTTTGCTTTGAATTTGATAGTCTATATTGTTGACACCAAATAGGCTATGCTTAAACAATCACTAACACAAATGTCTCTTCATCAATATATGATTATGGCATAATAAAGTGATTTGAAATTAAAATTTGATGGTCTATGTTTCTAATCAATAGTTAATAGGCCATACTTAAAATAGATTTCATTTTCATTTTCTTTGTCAAATTTCATGAAAGTTAGTAAGTGTTTTAAGGGGTGTGTTATAGTTTGATGACTTATGTTGGCTAATTAATAGCTCAAATATGTCATACTTATGATAAACACATCAATTAAAACACTAATGACCATAAAAGAGAGATCGTGATTTCATGTGTTGAACTACATGATCTAGAGAGTGGACTTATTCTCTAAATTGTCATTTAACTCTCATATTTGCATTTCTTTCCTTTTTGTTAGTTAGTTCATTTTCTCATTTTCTAGCTCAACTTTCACTCGACTTTGGTTTAATTTGATTGAGTAGAATTTTTAAAATCATCAATTCTCTGCAGATCGACCTGTATTCTCCCCGTACTACAAGTGTACGCCGTGCGCTTGCGGTTATTTTTTAATTTTGAAATTTTTCGACGGTTTTCTAATTCCATAGATTTTCCGTCGATTAACAGACATATTGTTGAGGGAAAAGAAAGGAGGTAAAAGAAGAAGAAAACTAACAAAACAGAATCTCATAGTGGTCAGAACAATATATAATATCAATAGTTCTTTACACAAAGCAAAAATGTAATATACATATCTCACGTTTGAGTGCACAAATCAATAATTACCAGCCTGGGTAGTTATAACGAACTTCCCTCACAATTGCTGGCAATTTCAAACAAAACACTATAGTGGAAATAAACGAGTACGAGTAATATGTCTTCGCCATCCAGCTTGTCTCCTGAGCTCCATAGCATCCCTAACCTGAACCCAAAATCCTCGTTCTAATTCGAGCATTACAATAAAATAACACCCGAGTCAATCTGGAAAACCAACGTGAGAAAAACACACTCGATTTGAATTATCAAAGTTTTCAAAATCCTTTGAAAATCAAAGGTATCTCATAAGACCACGCCACAAATAAACATGATGGTTTTTTACCTTACGATAACAAAAAACGTTTCATATCAAAAATCTCTGGTATTATAATAGTGTCTAAAGTACAAATACTTATTCAAATAGCCAAAATGCTTGCATCTCACGTTCTAGCATAGTTAGGTACAATCAAAATCGTCCGACGCTTAGTGGAGAATGAATTCCAACTGAATGACTAGGCAGCGGGGTACCACCTATCATGGTATACGTCTAGAATAGCGTACCGAGATCGAACCTATCGATCCCTGCCAACACAAGACCAGACTACCCCTAACCTAGATAGTATGAATAAGATTACCTCATGGTTGGGATCAACAACCGCACCATACAGCCGAATAAAAGCGACTCTAGGTAGGGGTAACCTTACCCTACTTGGGTGCGACCCACTTAGCCTTGCTGCATCTCCTCTGATTTTCAGTCATTCCCGGTTGATGATGTTAGAGGCTACGATTATTCACTTAGAATGATCATTGTCCTCCAATGATAATGTACTAATAGCATTCATCCATGTAAGTCCATTTCCGGTCCTAACGGAACCGAAGGCACTATTCCTACTACATCCATTTTGGAATCACTCTCAGCATTAGTAGCGATTTTCCCTAGCACTTCACTGCTCCATCTTCGACTCCATCCCCTTGTCTTTATTACGAAAATGTACGTTGGATCGAAGTGGTTTTCGGATCACAAATCCGATCCCAGTCTCTTCGAAACAACGTTCGATATTTTTCGGTAAACTCAACTCTAATTCTTTAGGAAATAAACAAATGAAAATAAGATCGGAGATCACCTCATAACCATTAGTAGATTAATTTCCTTAGAAACATCCTTGAAGAACGAAACGAGTTTGTACGTACAGTATAGTACCTCGAACGATAACTGTACAATATAATCCCCGTACTTCTCCTAGATATTTCCAAAGTATACATAGGTCCAAATTCGATAGTCGGTTATTTAACTATCAAATAAACAATCAATTCAACCGAATACTTCAATTTCACCAAAAACACCGAGTCTTTATTTAGATTAAATTTAAATAAATTAAATCTCTTTATCCATAGTTTGTACTTATCTTATCGAATTCGGCATATCCACAAAGTATCCTTTTTTAAAACATTTAAAAACCCTTTTAAAGAAAATAAATGTAGAAAGTACCACTGCGATATCAAACCATGGATCACAACTCAATGACTACATCTCTATCACAAAGAAATTCAAGACTTAGCTGCACGCACTCACTACTTTCGATTTTTGCCATGCGAGTATACCATTAATTCCCGAAAAATTAGTTTAAAATAAATTATCTCGAATAATTCTTATAAATTTTAAAATAAATTTCAAGTTAAATCTAGTCAAATATACCTAAATAAAAGTTACCATACAAAGCCATATTAATATTTAATAATTATTCTTAAAAATAATAATGCTGACTAATGCTTAAAATAATAATAAATCTTTAATAATCATTATAAAGTAACTAATTTAAAATAAAATACGCTTTAACAATTTTAAATAATTTAATAACTAATTCTCCAGAATATTTTAACACCTTTAAAAATTAGCAAATTAATAAAAAAAAATCACATTTTAAAACCAGTCCAATTTTCTCGATTTTCGATTTCATTCCGTAATTTTTAAAATCCAACTGAACTCTAGTATAACCAATTTTATACTTATTTCCCAATTCACATTTATCCTTTAAAATACTTTAAATCTTGATTTTAAAACCATTTATTTCTAAACAAGTACCGTTTTAGGATTTATTGTTTAAAAATCCTTTTATATACTTTTATTCCAGAAATCCCTGTTTACAATTCTTTACCAATTTAAACCATATTTTTAATTGGTATTTAAAAACACTAGAAATCCAAGTAAACTGCCATCACATTCAATCAATTCAGATCACACTATAATCTGTCTTGGAGTATTCAACAAAACATATATCACTATATATGGAATCAAATTCAATATTTTTGAGGAATCTAGTTGGATCCCTCCAACCTGTTTCTCTGCATCCACAGATGTTAGTACAACATAAAAATACCAATTCCACTTCGAGGTGGAACATCGTGGTATATAGGGTCATCCGCTATTATGCGAAGCGCATAGGGTCTCATCAGCTATATATATGCAAGAATATCAATCGCTCCAGTACACACACACACACTACTATATATAATATCACATCCAGCTGATAACAATGCATCAACTCAACCAATCAATCAATTATTAATTTAACTATTTAATTAGTACTAGCAGTCCAAAATTGAGTGAGATTAACTCACATTGAGTTTTACATTGCCAACGTTTCAATTTTAAATTAAATCGAACATGTTCGATTTAACCTAAATTTTTCGCTCGCTCCAATCGACCCTAGATCTACACTACAGCGTAATGCTTGTTGCTACGATCCTGGCGCCGCTTGTTTCGTCCAATTTCGACCTCGTATGAATGAGATATACAATTTATAAGATTTGAATATATAAATTTATAATAAGAATATCTTTTTTTTAATCAAAGGCATCTCGACCATACATTTTGAAATCAAAAGATCTTGGCGCTGCTCTCTTTCTTCTTCCATTGCACGCTCGTATCCAAGCCAAAGATCCCATCGCCACTGTCTTCTAGCTCAAATTACGCGGCCACCTAGGTTTCGATCGAAGATCATCCACTTGAAGACCATCAAGCACCGCGCCATGGCCGACGACCTGGGCGATTTCGGCCTTCCCAGCCAATTTTCGTGCGTGATGTAGGTTGAACGCAGCCTTCATACTCCTCCTCTGGTCGACGATAGCCAAGAAATATTACTTACACATCCCTAAAACCAAAGTTAATTCAAACGACATCCTCCCTAAAAAAAAGTTGTAAAGCGAGTCCCTATAATTATTTTACTATAGCAGTATGTATTTTTCATATAGTTTTTGCGCCGGTACTTAAAAAAATTTCAAAAAATTGTAATTATTATAACTAGGTTTCTGAAAGAAAAAAGGAAATTGCAGACATATCTACAATTATTGCAGATATATCTCCAATTATTCCATATAGTTGCAGATATGTTTGCAATTATTCACTGGATAATTGCATTTGATAAACATCTGAATAACTACAGATATGTATGCAATTATTCCATATAATTGCAGACATGTACGCAATTATTCACTTAATAACTACATTAAATAAAAATCTATATAATTGCAGATACGTCTGCAATTATTCCATATATTTGTAGACATGTATGCAATTATTCACTAAACAACAATACCTTGATTTAACAATCAGGATATTTACATAAATATCTTCACCTATTCCTTAAAATTGCAGACATATCGGCAATTTTTAGTTGCTAAGGAATGCTATCCAGAATAAGTGCCGACATGTCTGCAATTATTCTCTAAAATTGCATACATGTCTGTAAGTATTCCTGGAACATACCACGTGTCGTTGTTTTTCCTTTTCATCCTTATTTTTTGATTTTTCTTGACATGAACACGAAGATAAATATTAATTAAATAAGTTTTAAAATTTGGATTTTTTTTTGTTTTTTTATATGTTTTTTATGATTTTCGAAAAATAAGGACCTAATTTACATACTTTTTTCCACTGGGGTTTTTGTGAATTTTGAAACCTATCAAGGACCTGTGCTAAGAATACCCCAAGATCTACCATTGGATTTGAAGCTCTCGATGAGCTCAACATTTTCCTAGTTGGAAGCTTTCGACAATACTGCTTGGATCGAGAAAAATCGAGGGGGAAAGACTAGATGATTTTCGGCTATTAATAACGTGAGTGGCGGCCTGGATATAAACTAGGGTTTACTGTGCTATTCATTTATATATATACACGTATTAATATTATTTTAATATAACTTTCTACAAATCACGTGCTTTTTAAACAAACTCTAAACGAAATATGTCGCCTGGCATTTATAATATTTTACCCTTATTCCGTATACAATGGAACATGTTTCGAGGCTTAATTTAATCATAAGTGAAGATACCTTTTCGAATCGATTTAAAATATTGAATTTTCGATAATTATTTCAACGCATTTCTATTTATTACAACCAAACGGTAACTCCAAATGCTACGAAATTTGAAATCCGATAATAATAAACAATTACGGATCCAATGGAACTGAATTTGTCGAAATCATTTAAAATTTCAATTTTAAAAACTTACTAACTCCATCGTAAATCACGTTGAATTTATATTCATATTAGAAATCATACTAATTCATTTTAAATCAAAATTTAGTTATTTACACTTTTACTATATGTGCATATATATTAAATTTCACTTTTAAATTAATATATAAATTTCCAATTTAAACCTATCGACTTTTTATTCCATTCCAAAGTCCATATTATAATTCTAATATAAATAGAATTTAAATAAATTTTTGAAATCATTTCCATTCCCATTTAACTCTAGATTCCCACATTTGCCCATTCTAATGTTTAATTACTATATTACCAAATCCAATTTATCGCTATATTTGGAATTTTAACCCCTTTCAGAAATTCTCCCATATTCAATATCAATTAATAATTCAATCAAACATTTAAAATAAATTATATGTTCAAAACTAACGATCAAAATTCTGGATCGTTACATGATAGCCAAAAATAAATTTGTTAAAATCTATACTATACGAATAAAACTGAGTATCTCAGTGAGCTCTCTCATTGATTCGTGCCTTTTCCACTTCTCACTAATTACAAGCAAGTTATTCATTCTCTTTATGATAATGTTTTTCTACTTTTAACGAGCTTTGTTGTTTTCATAACCCAGCTGTTTTGATGAGAATGCTTAAAGTATTTTTTTTTTCCCTTTTTTGCTGAATTAGCACCATTGATTAGTTTGATTTAAATATACTAATCAACTTCTTGATAAAAATAATTTTTATAACTAAATTATTTTATTTATATTTTCATCCATGTACGAAGTTCATAAAAAGTAGAATATTAACTTCAGGTCTATATTTATTGTTTTAAAATATAAATAAGTCTTTTTTTTATAAATTTTGCTCTTTCTACTTTACCGACATACCTGAACCAAAATTAACATCCGCTAGATGATTTTGTTCCAAATTTTAAAAATTGATAATTTTTCTATATTAATTGGATTTAAGATTCGTTTTCACTATGCAACCTCAAATTTAATATGCTTTCCAATGATATCTATTATTGGTAGGTAAAGATAATTTTTTCAACATCATAATTTTATATCATAGTTTTAACGCATTTATACAATCCAATTATTTTGTGTCACCATTGTGTACTGCATTTCTATAACAACATTATTATGGATAATCATAACCATTATATTGTAGTTTTAACTGTATTATTATAATGCAATTATTATCTTTTAGCATATTTCAAAGGAATTTTTTTGAATTATACAATTATGGTTACCTTTGAATATTGTAACTGCATTATGTAATAACTTTGATTGTATTTAATAGTTTAATTTAAACTTAATGCGGTTACAATTTAATGCCATCAAAAAATGGTGTAATAATTTATAGGCATTTTTTGAATTAATTTAACTACATTATAATTTTTTAACTGTATTTACTATTGATGATTTTGACTATATCTGATAATATTATTCAATTTTGAAGCAGTTATAAATTAATTAAATTAATAAAATGCATTTATAATTTACCAGCAAGTTTGGATTAATTTAACTACATTTGAAGATTTTAACCTCATTTGTCTGATGTAGTAATAAATTTGGCTAGGCTTATAAATTTATTCAATCTTAGTATAATTAAAATTTAACTACATTAAAAAAATGCAGTTATAATTTAATGACAATTTTGAATTATGCATGGTAGAAACTGAATATTTCAACTATATTTATGTGACGCAGTAATAATTTTGGTTGTACTCGATGATTTATTCGAGCTTATTGTAGTTATAATTTAAACGCATTAAGAAAAAGCGGTAATTATTTTATAGTATTTTCGAAATTAAGCAATTACTGTTGTAGTTGAATATTTTAATTAGATTTGTGTGATGCAATACTAATTTTGGTCATAGTAGATGATTTCATTTGATGTTAATGATAATAATTTATTCGCCTTATGATAATGTAGTTATAATTTTAAATGCACACCAAGTATGAATTGACTTTAACTGCATATTTATCAATATTGTACATGCTGATTTGAATGATGTAATTACAGTTGCATTTTGAATGGTGCGGTTCTAAATACAATATCTATATGAAAGGCTAAATTTTTCAAAAAAAATCAATGACTGAATATTTACATATGAATAACACATATCATTTAAAAAATCATAAATATGCTGATTTAATAGTGAAAAATGTTTATAAATCTGATGTTTTTGAAAAACGTTATTGTTTTTTGAATATTTGAAATCTATATAGGTGTGAAGTGTTAAAATGGGTATAAGAATAACAGTTGGACAGGGTCTCGATTTACATAAATTATCGAGGAAGGATATTTTGTTTACTTACATAAACTGTGCAGTGATTACTTTAGTTTGTAATGCATCGTCCTATTATCTATGTAATTTTTCTCATTTTACATTCATGACTTTCTAACATATTAGTATGCAAAATTGCTGCTCGCAATTTTCAGTGTCAAACATTTTTGTTCCCTCAATTCTTTAATGATTAGATAGAAAATGGTTGGGAATATTTAGCATAGAATAAACCAGTGTAGTATATGTACAAATGCATTTTTTCTCTTAAACAGGTCGAAGATTAGTAATCTACTAAGTCAAAGATTTCATTTAATTATCAATGTACTTTGGTTAGGATCACCGGATTTTTCGATGGGTATATTGAATTGTTTCATGATTATGTGAATATAACTATTAATTGTTAGGGGTTTTCATTTTTTATTTAATTTGTATGTCAGAATTAAAAGTGTAACGCGATTTTGTTCTGTACATTACTATAAACCTGTAGTTTTATAATGGGCTTTTGGCATCGTTATGTCATTGCAAATTTAATTAGCAAAATTAAAAGCTCATATGGAAAAATGATCACTAAAAAGTTAATGATTCCGTTATATGCCAATTTAGTGATGCATAGTGAAACCAGAAACATTCGTGATACTATATAGATGTCAACATTCTAATGCACTGGAACCTATGCTTACATTAATATTCAAGCTTTCAATGAAATTATATGGACTTGTGAGCTTAAAATTAGGGAAGATGTATTAAATTCCAATATACATGTTTGTCATGGAAAAGTCTATGTAAGAAACCATCATAAGATAAGATATTTGTCATTTTCTTTCCATGTTTAATTGTTTACATTTTGAAATATTAATTTTAAAATAATCCATTCAGATTTGACACTTCATAGTCTTGAAGGATCCAACGCATACAAACTAAAACTCTTTGTTGGAAGAAACCGAAGATCAAGGAAAAAAGAAATTCAAGAATCACTATCGAGCTAAAAATTGATTTTTATCAAAATCGGTTAAAACTTTTCTCACTTCAAATTTCATGAATCAACACATCGTATGTTGGAGTAGAAATAAATTGTTCGCCAAACTTAATAACACTTCATTTTCCAAGATACTCAATTCTAATACATTAAAAAAAGATAACGTCATTCAAGAAAATAAGGTGTCTTCATTAACCGGATAATAAATGGTTGCATGTATGAAATAGTTAACTGCCAGTTTTTGTTTCAACTGCATTTCAAAAATATCGTACCTCGCATATTCAATTTTAAGGTAAGATATGTTTGTGTAAATTCTTATCAAATAACCAATTTTTCTGACGAAATGACATAATAACATGTTTTTATTGTTATTAAAACTTGAAGTTTTAATTAAGTTTAAATAATCCCAACTTAATAGATTGCATAAAGAAGTAGATATGGGTAAATTCGATCGACTAATGTCCTTCTAACAAATGAGTGGAAATATCATTCACATGAAGAAAAAATTTACGTGAGCATCGCGTCAATAATGCTTTAGTGAGTTGTAATTCTACAATCGAAATTCAATAGTAGTTTCTATGATTTTTGTTTCATTCATCATTACTTCATAGGGATAAGGTTACTTAATGTTTATTTTTTTATGTATTATGCGTACTCTATTGAACTTAAAATGATTTCGTTTGTTATTTTCTAATATGAGACGCTTGTTTTAAACTAGCAAACTAGTGCTATTATTACTTTCCTATCTATCTTTCCTCAATTGTTTAAAAGTTTAAACTCATATCCAAAATATATTCTTTTCAACCTCTAATTTTACATCTTCATAATAGTTATGCCGCTTTTCTAATATTTGCTGAGAAAGAATCGATGAGATTACCAATATTATCATGGACTAAAAATGTAATTTTTCACAGAATTATATAGCTTTCTATTATTTTCTACGATTTTATGTAGGTTTATGTAAATGGCTATTTTTTACTTAGTTGCATTTACATTGGGATCAATCTTTCTACAAATAACCGTGTGCGAAGCACAGGTTTATGCTAGTAATATTATATTATGGCCAAAATACCGATATCAAATTCTGGTTTAAAGTTGTGAGATGGTGCACTTTACGGTTAGTTCAATACCGATTGTATGAAATGTATGAAACAAAAAGGAAATAAAATCGAAAATTTCTCCAAAAGACCGCAACACCCTTTTGTAAAGGTTAAACTAGCATAGTATTCATTGACACACCAATATGCATGTTAATAACATCAATTTCAAAACTAGTAAAAGACAAGCTATATGGGTAACATCTAAGTCCACTCGGTGAGATTTTGAAGAAGTCTCCAATTAAGTAAATCAGGGAAGAAGTATTGATGTCAATTTTTACTTTAAAGTTTTATGTGTATTCTCTTCTATATTACTCACAAACCTAAACTAGGATTAATTTCTTTTCCTTGTATAATTTTTGATAAGGTGAAGAATAAAATTTTCTAATACCTTTGATCTCAATAACTAGGTGAATTATATTTTAATATATTCGTATTCATATTGAATTGAATTACATGTATTTCATATTAAATTGTACTAATATATTCATATTGAACTATATCCATTTCATATTAAATATCTAAACGAATATTTTCTGACATATACGTATCAAATTGTATTTATTAGACAATCAATTATAGGGTTGATTTTCTTAATTCTATTTTTATTTGTATCAAATTTTATTTTGACTTTTTTTAATTCATAAACATATATCCTTTTAAAGTTTTAATAATTATTTGAAATTAATTTTTTAAGATTATGTATGGAAACTTCTACATATTATCATACAACTTTTGTAAGTAATTATATCATTGATGTAAATATTTAAAAATTATTCTTATAATAATCACTTCAACATATAAGTATGAAAAAAGAAGTTTCCTTACTTTGAGCATATTATTGAACAATGGAGAAATTTCACATGATGAAGTTTTGTGATTAGATTTTTATGCATTTTTCATTGTTTGTTTTTATATAAATTTTGTGTCAGTGAAATCTCATTTTATTTTTTATGGTGATTGGTTTTTGATGTGAAAGATTATGTTTTTATTACTTTTTATATATGGAAAGGATACTAAATGGTAATTCATTTCCTAGAGTTGATATATTTATATAGGTCTTTGTCTTGCCCTTTTCCTTTGATATTAAGTTTCAAATAGTAAATGTCATAATGAATTAAAATACCAAGAAAATACCACATTCTCTCTTATGATTATAATGTAAGAACCTAAAATGTAACCCATAATAATTAACCCATTACTTAACTAAATAATAAAATAAATTTGTGAAATTATTAGAATTGAGCAATAAGAGTTGCACCATTGTGTCCGTGGTAATTTTCTGGACAATTTCCATATACAGAACATCAAAAACTGAGCTAATATGAACAAGATAGGAATTAAATAAAATAAGCAGAAATAAAAGAAGTAGAGGATATGTGTGTGTGTGTGTGTGTGTGTGTGTGTGTGTATGTGTGGCAGGCCGACCAGTCAAACGACCTGGGCACCAGGCGGTCGATCGCCCAGTCGACCCGCCTGCTGTTTTGGGGGCGAACAAATAATCATGCGTTCATTCGAATGATAGCATGATTTTTTTAACCGACTATGACGTGTTTTGCGTTTTCCAAACCAATCCGGTCCCTCCATTCTTGCATCCGACGGGTGCGATTCATCCTATGATGTGGTTGCATCCTATTCAATTCTCAAATCGAATGGTCTGAGATCCACTTCTACCCCTATAAATAGACTCCTAGACCTAACACTTTTTCTCATTCTAGGTTTTCTCCAATTGGTTTCACCTTTCTAGGAAGGAGCCTAAATGGAATAATTTTTTCAAGGAGAAAATCGTTGTAAATTAAATTATTTTACAACTCCAAGTGGATCTAGGAAGACCAAAGGAAGAGCTTTGGATCGGAGGTGAGAGATTGTAATTATTTTAGATTTCTTTAAGTAATTTAAAATAATAGGGTTTTCAATAGTTGTAGTTTTACTATGATTTTTGAAAAAGCCATTTCAGTAGTATATTTACACTTTTTAGAATTATTTTCAATCTATTTCCTTTCAGCTATTCTTTTTAGTAATTTTAGTTATTTCTGTTAGTTATAGTTTTTCCGTTTATTTATTGTATTTTAGATTATTACTAATTATACGATATTTACATCATCTTTCTACGCTTCGAATTTTCTTCTATTTTTAGTTTTCTTTTATTCCTCCTTCTTCTTCGCGTATGGATTAGAACAGGATTAACGCGAATATGGATTAAATTGTAAGATAACTAAAATAATGGAAAATAAGATGTAAATTATAAAGACTGTAATAAATAATGGAATTGGAATGTAATATAAATGGAATTGAACTAAATTATGCCTAATTATGATTAGAATTGGACTAATTAATTGGCTTAGCTGCAACGTAGAATTATAACTAAGAAAAAGTAAAAGATGAAAGATGCTTATTTTCATACTTAGAACTTGGGTTAAGTAATAAGCACGATTATAACGTAGGTTATATTAAGAAAAAGAATAGAATAAGGCTTATTTTAAGACATTTGATAAATTAATAAGCATAGAAAGTAAAGATGATAACAAAGGCTTATTTAAATAATTTGTCTAAGTTAATAAGCAAAGACGAAAGTAGAACCTGTACCATATAGCATTCCCTATTAGACCAAACGGTGTCTCACATTAGCGTGAAGTGAGATGAAGGCACACTTTTGCTAAGAGTGGTAGTAATTGGTCAAATAGAAGCCCAACTCATGGGAGATTCAGATAAGGGGCGCAATTAGATATTGTTTGGATGAGGGGCCAGTACCAACCGCATTTTCCCTATAGTTTCTATGGACGCATGGTGATCTCACATTAGGTTGAAGTGGATGAGTGGCATGCTTATGCTGGAGTTTGAGGTAATAAGAAGACCCGATAGGTGGAGCAAAAGGTAGCATGGGCATGGTGGTAGTTACGCATGCGACTTCCAGTCTAGTGCTCAGTAATCGCTATGAGTTTCAAGCGCTTAGTATGGGTGTCTTTCGTAGACACCATTGTCTTCTACGTAGGGAGCTATATATGTCCTCCATATACAAGTAGGTGCTTTATGCATCTTTCGTAGATACAATTGGCTGTTGTGTAGGGAGTTATATAGCGTCTGGTCCGAAGTAAGGTCTATGGAGTAGCGGACCGACCAAAAAGGGTAGAATTAGGGTTACATCCTAATTACAGGATTAGGAATTTAGCCTAAACAAAAGCAGAAATCAAGGACAAATGCAAGCAATCAAAGTTAACCTATCTTATAAATTGAGCAAAATTTAATCGCATTTATCTCCAGTTTATCTCTTTCCTATTTCCTTTGTTTCCTCTTTATATACTTGAACTGTTGTAGAGTCTATTACTTTTACTTTGCTTAAAGGCTCTAGTAATTACTATCATTCACCAGACTTTTAGTTTGGCCCCCTCATCTATTTTCCTCTTTTTTCCCTACAGGAAATAAAGGAAGTGGACAGTAGATTGTAGTTGCTTGGAGATTTCTTGAAGGAGTTTACTACCATGTATTTCTTTTCTTCCAGCTTTAGTTCTTTCTATGTACTGGCTTATCATGAGGGATATTATGTACTCTGATTTTTGAGACTATGAGTTTTTATTTCATGAGACATATTGGATTTTTAGATATGTACGTGGTATTTGGTATTTTACTTATTTATGAATCAATTATGAAGTTTTGTTTTAATTAAGTTATTATTTTAAGTGTCCGTTGTTTTTATCTATTTTTTTCTTATGAATCTTAGTCCATGTTAGCTTTAGTTATACTTATAACGCACCACGCTTTTTAATGTGTCCTTTTGGGTATATTAAGGCGTGTTGGGTGTTTCACTTGGTATCAAAGCGAGGCTACAGGATTCCAAAAAATTTATTTTAGAATTAAAGTATTTTCCAAAATAACTTGTTTTAAAAGTATTTTTCAGAAAAGAACTCTTAGAAATAGTTTTTAAGTATAAAAGAGCTTTTATAAAAAATCCCCTCAAAGTCCAGTTCAACCTTCTTTTGATTTTTTCGAGCCTAAGTTTACTTTTCTTTGCATAGTATGGCTGACTGGTTCCATAGAGTTACGATACCAGAGGTGCAATGGCATGCGCCCAAAATAAAACCGATAGGTGGAAATTCCTTAATCCACTTGCACCAGTTGATTTTCCTAAGCTATGCAAGGCCTTCACTAGCATAGGCGGTAGAACTTTTTCTGGCACGAAGGATTTCAATGAGAAACAAGCTAGGTTGGAAGATATGTAGCGAAAATTTAGACTTGGAGGACCGATAGTGAATTCAGCCTACTTAGTGGAAGCTGAAAGGAGAACTTAAGGAGGTTTCTACAAGCTCTAAGAAACAGTGGTGGAAGGACAAGAAGGATAAGAGGAAAGAAAGGGGACCTTAGAAGAGAATCAAGAAAAATGGAAAGTATGAGCATTGTAGAATGAATGGTCAATACGCAAAAGACTGTAAGAAGGCATGAATGGAGGGAGGTGTTTCAATTATGGACAGCTTGGTCACTTTAGTAAAGTATGTCCTTAAAAAGAGGGGCAGGCATAAAGCGCACCTGCAGCACAGATTCAAACTTTGGATATAACACCTTCCAACAGTAGACCAAATCAAGGTAGCAAAGTTTGATTTCTATTTCTGATTTTTTCCCCATTTGGATTCTATTCGATTCTAGAGCATCACACCCTTTTCATCAGTAGTTCTTTAGTAGATTGTTTGCACTTAGACATTTTTTCAATAGACCCCAATGTTGTTTCAAACCCCATAGGAGGATCAACACACTTGACTATGGTTTGTAGGTGTTTGAAAAATTTTATCCAATGCGTAGAATTTGACTGTGACGCCTATATATTGGATTTTCGGGGTATGGGATGATTTTGGGAATAGATTGGCTCTCCGAATGTGGAGCTATATCAGACCACGAGAGGAGAGTCGTTAGATTAGAGACTTGCTATGATAGGACTCTTGAGGTATCTTGCAACCCGCAAGGGTCAGTCATGTTGAGTTTTCTCTATTTCCTCGATTTATCTTCATCAGAGATGAATTTGGTTCCTGTCGTCAGAGATTTTGCCGATATCTTTAAGGAGGTTAGGGTACTACCCTCTAAGAGAGGGATTGACTTCATGGTTTATTTTACTGAGAACGCTAAGCCAGTATCGTTACCTATGAGGCACATGGCATCTAGAGAGAGGAAAGAATTGAGCAAGTAGATCCATGAGCTTTTAGAGAAGGGATTCATAAGAAGAAGCATATCGGAGTGGATAGCGCCAGTCGACTTCGCCACTAAGGCGGATGGTTCCCTCTAACTTTACGAGGACTATAGAGAGTTAAGTAAGCCCCCAAAAAAGAACCAATATCCTCTCCCTAGGATAAATGATCTTTTTGACGAGTTAGTTGGCTCTTTGGTATTATCCCAGTTTGATTTAGCCACTGGATTTCATCATCTTAGGATTTTTTATGACAACATTAATAAGACCGCATTTAGGACACCCAGCGGACTCTTTGAGTGGTTGGTTATGCCTTTTGGACTAACCAATGCCCTGGCCTATTTTGCAGATTTGATAAGCCATATTTTTAGAGATGTCCTAAGTAAGTTCATGGTGGTATTCTAGACAACATTTTGGTGTTTTCCAAGTAGCATGGAAGAGCATGTTATCATCTTAATGAGGTTCTTCATACAGTTGAGCATAAAACTCTTGAAGTGACACTTTAGGCATAAGAAAGTGTGTTTTTGGGGCATAGAGAAAGTCTACATATGGTAGGAATGATTTTGTACACTTAGGATTTTGACTTTGGAAATCTAAAGAAAGGTAGGCTAAGGTTAGAGAAATATAATAAAATTCAGTAGATAAGAAAGCCCATGTGTAGATAATTGCTGAAATTATAATTGTCTCAGACAGGTTGATTTGATGGCGATGCCTTAGAATAAATATGAGTATACAAAAGGAATAGGACTAAAAGCCTTTAGTTTAGAAGTAATATTCTGAGGATAATAAGTAGGAAAATCCACTTTATATACCCGAATAAAATGAAATTATTAGAATAAAAAAAAAATTGTCAATATTCTGAAAGTAAATATTGGGTTATTGGAAATATGGTAAGAAATTTAAATTTGTTTTTATATGACGAAATTTCGCAAAAAAGAAATTCTTTTTGATATTTTTTTATAGAGCATATATAACTCACTAGTTTCTTTGTAAGTAAATAAAGATCTTAAATTTAAGAACATAGAGTCTATTAAGTATCAAAAAACCTATGTTATAACATTTATTGTTGTAATACATGTTTTCATGAGAAATAAAACAACATAGACTATAACCTTATTGTTATCGTAAGTAACCCTTAAGAGAAATGTTTTTATAGTATTCAAGATTTATTAGTATTTAATAAATTAATACACTAGTACTTTTGGGTTGTAGTAACATTGTTTTATGCAACATCTGTTTTAAACCCAAATAAAAATGTATTTTTTAAAAATAATTTCTAAGCATAGAAATAAAATGATTATGTATATACTTATTATTTAAATAAGTATAAGAAAATGTTTTCTGGTTATGGATACATTAAAACATTTTGAAGATAAGTTTTCATGAAAAGAAAATGTGTAAGTTAGATATTAGAAAATATTTATCATGGAAGATTATAAACTAAACATACTTTAATCTTTAGGAATAAAAAGAATAATGGTATAATTTTTTATGAAACTGATAAAAATGTTTTGTGTAAGTCACAAGGAATACATGAAAGAGGTGTACAAGATATGGAAAGCACCATATTTTATATAGCCTATTTCAAAAATATAGAATAAATTCCTTGTAACTTCATAAACAATGAAGTCCTCTTTTAAAAGGTTCATAGAAGATTTTAGCGTTAATAACTTCTCGTAAGAAAAAGTAGTTCCAATACATTAAGATATGAGACTGTTAGGTGTAATAAGAAGCTGTTTTGAAAACGCATAAATGATATTTTAAAGATATTTTAAAAGAAAATGGTTGGTGAAAAAGTAAATAAGTTTTTGAAATGAAAAACTTAATAAAAGTAAAATTTTAAAATTCAAATTTTCATAGAAAAATGTAAAATTCTTTAAAAGAAAGAGAAATATAAGTTTTGGACGTAAAATTATGGAAGTTTTTCCCTCTAGGTTTGGGAAATAATATTAAGTTACCAAGTATTTTTGAAATTAATAGAAATTGAAAAGATAACACTTTAAAGACAAAGATTTTAGGATTTGATGTTTTAAATTTTCTAGAAACCTTAGTTTTTAAAACAAGGTGATAAATACCAAACTAAACCCTTAAATATGGAGTAGATAAGAATCATTTCCTAGGAGTAATGGAAAAAGTGTAAGGAGATAGCAGTAATTACTTTTAGAAGTAATAATGGAAGTTTCCGTAAAGTATATAAGCCACTAGTAAGAACCTAGGAATGTTGATTCATGAATAACAGTAAAACGAAATTAGTAGGATAGTAAGACATGCATTGTTGAGAATGAGTGCTCTTGATTTTGGAAGAGCTTGGGAAAAACACTTCCTGTAGTGGAATTCATATGGTAGTAGTTTTCAAGCTAGCATTGGAATGACACCTTTTGAAGCTCTTTTTGGAAGGCCGTGTAAGACGTCTTCATGTTGGTTGGAGTCTATGGAAATGTTGAATCTTGGTTTCGACATGATTAGAGAGGCTTTGGAGAAGACTAATTTGATTAGGAGAAAATTCGTATCTCATATCCATGTCTCTTTGATAATAGGTTATAGAATTTCCTTTTTTCATATTTAGTTTTGAATAGGATCTTTCCTTTATTATCCTTTAGGAGGGTAGAACTTAGGCTTTAACCTATCAATGGTAGGATTTGAAGCAAACATGTTAATAGAACATGTTATGAATGATGTATGCTAGTGATTGCAAGTGTTTGCTAGTGGATACTAATGGACGCATATAGGTACACCAGGCACTATTATTCTTTAGGGACCGCCTTAGTTAGGACACTAGAGCATATGCATATGGATGTGTGTGCATTTTAACTTTATTTCCATGGTTTCCATAAATGGATGTTTATCACATGATTGCTGCATTTGAATGATGGTTGTAGCACGCATATAGAACTATCAGTTATCATTAGGAATTTTTGCATTCATTTGGATACATGGCATGGACATGATCTCATAAAAGGAGGTCAACTGAATTAGTAGACCACCTGATCTTTGCATTAGTTAGGAACATTTACACTACATTAATTTCATAAGTATCATAAATTTCATTAGAAAAAATTAAGGACGATGGATGAATAGTTGATGATTGAGTAGTTGGTTGTAGAACTTGGATGAAAACATTTAGTCATTTTTTTATCCTTAGAGATTTCAGGGACAAAATCGTTTAAAGAGGGGAGGATGTAACAACCTAAAATGTAACCTATAATAATTAATCCGTTAATTAATTAAATAATAAAATAATTTGTGAAAATTTCAAAATTGAGCCATGAGAGTTGCACCATTGTGTCCGTGATAATTTTTCGGTCAATTTCCATATATAGGTCTTAAGAATCCGAGCTAATATGAACAAGATAGGAAATAAACAAAATAAGCAGAAATAAATGAAAATGAGGAATATATATATATATATATATAAGGCAGGTCGACCGGCCGGTCGACCTGGGCATAAGGCGGTCGACCGCCCGGTCGACCTGCCTACTGGCTTGGGGGCAAACAATCGTTCATTCGTTCGAATGATGGCATAGATTTTTTAACCAACTATGACATATTTTGCGTTCATCAAACCAATCTGGTCCCTCCATTCTTGCATCCAATGGCCACTATTCAGCTTGTGATGTAGTTGCATCCTATTCATTCTCCAAATTCAACGGTCTGAGGTCCACTTCTACCCCTATAAATAATCCTGCAGACCTAACATTTTTTCTTATTCTAAATTTTCTCCAATTGGGTTCACCTTTCTAGGAAGGACCCTAAATGAAATAATTTTTCCAAGGAGAAAATCGTAATAAATTTAATTATTTTACAACTCCAAGTGGACTCGGGAAGATCAAAGGAAGAGCATAGGACCAGAGGTGGGTGGTTGTAATTATTTTAGATTTCTTTAAGTAATTTAAAATAATAGAGTTTCCACCAGTTGTAGTTTTACTATGATTTTTGAAAAAGCCTTTTCAGTAATTTATTTATAGTTTTTAGAATTATTTTCAGTCTATTTCCTTTCAGCTATTCTTTTCAGTTATTTTAGATATTTCTGTTAATTACAACTTTTCTGTTTATTTACAGTATTTTAGTTTATTTATTGTTAATTATATGTTATTTACATCTTCTTTCTACGCTTTGGATTTTCTTCTATTTTCAGGTTTCTTTTATTCCTCCTTCTTCTTCGCGTATGGATTAGAATAGGATTAACGTGAAAATGGATTAAATTGTAAGAAAACTAAAATAATAGAAAATAAGATGTAAATTATAAAGACTATAATAAATAACGGAATTGGACTGTAATATTAATGGATTTGAAATCTAATTAGGCCTAATCATGATTAGAATTGGACTAATTAATTGGCTTAGTTGTAACGTAGAATTATAGCTAAAAAAGAGTAAAAGATGAAAGAAGCTTATTTTCACACTTAGACTTGAGTTAAGCAATAAACACTATTATAACGTAGGTTATAATAAGAAAAAGAATAGAATGAGGCTTATTTTAAGACTTAGGATAAATAAATAAGCGTAGAAAGTAAAGATGATAATAAAGGCTTATTTGAATAATTTAACTTAGTTTATAAGCAAATATGAAAGTAGAACCTATACCATATAACATTCCCTATTAGAAAAAATTGTGTCTCACATTATCCTAATGCGAGAGGAGAGCATGCTTATGCTAAGAATGGTAGTGATTGTTCGAATAGAAGTCTAAGTCACGGGGGATTTAGATAAAAGGCGCAACTAGATATTGTTTGGATGACGGTCCAGTACCAATTGTATTTCCCCTATAGTTTCTATGGACACACGGTGATCTCACGTTAGCCTGAAGTGAGACGAGGGGCATGCTTATGATGGAGTTTGAGGTAATAAGAAGACCCAATAGGTGAAGCAAAAGGTAGCATGGGCATAGTGGTTGTTACGCGTGCGACTTCCAGTCTGGTGCAGTAACTGCTATAAGTTCCAAGCGCTTAGTATAAGTGTCTTTCGTAGACACCATTGCCTTCTGTGTATGGAGCTATATATGTCATCCGGATCACGGTGGGTGCTTTGTGCATCTTTTGTAGATACCATTAGCTGCTGTGTATGGAGTTATATAGCGTCTGATCCACGGTAAGGTCTATGGTGTAGCAGGCCGATCAAAAAGGGTAGAATTAGGGTTACATTCTAATTACAGGATTAGGAATTCAGCCTAATCAAAAGCAAAAATCAAGGACAAGTGCAAGCAATCAAAGTTAACATGCATTATAAATTGAGCTATATTTAATTGTATTTATCTCCATTTTATCTCTTTCCTATTTCCTTTGTTTCCTCTTTATATACTTGGATTGTTATAGAGTCTATTACTTTTACTTTGCTTAAAGGATCTAGTAATTACTATCATTCACCAGACTTTTAGTCTGACTCACTCTTCTATTTTCCCTCTTTTCCCTCTTAGACAATCAAGGGAGAGGACAGTAGATTGCAGTTGCTTGGAGATTTCTTGGAGGAGTTTGCTACCATGTATTTCTTTTTTTCAGCTTTTGTTCTTTCTATGTACTGGCTTATTATGAGGGATATTTTGTACTCTGATTTTTGAGACTATGATATTTTGTTTCATGAGAGATATTGGATTTTTAGACATGGATGTGGTATTTGGTTTTTGACTTATTTATGAAGCAATTATGTAGTTTTGTTTTAATTAAGTTATTATTTTAAGTATATATTTGTGTCTTGTGAATCGTAGTCCCTGTTAGCTTTAGTTATACCTACAATACACCACTCAATTTAATATGTTCTCTTGGGTATATTAAGGGGTGTGGTGTATTTCCGATCATTTCTTGGCACCACTATTCAAAAACCTTTTGAGAAGAGTTCAAAAAACTTATTTATAGAAGTTCAAGATGGTAACATACCAATGATTACATAGAAGTTCAAAAACCTTTTTATTTTAATTTTACTTTGGCTTATATAGTTCTGTAATTTTAAAGTGGTAAAGTTGTACCAAGTGGAAATTATATATACATATTTTTCATAAACATGAAGGTTTAGCTTATGATGTTGGATGCTCTATAATTTTCAGAGGACCTTTTTGTATTTATTTTATTTTATCTTGGTTTATGTTTGATTCCATGATGATTCATTTCCTTTTTTTAAAGTACTTAATTTCAGTTGAAATGCATGTAATACTTATTACAGTACCTGCATGGTTTTTTTCCATTGGGTGTTGCACTCTTATTTCCTATAATTAGACTAACATTATAGTTAGTAGATATCGTAATACATTTTGAAACTAAATAGGTAAACTATTTTTGATTGGCTTGGTATTGGGATCAACTTAATTTATTTATACTGAGCAACCACTGGTTTTTTGTGAATGGTGTAACAAAATGTTGTCAGCCTTTCTAACATAAATTCTCTTTAGGTATTTCTAACATAAATTCTCTTTAGGTATTTCTAACAGAAATTCTCTCCAGGTTATTAGGAAGCAAAGTATTTTCTACTTTATTTCTTTAAACTTCATGTTGCCATGAAAAATTCGGATATACAGACCGAAAAGGGAATTTTCGGGTGTGGATAAGGGTGCATAGAGTTTGAGGTAAATAGAAAGAGATATGTGCATTGTCTATTCTCTTGAACTAATTTGCAGTAGTTTAGTTTATAGTTTACAATAGTACACTGTCTGTTTTCTTGAACCCATTTAAGTTAATTTCTGCAGTCATTTTAGAATTTTTTTTTATAGTCCAAACAGAGTTACATAAATATTGGTTATATAGTTATGACTTCATTTAATGTGTGGAATTTATTAAAATTTATGTTAAGGAACAATTATTAATGAGATGATAGTATGGTGGATGGTGGAATTGTTATTTTGTTCTTACTTCGATACTAGTTAAATAGAAATTCCTGGTTGGGTGAGGTAAACCTTTTTCTTAGGGCATCTTTAATAGCAATGATTAGCCGTAATTATTCAATTTAATGTATCCAATAGCGAAGTTCAAGCTGAATATTATGGATAATATTCGGTCCGAGCTTTAATTTTCAAAAAGGGTCCTAAGTACCCATTTATTGGGCACCAAAGACCAGGTGCCCATTTAACAGGCGCCAAAGACTACGCGTCCATTTAATGGGCGCTTGAGCTTGGGCGCCTAGAACTTGGGCACCCATGTAATGGCACCTTATCCCCTACCCAAAATTCCCCCTTCCGACCACGATAATGGATATTAATGTTTATAAATGCCATATTTTCAAATATGAATCATTTCAATGGCTATAGACAGTCATATTTTAGCATTCGGCTCCATTTCAACAGCTATAAAAGGCCATATTTTAGATCGAGTCTATAAATTTAGACCATTTTATCAACACTAAACACACAATTCTTCTACATAATTCTTCTACTTTTAAACTATTTTCTGCAATTGCACTACAAACAAAGCATGTCTCATCCATTCATATCTTACAACGAAACTGTGAATATGGATAGCTGAGAATTTGATTCATAACCCAATCAAACTGATATTCCTCATAGTGCACCTCCTTCTCGTTCAAGCTTCCA
The DNA here is from genome assembly GCA_030765085.1 of Allium cepa. Taxonomy (NCBI): domain Eukaryota; kingdom Viridiplantae; phylum Streptophyta; class Magnoliopsida; order Asparagales; family Amaryllidaceae; genus Allium; species Allium cepa. Next base: position 317,602,313 of record CM060928.1, on the reverse strand, counting down.
CTCCTTAGCTGCATGGAATAGTGAAGAAGACATGAATCTTTGTCTAATCTACTATCGCTTTTCAAATGATTCAGTTAAGGGCAATGACAAAGTGGAGACACATTTTGGTCAAAAGCAATAAACGTATAAACTAAAAACATGTTGGAAAGACGCGATTAACGTCTGCAATTACCGGTCGATTTGGAAATATTAATCGACAAACATAGTTTTATGAGTCCCAGATTTATAATATAAAAAAGAAATCCTAGATGAATAGGAGGCGAAGTAGAGCTGGTATGTTTATTAAAAATATTCACTTCCTATTTAACTTTATATCGTATCTATTCTTTTTAATTGTTGGTTTCAGAAGAGAACGATGAATGATCAATTCTTAAAATTACTCCCAAGGGAAAATGATCATAAAAAACCTTTTTATGACTTACTAACCAGTCATCAAAAATGAAGCTCTAATAACACAAAGTCCTTAAAAGATGTCCAATCAAAGCAAAAGAGTAAATAAAGGTGTCGTGGTCAACGTATAATTCCTGTCCTGGAATCTCATCTGAAATGGATTCTAACTTAGTCTCGGAAAACAGAGTTGATGAAGCAAAAACCAAAATGGATGAGGATGCTAGACTGATGGGGCAGCAGTTTGCTAAAATTAAAATTGCTGTATAAACCCAGATTAATCCTTGAATAGCCCTAATGCTTGAAAAACATGCAAAAGAAAATGTTGAATGTCAAAATGGTCTGGCAAAGAAGCTAGCCATATTAAAAGAACATACCTCAACTGAAAAAGGGAGGTTCAAATAGAGCGTCAATGTCAGAGACCATTGTTACGGAAAAGGATCTAATAGGAATGGATCCGCTCTCAGTGCAGTATTGGATGGAGTATAAACAACGCATTGTTGAGAGTAGATCTGGAACAAGACATATGTAGTTGAGTATGAGCAAACTATACCATTAATTGTTGTTTTATTTTGTGTACTACTATGTATGTTTGAAATGCTATTTGGTTTATTGTTTTTTCAAGGAATTTATGATTTAACAGAATTGGTTTTACTTAAAAAAAGTCAAATACAATTATAAATAACATAGCTATAGCATGATACCCCGCATTACACAAATCTTAAATGCAAGGACAAATAATTAAACTTAGTGATCTGAAATTTATTTACTAATTCCCATAAGAATTCCAAATATGGTACATTAGATCCTTTTGGAGTAGATTATGAAGAGATGCATTTCGATAAGCGAGCTGATGATCCACATGAATTCCATAGGCTCCTTCGGTTCGAAGCATGCCTGCATGGAATAATTGTGGCGTTTGTTTTGCCCCATCATACTCGTAATTAGGATAAGCCATTCCCCTTTCCTCTTCAATGATCATGTTATGAAAAATTGAACAAGTGAACAGAATTGTAGAAATTTTTAAGTCTTCCATGGTCTACATGGATTACTAACCATTGTAAATCTTGCTTAAAGCACTTTGAAATCTCTTTCAACATCTTTTCTTTGTCCTTCTTGCATTGTAGCGAACTTTAGTTATTTCGAAGTTAATGGGTTTGCAAATTTTTTACAATCATGCTCCATTTAGGATAAATTCCATCACCTATATAATATCCATGATCATATATGTTCTAATCAAGTGTAAATGGTACAGGCATTGATTTATCAAGTGCTAAATCATTGAACAAATTTGATCGTTTAACAACATATAATTCATTATGAGAACCTAACATTCCGAAGAAAGCATGCCAAATCCACAACACATAGGAGGAGACCGCTTCCAAAATAACCAACTGTGACGCCCCACCTCTATGCTCGCAATAACAAAGAGTATTAAAAGAAATACTGTCTGTTATCACGAAGAATAAGGCTGGATAGGAGCGGCCATCCGTAGTTAGGCCTTACACTAGTATTGGTTATCTCGATAGGAGTGGTACATATTTTTATTTTTCATCTCACATTTATTTACTCCCATCGACATACCCAATTCTAGTATAAAACGAACTACGATGGTTCATAATAGTTTAGGACAATATATATAGTAATAACACAGATAATATAAATGCGGAACACAGATAAAACAAATGTCTCATATATATAATAACTGATGTCAGTTGATGTACATGTGATACAATACATATGATACAACTACACTGTCGACTCTGGAAGTTACACATACAAGTACATTATCGTGAATAATATACATGGATATACAACATCCTATACAAATACACTGACTACTAAACATGATGGCGACTACTCCATAAGATATGAAGAGACTTCATGGCTCTAGCAGCAACTCAAAGTAAGATATCAACAACCTGTAAATACTCCGTCTGACCCGAGTATTAAATTCAAAAGAAAATAATACTCGGGCCAGTCTAATTCAAACTCAGTTATTAGTGCACAGAAGCAATAATAATTAACTAATGAATAGACGAAAGTCACAATAATTCTCGTCTATCCGATCCTTAAATAAAGAAATCGGATAACGATAAATATAACACGTAACAGTATTAAACAACAAATCAGCAAATTAAACCAAATCAGAATATCGAATTGAATAAGCAAAACAGTTCAAACAATTGAAATATCAATTAAATTATTAATTCGAGTAGGGCTGCAGTACACGCACGCGTGCACTGCCTCGCCACTACAGCATATGGGATATGCAAAGGATCAATAAATAAAAACTAGATAGAATAACACAAAACCTTACCGTGTGGCTGCAGTTCACGCTTGCGTGCACTGCCTTGCCACTATAGTGATAATGCACCCGAAAACTCAATTCCGTGTGGCTGCAGTTCACGCTTGTGTGCACTGCCTTGCCACAACAGTAATGATGTACGCAAACGGGCACAAGGTCAAACCCGAAATACCGGATTCAACACAGGTGAAATTCCAAAATCAATATGAAACTCAAGTGCAATAAAAATTGAATAGTGACATGCACAAACATAAGAACATGTCAGAGAAACATGTCGTAACTACAAAGCTAAGTCACTTACGAAATGCAGAGGTCAAGTCAGTGACTCAACACAACTGCAAAGCAACTCAACTCGAATACAAAGCACAAAAGCTCGCATGAAGGTTACACTGCAACAGATACGACAGGTATACCATAGTGAAACTGGACAGTATCATCAAAATGCATGAACAAAGCATGCTACAGGCCTTGCAACATGGATGGACAATCACCTATATGCAACAATGAAATGAAACTGCAACTGAATAGATAGTACACAACACAACAGGTCCAACCATCAAGTTCAAGTATGAAGTACACAGGAAATGCACATGCCAACAGTCAAAGGCATGCACCAGTGAATCAAGCTACCACATAATGAAGCAAGCTACCGTGCAACAGCCCTGATATGTAACTCACAAAAATGTGGACAAAGGAGTACATAGCTACATGAAGCCCAACAACAATGAATATCAAAAATGCAAACTTGAACACCCATGTGATCAATGACCAGAGCAAGCTCGAACGAATGAGCTTCAATAAAATACTAATGCAAATACAATCAGACAACACATAACTCGAACAATGGTCAACCATACATAAAACAGTAATAAGTCAGGTACAACAACAGGAAGACAGTGCATAAACATGTATATACACATGTATGCCAGCAAAACTCCAAGCAAATGAACTAAATGTAACTGCGACATCCGGAATGGCGACATACAGTATGCAGGTGTGATATTGGATAGTGCAAGTAATGACACAGACTCGGGTGGCACGGTGAGGCAAATAAAATCAAATGCCATCAGGTCGGCAAACTGCAATGCAAAATTCAAGGCCAATGCAGACCAACTTAATCATACAATGAAATAGCCATGCTTGAACCCAATGCAGTGGACAATATGATGAACAAGTATGCAGCTATGAGACTAAAAATGCAAACACCAGACTCGAGTACAAAGAAAACTCAAGTGCAGTGAATTAAATGACACAAACACTGCAACACACGAGAGTTCGAATCGAAACATAGTTGCAAGTTCGAACAAATATGCATCAAAGCCGTGAGTGACAAGGAGTTCGAATCAAACCAAAGACAATGTGCAACATTAAACAAGTCAAATGTAGCCCAGGCCGAAATAAGTACAGGTCATTGCAAAGCATACCCAAAAATCAAAGACAAATCAATTTATCAAGTACACCATCAACAACAAAACCAAATCAAACAGAAACAGGCCGTGATGGATACACAACATAGTTGAGGCCAGGTAATCATGAACTAACAAATCCAGATAATCAAGCCAAAACGACATGCCGTTCAAAATCAAGTCAGAGCCTTGAAATTCAAGTAATCAACGCAAGTCAAAAACATCGAAGCCGAGGCCAACAAGTCATACCAAATTAACAAAGTCAGATAAAACATCAACATCAAAACAAAGTCGAACCGCCGAAATAAATTCGATCACAATTTCAAACGAACAAAATACAGGAATTCAAACCCTATATGCACACATGAGATTGAAGTAGATGTGAGCGATAAGTAATCACTCACCTTCTTCGACGTGGCAGCCGTGAGCAAAGAAGAATCGATCGAGCAAGCGACTTTGGAAAACCCTAATTTTTGAGCGAACGAGAGAAGAACGCGGCCTCCTCCATTTTTTTTCTTTCGTATGATTGTTTTAGGGTTTTGAATGAGTGAAAGATGAAAGAAGGGTCGGGTTTTCCTTATTGTTATCACGGCAAAAACAAACAATTGAAATCGTGGGCTAACATTTAAATTTGAAGCCCACAAAACTCTTTAAATCTTTGAAAAGAATTTAAACCAAATTCGAAGCTCTCGATAGCAGTTAACAACTAATTAAATCGTCATTTGACGAAAATTAATTGTTATAAAATTCCGGGTTGTTACAGACTCCCCTCCTTATAAAAATTGCGTCCCCGCAATTTTCATAATTAAGGTCGTCAATAACAATTATTTTTCTAACATAAACTGGTTAAGCTGGAAAAATAAAGTCGGGAATACAAACGCTAAAGAAATCTTTTAATTTCAAAAAATAAATTCACAAATTCTCAACAAAAATCTAACTATCAATTAGATAATCAGAAACAACAGAACTGATTAAACACAATTATCAGCAATATTCAATTATCAATTAGATAATTAAAATACAGAAAATCGCAAAACAGCAATATCTAATTATCAACAAAGATGATTAGGAAACACAAATCACAATTCACCAAACTGCAAATATCTAGTTATCCAACAAATAACTAGAAAACACAAACTCCATAATCAACAAACTCTAACTATCAGCAGTGATAGATAGGAAACAACAATTCAATGAAATCAGCATACGCTAGGATCAATTTAAGACTAGGAAATCTCAAAATCATCAAAACTGGTTAATCTCCAATCATCAAAACGATAATCAGAAATCTCAAATCAACAAATATTCAATTATCCAGAAACGATAATCAAATTTCAAATCAACAATTATTTAATTATCATACGCGATAATTAAATCTCAAATCAACAAATATTCGATTATCAAAAACGATAATCAAATTTCAATTCAATAATTATTCGATTATCAAAAACGATAATCAAATCTCAAATCAACAAATATTCGATTATCAAAAACGATAATCAAATCAACAAATATTCGATTATCAAAAACGATAATCAAATCAACAAATATTCGATTATCAAAAACAATAATCAAATCAACAATTATTCGATTATCAAAAACGATAATCAAATCTCAGATCAACAAATATTCGATTATCAAAAACAATAATCAAATCAACAAATATTCGATTATCAAAACGATAATCAAATCTCAAATCAACAAATATTCGATTATCAGAAACGATAATCAAATCAACAATTATTCGATTATCAAAAACGATAATCAAATCAACAAATATTCGATTATCAAAAACGATAATCAAATCAACAATTATTCGATTATCAAAAACGATAATCAGAACTCATAACATAGAATATCTAATTATCACAAGCGATAATCAGAAACAGCAAATATCCGATTATCAAAAACGATAATCAGAACTCATAACATCAAATATCTAATTATCATAAGGATAATCAGAAACAACAAATATTCGATTATCAAAAACGATAATCAGAACTCATAACATCAAATATCTAATTATCACAAGCGATAATCAGAAACAACAAATATCCGATTATCAAAAACGATAATCAGAACTCATAACATTAAATATCTAATTATCACAAGCGATAATCAGAAACAACAAATATCCGATTATCAAAAACGATAATCAGAACTCATAACATCAAATATCTAATTATCACAAGCGATAATCAGAAACAACAAATATCCGATTATCAAAAACGATAATCAGAACTCATAACATCAAATATCTAATTATCACAAGCGATAATCAAAAACAACAAATATCTGATTATCAAAAACGTTAATCAGAACTCATAACATCAAATATCTAATTATCACAAGCGATAATCAGAAACAACAAATATCCGATTATCAAAAACGATAATCAGAACTCATAACATCAAATATCTAATTATCACAAGCGATAATCAGAAACAACAAATATCCGATTATCAAAAACGATAATCAGAACTCATAACATCAAATATCTAATTATCACAAGCGATAATCAGAAACAACAAATATCCGATTATCAAAAAGGATAAACAGAACTCATAACATCAAATATCTAATTATCACAAGCAATAATCAGAAACAATAAATATCCGATTATCAAAAACGATAATCAGAACTCATAACATCAAATATCTAATTATCACAAGCGATAATCAGAAACAACAAATATCCGATTATCAAAAACGATAATCAGAACTCATAACATCAAATATCTAATTATCACAAGCGATAATCAGAAACAACAAATATCCGATTATCAAAAACGATAATCAGAACTCATAACATCAAATATCTAATTATCACAAGCGATAATCAGAAACAACAAATATCTGATTATCAAAAACGATAATCAGAACTCATAACATCAAATATCTAATTACCTGTAGATAATTAGATTCAACAAATATCTAGAAACCAATTAAGATATTCTAGAAAATCAACATAAAAGGTGGATCGATCCCATCATATGGCGAGTTTTAGCTACGCCGCACGTGCTTCTCATATGGCCGAAGCCTACCAAGTACCGTCATCATAATTTTGGCGCCCATCATATGACCCGAAGGTCCAACATATGACCCGAAGGTCTGGTACTGGTATTTGACCCGAAGGTCCATCATATGACCCGAAGGTCCATCATAGTGGCTCGAAAGCACACAAAAATCATCATATATTCAATTAACAAGTCCAGAATTAACCGAAATAGCAAACTCACATGTCCCATACCACGTGTTTTACTTAATCATTTGATTCTCTTCATCGTTTCCTTGAACATGTAAAATCATCAAAATCATCAAACAGCAAATGTTTCAATTAACGAGTCCGGAATTAACAGAAATAGTAAAAGTGTGGTTCCATACTCCGCACCTTTGCTACATCGTTTAAATCTCTTCATCATTTCCTTGAAAGTGCAAGTTGTGTATTCCAAAAATAACATTTCACATTCTCAAACGGACAAGTCCGGAATTAAGCGAATCAGTAAAAGAAAGGGGTCATAATCCTTGATTTTTCTGAAACGTTTAAGTCACTTTCTCATTCTTCTGAAAATGCAAACTGTAAAAATTCTGAAAACAATTTCATTTATTTTATAAAAGTAAATAATCTACATTCTCAAACGAACAAGTCCGGAATTAAGCGAATCAGTAAAAGAAAGGGTTCATAGTCCTCGATTTTGCTGAATCGTTTAAATCGCTTCCTCACTCTTTTGAAAGCATAAACTATAAAATTTTTGAAAAACAATTTTATTTTCTAAACACTTTTTATAATCACATGATTAAATCAGCAACATAAATAGCAACTTCAACAAAGAAATGGTACTTCTCAAAACAACATAAAACTAATCTCAAGATCAGCATTGCGGGATAACCGCTTGAAAATCCACTTTAAAATTTGACGGTTACTGAAGTCAAAGCGACAGTAAATTTTAAACGTCAAAATCTCATCAAAATAATTCGCATCAAAATAAAATATCAGCGAATTTTCATTCATTAAAAATGTCAACAAAACACCGCGCTTCAAAATTTAGCATCGCTGTAAAAATCCCGTTATAAAAATAACGGCAACAAAATACGTTTCATAACCAATCATCGGTTCAACGTAAAACCAATGCAGTAACGTGCAATTTATATTAGCACGCACACTACAATATAAACAAAGAAATTACTCTACTATCTTCAATGAAGATAATTTAAAACAACAAAAATCTAATCAGATATGTGATTAGCATCAAAGAAAACCAACAAGAAGTTTCAACAAATCAAATCCACTGGTTAACAGCATAATGAAATTAAATTCATTCTCATATTTTGATTTTTAAATCAATCAATTATCAGTTGTACACAGCGAAGACAGTCTCACTGTTTCCGCTGCGCACTCTGGTAAACAGAACATAAATCAATCAAATCATCAAAGCACAATTTTACTTTAATTTTTTAACTAAAGATATTTAAAAATTTCATCAAAATTTCAAAACTTTAGTTTTGACTCAAAGCACATATAAAACATCGACAAATAGTTGTAACACATGTTCCATCTAAGTTATGTTTTATATTATGTCCATAAACCCCAAGCTCTGATACCAACAGTGACGCCCCACCTCTAAGCTGGCAATAACAAAGAGTATTAAAAGTAATACTGTCTGTTATCACGAAGAATAAGGCTGGATAGGAGCGGCCATCCGTAGTTAGGCCTTACACTAGTATTGGTTATCTCGATAGGAGTGGTATATATTTTTATTTTTCATCTCACATTTATTTACTCCCATCGACATACCCAATTCTAGTATAAAACGAACTACGATGGTTCATAATAGTTTAGGACAATATATATAGTAATAACACAGATAATATAAATGCGGAACACAGATAAAACAAATGTCTCATATATATAATAACTGATGTCAGTTGATGTACATGTGATACAATACATATGATACAACTACACTGTCGACTCTGGAAGTTACACATACAAGTACATTATCGTGAATAATATACATGGATATACAACATCCTATACAAATACACTGACTACTAAACATGATGGCGACTACTCCATAAGATATGAAGAGACTTCATGGCTCTAGCAGCAACTCAAAGTAAGATATCAACAACCTGTAAATACTCCGTCTGACCCGAGTATTAAATTCAAAAGAAAATAATACTCGGGCCAGTCTAATTCAAACTCAGTTATTAGTGCACAGAAGCAATAATAATTAACTAATGAATAGACGACAGTCACAATAATTCTCGTCTATCCGATCCTTAAATAAAGAAATCGGATAACGATAAATATAACACGTAACAGTATTAAACAACAAATCAGCAAATTAAACCAAATCAGAATATCGAATTGAATAAGCAAAACAGTTCAAACAATTGAAATATCAATTAAATTATTAATTCGAGTAGGGCTACAGTACACGCACGCTTGCACTGCCTCGCCACTACAGCATATGGGATATGCAAAAGGATCAATAAATCAAAACAAGATAGAATAACACAAAACCTTACCATGTGGCTGCACTTCACGCTTGCGTGCACTGCCTTGCCACTATAGTGATAATGTACCCAAAAACTCAATTCTGTGTGGCTGCAGTTCACGCTTGCGTGCACTGCCTTGCCACAATAGTAATGATGTACGCAAACGGGCACAAGGTCAAACCCGAAATACCGGATTCAACACAGGTGAAATTCCAAAATCAATATGAAACTCAGGTGCAATAAAAATTGAATAGTGACATGCACAAACATAAGAACATGTCAGAGAAACATGTCGTAACTACAAATATAAGTCACTTACGAAATGCAGAGGTCAAGTCAGTGACTCAACACAACTGCAAAGCAACTCAACTCAAATACAAAGCACAAAAGCTCGCATGAAGGTTACACTGCAACAGATACGACAGGTATACCATAGTGAAACTAGACAGTATCATCAAAATGCATGAACAAAGCATGCTACAGGTCTTGCAACATGGATGGACAATCACCTATATGCCACAATGAAATGAAACTGCAACTGAATAGATAGTACACAACACAACAGGTCCAACCATCAAGTTCAAGTATGAAGTACACAGGAAATGCACATGCCAACAGTCAAAGGCATGCACCAGTGAATCAAGCTACCACATAATGAAGCAAGCTACCGTGCAACAACCCTGATATGTAACTCACAAAAATGTGGACAAAGGAGTACATAGCTACATGAAGCCCAACAACAATGAATATCAAAAATGCAGACTTGAACACCCATGTGATCAATGACCAGAGCAAGCTCGAACGAATGAGCTTCAACAAAATACCAATGCAAATACAATCAGACAACACATAACTCGAACAATGGTCAACCATACATAAAACAGTAATAAGTCAGGTACAACAACAGGAAGACAGTGCATAAACATGTATATACACATGTATGCCAGCAAAACTCCAAGCAAATGAACTAAATGTAACTGCGACAGCCAGAATGGCGACATACAGTATGCAGGTGTGATATTGGATAGTGCAAGTAATGACACAGACTCAAGTGGCACGGTGAGGCAAATAAAATCAAATGCCATCAGGTCGGCAAACTGCAATGCAAATTCAAGGCCAATGCAGACCAACTTAATCATACAATGAAATAGCCATGCTCGAACCCAATGCAGTGGACAATATGATGAACAAGTATGCAGCTGTGAGACTAAAAATGCAAACACCAGACTCGAGTACAAAGAAAACTCAAGTGCAGTTAATTAAATGACACAAACACTGCAACACAAGAGAGTTCGAATCGAAACATAGTTGCAAGTTCGAACAAATATGCATCAAAGCCGTGAGTGACAAGGGGTTCGAATCAAACCAAAGACAATGTGCAACATTAAACAAGTCAAATGTAGCCCAGGCCGAAATAAGTACAGGTCATTGCAAAGCATACCCAAAAATCAAAGACAAATCAATTTATCAAGTACACCATCAACAACAAAACCAAACCAAACAGAAACAGGTCGTGATGGATACACAACACAGTTGAGGCCAGGTAATCATGAACTAACAAATCCAGATAATCAAGCCAAAACGACATGCCGTTCAAAATCAAGTCAGAGCCTTGAAAATCAAGAAATCAACGCAAGTCAAAAACATCGAAGCCGAGGCCAATAAGTCATGCCAAATCAACAAAGTCAGATAAAACATCAACATCAAAACAAAGTCGAACTGCCGAAATAAATTCGATCACAATTTCAAACGAACAAAATACAGGAATTCAAACCCTATACGCACACATGAGATTGAAGTAGATGTGAGCGATAAGGAATCACTCACCTTATTCGACGTGGCAGCCGTAAGCAAAGAAGAATCGATCGAGCAAGCGACTTTGGAAAACCCTAATTTTTGAGCGAACGAGAGAAGAACGCGGCCGCCTCCATTTTTTTTCCTTTCGTATGATTGTTTTAGGGTTTTGAATGATTGAAAGATGAAAGAAGGGTCGGGTTTTCCTTATTGTTATCACGGCAAAAACAAACAATTGAAATCGTGGGCTAACATTTAAATTTGAAGCCCACAAAACTCTTTAAATCTTTGAAAAGAATTTAAACCAAATTCGAAGCTCTCGATAGCAATTAACAACTAATTAAATCGTCATTTGACGAAAATTGATTGTTATAAAATTCCGGGTTGTTACAGAGTTGGTTTTTTTTCCTTACCACTTTATGCTCCATGAAAAGCGTTAGGACAATTCTTCCACTCCATATGCATGCAATCCATACTTTCGAGCATTCCAGGCCATCCTCTACGTTCATGCATTTTGCGCAATCTTGCTACATCTGATTTATTGGGATAACAAAGTTATTCGGTCCCATAAATGTCTACAATGGATTGGCAGAAGTGATCTAGATTTTCCAAAGTTGTACTCTCTGCAATACGGTATGCGTCTCAAGGGCATCGGCTGGTGTACCGTAAGTTAACAATCTCAAAGTTTTGGTCAACTTTTGATTCCCACTTAAACCATGAATTTTCGATTTGTTCTACTTATGAACAAAGTAACTATTATTCCGTTGAATACTTTCCAGAATCCTTAAAATAATGCATGACTCATTTTGAATCGATGGTGAAACATCTCAGGACCATAAGTTAGATCATGAACAAAGTAATCATGCATCAATGTTTTATGGAATGCTACCTGTTTACAGTTGATGTACTTCAAACCCATGACCGAGCCACCATGTTTCCAAAAATTTGAACCATATGCTTCACGGCAGATTTCCAACAGTTCCTCTTCTCTTGCTGATATGCTAGTTCATGCGCTTTCTCTTCAGAGTCGCTATCGCGTGACATTATAGCTTTAGTATGTTTGAAGACATTATTGTGAGCAACGTTGTTTGATTTTTGAATATTATGATAAGTTGAAGTTGTGCATCATAAATTTAATATAAGTATACATTTACGGGATTACCCTTTATTTATTGTAAAGCGTAATCTGCAATGCTATATTCTTTACTTCTAATTTATATTTACGTTGTTTACTTAAGACTGTGTTACTTAAGACTGTGTTACACCTTTGGGTATCAGAATGAGGGATGTTATATGTAAACAAGCACACGACATATATAATAAGTAGGTGATTTCACAAATTCATGGTGCGACCCTCCAATCAGCTACTAGGATAGACACTGGCCTATGAGGCAATAATACAAACAAATACGAAAAATAGCCAATGGACACAATCATGCTATAACAAGGGCACGCAATCAATAGACACGTATAAACTAGTCAGATGGCACACCGCCAACTTGTACATAATAATATATAGCGAGCACATAGCACGCCTAGTAAGCACACAACAAATAGTACCTTTAGACATTAACCCACATAAAAAAGGATAAGTGTCTTTTAGTTACTGAAAGTGATCAAATTAATGTCAGCACACTTCTTCCATACCACATGCTATTATTCACTCATTTTACTTAGTGCTTGTAAATTACAATCAAAACACACAATTATTCCGTATAACAAGTCAAAATAATAACTAGACAATGATTATCGAATGTCCTATATCATACAGTATTATAACTTTGTATATTCGGCTTTTTATTACATAGAAATAGGAACAAACAATGCACAATAAAATTAATCAGAATATGTCAAAAACTTTTATATTGTTTAAAAGTTCAAAAACCCTCTCCCTTTTTATTTAAATCCAAAATAGGGATTTTTAAGCCTTATAATCAATTTCCAAAATTCTATTTTCACATACAAAATTCATAGAAAGCACTTTTAAAATCACTTATAATTTATTAAAATCATCCTATATTTCTGTAATTAAAAACTATTATTAAATGAAAATTTAAGTCTCCGAAAATCAATTTATGTTTATTTTTAAATCCCAAATTTCTTTAAATAATATTACTCAACTAAATAACTTTTTTCTACAAAATATTTTCATTTTTGGAATAGGTCTTATTCATACTTTAAAAAGTTAATTTTGTTTCATATTTAAAGATTATAATATTTTTTTTAAATCCACTTAATTGTACATTGACATGAAGCAAATTATGGTATGGGCACTACAATCAGTGGACCTGGTATCACAACTGATCACCTTGTTGCCGTGGCCTAAAGCTCGACATTGCTTCATGCCTTCATCTCTTTTTTTGCTCAACCCTCTTTGTTTCGAAGACATTCTCAAGCATCAACAAACCAAACCACTTTACACAACAATGTTCAAAGCACATACAAAGCAAAACTATGTTCTTTGGCTCATAGTGGGTTTGGTTTACTACCAAATACAGTTTCACACAACACCAACATTTCGAAGAAAAATAATCGCATTCATCAAAAATTAAAGCATAAATCTACACTAGACATAGTTATGAGTGAATAAATTCTCATTTAATGTTAGCAAACTCAATTCTTCTTCCATTTTCTTCACCGCTCTTTAATGTCCTTTCCACTTATTGTATCTTCAACTTGTTCGCTAAAATTTGCTCAAAAGTTCAACTTTGATAGTTTTAAGGGTGTGGCTATATGTTGTGAAGCTTATATTTGAATTTCAAAATTTATAGGAATTTATTTGATTTAATATGAATTTTGAAAGAGGGAGCCGGTTCTAGGTTTTGTTTCCAAAATAAAGAAATGGAGGAGCCATGCAATTCTTTTTTAAGCGAACATAAGTTCTAGAATGCTAAGGAGAAAACGAGAAGAGAAAGCATTATTGTCTTATTTTTTTGGACAGGGGATTCATGTGCTCACAAAATAATTTAAGCCAATTTATTTAGTCTATTCTTTCTCCCATTAAAATACAAATAACTCTCAATAATATCTATTCAAACCCCTCTCAGAAATTTTTCTTCGCTTAATACTTTTATTTATATAGCATTTTAAGTTTATATAAATCATATTTCCATATTTTCTTAAATTAAAAAAGTATCATTTTATTTTCCAAGTTGGCCCACTTTATAAAACCATTTACTAACTCCATATATTAATTAAAATTTATTCTTCATTTAAATAAATTCCAAAATACTTTTATATTCACTATTTAACTTTATAAAATTATTAAACCACTTTTAATTCATTTAAAAAATCATTTTGAGCTTATGATTAACAATATTAATTAAATATACTCAAAAATATGATTTTCAATAATTCTTACTTCAAAATATTTAATCTAATAATAATTCACTAAATAACCACTTTATCTAATAACCTATACAACTAAATTACCTAAACCAATTTACCCATTCTCAAATCTCAGCAAATATATTTTATTATTAAAATTTCTAACTTCACAAAAATTACTTTATCATTCAAATCCCAAACGCTTCCCAAATTCCTAAATCAACTCATATTGTCCATGTTTTATTGTTTAATCTCATTTGACTGTTTAAAAACTTCATTATAAAATTCCAAATTATTGCTTCCTAATATCGGGGTCTTATAAAAATATATCTCACATAAAAGTTAAATACAAATATATAATTCCATAAAAATTACTAAATATGTGTACACACACATATGTATGTTTTATAATTCATTAAATATATTTCAAATAACTAGTAAAACTCTATTTGTATGCATTCTTATTATGGTCAAATATAATTTGTATATGTATTTGAGTATATATGTGTATGTATGCATGCATGCATGCATCAACATATGTACGTATGTATGCATTTACGTATGTAACTTTCTTTATAGTGTGCATGTATATTAAATACCAAATATATTTACATATAGTGCTTGGTATTAACATATATGTAAATATATACATATATAGTTATGGGTTCAATTAACTGCATATATGTGTGTGTGTGTGTGTGTGTATTTGTGTGTGTGTATAGATATTAATATATATATGTATGTGTGCATTATATCATTTATACCTTTATTTCGAATATCATATTATTATGTTCATATTGATACTCACATAATATAATCAAAATTATTTTTTATAAGTAGTTTTTAAATCCATTCAAATTGAATTATATTTAACATGATTTAATATAGTTTGCAAATTTGTTCATATAATGCAAAATTGGTATTTAGGTAAATTTCTAATGAGGTTTTTTGTGAAATCAACTGTTTTATTCCATTGTGTTACCCTCATGATCTAATGAGAACTCTTTGGTAATAAGTGTCAAGTTAAGAAGTCCGAATGGTGTTGGAACTGGGCCAACATGTAGTGGATTAAATGAGTGAATTTCCAAAAATTCCATTTTTAGATCTTATTGGGCATATGAAGTCTAAAATGATTTAGTTATAATCTAATTTTTTTTAAATAAAATCTTTATTCTAATATAAGGATTTGATTTTATTATACATACATACATATATATATATATATATATATATTATAATGTATATGTGTATCAAATACACACATACACGTGTAAAGTGTAGGCGCAACATATAAATATGTACGTGGTTTAAAGTGCACATATATAAGTGTCGAGATTTACATCACAAAGGACACATTTGCCCATTTATTTACATATTTGTTGCGACAACCCGCACCTCCGGACACTACTATAAAACAACCACACTACAATACATTCTTATTATTCATTTAGCTTGAAACTGCTATAAAACAACCACCTGTAGTTTACTTGGAAGTTGAATGCCTCTCCCCACCTTCCCCAGGCATGAACTCCAGTGAGCATCACCATCGACGTCATTAGCTCTTCCACGACCTTACTCTAGCACAGGAGTTCCTCTTTCTTACTACCTCCGAGTTTCCCTAAGCCATACCTAATCATCTTTTATTAGGTTCCATTAACACCTTGCCTTAGTGCAGCACTACCTTACCCCACATGGTGTATGCAGTAAACTTTCTTATTAAGTGTTCGCTTCTACGTCATGGCGCAGTATGTCTTACTCCTAAGCGACACAGTTTAGTCTCTTCCAACTTTACATTTTTGCGATGTAGTATGTCTTACTCATATTGTGGCGATGTAGTATGCAGTTTAGTCTCTTCCAACTTTACGTCATGGCGCAGTATGTCTTTCTTTGATGCATTATGTTTCCAATTTATTTTATTGACGGTGTCCATTATTTTTCTTTTTATCTTTTGATATGGATCGTATTCCCTGTTTATCTAACATTCGTTTCATCGTATAATTATAAATAACTATCGATCGTTCAGTTCCCTTTCCCCAGCGCAGTTCGCATCTTATATTAGCTTATTTTCTTCCTGGAAAACCTTACTAAAATTCTAGGAAATTCATGGATAACAATTCTAATAATTTATTCCCTTACTTCAAGTTTACTAATATTTTCCTTATTTATCTTATAGGTATTCTTCTTTGAAAATTCATAATAAATTATTTTGACACTAGAAACTTCTAAAACTAAAAATCCATTCCTAAAATCATGATTTGAACATCATATTAAATTTTCATAGCATATCAAAATCTTTAAAGTAGGAAATACATTTAAATTTCCATTATTCGTCTATTTTCTCCAAAACATTACTTGTTAATAAAAATCCATATGAAACGCCATCAAGAATAAATGTATACAAAATCACACCGAAATCAAATAATTGTGAATGGTAAAATAGGTTTAGTATTTCTCACATTAATCTTAGAAATATATTGTTTTAGTCTTATTAGTCCCTTTTTTGCTTGCATTTTTTCATTTTCTCTCTTTAAACTATCACCATTAATGTTCCTCTCAGGCTTTTGTTTTTTTTTTAGTAGAATGAAATGAATGAATGAATGAATGAATGAAAGGAGCAATGCTTATTGTTCCATAGTAATTTGGGCTTGGGCCATCTTACTCTTTTTCACTAATTTGTTGCCCCTTTTTCTTCATGTTTAGCTTCACTTGGCCTCTTAACTAATTAATTAATTAATCATGCATTTCAAGTTATTATACTCTTCCTCCCTAAAGGAATTTCGCCCCCGAAATTCAATTAAGGCCTGATAGTGAATGCCAATTTACTCCATGCTTAGTCTTAAGCATAAATCCATGAATTTTTAATTCATAAAAATGTATTAGTGCTACCTGTTAATATGAAACTCAACCATAGTATCCCTAGATATATATGGTCTACAACAACACAATTCAACATATAGCTCATACACTAATCTTAAATGAACAATTCTGTATAGGTCCTCTTAACCTTATATTTTGGTTCCCACATGCAGTCTTCTCGATCTGTACTCCACTGAATGCATACTGGCTTCACCACTTTGTTTCAAAGCTGCTTCTCATCCCAGTCTACTATCTGAATCAATGTGTGCATATAGGTTATATTAGGCTCCATGACTAATCTTCTATTGCCCTTGGATTAACTACTACGTCCAGATCTCTAACACATTTTCATTGATGTAATATGTGAAACACATTATGAATCTCTGCAAAAACACTAGGCAGTTCCACCTTATATGCCACCTTCCCAATCCTTTATACGATAAAATACAGTCCTACATATCTGGGTGTTGTAAGCCCACTTTTTAGCAAAACATATTTCAACTATACATAGAAAGACACAAACGAGGACGAAACGACTCGAAATTTAGAAGGCACACTAAAGTGAACTAAGGAAGTAGCTCGAGAAAATTCCATCCTAAAATATGCTATGTCCATTATTCGGTACCAAGTTATCACCAAAGTACCTTCAATTGGACGTAGAAGGTTGAAACATAATTGAAATGACTTGAAACTTGACATGCGCACTTAGAAAACATAAGGAAGGACTTAGAAAAGGTTTTGGGTGGTTTGGCCCAACCATTTAAAATCTACCCGTTGTTATCCTATAGGTCGGGTCCGACCTATAAGTGCTCACTAGATGACTTCCCAGACTTCATGCTGTGATCACTCTACGCTAATAGTTCATGCTCGGGTGGTGGTACAAGGAGTTGTTGACTTGTTTTAAAGATTAGCAAATTACGAAGAGTTCAGAAGATGAATATCCAAGAGATCGCGTAATTTGACTCAAAGATGATGGAAAAAGGCTCAAACATCTCGACCCAAGGCCAAAAGAAGCATGCAATTGGGTTAGTACAAAATGCACTAAGCATTATAACTCGTGTCCGACCTATAGGCATAGGTCAGACTCGGGTTGGCTTGGCCCTTTTGTTTGGACTCCAACCCATCTCTTAGACCTTTATGCTGATGGGCCTCTAGCTCTATGCTGCCCAATTCCTCTATAAATACCAACCTACGCGCACTAGAAAAGGATCTTCTTTCTATTGGAATTCCTTCAACACTCTTAGACTTGGAGCTTCCACTTCACTTTCTTTATTTTATTCTCCTCAAAGAACTTTCTTATTGTAAATCTGGGATCCATTAGATTATGGCCAGATCAGAGCTAACTAGTTATAATCTAGAGAGAACAACTAAAATAATAAATTGAAGTGGACGTAGGATGGGGATTAGGCCGAACCACTATAAAATTTCTATGTGTTCTTGTTTATTTTCAACTTTTTCTTTTACTTCTATATGAGTTGGTGCTTTCATCTGATTTTTGGGTGTTGATCCATTTTTGGGTAACATTTTGGTGCTAACTTCCTTGCCTTCCAGAAACACGTCATGCCTCTCATCGAAGAAACCATCACGAACACGTGATCTCCAAATGCAAACTCCAATTCCTTTCTCGTAGTATCGACATAGCTCTTCTTCCTCGACTGCGCTGCTCTCATCCTAGACTGGATCAGCCCCATCTTCTCAGTAGCACTCTTAACCACTTTTGGTCCCAACACAACCTTATCTCTTACTTCCAACTAACATGCAAGTAATTTACATGGTCTTATATACCTCGCCTCAAATGGGGCCATCCTAATACTTCTTAAGCAGATGTCATCGCATGAAAACACTATCAAATTTAAATAATCCTCCCAAGATCCACCGAAGTCCAAAATGCAAGCTTTTATCAAGTGTTCCAGGACCCTGTTGACCCTCTCGGTCTGCCCATCTATCTATGAATGGTATGCAGCAATCATATGCAACTCCTTGTATAATACCTTCTACAAACTGCGCCAAAACTCACTGGCAAACAATGAATCTCGGTTACTGATAATAGTGTTAGGTACCCTGTGCAATCTCACTATTACCTTCGTATATATCTCTACTAACCTCGGCGAAGTCTTTGTGCCATTCACTGGAATGAAATGGGCATACTTATCCAGTCTATCAACTACGACCCATGTGCTTTGATTCCCTTCCCTTGACCTTGGTAACCCAACTACGAAGTCCATAGATATAGAATCCCATTTTCAGACTGGAATATCCAAAGGCTACAAGAGCCCCATAGGATTTTGATGTTCTACCCTCACCTATTGGCATGTAAGACATCTTCTCACATACTCTCCCATATCTTTCTTCATCGCTTCCCAGAAGAAATTTATCCTCATATCCAATACATCTTAGTACAACTAGGGTGAATATTGAATTTGAATGATGACATTGGTTAAATACATCCTTACACGGTCCTTCTATACTCGAAACATATAACCTTTTGATCTTCCCCAGTCTTCCCTCTCTATCAACACTGAACCCCTTCAGCTTTACCGCTTCGATTCCTGAGTCTAAGCTCCTTATTATGTCGGTGCAAAACTTATTTTCCTTCTACGGTTCAGTAATCCTTTCCACTAGAGTAGGCCGTACTTTTGGGTATGATAGCATCTCAGATGTATTGCTCAAAACTGCACTAGACCAAAATGGCATATTTTATGTACAAAATGTTTCCAAGATGGTCCATTCTTCTATCATAGCCAAAACACAACTCCAATGCTTCAGGCTTAAGGTATCATCTAATTTCTTCCTCTTTTATGGGGTATACTCTATCCCAAATCATAAGACACTAAAATCTCTAACCACCTCTGCAACCTCATGTTCATCTCCTTCCGAGAGAACCGATGTCTAAAGGACTTGTAGTCAGTAAACAACTCAAATCTTTCTCCTAAAAGATAATGTCTCCAAACCTTCAATGTGAAGATAAAGGCCGCTAACTCCAAATCATGAGTCAGATATCGAACTTCATGGGATCACAATTGTCTAGATGCATACGTAATTACTCTGCCCTTTTGCATCAGTACTATTCCTAACCTCAGACCTGATGCATTAGTATAAACAGTTATATCATCGTTTGATTTAGGTATCACTAACACAAGCACATTCATCAATCGATGCTTCAATTACTAGAATTTCATCTCACATTCCTATGTCTAAGTAAACCTATCACTCCTCCAGGCCATTCTCATCATTGGCACAGCTACACGAGAGAAATCTTTAATGAATCTCCGGTAGTAGCCAACCAACCCAAAGAAACTTCGCACCTCAAACACCGTCTTAGATCTCTTTCATCCATTTACTATGTCAATTTTTGATGGATCTACTGCTAACCCTTCTTCTAAAACCACATGGCTTAGGATCTTCACTCCCTTTCTCCAAAAATGACAAATAGACAATTTCGCTTTCAACTTGTGTTGTCTTAACGTCTCCAACACAAGCCTCAAGTGAACTACATGCTCCTGCTCATCCTTTGAGTATACGAAGATGTCATTTATGAACACCAACACATGTCCATCTAACCTATCTTAGAAAATTCTATTCATCAAGTCTGCAAAGAATGTCGGTGCATTGATTAGTCCAAATGGTATTACTAGGCACTCATATGGATCATACATCGTTTTGAAAACAGTCAAAGGAACAGTTTCCTCCGCAACTCTCAACTGATGGAACCTCGGAGCCAAGTCTAGCTGTAAAAACACCTTAGCCCCCTTCAATTGATCAAATAAGTTATTGATTCTCAGCAAAGGATATATTCTTTTCCGTGCTTTCATTCAATTTTCGGTAGTTTATGCATAGTCTTGAAGACCCATCAAATTTCTTCACAAATACTGCCTCAGTTCCCTAACGTGAGCTACTCGACCTTACGAAGTATTTGCTTTCTAACTCTACCAATTGCTTCTTCAAATCCTCCATCTCCTTTAGAGGCTTCCTGCTTGGGGTCAACTAAATGGTTTGGTTCCTAGCATCAACTCTATACAGAACTCCAATGCACTAGCAGGTGGCAACCTCGAAACCAGTTCAAAAACATCGGCAAACCATTGCACCAGTTGCACTACTCTTAACTCTTCCTTCTTTAAGGACAAAAAACCGTTTTGCCCAGTTCTAGACTCCTTTGAAACTACAAATACTCTTTTATTTTGGGTTTGGTGACTCAAAGTTATCATTCTATTGATGTATTATATCATAGTGCAATAATGTTCCAACAAATCCATCCCTAAAATAACTTTGAAACCTATGAAGTCAAGCACGTAGGATCACATAAAAACTTACATCCACCTCCATCTCTAAGTTAGATATCTTAATCCAAGAGTGGCATATCCCACTATCGTTTCGCTACATGTATGGAAGTGACTAAATAGGTAATCCCTAACCCTAGTCCATCGACGAAGTCTTTATATATAAATGAGTGTGTGGCAACAGTATCAAGCAATACTTTAACTGAAATACTAAAAATCAAAGCCATACCTTATAAGACTTTTCGCTTGCCTTTCTCTTTGGTAAATGTTCCTTCCCTTAGTACCTCCAAAGCATAAACTTACGCATTAAGTTTTATGCAGTCTCTCTTCAAATGTCCCATTTTATCAAACTTGAAGCACTTCACCCTTGCAAGGTTATGTGGCATTGGACACTTTGTTGTGTAGTGTCCCTTATATCCATGATTAAAACAAGCGACCTCTGTAGTAGCAACCTCTCCACCTTACCCTTTTGGCACTCCCTTCTTGCCTTTAGTATATAAGGCATACTCTTCTTCTACTCTGCTTTGGGCCTTGTCTCTACTCTCCTCTGCTCCTGGTACATCCCATTATACCTTCTAGCTATGTCAACAACAAATTCAAAAGGAGATGCTAAGTAAGCCATCATCTTATGATCAAGACCCTGCTTTAAACACTTATTGAACTTCTCATTATTCTTCATTGGAGTATTAATGATCTCCCTACCGTACTTAGCTAAAGAGTTTAACTTCTGGATGTACCCCTCCACTATAAGGTCACCCTGTTTAGATCAACGAACTACCATAGTAGCACAATCTATTAAGACTCCTACACGAACTTAGCCTTGAACCTTTCTTTAAACTGTTTCCAAGTAATCTCCTCCTCTGGAATCTCAACGATTACCGTCTCCTACTGGTCCAGCGCATCTTCTTGTAACTGCCTCGATGCCATCCTTCCCTTCTACGCATCATTGAACCCTAGGTCTCCAAATATGTGCTTCCAAATCCTTAACCATTTCAGCACTTCAACTGTGAGCTCTTTCCCCGTAAATGTCTTCCTTTCAGAATTTCTGTAGTCTTTGTTCATCTTTGGGAACTTCTCTCTCATTGCTGCAGGTCTTGTCTCAACAGCTTCCAGTGCAGCTTTCCTCGTCATTTGAACTCTGAATTACCTAAACAAGAGTTTTACATCCATGCCTTCCATATTTATTACCTATGCTGCTTCCTCTCCTACCGCTCTTGGAATTTATCACTCGTTCCCTTCATTAGTCTACATACTATCTGCCTCCCTTCTTACACCCGCCCCTTCTACCATAATTCTCCCACTTCTCAGATCCATCTTACCTTTTCTGTTCAGCAAGTCTTCATTGGAAAGGAAATAAAAGGAGTGAAATAACAATAGAAGGGTAGATATATCTTCCTATATATCTATATAGCAATATAAAAGTATGATATATATATATATGTGTGTGTATATATATATATTTAGCCGCACATCCTCTCTAAAGGTTGTTCATTTTATTCTAAGTGCTACTTTATTTTTTTTTTGCTCTATTTTACTTATGTGTCCCTTAACCTCACTCTGATACCAAATGTAACATCCAACACTTCGAGACTCGAAAATCAATACAGATGATATTGTATTCATCTTAAAAATTATTTTCAAGTGACGGAAGTGAGTTTGGTATATTCAAATACAGCCTAAGTAAATAGAATAGCCAAATATTTTTATTCAATTGAAATAGTCTTAATATTCATTACCTTATTCTTCTCCAAAACTAACCCCAAAGTCGAGCCCGCATAAGGGTCAAATAACAATAGAAAATAACATAATAAAGAGTCAGGTAAACATATGAAGATGCTGCCTGAACTCATTAAAATAATAGAAATAAAATTTTATTAGCTTACAATACCTCTTGCTTCGTCCTTTGTCTGCATCCTGCAGCTCCTAGTATAAACCTATCAATTCTATAAACTCAATCTACTCAAATGAGTATCCATGAATTCATGAGGAAAGTAATAATAAAAACACAAGTTAGATATAAAGTCTAGTGTAAATAATACTCATCCAAAAAATATAGAGTGAGACCACGCCGTACAACACGGAATGAGTTTTCCCCTCACCATCCACAAAACCATAAGTGAAACAATCATAGTTTACATAGTTTCCATTTACTACTGCACCTTTATGCACTCTTATGTGGTCCCCTTTTTCTATTGTGCCTCTGGCGCATTCCCTCCGCAGCTTCTATTTTAGATTAGCCTTTAGTCTGATATTGCCTAGAATTAACACCCTGTAGTATCCTTTAGATACATTAATTAAATTTAAAATGGCATAGACCCAACCCCCTGCAGTATTCTTTTAATTCATTCATTAAACATAAACTGCATGGACTCATCCCCTATAGTATTATTTAGTTAAGCTTTAGACTACTATGAAACAACCACCCACAGTCCATATTTGTTGTTCATTTCTTGGGACTAGTATGAAACGGTCACCCATGGTCCAGTTTATTGATTAATTCTGGACTACTACGAAACAGCCACCCACAATCCATGTTTATTATTTATTTAGCTTGAAACTGCTATGAAACATCTACCCGTTGTTTACTTGGAAGTTGACTGCCTTTCCTCACTTTCTCTAGATCTGCATTCGAGTGGGCTTCCCCACTCAACGCTAATAGCTCTTCCAAGACCTTACTCTAGTGCAAGAGTTCCTCCTTTCTGCAAACTCTGAGCTTCCTTGAGCCATATCTAATCTTCTTTTATTAGATTTCAATCATATCTTTCCTTTGTGAGAACCACCCTGCCCTAACCGGTAGGCACAATATATATTCTTATTAAGTGTTCACTTCCACATCGCCGCACGGTATGTCTTGCTCATATTGTAGTGTAGTTTATTCTCTCCCAACTATATATTTTGTGGGTGCATTATGTCTTACTCATATTACTGAGAAGGTCTACTTTCCTTTATAGTCCCTGGATCCCCTTAACAAATCACTACCCTGTCCCTTTATGTGCAACTCTTTTTATAAAACGTTATGCCACCACCTCAGCTCTTTACTAAACAAAGTCTGACGTATCTTTTACCACCTTTACATGTGTCGCCCTCTGTTACGTCATGATTCCACTTTCTGTTATTGAAAGTGTCCTCTAGTTTTCCTTTCAGCTTTTGATATGGATCTTGTTCCCTATTTATCTAACACTCGTTTTACAGTATAATTATAAATTACCATTGATCGTGATTGTTCCCTTTTCCCCGGCCTAGTTCTTATCTTATGTTTTCTCATTTTCTTTATAGAAAACCTTATTAAAATTCTAGGAAATTCATGGATATTCGAATACTTAATTCCTTTATTTCAAGTTTACTGATATTTTATCTTATTTTTCTTCTGGGTAATCTTCTTCAAAAATTCATAATATATGATTTTGACATTCGAAACTTCTCAAACTAAAGATGCATTTCTAATATAATGATTTGAACGTCGTATTAAATTTTCATATCACACAGAAAATTTTAGATTAGGGAAATACTTCTAAACATCCCATGTTCATCAATTTTTTCCCAAAACATTTATTAAACATTTTACTTGTTAATAAAATTCTATATGAAACTCCATCACATATAAAAGTTTACAAAATCATACAAAAACCAAATAATTGGGAATGGTAAAATAGGTTTAGTATTACTCACATAGATCATTGAAATATATTGCTTTAGTCTTCTTACTACCTTTTTAGCTTGTGTTTCCTTATCTTCTCTTTATTCGCTCTATGCTATCACCATTAATGTTCCTCTCATGCTTTTATTTTGTTTTTAGTATAATGAAATGAATGAATGGAAAGAGTAATACTTATTGTCCCATAATAATTTAGGCATGGGCCCTCGTACTCTTTTTCATTTGTACATTAGCACATTTTCTTCTTATTTATCTTGCATTGACGTCTTAATTAATTAAATTAATCATATGTTTTGGGTTGTTGCATATAGTATGTCCATTTATGTTTAATTACTATATATAAAGGATTGGTTATTATATAAATCAAGGGTATAATTCTAATTACACCTACAACCATAAGCAATATACATAGGTATCCAATCAAGTGTCGAACAACAAACATCAAGTAATTCAAGGTCAATTCTAGCATGTTATTCATGATGGTTAACTTTCTAACCAATATTGGGTTAACATTCCCAATGACAAACTACATATATTGCACTTACACGTTGAGTGAACATTGCAACGCCTAAGTTCATGCCAAGTATACTACCTCAATGATTTATGGCCTACCTATGTATTCGTACCAACATCTCAATGGTAAACATGTCCTATGCTCTTTATCATTCTGATTTTCCCATAGGTCCAGTCGTGTAGCCCTACTATTGTGGATTTCTCTATCTTCCTTCCTTGGTACCTACATGTTTAACATATGACCAGGCTGTAACAACCCTTTCCAAAATGGGCCTAATTTTTGATCCAGTAAAAGCTCATTGAACCTTAGATCTAGTCTAGAGCTGGTTGTTGGTTGGTATGATTGATTAAAAAATATGTAAAGTAATCTATCTATACTTTCAGAGTCTCAAAGCACAAGGAATAAAATATAATAATAAAATAAATACTCATCTCATAAAACCAAATCATGGAAACACACTCCCTCAATAGTACATAAAATGTGTTTGATATATTGTTTGGGTACATCGTAACGACATAAATAGATAACTGCCTGCCAAGTTTCCATTGTCCTCTCCACATTCATCATTATACCTAACACGTAGGTTGTAATAAGGAGGAAGTCAAAGCAACAATGTTTGGTGAATTAAAACCTCAAGTTTTACAATAATAGTATATGTGCAGTAAGCATTCAGATAAGTATTATGTCTTACACATTTATTATATATCTTTAGTTGTTGGTTAATGGACCCACTAGCCTAACTCCATGACTATAAAAGTGGGTTCAATGCAACTATGGAGTATATCGGGTTCAACAACACACCTTCCATCCAATCATATCCAAACAATGCAAGAGAAAGCACATAAGCCACTTAAGATCTTTTAGACAGGGAATAGGCAGACTCTCTAGTCATTTAATATTTAGACCCTAGGAAGACTCTCCAACCATTTAATACCTAAACCCAAAATGAACACCTTCTGGTACACCCTAGCTGACATTCTAGAAAATCTCTGTGCCGCTTAATACTTCTTAGATATTGAAGAGGCAGAGACTCCGACCATTTAATACCTCGAACCCGAATTAGACCCCCTAATTGATTCTCACTAACACACATATAAGATAATTCAGAACATGTAAAGCCTCCCCTCTATGCTCACACTATCCAAGAACACTGCGGAGTAATGCCGTCAACTAGCATGAAGAATAAGGCTGTTGAGGAGCGACCATCTATGCAATTGTGCGAATATCGATATGCCAGATAATACCGATATGCCAGATAAAATATCGATTTTGTTTCGAGACGAAATACGACACACCGATACAAACTCAAAGCTAGTACACAGTGGCTATGTGGTCTTCGAAAAAAAATATAAAATAAGCATAACACAAATCAGTCACAGATATTCATATCACAAAGGCGGATAAAGATATGAATATATCACGTAAAAGTGTACATCAAAGTAGTGGTCATGTAAGATCCACTACACCATAAAAAATAGATACAAGTGCTAGACAAAAGAATATGTATACATAAAGGAGTCTTTGTCTCGAATGCATACAACAAAAACTACTAAGATAGTAGTTAGCCCGAAGGTCAGATGTAGGATTATGATAAGAAGTCAAGCAGAAGCACCTAAAATATCTCGGTCTAACCCGAGTATTATTTAAAAAGAAAATAATAAATGGATTAGTCTAGCTATAATTATCATATAAAATGAGATAAAATAAGAGATATGACAAAAACGTATGATAACAAAAAGGCCATACTGTGACAAGTATACATTTAACATCAACAAAAATCATATAATATCTCAGGAATCTCAAACACCAAAAAGAATGTCATATTCTTTATTTTATTCACCAAACCACAAATATTGACATTCATATCAATGTCAATTGTAAACATTGGTGAATAGAAATTCTAAATATCATCAATTAGAAATCCATAAATCACAAAGGAGGAGTCCTGTCACAAACGGGAGCATGAAAACTCGCGAACACGTGCATCAAAAATAGGTCGCAATCCCATGGTCGCTAACCATAGAGCCGGTGCAACGATGTAGTATATTAACAGTACGCTTGAGGAACCTGAAATTTGAATAATTCAGGACATTGGTGTAGTACAGTGACGGTGCCCCCGATGGTCCTAAAACTTCAATAATTCGAAACAACGGCGTAGTACAATAACGGCGTGCCCGATGAGCCTGATAAACCGAAACAACGATGTAGTACAATAAGGGTATGTCCGTTGATCTAGATAAGCTGAAACATCGACATAGTACAATAACGGTACATCCGATGAACCGAACACCATAAAAAAACATGGGTCTCTAGCCCATAAGAATGAGATGAAACTCCAAAGAACCCATAGGTCGTTAGCCTATAAAAGAAATGAGACGAATCTTAATAAAACGAGGTATAGCCCCCCTCGTGGACGAAAAGACATCGCACACTGCTAGTCTAAACCATAAAATGATTACCATTGATCAATAAAAAGTTTGAATTAAACTAAGCTAGTAAATAAATGATTTTAGCTTCATGTCCCATAACCACTGGCTTAACTTAAATATTTACGAACAGATTGTAGATCTCCACTCGAAAATTTTCACAAGAGTTTCAATCGAACAAGTCTAAGAATTAACCGACAAAGTAAACGCAAGCGTTTCATACCACTTGTTTTGCTAAGTCGTTTAATTGAATTTCTCGAACGAATTAGGTAAAGGTTTGTATATACTAATAGATTAGAAAACGTTTTTAAAAGCGAGTTTGATATTGAAAGTAAATGTTGAAATCATTTTGATGAAAGAGTTTGAATATTTACTACTAGTATAGAAACCTTTGCATTTTAAAGTGATAAACCATAGAAATGATTGTACAAATAATCAATCACCAAAAATTCGCATATGAAGACGTGAATTAAATCCAAAGAAATCGATATCAAATCCATAAAAATGGATATTCCCGAAAATCCAAAAAAAAGCAGTCATCAAAGTCAATAAAAGTGATAACAGCTAATCGGATCAACATAAATCGATATACATTGGAAATTTACTCGTAAATAGGGAAATAGGCAAAGCTAGATAATTCCAGACGTTTGGGGGTTAATCCAGACGTTTGGATTTGGTTTCTGGAAATATTCTAGAAAAATTCCCAGACGTCTGATTTGGCAATCCAGACATCTGAGACCATCCAGACGTCTGATGCATAAAGTCAGACGTCTGAAATTAGTCTCTGCCATTTTTTATTTTCTGCAGTATATTCTTTTTCTCCAGAATGCATGACCAGACGTCTGGACTTGATAACCAGATGTTTGGTCACTTGGTCTGGGCAATAGTTTTCCTAGGCCATGATGGCCAAAATGATTCGGGAGCGATCAGAGGAGCAACGAAGACAGGGATTTATGCCCAGTGACAACCCAGCCTTATAGGCTCTTCGATACAACCCAAATAATTGGTCCAAATATTCATAGTAGAATTTTCATAAAATTGGACTTCAAAACCAAAATTGGAAAATTCACCAAATTAATTCAAATCAAAAGCAAATGAACATGAATAGATGTTAGGAATTCATACCTAACAACAAAGAAAGTTATAGACATAGATGTGAGTTCAAGAACACACCTTTAAACCCAAAAACAACAAGTGAGAAGCTTTAAAGAAAAGGAAAGATCAACCACTCTTCAACTTCAACTGTAGGAGCTCCAATCTAAGCTCATAAGCAAATATTTTCTAAGTTAGGCTTTAGGAATTTTTGAAAATTGAAGAGAGATGGAGATGGAGAAGATGAAGAGGATGCTCACCTAAAGCTTCTCTTTAATTTCTAGAGCTTGAATTGGAATTTCCTAAGAATCTAGGGCTTAGGAATTTTAATTTCCTCTTCTTTCCGCCGTTCTTTCCTTAAGCTTGAGAGTATTAGGAAATGAGAATGATTAAAGAGGAAAGGGGGTGGAATTAGGGTATTATGTTGGGTTAATGGGCTGAAACCTAAACCCAAAGCCCAATAGAAAAATAGCGAAATTCCACTCAACTCCAAACATATCGATGTTTATACTCAAAAAAGTCGCAAACAGCATTTTGGACTCAATGGAAGTAGTCTCGAGTCGTAATTCGACTGTTTGCAAAGAGTAACATTTCAAACTTTAATCCGACTGATGATGCTATATTTATATAAAATATTTAAATATACAATCGTAAAATATGCAGGCTGTTACAGACTCCCCTCCTTAAAGAAATTACGTCCTTGCAATACTTAAGAGGAAAACAAAGAGTAACAACCATAAAAGCATATCAACACAAAGAAATTTGAAATAAGAAGTTCGCCTCAAATAGCACGAGAGAATAAGTCCAGATGTTTTCGCTCGATGAATTCTCTAGATTCCCAAGAACAATCCTTAGGATTTGAGGACCATTAATCTATCACAAGTGGGACATCTTTATTACGAAGACGTTTAACATCCATAGCAATGATACGAATATGATGTTGCTCATAAGTCAAATTAGGTGAAACTTCAATTTCTTCAATAACGCCAGGCTCAAGAATAGAATCAGAATCCCTACGGCATTTTCATAATTGAGAGACGTGGAAAACGTCATGAATAGCAGAAAATTGAGCCGGTAATAAAAGGCGATAAGCCACGGAACTAATGCGTTCGGTGATGGGAAATGGACCTCCAAATCGAGGTGCTAACTTTCCCGATCGACTGAAACATACAACACCCTTCATAGGTGAAACACGAATAAACGTCAAATCTCCCATAGAAAATTCTAATTTCCTTTTTCGGTTATCGGCATAGGATTTTTGTCTACTTTGAGCTACTTTCATCCTATGACGAATAAGGTCAATCTTTTCTATGGAATCACGAATAAAATCTGGACCTAAAATCAGCTTCTCACTGGCCTCAAGCCAACAAGAAGAAGATCGGCATGGCCTTCCATAGAGTGCCTTGAATGGTGCCATACCAATACTAGATTGGAAGCTATTATTATAGGAAAACTCAACAAGAGAAATATGATCTTCCCAACTTCCACTAAAATCAAGAGCATATGCACGAAGAAGATCTTCAAGAGTTTGATTCACCCGCTTGGTTTGTCCAACAAACTGAGGATGATAAGTGATGCTAAAATTAAGCTTCGTTTCCAAAGCTTTTTGAAGACTCTTCCAAAATCCACTAGTAAATAATGGATCATGGTCACTAACAGTAGAAGTAGGAACTCCATGCAATTTAATAATTTCTTTAATATAAAGTTTGGCCAAAAGAGGTACGGTCCGATTGGACCGAACGGGAATAAAATCGGCGGATTTTGTAAGTTTATCAACGATCACCCACAAACTGTCATGACCCGATCAAGAACGGGGAAGACCATCAATAAGTCCATGGAGGTTTGATCCCACTTCCAAACTGGAATGCCCAAAGGTTGCACTAACCCACCGGGCCTTTGATGCTTGGCCTTTATGAGTTGGCAAGTCATGCAACGCTTAACAAAATTAGCAATGTCATATTTCATTCCATCCCAATAATAAAGTGTCTTGATATCCGCGTACATTTTATTACTACCGGGATGAACGGTAAATTTAGAACGATGTGAATCTTCTAAAATGTCTTTATGAAGATTGCCAACATTTGGGACGATAAATCTATCAAATTTTCGAATGCCGCCACGAGCATCAATTTCAAAGTCTTTCAGACCGGCAACATCAATTTTATCCCTACAACTTTGGCTAAGATAAGCCAATTCAGGATCATGCTTTTGAGCATCAAGAATGCGGTCAAA
Organism: Allium cepa; assembly: GCA_030765085.1. Classification (NCBI taxonomy): domain Eukaryota; kingdom Viridiplantae; phylum Streptophyta; class Magnoliopsida; order Asparagales; family Amaryllidaceae; genus Allium; species Allium cepa. The sequence goes on along the minus strand of CM060928.1, from coordinate 317,570,538 downwards.
AAGAGATGGATGAGCCTTAAGGCTACATAAAAAAAGGACGAACATGAATCGGATTCACAATCTTGAATCTCACAAGTAGACAAAGTCACGAGATCATTCCATTCGGTTATCATCATGGAAACAACCGCTTGTTGCTTACGGAAAAGGGCATCGGCAACACGATTTCCCTTTCCGAGAGTATAAAAAATATCAGGATCATAAGATGCAAGGAACTCGAGCCAACATTGTTGACGCAAATTAAGTTCCTTTTGAGAAAATAAATACTTCAAAGATTTATGTTCGGTGTAGAGAACAAATTTCTCTCCCAAAAGATAATGACGTCAAATTCGAAGGGCGAAAACAATAGCCGCTAGCTCGAAACCATGAGTGGCATGTCTATTCTCGGCAAGCTTTAATTGCCTAGAAGCATAAGCAATAACACATTCCCTTTGCATAAGAATGGCACCCAAACCAACACGACTAACATCAGTATAAACAATATAGTCTTGGTTCCCCTCGGGAATCACAAGAATAGGAGCATCGGAAAGGAGTTCTTTTAATCTCTAAAAAGAAGCTTTACATTTGTTTGAACAAATGCACTTAACTCCCTTCTTTATCGAACTAGTAAGAGGCACGGAAATTTTAGGAAAGTCTTTTATGAACCGACGGTAATAACCGCCCATCCAAGAAAGCTACGAATTTCCGTCACACTCTCCGGTCTCTTCCAATTTTGAATTGCTTCATTCTTTGAAGGATCCACGGAAATTCCGGATTCAGAAATAATATGTCTAAGAAATTTCACATGGATTGCAAAAAGTGGTACTTAGAAATTTTTTCTTTGAATTGATTGCACCTAAGAGTTTCCAACATAGTCTGAAGATGCTTTTCACGCTCTTCCTCGGTTTTAGAATAAACGAGAATATCATCTATAAAGATGAGAACAAATCGATCGAGGAAGTCATTGAAAACTCGATTCATAAGGTCAATGAAATAAGCTGGAGCATTCGTTAAACCAAACGACATAACAAGCCATTCATAAGATCCATTTACGGAACGATATCAAAGGAATGTTATCCTCTGCAATACGAAGCTGATGAAAACCGGTTGCTAAGTATAATTGTGAAAAGACTCTAGCATTGCTAAGTTGATCAAATAGATCATCAATCCAAGGCAAGGGATATTTATTCTTGATAGTGAGAACATTAAGCTTGCAATAGTCAATGCAAAGTCTAAGTGTACCATCGGATTTCTTCACAAAAATAGCCAAGGCTCCCCAATGAGAGGAACTAGAACGAATAAATTGTTATTTTCCAATTTGGATAATTGTTTACGCAGCTCCTCATTTTACTTATTAGACATACGATAAGGAGGACGAGTGATAGATAGAGCTTCAGGGATTAAATTAATTCTGAACTCAATTGCTCGCTTAGGGGGTAATCCTAAAACGGGCTCAAATATGTCGAAAAATTAATGAACAACGTGAATGAGGGAAATGACATCTTCCTCATCATCATTATCATCATCATGAGGGTTTGAAAATATAAGGATGCCACCGAATTAGAATCTTTAAGAACAATAGAAATCTGCTTAACAGATTGAAGATGTCGAAGATGAATAGTCCTCTTAGGACATAGGATACAGGCTTCATAATGGTTAAGCCAATCCATTCCCAAAATCATTCCGAAGCTTAAATAATGCATAACAAGAAAATCGGCTCGGAAAGAATAACCACATAAAATAATCTCGACATCTTTACAAAGCAAATTGAATGTTGCGGATCCACCAATCGGATTCGCAATTCTCAGTGAAGTCATCAAAGCCATAACACTTAAAGAAAAAGTATCAACAAGTTCTTTTGATATAAAAGAATGGGATGCATATCAAAAAGAACTCGAATAGGATGATCACGAAACATAATAATACCATCAATGATAGAATGAGAAATACCTTGACCAAGATAAGTGTTACTAGGCACTTGCACAACATTTAGCTTTCCCTCCTTCTTGCTTGGAAGTTTGGGACATGAAGATAAAAGATCACCCGAACTTTTGCAATAACTGCAAAAGAGAGGTTTCAGGCATCTATTAGCATAATGGTCCTTAGAACCACAATTGTAGCATTGCCTACAACTAGAGGTAGGAGTCTTGGCTACCGAAGTTGCTTACTTCTCTTTCTTGTTGGGACTAGGGCCTTTGAACCTAATAGGCCTCTTCTTGTTGATGTTGAAGTTCTGTTTGGCACCCATAACTTCAACATCACTTTCTTTATCGGCCTCTTCAAGTCGAAGAGCGATATCAACAAGCTGATCAAACGAAACCTCCAGTTTCAGGAGTAAAGGCTTTTTGAGGTTCTTATTCAACCCATAAAAAACCTCCAATTTTTCTGCAATGGGGTATTAATATACTCGACCCCATATTTAGAGAGAGATTCAAAGGATGCGACATAGTTTGTCACGGAAGATTCACCTTGAACAAGGTAATTAAAACGCCGAGCTAAAGTTGCTTTTTCAGCTTTCAGCACAAATTTCAACTCGAACCATTCTCGGAATTGCTTCCAAGTAAGATCCGTTTCAATAATTTCAAAAACCAAACGCTCATAACAATCTAATGCTCTTTCTTGGAGCATACTAGAAGCCACTTGGACTTGATGTATATCAACAAGATTCATGCGAGAAAAGATGCAATCGCACGATTTAAGCCAAGCTTGAATTTCTATAACGCTTTCGGATCTCTGGAATGGGTTCGAAAGCTTGAGAATTCTTTATAAGATCTAAAAGCTCCTAGGCAGACATGAATACTCCATCCTGAGGAGTAGCACTGGATTGACCGACGTTGGGATAGCCTGGTTTAACCATTTCTCTTCTTTAAGAGAGAAAGAAAGAAGAAGAAAAAGGTTATTCTCAGATGGAATATCAAACAATCATGATTGATAAAACAAGACACCATAAAAGAAACTAGGATAGAAGGGGTCCAATGATTCGAATTAAATCCTAAGGGACGATTCCTAAGAGAGACTTAGGACAATGATCCTTGCTATAATATTCTATATTGTTCTGAAGTTTGACTCTGATACCAAGCCGTGACACCCCACCTCTATGCTCACACTAGCCAAGACACTACGAAGTAATGCCGTCAACTAGCATGAAGAATAAGGCTTTTGAGGAGCGACCATCTGTGTAATTGCTTTGTGCGAATACCGATATGCTAGATAAAATATCGGTTTAGTTTCAAAAGGAAATCCGACATACCGATACAAACTCAAAGCTACTACACAGTGGCTTTGTGGTCTTCGGAAACAAATATAAAATAAGCGTAACACAAATCAGTCACAGATATTCATATCACAAAGGCGGAAATAGATCTGAATATATCACGTAAAAGTGTACATCAAAGTAGTGGTCATATAAGATGCACTACACCACAGAAAAATAGGTACAAGTGCTCGACAAAAGAATATGTATACATAAAGGAGTCTCTATCTCGAATGTATGCAACAGAAACTACTATGCTAGTAGTTAGCCCAAAAGTTAGATGTAGGATCATGATAAGAAGTCAACCAGAAGCACCTGAAATACCTCGGTCTGACCCAAGTATTATTTAAAAAGAAAATAATAAACGGATCAGTCTAGCTATAATTATCATATAAATGAGATAAAATAAGAGATATGACAAAAACGTATGATAACAATAATGCCATACTGTGACAAATATACATTTCACAACAACAAAAATCATACAATATCTCAAGAATCTCAAACACCAAAAAGAATGTCATATTCTTTAGTTTGTTCACCAAACCACAAATATTGACATTCATATCAACGTCAATCGTAAAAATTGGTGAAACATAAATTCTAAAAATCGTTATAGAAATCCAGAAATCACAAAAGGGGAGGCCTGTCACAAATGGGTCGCTGTCCCATGGTCGTTAACCATAGAGCCGGTGCAATGACGTAGTTTATTAACAGTACGCCCGAGGAACCTGAAACTCGAATAATTCAGAACATCGACGTAGTACAGTAACGGTACGCCCGATGGACCTAAAACTCCAATAAGTCAGAACAATGGCATAGTACAATAATGGTGCCCCGATGAACCTGATAAACCGAAACAACGATGTAGTATAATAACGGTACATCCGTTGATCTAGATAAGCCGGAACATTGACGTAGTACAACAATGGTACATCCGATGAACCGAACACCATAAAAGAACATGGGTTAGAGCATAAAAATGAGGCAAAACTCCTAAGAACCCATAGGTCATTAGCCTATAAAAGAAACGAGACGAAGCTCATAAAACAAGGTACAGTCCCCCACGTGGACAAAAATACATCGCACACCGCTAGTCTAAACCATAAATGATCACCATTGATCAATAAGAAGTGTGAATTACAATAAGCTGGTAAATAAATGAGTTTAGCTTCATGTCCCATAACCACTGGCTTAACTTAAATATTTACGAACAAATTGTATATCTCCACTCGAAAATTGTCACAAGAGTTTCAATCGAACAAGTCTAAGAATTAACCAACAAAGTAAACGCAAGTATTTCATACCACTTGTTTTGCTAAGTCATTTAATTGGATTTCTCGAACGAATGAGGGAAAGGTTTGTATATACTAATAGATTAGAAAACGATTTTAAAAGCGAGTTTGATATTGAAAGTAAATGTTGAAATCGTTTTGATGAAAGAGTTTGAATATTTACTACTAGTATAGAAACCTTTGCATTTTAAATTGACAAACCATAGAAATGATTGTAGAAATAATCAATCACCAAAAATTCACATACGAAGACGTGAATTAAATCCAAAGAAATTGATACCAAATCCATAAAAATGGATATTCCTAAAAAACCAAAAAAAGAAGTCATCAAAGTCGATAAAAGTGATAACGACTAATCGGATCAACATAAATCGATAAACATTGGAAATTTATTCAAAAATAGGCAAATAGGCAAAGTTAGACAATTCCAGACATCTGGGGGATAATCCAGACGTCTGGATTTGGTTTCTGAAAATATTCCAAAAAACTTCCCAGATGTCGGATTTGACAATCCAGACGTCTGAGACCATCCAGATGTCTGATACATAAAGTTAGACGTCTGAAAATAGTCTCTGTCATTTTTTTATTTTCTTCCGTATATTCTTTTTCTCTAGAATGCATAACCAGATGTCTGGACTTGATAACCAGACGTATGGTCACCTAGTCTGGGCAACAGTATGCCTAGGCCATGATGGCCAAAATAATTCGGGAGCGATCGTACAAGCAACGAAGACTAGGGATTTATGACAAGCGACAACCCTACCTTATAGGCTCTTCGATACACCCCAAATAACAGGTCCAAATATCCATAGTAGGATTTTCATAAAATTGGACTTCAAAACCAAAATTGAAAATTTCACCAAATCAATTCAAATCAAAAGCAAATGAACATGAATAGATGTTAGGAATTCATACCTAACAACAAAGAAAGTTATAGACATAGATATGAGTTCAAGAACTCACCTTTAAACCCAAAAACAACATGTGAGAAGCTTTAAAGCAAAGGAAAGATCAACCACTCTTCAATTTCAACTCTAGGAGCTCTAATCTAAGCCCATAAGAAAATATTTCATAAGTTAGGGTTTATGAATTTCTGAAAATTGATGAGAGATAGAGATGGAGAAGATGAAGAGGATGCTCAGCTAAAGCTTCTCTTTGATTTCTAGAGCTTGAATTGGAATTTCCTAAGAATCTAGGGCTTAGGAATTTTAATTTCTTCTTCTTTCCCCCATTCTTTCCTCTAGCTTGAGAGTATTTGGAAATGAGAATGAATGAAGAGGAGAGAGGGTGGAGTTAGGGTATTATGTTGGGATAATGGGCTGAAACCCAAATCCAAAGTCCAATAGAAAAATAGTAAAATTCCACTCAACTCCAAACATATTGATGTTTATACTCAAAAAGGTTGCAAACGGAATTTTGGACTCAATGGAAGTGGTGTCGAGTCCTAATTCGACTATTTGCAAAAAGAAACATTTCAGACTTAATCCGACTAACGATGCTATATTTAAATAAAATATTTAAATATACAATCGTAAAATATGCGGGTTGTTGCAGACCATTTTATACTTCTTAATTAGAAAAGATGCAGACCCCAAAAACCATTTAATACCTCAATCCCAAAGCAGGCCCTTTGGGATTACCCAATGTTATTTATGAGAAATTCTCTATGTCATTTAATACTTTCTAATGGGCAGGAGGAAGACTCTAAACAAGCCATTTAATACCTCAACCCCGAAGCAGACTTCTCTTGGAAATTTCCCATCCTTATGTCATGTAACCCAATTGTGACATCCCATATTATTCTGTCATGGTAGCCAAATCAGCCGGGAGGCTTACCCTATAAAACTGGGACTAACCTCGCATCCACTTTGGGTACTTAACTACTTATTGTAAGCGATGTCCCACATCAGTTACAAAAGTCACACTATTGGTAGCCAGATTAGCTGGGCAGACTTCTGTGTGTTTTGAATTGGGCTCGCATCTCTATAACTTAGCCGTATTCTTACTTTTTAAAATTAAACGTTGAACTGTCCTGACTTATAATATATATATATATATATATATATATATATATATATATCTAGACACACACACTCCCCTCACCCATATTTATGCATTTAAAGTCCTTATAAGGGAAACTCCTTATTGCGCCTTTTGTTTACAAATTAAATTTCATAATCGTTCTTAACACATTTTGTTATATTTATTTTGACTATTGACTGTCATTTATTTGTCAGTTTCTTTATTAAATTCCTTATTATTTATGTCAAAAGTTTGTAATTTTATTTGGTCAATTTCAAATTTTAAATGAATACGTTACTATAATATTTACGGCTAACATTAAATTATGGCTAATTTGTTTCTATATTTATTCAGTTAATTTTTATGTTTCTTATTCGAGGTGATAAGTTACTTTAATGTGTTAACATTTGCAATTTCTATATAAGTCCCCACCCAACATAAAAAATTACGTAACAACTAACATCATCAACAAATTAGCTACACTAAATACACCTGTAAATTGGAGTCCAAAATATGCAATTCATTTTATATTAATATAGTAGAACCACGACCACTTTTTTCGAAGAAGCAAATTTTCAATCCCAATCATTTATATTCCATTCAAATTTTTAAACGTACAATGTCAAAATAACAAAGAAAACATATTTGTTTTAACTGTTGCAATAGGTAATGTAAACTATTGATAACAGGAAAAAAAATCCTCCTTTTCGCTACTTTGCATACCCATTTCTATATTCCATGTAGAATTCATTGGCATTACAATCAAAAGTTTGAGAGGTAGAATTAGTTGGAATACGAAATATTTATATTGTAAAAATAATAAATGTAATGAACCGTATTATTTATAATTAAAAATATTAAATTTAATAAGATTTTTGGAATTTAATATTGTCATAAATTAGAATTTATGATTTATTAATAGGAAAAATTATTATAATATAATTTAATAATGTTGATTGAATGAAACTGACAACTGTTTAATGAAATTTCAATCAATTGTAATGGTAAAGTTCAATTTGAAATGTTATTGTAGAGCTTAATTCGGAAATAACTGAAAAGTTAATTTGGTTATAATTGTAAATAAGGAATAAATTCAATGTTGTATTTAATGGTGAAATTGTATATTATTTTATTTATTTGGTTTTAATATAAAATATGAAATTAGCTAGGTGATAAGTAATTTATTAACCTTTCTGTGCAAACAGTAAATGTATAGATGTGTTGAATCATTAAGATGTAACGATTAATTCTAAAAGGGGTTTAAATTACTAAGTTGTAACAATTAATTTATTCTCATCTTATTGTTTAATTCGTTTGGAACTAATTTGGAAATCAATGGAATTTAATGTAATTAAATATTGTGGTTAATATATGAAAAGACGTTAAATGTAGAGTGATGAGAATAAGAAGATGGAAAATTATGTTAGATAAATTCATAAGTTACTGGTTGACTTCATAATAATAGTGTAAATCAAAATAAAAGAATTTATTGAAATTTAAAATATATTTAACTAGGATTTTATTATCGTTGTGATTTAATGTTGAAATTAATTTAATATTTAAATATCTTGACCTTAACATGGAAAATTAAATTTTAAAAGATTATTAATTTCTGTTTGACTAAGAATGATGATAGAACACTTTTTTTTGGTAATTTAAAGGTGATTAAATCAATTTAATAATAATTTATTTAATTAACATAAAAATTAGCCCTTTGGATACTATCTTGGATTTCGATGAAACTAGTTTTATTGCATCTGTAATAGTGAATTATTATAGGATTTCAAGTTTCATAGCGATCAGACTTATTGTTTAATCGTGCGAGCTCGAAATGTGTAGAAATCAATTAAAGGAATTTAATTAAAATAATTTGATTTTAAAACCTAACTTCTATATATGATGGAAATAGAGTTTTAAACTAGTTTCATCGAGTTTAAAAATATTGAAAACCTTTATTTTGATATATGGGATGACCTATTTTCGTTTCAAGAACGAAACGCACTTTCTAGTCTTTATTATCGCTTTGACCCAATTCAATCTATTCCATCCATTCTTATCCATCTTTGTCTATTTATCAGCTATTATAAACACTATGGTCTTTTATTCTGTTGTCTGTACGTAAAATTTCTATCTATCTGATTCATTATCTGTTCCTTCTCAATGGAAGACATCTCAAAACCCTAATTACAATTCCAAATCAAATCAAAAATCCAAACTACTCAAGTCCTATCATATAATATATCATTGCGAAGCTCTCGACGAATGTAATCTGCATCTAAAGTTTTTTTGCAATCAAGTTTTGGTTTGTCCAGAAATCACCAAAACGGTCACGCCCGCTAAAACTAGAGCTTGTCGATCGACGGTGGATCGTTGGCTATACGACTATCAGAGGATACTGGATTATAGAGGATGATGAATGGAGTCGATCTATGACCTCAGGTTATCAAGATGATGTGATATTCATCAGAATTCGGTCGTGAATGGCGCAATGGTGCGGTGCACCTGGAGGCGCCGATGGTGGCCGTGACTTCACCAAAGGGGCGCTTGGACATGGGCGGTGCGAAGGCAAGCGTGGATCTGGTGGTGTTGTCTAAATGTGGCTGCGTTGTGGATGGGAAGGATGGCTGCTGGTTGGTTTCGCGTGCGCTAGGTTTCGAGACGATGGTAATCTCTCTTTTTGCCCTATTGTTTAATTGTAATTTAAATTTTAAATTTTCAACATTCTAACTAGCATAACCTTTTCATACGAGCTCCGATTGATGCGTGGTTTCTTCCATTCGATTCATATCGAAATTTAGAACAATAAAAAACTAATTTGGTTGAATTTGGAGACTGTTGGATTTTTAGATTTTGGCTTTTTAGTCGACTATAAATCAAAGGTGGGTGATTTAACCCGCTCATGCAATACCGAACCTTCTTATGCAAGTTGAAATAGATTTATGAAGTGATAAAAATTTCATTGATTGCTGTTTGGTGATTTAAATTGTCATTTAAATTTAATTTGAATTTATATTGAAGTAAATTGACATTTAAATTAATATTGAATTTGATTGCTTGTTAATACCGGATATTGATAACTAGTAAATTATTGTGATTTATTGGCTGATTTGGATGTTGACTGTGATGGATGACTATTTGTTGACATTTTGGATGATTGGATGTTTATTTATTTTTATATATCCCTATTATCACCTTGTATATCAATTGAAAGCATATAACTATTATTTGAATTATTCGAATAAATTAAGAAATAGGTTGAAATGTATATACCTATGACATTTTTATCTGGATTGAAACTGTAACGACCCAGAATTTTTAATAATTAAAATTTGAATATTTAATTTATTTTAAATATTAATAAGTGAATTTATAAGTCGAATAAATTTTAATTTGAATTATTGGATTTAATTGGATAATTAAATCGATAATTTAATATGTTAAATTATGGAAATAATTGAAAATCGAGTTAAATATGATTGAAAATGATTTGTAAAATTTTATTTTATCATATTGAAGTTAGAACGATATTTTAGAACTTTTAAAATCGAATTAAAAGTTAATTTGTGAAAATTGAATATTTTAATATTTAAATCGACTAGTGAAAATAGTCAATTTTTGAATAGTCTCAGAATTGGACGAGACCAGTTTCATTGGATCCGTAATAGTTAGTTATTACCGAATTTCAATTTTTGTGTCAATCGGAGCTATCGTTTGATCGTGGCAGCTCGAAACGCATCGAATTATTTTTAATTTTAATTTGGCGAGTTAAAATAGCCATTTTTCAAAAAGTCTCGGATTTCGAAGAAACCAATTTCATCGGATCCGTAATGTGATATTATTGTAAGGTTTCAAATTTCGTGTCAATTGGATTTACCGTTTGTCCGGTACGAATTAAAACGCCTAGAAAATCGTTTAAATCGGTTTAATTTAAATTGATCGTTTGTAGCCATAACTCGCACAGATGTTCGAATTAGCTTTCGAAACCTGTTCCATTGTGTCCGGAACGCGGGGTAAACCCTAGAAACGTTGGTTACGGCGCGTAAATCGGAGTTCGGAATTTCCGGGATGAATAGTGTCGTTCGAAACTCTATAAATAGCCCACCATTCTAAAAAAAATATAAAAAATAAAATAAACCCTAACTCAATAACGCAGCCGCCACCCCCTAGAAACAACGGCCAGAAATGTGCTCGTCTTCTCTCCTCGATTTCTTTCAATCCATGCAATATTTCCAGAAAGCTTCAACTACAAAGTTGAAGAGCATGAAGAATACTACGAAACCAACGGTCACGATCTGAAACGGAGTTGTATTATAGCATGAATTTCGACATAAAGGCACGGCAGTTTTTCACGTTTTTCGAGAGGAACACAGGGCCGAGCTCGAAGCCACTTAGGCCGAGCATGGAGTGGGGGCGTGCGCACGAAATGGAGGTGGTTGATCGAGGTGGAGGCAAGCGTAGTGGCGTGCGTTTTAAACCCTAGGGGGCGGCTATTGGGTTCGACTTGTATACCTGTACGTGCGCACGAGTTTGAGAAGAAGGGGAGCAACGGTCGCAATGCAGTGGAAGCAAGATCTACGGCTATGTTTTAGTTAGGTTTGAAATTAAATTAAGTTATGTTGAAATAATTAAGTTATAAATTCGTATAAACTTTGAAAAATCATAACTTTTTCATACGAGGTCGAAAACGCGCGAAACCAGTTGCGTTGGAATCGTATGGACGAGCACTACGCGATGAAATTGGATTGGAGTCGTTTGGAGTTAGTGAGAATTTTGGGTAAAATTAAACGTCCGTTTAATTTTATTCGAAATAAAATCGCTAAAACGGAATTTAAAATCAAGGTGAGAATTTCTCACTCAATCGAATCAGTTTCGATTTTATTTTAAATAGTTAGATTTAAAATATTTGAATGCATGTTTGAATGTTGATTGATATCTATTGATTGATAAAATAGACATTATGCGCCGTTAGTAAGCGGATGTTATTTATTAAAAACATATACCGCGAATATTTCATAAACAGTGAAATTGGTATTATATATAATAGCAATATATATATATTGGCATATGTATATATTGGAGTTATTGATTTCCCGCATTTTTGTTAGCGGATGAGACCCTATTGTGCCGTCTATTAAGCGGATAATATTTAAATCCCATATACCGCGATAATTTCGTACTGGAGCGAAATTGGTATTGTGCTAATGTTTGTGGATGCAGGAAAACAGGTTGGAGGGATCCAACTGGATTCCTCAACAGTATTTATTTGATTTCAGATATTTTGATATTTGATGGATTATCATATCGATATATGATATCGTTGTTGTCGTGATTGACTATTTGGTATGTAGCATCATTGGACCAAATTTTGAAACTTTAAAATGATTTTTAAAGTGATTTTTGAAAGTATAAGTTATAAAATATTTTTTGAATTGATCCATTTTAAATAAATAAACGTATAATTTTAATGTTATATAAAAATTATGATTTTTGAGAAATATAGTTAAAAAACTGATTTTTGAGAATATGATGCTGATGATTTTATAAAATAGTAAAATCGGGATTTCTGAATCTATTGTGAAAAGTTTAAATATAGGATTTACAAAAATTTGATTATTTTATAAATCAAGAGAAGGGTGAAATTGTAAAGGAGATTAAAGATGTTTTAAAATAATAGTATGAATTGATTTATATAAGAAATTTATAAATGGATATTTATAAATTGAAATATTGAAATTTTAAAACGAGCTTTTATAAGTGTTAGAAAAAATTATGAATGGATTTTATAAACGAAAGAATTTATAGAATTATAAACGGTGAAGTTATAAAGGAATTTTATAAGCAGTAGGTTTATAAAATTTATAAAGTTGTTAAAAGAATAGGTTTGGATAAATAATTGAATCTTATAAGTTATAAGATTTATAATTATGAAGTTTAAAAGAATATTTTTTGTAAAATAATCGTTTTATAAGCATTTAACTTATAATATGAATCTTTGGTTTATAATTGAGTTATAAAGTGAATAGGTTGATAAAGGAATTTATAAAAGGAGATGTTATAAAATAAATAGAAATGGAATTTATAAACGTTGTTTTATAAATCCACAAACGACTTATTTTGATAAGTAAATTGTTGAAACCTATTAATGGAGTTATATTCACGTTTTTGAACTATGAATAATCCTTTAAAATGAAATGAATAAAAGGATGAAATTTGTTAACAAAGAATATTCACGTTTTTGAATAGTGAATAAGATGTTAAAGAAATTATTTTGAATGTGATATTTGAAATAGAATTAAAACGACCTAACGATGTTTTAAAATGTGTTGAGATTCGAAACCATAGATTTCAACATTCATTGTTGAAATAGACGCTTTCGAGAAATAGAAGGAAATAGTGGACTATAACACTGTTGTTATAGTAAATGATTTCCGAAAGGAAATGTTTTGTATAGTATTGGGATTTATATATCTATTTTAATTTCGAATCCCTATACTAGTGATTTTGGGTTGTCGTAACGATGTTTTACGCAACATTCGTTTTGGCCCAAATAAATATGTTTAAGAGAATGATTTCCTTAAAGAATGAAATATATACTTAATTTCGATTTAAGTATATTGAATATTTTCTAAGTATTGAAAATAATATAAAGTGAATTACTTATGAATAAATAAGTATGGAAATGTTTTCTAATATTTCATTGAATAAGTTGAGAATTTATCTTTTTGAAGATAAATTGAAAATGAATAATTAAAATCATATATTCATAGATATTGTGAAATATAAATTCACTATGGAATTTATAAAAGAAAGTGGGATTGGTTTAGAAAAATAAATATTGATTTATTTTTGAAGTGTGAAAATTATATATCTTGTAAAGATATTTTGGAAAATAAATAATTTGAAAAATTATTTGGAATCTGGTGATGTTGTGCATATCCATTGATAGTTCAATAACCGACTATCAATATTTCCCTTTGAATGGGTAATTGATGTGATTTGTTTGAATTTGAATGCCACACTTATTTTTGAATAAGCGCTCACTATTCGGGTTAACCGGGAAAGGACCATGGGGTCGTATAACCCATTCCGAATATGTGATACGTCGTTATGAATTGCATTTGATGACCGGTGATGAAGACCGGGTATTTGCGAAAGCGATAGGATGACCTATCGATTGTCTCTGCACTGGGTCGCTCCTGGTATAGAGATTTCCTAAGTGATGGGAAATTCGATCGGGATTGTGAATACCCGGATTGCAAGGGCTTCGTGAGAAGTGCCTTCGGTTTTGTTCGAGCCCGGAACAGACTTGTATGGATTGTATGTCTGACATTACAAATTGAGATATAAAGACGATTTCATTCAAATATATTTCTGTTGGTGGCGGAGAATTTATTCTTTTAGCTTAACACCCTTCTCTGAGACGTACGAGCTCAGAGGTTATGTAGTTGAATGTTATCAGCGATATATTCCCAATTTGGTAATGTGACATGCTGAGTGTTGCTGTAAATGATCATTGTGTTGATTATTTGTGATAGGATCGTTTATTTGATCGTCTATCTTGGTGATCATTTCTATGATCATTTGTTGACCCAAAGCATGGCTTTTGTATAAAGTATGTTTTTGTGGACGTGACTTCGTCGAGCCTCACACCCCGTGAATGGTCAAAACAGGAAAGATGCGGCAAGGTTATCAGGGGTAGCGCCCTTTAGGATGTGTGCATTTCCTTCTGGAAAAGGGTGGTATCATGGTATGGAGCCCAGATACTTACTCATGTTGAAAACACTTTATGATTGTGTGAATTGATTGCGAGCACTCGGTGAAAGGTCCCAAAGGACCGAGGGATGGCATATTCGGTCAGTTGTTACTCAGTTAGGGGTAACCCGGCCTTGTGTTGGTAGAGATCCGGTTTGGTTCTCGGGGATGTCCATCCAGAGGCATTCTCATGTGGCAATGGGAAGTTCCTTGGCCTGATCATTCGTTGGAAATCCAAAGAAACAATACGAGACTTGTATGGTTTTAGTTGTAGAACCTGCCATCTAATATGGTAGCTATAGTAAGCCTAATATAATGGTACCTATGCTGGCTAAGATTTATATTCTACTTTCGAAATTGTTTCCTACACTATGCACTAATAATAATATGAAATGTTCTTTTTAAATGCGTATCAAGCATCTTTGACTATCATAAGGAGAAATCTCCTCCAAGTCTGCGTTTGCATTGTGTGTGTGGCGGGAGGTCTTATGGTAGTCTCATTTTTAAAAAGCGTTGCGAATTGATTTAAAAATATTCCTCTATTTTGATTTTAAAGATAAATAAACTGTTTTGAGTTCTCACACCAGTCACATGACTGACTCGGAGTTTATTGTTTTCCTTCCTAAACTCTGGGTGCCCACCAATTTCCACACGGGCAGTCAAGAGTTAAGGTTTATCAGGATATTCTGGATATTCTGGAATTGCTGGAGGCAAGCTGGATGGCATGGCGTATTACTAGTATATAGTATTTCTTTTTCCGCTGCACTGTTTGATGTTGTTGTTGTTGTACACTCTGATGATATGATGTAATGAAATGTGATGTAATGTAATAACTGAGATAGTTCTTTGTTTAAAGATTATTCATTTATTATTATATGTTGTTCCGCTGTGATTGTGAGATTCTGATGTTGTTCAGTTGTTTTCTGTTCCGTTCTATTGTCTATTTTCTTTTCCCTCTATTTTCTCTTCTTTTCTACCTCTTTTCTTTTCTTAAACCTTAACATTTCGGGTTTCCGGCCTTCGATTTCTCGGCAGTCGATAAAGTGAGTATCGATGTTGAATTTTCGAAAGTCGAAAATTTCCGGGGCGTTACATTTGGTATCAGAGCTTATGGTTAAGCGACAACCATGGTTCTGTTGGGTATTACTCATTAGAGATAGAGTCAGCAGTACTCTAGAATGAGTAGAGTGTAATAATAGCTATGAAAGCGTATTTGTTAGTGAATATAAAATTGTTTTATATTGTGATGATTGGTTTGTTGAGTGGTATATAGATTCTGGTTAATACGAGTAATTAACGTTGTTGATAGGGATCTCTAAACACTTGTATAGAACAATTCGGGACAATATTGTTTTAAAATTGGGTAAATGAAATAATTTTACCTTGATTATATTTTATATATAAAGAAAATAATTTTTCAAAATTATTAAAGTGGATATAAGTTGATTGTTTAGTTGTTTGAATAATCTAAATAAAAGAATAATTGTATAAGCAAAAGAATTATAAGAATTGAATTATAATTAAAGTGATTTGCGATTGTGAAATAAACCTATATATATAAGAAGTGAAACTAATGAATGGATTAAATGTTAATCAAATGAATGTGAATTTTGTTGATATGGAATAATGAATATAAGTGTTAATTCATTAAAATCCAATGTTATTGAAAGTTGAATAATTGAATGAAAATCAATTTAATTAAACCAATTGAAAGCAAAGGAATTTGGTTGCAATTAATATACATTGGTTGTTATATGATTGTTAGTTGATTGTATATAATTCATTAAGTATTAATGAAATTGGAAGTTAAAGTAATTAAAATTCAATTGGAAGTTAAGTGAATCTTGAATAGAATTGAATTTGATTTGGAAGTGAACCAACTTGAATATGAATTAGTAAATATAAACTAATTGAAAATGAATGTTAGTAAAAACATCCACTGTTAATGAATCAAATATGATTTAAACTGAAAAACATTTCATTGAATATTAATGAGAATATGAATGAATATTTAGTTGGTTGATGGTTTCATTTGTTGCTTTAGTTACATTTGCTATATGGGCATATATAAATGTTGCTATATGACGTATATCGATACTATTATCTATATGCATGATTCTCATGTTGTTTGTTGAGTGATTAGTAGGTGCGGATCGCGTTTGCTTCGCATTTGGAGCTCACTTTCGCGCTATATTAGCCGTATATGCTCGCTAATAAAATATAAGGTACATATCTCGGATTACATACCGTACTTTTATACTTTTTCCCTTCGGGATGCCTCATTACTTGATGAGATGTATATTTGTGATATATATACTGTCATTTTTTTTCGGATCGAGCCACGCAAATGAGACTATGGCGAATTTTTTCGGAAATTTAAGGCGTTAGAAAAAATTTGAGAAAATTGGAAAATTTTGAAAACTTTAACTTTGATTTGGAATTGAAAGTTAAACAATAGTAGTTATTTTTGAGAAGATAACTAAGTATGATTTGAAAACTTAGTAAAGATTATAAGAAGTTTAACTATGGATTTTGGGAAAATTAATAAATTCTGTAACTTTTCTTACTTGTTAATTTCGAGGACGAAATTCTTTTAAGGGGGAAAGATTGTAACGACCCAGAATTTTTAATAATTAAAATTTGAATATTTAATTTATTTTAAATATTAATAAGTGAATTTATAACCCGAATAAATTTTAATTTGAATTATTGGATTTAATTGGATAATTAAATCGATAATTTAATATGTTAAATTATGGAAATAATTGGAAATCGAGTTAAATATGATTGAAAATGATTTTTAAAATTTTATTTTATCATATTGAAGTTAGAACGATATTTTAGGACTTTTAAAATCGAATTAAAAATTAATTTGTGAAAATTGAATATTTTAATATTTAAATCGACTAGTGAAAATAGTCAATTTTTGAACAGTCTCAGAATTGGACGAGACCAGTTCCATTGGATCCGTAATAGTTAGTTATTACCGGATTTCAATTTTTGTGTCAATCGGAGCTATCGTTTGATCGTGGCAGCTCGAAACGCATCGAATTATTTTTAATTTTAATTTGGCGAGTTAAAATAGCCATTTTTCAAAAAGTCTCGGATTTCGACGAAACCAGTTTCATCGGATCCGTAATGTGATATTATTGTAAGGTTTCAAATTTCGTGTCAATTGGATTTACCGTTTGTCCGGTACGAATTAAAACGCCTAGAAAATCGTTTAAATCGGTTTAATTTAAATTGATCGTTTGTAGCCATAACTCGCACAGATGTTCGAATTAGCTTTCGAAACCTGTTCCATTGTGTCCGGAACGCGGGGTAAACCCTAGAAACGTTGGTTACGGCGCGTAAATCGGAGTTCGGAATTTCCGGGATGAATAGTGTCGTTCGAAACTCTATAAATAGCCCACCATTCTAAAAAAAATATAAAAAATAAAATAAACCCTAACTCAATAACGCAGCCGCCACCCCTAGAAACAACGGCCAGAAATGTGCTCGTCTTCTCTCCTCGATTTCTTTCAATCCATGCAATATTTCCAGAAAGCTTCAACTACAAAGTTGAAGAGCATGAAGAATACTACGAATCCAACGGTCACGATCTGAAACGGAGTTGTATTGTAGCATGAATTTCGACATAAAGGCACGGCAGTTTTTCACGTTTTTCGAGAGGAACGCAGGGCCGAGCTCGAAGCCACTTGGGCCGAGCATGGAGTGGGGGCGTGCGCACGAAATGGAGGTGGTTGATCGAGGTGGAGGCAAGCGTAGTGGCGTGCGCTTTAAACCCTAGGGGGCGGCTATTGGGTTCGACTTGTATACCTGTACGTGCGCACGAGTTTGAGAAGAAGGGGAGCAACGGTCGTGATGCAGTGGAAGCAAGATCTACGGCTATGTTTTAGTTAGGTTTGAAATTAAATTAAGTTATGTTGAAATAATTAAGTTATAAATTCGTATAAACTTTGAAAAATCATAACTTTTTCATACGAGGTCGAAAACGCGCGAAACCAGTTGCGTTGGAATCGTATGGACGAGCACTACGCGATGAAATTGGATTGGAGTCGTTTGGAGTTAGTGAGAATTTTGGGTAAAATTAAACGTCCGTTTAATTTTATTCGAAATAAAATCGCTAAAACGGAATTTAAAATCAAGGTGAGAATTTCTCACTCAATCGAATCAGTTTCGATTTTATTTTAAATAGTTAGATTTAAAATATTTGAATGCATGTTTGAATGTTGATTGATATCTATTGATTGATAAAATAGACATTATGCGCCGTTAGTAAGCGGATGTTATTTATTAAAAACATATACAACGAATATTTCATAAACAGTGAAATTGGTATTATATATAATAGCAATATATATATATTGGCATATGTATATATTGGAGTTATTGATTTCCCGCATTTTTGTTAGCGGATGAGACCCTATTGCGCCGTCTATTAAGCGGATAATATTTAAATCCCATATACCGCGATAATTTCGTACTGGAGCGAAATTGGTATTGTGCTAATGTTTGTGGATGCAGGAAAACAGGTTGGAGGGATCCAACTGGATTCCTCAACAGTATTTATTTGATTTCAGATATTTTGATATTTGATGGATTATCATATCGATATATGATATCGTTGTTGTCGTGATTGACTATTTGGTATGTAGCATCATTGGACCAAATTTTGAAACTTTAAAATGATTTTTAAAGTGATTTTTGAAAGTATAAGTTATAAAATATTTTTTGAATTGATCCATTTTAAATAAATAAACGTATAATTTTAATGTTATATAAAAATTATGATTTTTGATAAATATAGTTAAAAAACTGATTTTTGAGAATATGATGCTGATGATTTTATAAAATAGTAAAATCGGGATTTCTGAATCTATTGTGAAAAGTTTAAATATAGGATTTACAAAAATTTGATTATTTTATAAATCAAGAGAAGGGTGAAATTGTAAAGGAGATTAAAGATGTTTTAAAATAATAGTATGAATTGATTTATATAAGAAATTTATAAATGGATATTTATAAATTGAAATATTGAAATTTTAAAACGAGCTTTTATAAGTGTTAGAATAAATTATGAATGGATTTTATAAACGAAGGAATTTATAGAATTATAAACGGTGAAGTTATAAAGGAATTTTATAAGCAGTAGGTTTATAAAATTTATAAAGTTGTTAAAAGAATAGGTTTGGATAAATAATTGAATCTTATAAGTTATAAGATTTATAATTATGAAGTTTAAAAGAATAATTTTTGTAAAATAATCGTTTTATAAGCATTTAACTTATAATATGAATCTTTGGTTTATAATTGAGTTATAAAGTGAATAGGTTGATAAAGGAATTTATAAAAGGAGATGTTATAAAATAAATAGAAATGGAATTTATAAACGTTGTTTTATAAATCCACAAACGACTTATTTTGATAAGTAAATTGTTGAAACCTATTAATGGAGTTATATTCACGTTTTTGAACTATGAATAATCCTTTAAAATGAAATGAATAAAAGGATGAAATTCGTTAACAAAGAATATTCACGTTTTTGAATAGTGAATAAGATGTTAAAGAAATTATTTTGAATGTGATATTTGAAATAGAATTAAAACGACCTAACGATGTTTTAAAATGTGTTGAGATTCGAAACCATAGATTTCAACATTCATTGTTGAAATAAACGCTTTCGAGAAATAGAAGGAAATAGTGGACTATAACACTGTTGTTATAGTAAATGATTTCCAAAAGGAAATGTTTTGTATAGTATTGGGATTTATATATCTATTTTAATTTCGAATCCCTATACTAGTGATTTTGGGTTGTCGTAACGATGTTTTACGCAACATTCGTTTTGGCCCAAATAAATATGTTTAAGAGAATGATTTCCTTAAAGAATGAAATATATACTTAATTTCGATTTAAGTGTATTGAATATTTTCTAAGTATTGAAAATAATATAAAGTGAATTACTTATGAATAAATAAGTATGGAAATGTTTTCTAATATTTCATTGAATAAGTTGAGAATTTACCTTTTTGAAGATAAATTGAAAATGAATAATTAAAATCATATATTCATAGATATTGTGAAATATAAATTCACTATGGAATTTATAAAAGAAAGTGGGATTGGTTTAGAAAAATAAATATTGATTTATTTTTGAAGTGTGAAAATTATATATCTTGTAAAGATATTTTGGAAAATAAATAATTTGAAAAATTATTTGGAATCTGGTGATGTTGTGCATATCCATTGATAGTTCAATAACCGACTATCAATATTTCCCTTTGAATGGGTAATTGATGTGATTTGTTTGAATTTGAATTCCACACTTATTTTTGAATAAGCGCTCACTATTCGGGTTAACGGGGAAAGGACCATGGGGTCGTATAACCCATTCCGAATATGTGATACGTCGTTATGAATTGCATTTGATGACCGGTGTTGAAGACTGGGTATTTGCGAAAGCGATAGGATGACCTATCGATTGTCTCTGCACTGGGTCGCTCCTGGTATAGAGATTTCCTAAGTGATGGGAAATTCGATCGGGATTGTGAATACCCGGATTGCAAGGGCTTCGTGAGAAGTGCCTTCGGTTTTGTTCGAGCCCGGAACAGACTTGTATGGATTGTATGTCTGACATTACAAATTGAGATATAAAGACGATTTCATTCAAATATATTTCTGTTGGTGGCGGAGAATTTATTCTTTTAGCTTAACACCCTTCTCTGAGACGTACGAGCTCAGAGGTTATGTAGTTGAATGTTATCAGCGATATATTCCCAATTTGGTAATGTGACATGCTGAGTGTTGCTGTAAATGATCATTGTGTTGATTATTTGTGATAGGATCGTTTATTTGATCGTCTATCTTGGTGATCATTTCTATGATCATTTGTTGACCCAAAGCATGGCTTTTGTATAAAGTATGTTTTTGTGGACGTGACTTCGTCGAGCCTCAGACCCCGTGAATGGTCAAAACAGGAAAGATGCGGCAAGGTTATCAGGGGTAGCGCCCTTTAGGATGTGTGCATTTCCTTCTGGAAAAGGGTGGTATCATGGTATGGAGCCCAGATACTTACTCATGTTGAAAACACTTTATGATTGTGTGAATTGATTGCGAGCGCTCGGTGAAAGGTCCCAAAGGACCGGGGGATGGCATATTCGGTCAGTTGTTACTCAGTTAGGGGTAACCCGGCCTTGTGTTGGTAGAGATCCGGTTTGGTTCTCGGGGATGTCCATCCAGAGGCATTCTCATGTGGCAATGGGAAGTTCCTTGGCCTGATCATTCGTTGGAAATCCAAAGAAACAATACGAGACTTGTACGGTTTTAGTTGTAGAACCTGCCATCTAATATGGTAGCTATAGTAAGCATAATATAATGGTACCTATGCTGGCTAAGATTTATATTCTACTTTCGAAATTGTTTCCTACACTATGCACTAATAATAATATGAAATGTTCTTTTTAAATGCGTATCAAGCATCTTTGACTATCATAAGGAGAAATCTCCTCCAAGTCTGCGTTTGCATTGTGTGTGTGGCAGGAGGTCTTATGGTAGTCTCATTTTTAAAAAGCATTGCGAATTGATTTAAAAATATTCCTCTATTTTGATTTTAAAGATAAATAAACTGTTTTGAGTTCTCACACCAGTCACATGACTGACTCGGAGTTTATTGTTTTCCTTCCTAAACTCTGGGTGCCCACCAATTTCCACACGGGCAGTCAAGAGTTAAGGTTTATCAGGATATTCTGGATATTCTGGAATTGCTGGAGGCAAGCTGGATGGCATGGCGTATTACTAGTATATAGTATTTCTTTTTCCGCTGCACTGTTTGATGTTGTTGTTGTTGTACACTCTGATGATATGATGTAATGAAATGTGATGTAATGTAATAACTGAGATAGTTCTTTGTTTAAAGATTATTCATTTATTATTATATGTTGTTCCGCTGCGATTGTGAGATTCTGATGTTGTTCAGTTGTTTTCTGTTCCGTTCTATTGTCTATTTTCTTTTCCCTCTATTTTCTCTTCTTTTCTACCTCTTTTCTTTTCTTAAACCATAACATTTCGGGTTTCCGGCCTTCGATTTCTCGGGAGTCGATAAAGTGAGTATCGATGTTGAATTTTCGAAAGTCGAAAATTTCCGGGACGTTACAGAAATGATATATATCCATCCCTACAATTAATATTGAAATAACTGATCACTTGGCCATAGGGTATAAAATTACATACGGACATCGAATTGGTTAAATTAAATGTTTTTAAAATTTTGAATTTAGAGTTTGATTAAATGTTATTGTATTAAAGGAAATTAATTGTTGATTTATATGAATTTAATTATTTTCTAATTCAAGATTTGGAAGTTGGAAATTGGTTAAATGAAATTATTTAAAAGAATTAAATTAGAACGATAAAGTTATAAATCGATATATGACTTTAACTTTTAAAATTGAGTTATTTTAAAGATTTGGATCTTAAAGTTGAACAATGAGGTTTAATTTGACTTAAGTGTTTTAAATCAATAAATTGAAATTCGACTTGGAATTGATATAAATTGAAATGGGTTAGAATAAGAATTGGACTGGAATTTAAATCGTGGAGTTGTATTGTTGAATAGAATTTGAAGTAAAAAAAGATGAATGTTTCGAAATTGAAGTTATTACGAATTGAAATCAAATTGATTTAAAACTAAATTGAAATCGTGTCAATTGAATTAGAAGATTAGAAATTGAGTTTTGTTGATTTTAAATTGGGACATAGGCCCAGATTGGTTGAAATGGAAAGAAACAGTTTGATTTGCTACTATTTTCAAAATAATTTATTTTAATATAAACTGTTTAAAAATATAATATTTTAATATTCAAATTATTTAGATTTTCCATACTATTTTACTATATAAATCATTTTAAATACTCAAACTATTTTATGTCAAACTTTTTAAATTATTTTAAACTATTCAAACTATTTCTAAAATTTCAAACCGTGCAAGGTTGAGATATTTATATATAAGTCGTCGATTTAAATGCGAATGTGGTTAAATGAGGTTATAACCTATGTCGGAATGTGCAATGATATTTTTAAGTGAAAATGGCATATATTGAGTAAATATGATGGTTTAGAAATGAAAGATATTTTGAATTTAATATGTTTTAGATATCAAATATGGATCGGTCTCAAAATGTAAAAGAATCAACCGGTGTGAAAAATGACGTTCGGTTGTTAAAAAGACCGAATCCTCTTATTGGCATACTCACTGTAAATATTGAAACCACCTTAACAACTATGTACGTGGTGGATGTTGACTATAATGTAGAGGTTGAATTGGAGGCGTTCGCTGGATTTGAAGAAAGAGAACGCTAATGGATGACCCCGACACTTGTGTCAATTGGAAATGACTAAAACAGGAGCCTATGTCTGGCCAAGGGGTTGGCAACATTTAGGGGTCGTCACCCCTTCGTATTATTATATTGATTTTGGACTTGATCGATGCACCTTGATTTGATTTTGGGGGTGGTGGACTTGATGGGCGATCGTAGCTATGATGCGTTACCACCAACTAGAAAGGGTAAACTAGTAGAATGATACCTTAGGCATTGCCCCACATGCCTTGTCATACTTTTATCCTTATACGCGCCCACTACGATTTTTTTAGTATGGTACCTCCAGGGGACTCACTGGCTACCGACGTTACTGGTCCTGCATAGACTACCTGCTTAAAAATGTGTTAAGTGGGATCAATGTAAAGCCTTAACTCTATTTTAATACTTTACATTACTGATAGACACTACATAATAGCGTATTTTACTACATATAGATAGTTTAACAGATCCTTAGGAGATGGAAAATCTCGTAACATCTCTTAAGTTATTGCACGCACGTTATACACTGGATAGGAGATGTAAAATCCCATAAACATCTCTAAAGCTATTACAGTTATATTTACTTATTGTTGATTTAACTTACATACGAATGTTTTGTCTTTTCTTTACACTCGGGTCAACCTGGGCATTTCAGTGTTTGAAGACATTATTTCTGAAGGATGAAGACAAAGTTTGGTATATTAAATTATTAGTATTATTCCGCTGCATCATTATTAGTATGTTATTATACGCTGATTATGTTGTAAAATTATGTAATCAAATGTATATTGTAAAACAGCTTCATGAACCGTTTGTTTGATTATTATATTTTTTTCATTCCGCTGCGAGATTATATGTTTGTTTTCCTTCTTTCCCTTATTTTACTTATTGAACCTCATTGATAATTTGCCTACTCTGAATGGCTTGAGTTAGACGTGTGTGGTTTATTGTCATTTTAAATTGTTTAAAAAGGTGGGTCATCATAGTTGGTATCAGAGCTTTGATTTAAAGATACCTTAACCTATTTGGGGTTAAACTCATTAGAGATAAGCTTAGTAATACCCTAGAATGAGTCTGAGAGTATATATATGAGAGAGCGTATTTGTTAGTTTTATAAAAAAAAAATATTGTGTTAATTTGTTTTGTTGAGTATTTATGAATTCCAATTGGTACATAGGACGTTATGACATCGATATGAATTTTTAAATATTTGAATAGGACATACCGACATAATGTTGTTTTTGAAATAGGCAAATGAAATAAATTTACCTAGTAATTATATTTTGTTATTTTAAATATATATATATATAATTGTTCATAAATTGATTATGTTATTTTATTGTGTTGGATGTTAGTAAATGATAATATTCAATTATTGTCATTTATTATTGGTTAGTCAAGGTTTTTAAAAATGTTGACTATCATATGTTATAGAAAATGTATTTTTATAAATAGAGCATTAATTATGATTTACAAATAAATGAATTTAAATAGAAATTTAAGAACCTAAATGCTGGTGTTTTGAAATTGATTTTTCAAAGACTTGAGAAAAAAATATTAGTATTATTTGGAAGTATTTGTTAGAAATGTCTTCAAAATGTTTTTGAAATACACCTGGAAGAAATGTTTTCAAAGAATTTTTGAAAGAAAACAAATTTTGTACTCCCATCTTCTGTCATTGGAAAATAATTTCGATGATGACCACGACATCATCTACTTTCATTTTCAAGTTTAAAAGTAGAAATACAACTATAAGAGCTTTGCTACACAGTTTTTTGGTGAAATTTTTTTAATTTTAAAAATTTCTAAATATGACTTTACATATATAAAAGATATGTGTGTGTGCGCTATTTCAAAATGATTGAAATGAATACAAAATGAATAAAATGAACCTGGTATTTGAATTCTTAAGTTCCTGTAAATGAATGATTTCCAGTTGTAAAATAAAGTGAAATTCTAGTGGTTGGAAACTTCTAAAATGAGAAATAAGAAATTGAAAGCTAATTGTGTAGTGAAACTATAAAGAAACTGGAGATTTGTAACTTGTAATTTAAAGATGATGGAAATTAAGAAGATATAAAATATTGAACATTTTTGTCAACTAAAATGAATAAGATAAATTTGTATGACACTCAATTACATTCTAAAAGCATATATAAAACTTACCAGAAATGTTAATAAAGTTGCAGTGTTAAATATGAATATGTAATAGAATATTGTACAGGCAAAAGCTTAATAACAAAAATGCTTCAAAATGAACATATATTAATAAATAAAGAATTAAGAGTACAAGAATGATATATACTTAAGTTAATGCTTTAAAATGCATAATAATAAATTGAATAGTAAAAGCGAAATACTGTTTAATAAAATAAACATGAACTGAAGAAAGTAATCAAATTATAGGACAATATCTTGTAAATTGATTGGAAAATAAAAAAGTAAGTGCAAAGAATGTTATAGGTTAAGTTGAAGCTTTCTAAGATAATTATAAACTTGAATAATGTTTATGAAAGGAATTGAATCTTATACAATGTTTATAAATATAAGAAAACAATTTGGAATAATTTACAAATGGTTTATAAATAGATTAATATTAAATAATACAATATATGAAGAAATAAATATGAATTAAAAAGTAGAAGTAACTTAAGTACGGAATGATTCATTAATGAATATTAATATTAATTGGAAATCAAGTTATGTAAGTAAGTAATAATTGTGAATTAAATTGCAAAGATACTTATATGATATTTTAAGAATTGATTTATTGATGTTCTAAATAATTTAATGGGAAATAATCTATGTATGTAAATGAATGTAAAATTGATAAAAGACGACCTTGTAGAAATGAATGAATTAAAATAAATGAAAACTAAATGATGCGTTAAAGAAACCAATAGAATAAAGTATGTAAGTTATGCATAGACCATTCTATTCGCATAACAGTTTTGATCCAAATTTGAATACATGACTTATGGTAATTCACACCAGTCCGAATTATGATTTTTTGCTCGATTCTTGATGATGAACATGTGATACGAATTTTTGATATGATTTTAAAGTTTTCTATCATAATTTATGGCTATGCAAGAAAAATGGAGATTTCTAATCAAGAAATCGGATCATAGTCCGCACTAGATAGTCGGGTTAACAATACTAGTTCGATAGTGAAATGTGTGTATTCAAGCAAGATATTAGAGTTGATATTGTGAATAAATGATATATGTACATCGTACAAACTTAATAATAATTAAATTCTTTGTTGTTTGGCTTATGGGATGTTTTGGAAACGACACTTCAAATTATTTAAGGTTGTATAAATAATCTATTGAGTAATTATCTAAGGCTGTTGAGCGTAAGGACACTTGGTAGTTTATTTTTCACCCTTATACGATGCAAAGTGTCCGAACCTGAACAAAACATTTTTTGATTTCTATGGATGTATAATGGATTCTTTGATTGCATACAATGGTTGTACTATATTGTTTGTATGTGACTATTGTTATGTTGTGTTGTTTGTATTATGAATTGAACAACTAACATATTTCTCGTTTTACATAGTTCAAACTCTTTCAGATTATGTAAATAAGATATAGGCTTATGCAAGCAATAGCTGTTGCTTTTGGTTTCATAAATAAATTTTGTTTACCTAACAAATAGGTACGTTTTCGGATTACGGTTTTGTAATGATATTTTATTGGTTTTCCCACGGTTTTGGATGTATATTATTGAAATATGATATATATATATACTGTAATTATTGATGTTATTATTTTTTCAAAACTATCCGTGTAGAGGAGACTCTTTCGAATTTTTTTGTAAATTTAGGACTTTGAAATTTTTGTGAAAGTTGAGTTATTTTCAAAATTTTGTTAAACTTAAATATGTAAGTTAGTTGTTTATAAATTGAATATTTTGAATAAAATTATATCAAACCTCTTGATACTTTCTTGTTCCTTTACGAGGATGAAAAGTTTTTAGTGGGAGAGATCGTAACGACCCGTACATTTGATAATTAAAAATATTAAATTTAATAAGATTTTTGAAATTTAATATTGTCATACATTGAAATTTATGATTTATTAATGGCAAAAATTGTTACAATATAATTTAACAATGTTTGTTGAATGAAATTGACAATCGTTTAAGGAAATTCAAATCAATTGTAATGGTAAAGTTTAATTTAGAATGTAATTGTAGAGCTTAATTTGGGAGTAATTAAAATGTTAATTCGGTTATAATTGTAAATAAGGAATACATTCAATGTTGTATTTAATGATGAAATTGTATGTTATTTTATTTAATTGATTTTAATATACAATATGAAATCACTTAGGTGGTAAGTAATTCATTAACCCCGGTGTGCAAACAATAAATGTATAAATGTGTTGAATCATTAAGATGTAACGATTAATTCTGAAATGTGTTAAAATTACTAAGTTATAACAATTGATTTATTCTCATCTTACAGTTTAATCCGTTTGGAATTAATTTAGGAATCAATGAAATCTAATCTAATTAAATATTTTCGTTAATATATGAAAAGACGTTAAATGTACAGTGATGAGAATAATAAGATGGAAAATTATGTTAAATAAATTCATAAGGTATTGGTTGATTTAATAATAAGAGTGTAAATCAAGATAAAATAATTTATTGAAATTCAAATTATAATTAACTGGGATTTTATTAATGTTGTGATTTAACGTTGAAATTAATTTAATATTTAAATTTTGACTTTAACATGAAAAATTAAATTTTAAAAGATTATTATTTTCTTTTTGACTAAGAACGATGATAGAACACTTTTAATTGTTAATTTAAAGGTAATTAAATCAATTTAATAATAATTTATATGATTAACGTGAAAATATTCCTTTTAGGTATTGTCTTGGATTTCGATGAAACTAGTTTCATCGAATCTGTAATAGTTAATTATTATGGGATTTCAAGTTTCGTAGCGATTAGACTTATCGTTTGATCGTGTGAGCTCGAAACGCATAGAAATCAATTAAACGGATTTAATTAAAATAATTTGATTTTAAAAGCTAACTTCTATATACGATGGAATTATATTTTGAAAATAGTTTCACTGAATTTAAAAATATTGAAAACCGATATTTCTATATATGGGACGACCTATTTTCGTTTCGGGAACGAAACGGGCTTTTCGGGTCTTTGTTATCGCTTTGACCCAATTCGATCTATTCCATCCATTCTTATCCATCTCTTCTATATATAGGCTATTATAAACCCGAGCAGTCTTTTATTCTGTTGTTCGTACGTACAATTTTTATCTATCTGATTCATTATCTGTTCCTTCTCAACGGCAGACATCTAAAAATCCTAATTACAATTGCAAATCAAATAAAAATCGAAACTGCTCAAACCCCATCATATAATATATCATCGTGAATCTCTCGACGAATATCATCTGCATCTGCAGTTCGTTTTTACAATCGAGTTTCATTTTTTCTAGAAATCACCAAAATAGTCACGACCGTTGAAATTAGGGCTTGTCGATCAACGGTGGATCGTCGACTATACGACGATCGGAGGATACGAGAGTGTAGAAGGCGATTAATGGAGTCGATCAATGGTCTTAGGTCATCGAGATGGTGTGAAGATTCGCCAAAATTCGCCAAAATTCGGCTGTGAATGGAGCTGTGGCGCTATGCGCTTGGAAGCGCCGACGGTGGTCGCGACTTCGCCAGAGGAGCGCCTGGACATGGGTAGTGCGACAGCGAGCGTGGATCTGGTGATGGGGTTCGAACGCGGCAGCGTTGTAGATGGTAAAGACGACAGCCGGTTGGGTTTCGTATATGCTAGGTTTTAATACGATGGTAATTTCCCATTAAGCCCCTTTGTTTAATTTAAATTTAAAATTTAAACCTTCAACCTTCTAACTAGCATAAGTTTTTATACGAGCTTAGATTGATGCGCGGTTTTCTGTTGGGTTCGTACCGAAATTTCGGATAATCCGAAACTGTTTTTGGTTGATTTTGGAGACTATTAGATTTTTGGGCTTTTATTGGATTTTTAATCGACTATAAATCAAAGATGAGTGATTTA
This sequence comes from Allium cepa, assembly GCA_030765085.1. NCBI lineage: Eukaryota > Viridiplantae > Streptophyta > Magnoliopsida > Asparagales > Amaryllidaceae > Allium > Allium cepa. The sequence goes on along the minus strand of CM060928.1, from coordinate 317,540,806 downwards.
ACCCACTCATGCAATACTGAACCTTCTTATGCTAGTTGAATTAAATTTATGAAGCGATAATTTCATTGATTACTATTTGGTAATTTAAATTGTCATTTAAATTTAATTTGATTTTATATTGAATTAAATTGAAATTGAAATTTATATTGAATTTAATTGCTTGTTAATACCGGATATTGATAACTAGTAAATAGTTGTGATTTATTGGTTGATTTGGATGTTGACTGTGATGGATGTCTATTTGTTGACATTTTGGATGATTGAATGTTTATTTATTTTTGTATATCCGAGTTATCTCCTTGTATATTAATTAAAAGCATATAAACTATTATTTGAATTATTTCGAGTAAATTAAGAAATAGGTTGAAATGATATATACCTATGACATTTGATCTGGATTGAAATGATATATATCCATCCCTCCAATTAACATTCAAAATAACTAATCACTTGGCCATAGGGTAGAAAATTATATACAGACACCAAATGGGTTAAATTAAATGGTTTTAAAATTTTGAATTTTGAGTCTGATTAAATGTTATTATTTTAACGAAAAAATTTATGGATTTATATGAATTTAATTATTTTCGAATTTAAGATTTGGAAGTTGAAATTGAAATTGGTTAAAAGAAATTGTTTAAAAGAATAAAATTGGAATGTAAAGTCATAAATTGATATATGACATTAATTTTGGAAACTGTATCATTTTAAAGATTTGGATCTTCAAATTGAAAAATGAGGTTTAATTTGACTTAAGTGTTTTAAATCAATAAATTGAAATTGGACTCAGAATTGATATAAATTGAAATGGGTTAAAATAAGAATTGGATTGGAATTTAAATCGTGGAATTGAATTGTTGAATAGAATTTGAAGTAAAAAAAAGATGAATATTTTGAAAATTAATGTTATTTCGAATTGAAATTGGGTCAATTGAATTGGAAGGTTGGAAACTAAGTTTTGTTGATTTGAAATTAAGACATGGGCCCAGATTGGTTAAAATGGGAAAAAACAGTTTGATTTGATACTATTTTCAAAATAAATTATTTTAATATAAACTATTTAAAATTTGTCTTTTTAATATTCAAATTATTTAGATTTTTCCAAACTATTTTACTATAAAAATCATTTTCAATACTCAAACAATTTTATATCAAACTATTTTAAACTATTTTAAACTATTCAAACTATTTTCTAAAATTTCAAACTGTGTAAGGTTGAGATGTTTATATTTAAGTCGTCGATTTAAATGCGAATGTGGTCAAATGAGGTTATAACCTATGTTGGAACGTGAAATGATATTTTCAAGTGAAAATGACATATTTTAAGTAAATATGATTGTTTTGAAATGAAGGATATTTTGAATAGAATCTGATATTTTGATATCAAATATGAATAAGTCTCGAAATGTAAAAGAATCAACCGATGCGAAAAATGATGTTTGGCTGTTAAAGAGATCGAGATCTCTTATTAGCTGTTGACCCGCCTTTTGTCAAAGCCATAAGTAGGCGGATTCAACCTAACTAACTTTACGACTATCGAGGTTGGAGTATGATGGATTTGGTTTCGACGGATGAAGTTTACTTGGATATGTCATTTGGTCAAGAAATGGAGGGAATGCACGGCACAAGTACTTCGTTCGGTCTACACTCCTCGATACCTCGCATCTCGATACCGCACACCTAGCACCTCGATACCCCGCACCTCGCTACCTCGCACCTCGATACCTCACACCTCGATACCTCGCACCTCGATGCCTTGATACCCCGCACCTCGATACCTTGATACCTCGCACATCGATACCTCGCACATCGATACCACGATACCTCGCACCTCGATACCTCGATACCTCGCACCTCGCTTGCCATTGCACCTCGCTCGGCATCGTACCTCGCTCGGCATTGGCGGCTCGGCATGGGTCGCTCGGTGAAGATGGCTCGGTGGAAATTCGTTCTGCACAAGACGAATGTGGCTCGATAGAGCCTTTACCGTTCAGAAAGCCCAGCAACTCAAATTCGCCTATAAATACAGCTTGCAAGGGTTCAGAAAGGGGGGGGGGGTTCTCTTCTTCTCTTCTGCTCTCTGACTTTTTATTTCCTAAGACTAAGGACAGTCTACCACTTTGTAACTGTAATTGATTCGAACATCAATAAAAAGGAAACTTCTAGAGTGGACGTAGGCCGAAGTTAGCCGAACCGCTATAAAACTTGTTGTTCTTTACTGCTTTCATTTTAATTTTAACTATTCTTCATATTATTACTCTCTACACACACTTTATCTGTTATCAATGACTGTTAGTTGGTGCTTTCATTCACATTTGGGTGTTAGTGACCAATTTTGACGCTAACATTTTGGTGTTTTCACTGAGAAGGCAAGCACTCAGGGATTTTGGAGCTAGGAACTTGGACTCTAGAAAGCAATGGCTAGGCCATCAACAAGAAATCAAGTGATAGAAAGGAGCAATCATGAGGAAAGTCAAGAGGCTTCCTATGGCGCGGGAGCAGGTCAAGCATCCATCTACATCACCAGAGACGAGATGGAAGTAATGTTGAAAAGACAAGAGGAGATGATGCAGGCTCTTCTCAGACAATTTGCACAGGCAGGAAATGCAGGAGCTCAGGTCCGTGGAGCTGGATCAGAAGCGCTCAACCAGCAAGCAGAGGGAATAGCTCAGCAGGGGGCAGCACCCAATCAACAGACGGCTATCAATCCGGATGGATCTAGACTCGAGGGAATACCACCAAGGAATGCTGAACCAATCCATGGAGGGATACCAGATAACGCTGTCCAACCCGACACCAATAGGAGTGCAGGAGTACGAGATGAGGAGTATGTGCCAGAATTCCCTCATCAACTCGGGGGGAAGACCAGAGGCAGTGGACAAGGATTACAACTTGGTGACAACGACAGACTGGCGGAGATGGTTAGACGAGCTTTGAGAGGTGGATTGGTAAACAAAGACTTGGAGGATGTGAATAGGAGTCCCTTTACTCCTACTATCAGGCGAGCTAGGAACCCACCAGATTTTAAGCTACCACCAGTGGAGATGTATAATGGGAGGATGGATCCTACGGTTCATCTTACAAAGTATATGAGGCATATGGAAGTGCTAGGGGCATCAGAGGAAGTCATGGCCCGATGCTTCCCATTGTATCTGACAGACATAGCAGCACTATGGTTTAGACAATTGGAGAGTGGTTCCATTGGAACGTTTACTAAGTTGACTGAGAAGTTTATGAGGCAGTTCAGAGTTCACATTTCGAGACCTAAGAATGTGATGGGTTTAGCAGTGCTAAAGCAGAGGACTGGGGAATCTTTGAGGAGATTTCTGACGCGATTCAATGCAGCGGCAGCATCGGTGGATCAAACAGATCCATCCATGGTCTTAATGGCAGCTATATCTGGCATAGCTAATGGAACAGAGTTCAAAAATTCACATACAAGGGATCCACCTATGGATCTAGGGGAGTTTTATCATGAGGTCGAAGGATTTTTACGATTGAAGGATGCAAATGCTGAGAGAGAGAGGAAGGAGAAGGAGATGATGTTTATGCAGTCAAGGGTGAAAATCCTCCCAAAAAAGATTCAAGAACTAATAAAGGGAAATGGAAGGCCAGAGATAACAACGATGGACCAACGCGACCATGAAAGGAACCGAGATTCACCTCTTATTCAGAGATGAACGAGACTTTGGAACGAATTTACCAAGACACTAGGGGTCAGATTCCCTATCGGAGGGCAATGAGAAGGGATCCGATCAGCAATGAAAAACGGTTAGACAAGTATTGTTTATTCCACGAACTGAACAGTCATAGCACGAATGTCTGCAAGCACTTGAAGGATGAGGTTGAGGGACATATCCGGAATGGTTTGCTATCGTAATATGTGAGAAGGGGAACAATGGCGGTGGAACGAGAGCGGCCACCACCTACACCGACTGGGAACGGCTCGAGAACGGGGCGTCAGCTTGTCATCAGTTGATTGAAATAATGACGAATAAGTGGAAAACTCCACACCAACGCGATTAAGTCATTTACACATGTACAGAACCGTGAACGATCCACAGGCATGCTCTGATACGACTATAAATCGCACCAATGTAGGTGTTTACACTTGGACGTCCCTGTTTTGCTTTTATTTTCCATTTCTCATGTTTGGACTTGATTTAGTTTGACATTTCCGTTGAAAGACTTATTTTGAATGAAAATCTGCTGTTTGTGATTCCATGACAACTAAGCCACTTACACATGTACGGGGTCGCGAATGGTCCTTAGGCATGCTCTGAGATGGCAATAAACCGCCATGACAAACAATTCAAAAACTCACTTGAACGTGAAATCTGACATTAATGATACTAAGTCCCCCCGGACACACACAACTCGCCTCGAACGGCACCCGACCACAAACGGTTACAATTTGCCTCGAACGGCACCAGATCGTGAGCAATCACAACTCGCCTCGAACGACACCCGACCACAAACGGTCACAATTTGCCTCGAACGGCACCAGATCGCGAACGATCACAACTCGCCTCGAACGGCACCCGACCGTGAACAGTCACAACTCGCCTCGAATGGCACCAGATCGCAAATGATCATAACTCGCCTCGAACGGCACCCGACCGCGAACGGTCACATACCACCCTGAATGACATACAATCCCGAACGATCATCATTCGTGGTCAGATAAGGCTATTAATTTCTTTGCCGGTCATTAACAGAATATGAACATCCAGCTTATTGTGCTACAAAACACACATTCCATTAGCAAGGCATGTTTTGGGGGGTAAAGTGTTAACCCACCTTTTGTCAAAGCCATAAGTAGGCGGATTCAACCTAACTAACTTCACGACTATCGAGGTTGGAGTAAGATAGATTTCGTTTCGAATGATGCAATTTACTTGGACATGTCATTTGGTCAAGAAATGGAGGGAATGCACGGCACAAGTACTTCGTTCGGTCTACACTCCTTGATACCTCGCACCTTGATACCTCGATATCTCGCACCTCGATACCTCGATACCTTGCACCTCAATACCTCGATACCCCGCACCTCGATACCTCGCCTCTCGATACCTCTCACCTCGATACCTCGCACCTTGATACCTCGCACCTCGATACTTCGATACCCCGCACCTCGATACCTCGGCACCTTGCAACTCGATACCTCGATACCTCGCACCTCGCACCTCGCACCTCGCTCGGCATTGGACCTCGCACCTCGCTCGTCATCGTACCTCGCTCAGCATTGGCAGCTCGATATAGGTCGCTCGACGAAGATGGCTCAGTGGAAAGTCGTTCGGCATAAGACGAATGTAGCTCGGTGGAAATTCTTAATGGGCCTTTACTGTTTAGAAAGCCCAGCAACTCAAAATTCGCCTATAAACACAGCTTGTAGGGGTTCAGAAAAGGGGGTCTTCTTCTTCTCTTCTACTCTCTGCCCTTTTATTCCTAAGACTAAGGCCAGTCTACCACTTTGTAACTGTAATTGATTTGAACATCAATAACAAGGAAACTTCTAGAGTGGACGTAGGCCGAAGTTAGCTGAACCACTATAAAACTTATTGTTCTTTACTGCTTTCATTTTAATTTTAACTGTTCTTCATATTATTACTCTCTATACACACTTTATCTGTTATCAGTGCCTGTTAGTTGGTGCTTTCATTTACATTTGGGTGTTAGTGGCCAATTTTGGCGCTAACATTAACATACTCTCTGTCAATATTGGAACCACTTTAATAGCTATGTATGCGATAGATGTTATCCATAATGTAGAGGTTAAATTGGAGGCATTTGCTGGATTTGAAGAAAGAGAACGCTGATGGATGACCCTGATACTTGTGTTGGTTGGAAATGACTAAAACATGAGCCTATGTCTGACCAAGGGGTTCGCGACCTTTAGGGGCCATCACCCCTTCGTATTATTATATTGATTTTGGATTTGATTGGTGCACCTAGATTTCATTTTAAGGGTGGTGGGCTCGATGGGCGGTCGTAGCTATGAAGCGTTACCACCAGCCAAAAAGGGTAAACTGGTAGAATCATACCTAAAGCACCGCCTCACATGCCTTGTCATAATTTTATCCTTATATGCGCCCACTATGATTTTGTTTTAGTATCATACCTATAGGGGACTCACTGGCTACCGACATTACTAGTTATGTTACTGGACATGCATAGACTACCTGCTTAAAAATATCTTAAGGGAGATCAATTTAAAGCCTTAATGCTATTTTAATACTTTACATTACTAACAGACATCACATATATAGCGTATTTTACTACATATAGATAGTTTAATGGATCTTTAGGAGATGGAAAATTATGTAACACCTCCTAAGTTATTGCATGTTACATACTGGATAGGAGATGTAATATCCCGTAAACATCTCTGAAGCTATTACACTCACATTTACCGGTTGTTGATTTAACTTACAAAAGTACTTTTAGTTCTGATTCAAGTGTTTTTTCTTTTCATTATGCTTGGGTCAACCTGGACATTTCAGTGTGTGAAGGCATTATGTCAGACGGACGAAGATGAAGTTTGGTATATTATATTATTAGTATTATTTCGCTGCATCATTATTGGTATTTTGTTGTTGTACTCTGATTATGTTGTAAAATTGTGTAATCAAATGTACATTGTAAAACAGCTTCATAAACTGTTTATTTGATTATTATATTTTTTTCATTTCGCGGCGAGATTCTATGTTTGTTTTCCTTTTTCCTTTATTTTTCTTATTAAACCCCATTGATAATCTACCCTTCTGAATGGTTTGAGTTAGGCATGTATGGTTTATTGTCGGTTTAAACCGTCCAAAAAGGTGGGTCATCGTAATAAATTGAATTCCACTATATTAAAATAAAACAATTAAAACACCCACAAATTTGGCAACTTACATTTTATAGGGAAATTTTGGGGTTTTGAATTGATATTTTTTCATATTCAAATTTTCCCAAGGCACGATAAAAATCCTAAAACATACTGCATAAGGTACTATTAAGGGAAAATTACGATTTCGACTCATAGATAATCCTAACTGCAACCCTCTTAAATTTTCTTTCCATGCTGTTGCTTATCTCTTCCTCTAATTTATCTCCTTTTTATTTATAACGTATAATAGATATTTTTTCTATATATTAGATTCAACAATTATGGATTAGGGAAGTTTAGAAGATATATATATGTATGTATATATGTATGTATGTATGTATGTATGTATGTATGTATGTATGTATATAATTCATTACCTTTCCATTTAGCTTGTTTCCTTTAATCCTTCCTCTAAACCTTGAATATATGTATGTATGTATGTATGTATGTGTGTGTGTATGCATGTATGTATGTATATTTGAAATTGGAGTTTAATAAATTTGTATGGAGGAAGAAAACTAGGCAGAGTGTCATTCCTGGCTCTAGATTTGTATGAAAAGAATGAGTGAGCTAGCCTTTTCTTTGTGATTTCTTCGATGCCCCAACATTATCCGACCAAATTATTAAAGTCGAGCCATTTAGGCCGAACAAAACCTTAGTCATCACCCTGCCAACCAGTCAACCGGTCCCTATAAGCGGTCGAATGATCCATAGAGGCGATTGACCGGTGGTTCCAACCACTTATGTTAACATTTAAACGTTAACACTGATTTATTTCTATTTGTTATTTAATTCATTTTTAATTATTTCATATCTGAAATCTTCAAATGTTGATAACTTCTTCGTTTGAACGTTGATTGCGAAGCTTTATATCTGAAAGTTGCTTAAAAGATCGCCATGGACACAAATTCGTAGAAATTTTTTGAAGTCTGCTAAATCTTTACTTTTAGCTTTATTATAAACTAATTAACTCTTACTAAGTAATTTCTTTTCCATTTTATAAGGTGTTACATTCTCCTCCCTCTAAAAATAATTTTGTACCTAAAATTTCCTAAGGGACAGGTGGCGTAACGCGCACTCTACAACCATGTTGTATAACTAAATTATCCACATAACCATCTATTCAAAAAAAAGTGTAATATGATTTTGCATGCAACATATCCATATGTGAGCTCAAACCTAGCATGAATGGAAGATTGTGACGTATAGACATGTATGCAAACAACTAAATACGCATGAAGTTCAATATGAGTGCATAAACAATAGGAAAAAGTGTGACAACCATCTCCTGCCATCCAATCTAGCAACCATGATGCAACCAAAACCTATAAGATACTATATTTAAAGAGGGAAAATTTACTAAATAAATGCTTTAGATAAGAAGCCTTCATCTTCTCTTTTTCTTCCCAAGTGCTTTCCATCGGATTATCTCCCCATTGTATTCAGACTAGCCTAATTTTTTTGTTACGAAGCTTCCAAACTGCGTGCCCCCATTATGCGTTTGGTTGCATGGGGTGCTGTCGACTCCGTCTATATATCTGCTAACTGATCAACCTCTACTATGGTGGTTATGCTGTGTAGATACCTCCCTAGGTCTGATGCAAGGAAAACGTTATGAACTCCAACCAATTTAGCTAGAAGCTCTACTCGATACACAAGCTTCCTCACTCTCTCCAAAATAAGGAAATGCCTAATAAAATTCAGCTCCAACTTCCCCGAGATTCCAAATCTCATAACCTTCCAAATAGGGAAACCTTAATAAATACCATGTCCCCAACTGAGAATTCTAATTCTTTCCTTGACCTGTGTGCATAGGACTTCTATCAATCCTGAGTGGTCTTCAATCACTGCCTAATTACCTCACTCTTATTCGTGGTCTTATGGATCAAATCTGGTCTAAGTGGAACCTTATCGGTGCTTTTCCACCAACAATTTCACGACTTGCATGGCCCCTCGAATAAGGCTTCAAAGGGTGTCATACCTATTATCTCCTGGTAACTATTATTATAGGTGAATTCTACTAAAGATAAATGTTGCTCCCAATGTCCTCCGAAACCCATAATGCAAGACCTTGGTAAATGCTCCAAGATCTTGTTCACCCTTTCGGTCTGTCCATTGATCTGAGGGTGGTAGGCGGTGCTAATATGTTGTGTCATCCGTAAAGCTGATTACAAACTCCTCCATAACTCACTAGTGAAAAAGAGGTCCCCATAACCAACAATACTGACATGAATTCCATATAATTAGACCACTTCCTTAATGTAAATCCATGCTATAAATGTTACGATCCTATTACTTCTCATCAAAATAAAGTGGGCACTATTAGTGAGCCTATCCACTATAATCCAAATAGCTTTATTGCCCCTTTGAATTTTAGGTAACCCATCTTTGAAATCCGTCGACATGCGTTGCTGCTTTGGGCTATAATCTCCAATGGTAATAACATATCTCTAAGCTTCTCTTATTCGAATTCAATTTATTCACATGTCAAACACCTAGTTACATATTTTGTTACTCACCTTTTCATTCCCGGCCAATAAAAAATCTTCTTCATGTCTCTATTCATTTTATCTCCACCAAGGTGAATAGTCATCCTAAAGTGGTGGCAATCCGCCAGTACTTCCTCCAGAATGTCCTCCACCATTGGAAAATATAGGCATCCATCTCTTCTTAGATATCCTCTTTCATCAATCGAATACCTACTGAGATAGTGGGAATACTCTCCCTTATTCAACTTACCCAAAATATCAACTATCGCTGCATCCTTCATTTATCCTTGACTGATGTGGTCCATCAATTCTGGCCTTACTTTCATTGCTATTAGATATCCTGGAGTGAATTCCGATGGTCGTTGGAAATTAAAATTTAAGAAAAACTCCAATTGTTGCGCCGAGAGTAGCATGCCTCCGGCTAAGGGCATCGGCAATGACATCCCTTTTTCCAAGGGTTTACTTAATATCGAAGTCATATGATGCTATAAAATACATCCAACTTTGCTGCCTAAGGTTCAAATCTTTTTGGGAAAACAGTTATTTAAGGGACTTGTGATCATAATAGCTCATACCTTTATCCCAAAATATAATGCCTCAAAAATTTTAAGCCAAATATGATAGTAGGTAATTCAAAATCATGAGTGGGATACCACTTCTAATGGTCCTTCAACTGCCTGATTAAATAGGCATCACCTTGGGTTCTTATATAAGAAGAGATCCTAACCATGTACTGCATGCATCGGTGTAAATAGAGTAAGGCTTTGATCCATCCAGAATCAATAGTATAGGTGCACTAATTAATAGCTCCTTCAGCTTCTCGAAGACTTTCGCGTGTTTCTTATCCCATGTAAAGACAAAATTTTCTTGGTTAGACAAATCAGTGATACCGCTACCTTAACGAAGCCCTTAATGAACTTCCTATAGTAAAGTGCCAAACCAAGAAACCAAGAAAACTTCCGACTTCCATATTATTCCTTGGATCCTTCCATTCCTAAATACTGCTACTTTTATAGGGCAACATATAACCCTTTCTCGGTTATAATATGACCAAGAAACCTTATCTCCTTCCTCTAAAAATGACACTCTAAGAATTTGGCTTTTAGCTAGTGCATTCTCAAGGTTTCGAGTACTTCCCTTAGGTGGTTTTCATGTTCACCTTCACTTTTTGAGAATGCTAGATACCATCAAAAAATACTACAACGAACTTGTTCAGCTGCCTCCCTAAAGGCTATATTCATCAAGTCCATGAAGTATGCAAGGGATTTTGTCAAACCAAAAGGTATTACCTCCCATTCATACAATTTGTTTGGAGTACGAAAAGATTTCTTCTCCCTGACATCATCGACAGTTCATAATTCATGGAATTTAGTGGCCAAGTCTAGCTGTGAAAGGACTTTGGTCCCAACAAGCTGGTCAAACAAGTCATATATTCTAGGTAAAGTATGCCTATTCCTCTTGGTCATCTTATCGAGTGCTCGATAATCAACACATAGCCTTAGAGAGCCATATGCCTTAGTGGTAAAGAAAACTGGTACTCCCTATTCTAAAGTACTATGATGAATAAACTTCTCCTGTAATAGCTCCAAAAGTTGGTTATCTAGTTCTTGCCTATCTCTATGGACCATGTTCCACAATGGCTGTGCGATTGGTCTAATGACTTTCTCCAAATCAATGTTGAACTCTATTTCTCTTTAAGGTGGGAGACGGGAGACTTCTTTAGGTATATCCAGGAATTCCCAAGCTACAGGTACAGTTGAGAGCTCATCCTATGATAAGCTAAGAGAATACATATAGCTCAACAAAGCTGGGCCTTGGGGTATGCTATGAAGATATATATCTCTGCCCCCAATACTCCTCGACCATATAATCCTCCTATCATAATCTAAGTACCCACATAGTAAGATAATCAATCCATCCCCAAGATACGTCCACATCTCTCATGACCCCGAACATACGCATTACATATAAAGTCAATATTACATATATCCACAACAAGGTCTTTGTAAATTATAAGAAGATGTATCCACCCCCAATGAGATTTGACACAATTGTAGGGTTCAGTGACAAATTGGGTTTTTAATTCCAAGTCTTTAACTACATTCCTATCTATGAAATGTGATGCTCCTTATCAAATGGGTTATGAATAGTATTCCCAAAAAAATAGTCATACCTTCCATATCAGCTTTTTCCTTGTCCTTGGGAGGACGTTTTCCCGAGGCAAGTAAAGCTTCAACGGCATAAGCTTGCATGACCTATCCCTTCTATGCTAGTTCTGTACATTGGTTCTTGTAAGCTCTTCTTTGTGGCAATGGTACAATTTCTCTTTGAACTCCTCCCTTATAAAGCTCACCCTGTAATCCTTAATGATGTGTCCCTTCTTATGGAATATGTGGTTAGTTGGACCTCCCTTGTTGAATTTTCCCTTGGCCTTTTTACCTTGCCAGAACTTCCCTTTCTTTTACCCTACCTGGTTATTGCACCGCCTTACTTTCTCCACTCCTTCTTTAACAATAGTTTGAGTAGGGCCATTTTGACTAGCATCTCATAGGTGGCACCTGCGGAAACTTAAGTTAAGAGCAATTCCCTTAAGGGAGAATTTAGACCCTTCATAGATTTCATCGCCTTCTTTTCTTGGGTGTCTATCACTCATCCTAAATTTGGCCAAATATATGAACTTGTTAATATATTCCTTCACCGTGGAGTCTCCTTGTTTTAGATGGATGAACTTATCCAATTGTAGATTCACATCTGTGTTGAACATGAAACATAACAAGAAACAAGTCTTAAATTCAGCCCAAGTTATGCCTTCCTCGACATTCTCCGTGGTCACTATGTTCCACTAGTTCAACACCTCCCCTTTCAAGTGCCATGCAACTAGTTTCTCCTAACTCGATCTTCCAATTATAGTTCTTAGAATATGTAGTTATAATAATTAATATAAGCTTTGGTTTCTACAAAGTCCTCCGTGCCCAAGAATACTCTTCCACCTAGATTCTGAAAATTCTTACATGACATAGGGAAGTCTAGTTGATGGAATATTGATTCAACTTGCGGAGCAACTGGCGTCGCTTGTGCAGCTTTCTAGGGAATGAGAACTCGCCCTGCAACTCATAAGTATTGCGTAAACCACGTTAGCATACCCGATAAGGCCGATATCTCCTGGGGTGTGGTTCACAACCAAATATCTATAGGTTTAAAATTTAGTCATGACTTCCTACGATAGAATTACTTGTTGAATTAAAAAATTTCCTAATATGTTTATGTTTTCCCATATATGTATACTCATATATATAGTAGGGTTTTGAAAAATATTTTCAAAAATAACAAATATGTACCCTCGCGTATCTTATCCCTATTGATCTAGTAACATATGCTTTGATACCATATGTAACAACCCTATTTAAAGGGGCTTAATTTTCAAACCAATGAAAGCCCATCAAACCTAGGTTCATTTTAGAGCTGGCTGTTGGTTGGTATGATTGATAAAACTATATATGGAGCTATTTATCTACAATTCAAAGTCTCATAGTGGAAGGAATAGAATATAATCATAAAATAAAGTACCCATCTTATAAAATCAAATCACATAAGTACACTATCTCAATAGTACATAAAACATGTCTGGTGCATAGTATGGGCACATTATAACAACACAAATAGATAACGCCCGCCAAGTCTCCACCATCTTCTCCACAATCATCATTATACCTAACCTATAGGTTATAATGAGAAGGGAGTCAAAATAACAATTTCCGATGAATTAAAACCTCGAGTTTTACAAAAATAGTATATGGCAGTAAGCATTCAGATAAGTATTATGTTTTACATATTTATTATACTTCTTTAGGTATATCTCTAGCTGTAGGAAAATAGCCCTACAAGCCTAACTCCATGACTATAAAAGTGGGTACAACGCAACTATGGAGTTATTGGGTTCACAAACCCACCTCTCATCAAATCATATCCTAATGATGCAAGAGAAAGTACATTGGCCACTTAAGACCTTTTAAATGGGGAATAGGAAGACTCGCTAGTCATTTAATACACTAGGAAAACTCTTTAGCCATTTAATACCTAAACCCAAGGCAAACACCTCCTTGTACTCCTTTGCTGACATTGTCAAAATTCTCTTATAGGAAACTTAATACTGATTAGATAAGGAAGAGATAGACATTCCGACCATTTAATACTTCAAACCTAAAGCACGCCTCCTCAAAAAGATTCTCACTAATACAACTAAAAGATAATTCCAACCATTTAATTCTTAATTAGGAAATAGACAGACCTTAATAGCCATTTAATACCTAAATTCTAAGGCAGGCATGTCCTGGAATTAGTCCACACCAAAAAGGAATTCACGGCCATTAGATACTTCTTAATAAGGAAAGAGGCATACCCCAACATCCATTTAATACCTCAATCCCGAAGAAGGCCCTTTTGGGACAACCCAACATTATTTATGAGAAATTCGATAGGTCATTTAATCTTAATGAGGAAGAGATAGACTCTAAACCAACCACTTAATATCTCAACTCTTAGCAGACTTCTCCTAGAATTTTCCCATCCTTATGACCTGTGAACCAACTGCGGCATCCCACACTAGTCTGACTATTAGTAGGTGCTTGTAACTAGATCAACAGGGTAGAATCACCCTACAAAATTAGAACTAACATCTCATCCACCGTGGCACTTATTATAGGCGGTGTCCTACATCAGTTACAAAAGTCACACTGCCAATAGCCAGATTAGCTTGGCAGACTTCTATGTGCTTTCAACTAACCTCGCATCCATATAACTTATAATATTCCCGCTCCTTAAAAATAAAGTTGAATTATGCCAACATACATACATACTTACATATATTATGCCTTACTCATATTTACGCATTTAAAGGCCTTATAAGTGAAACTGCTTAGATTAAATTCCATAATTGTCCTTAACTCATTTTGTTAGATTTATTTTGATTTTTAATTGTTATTTATTTTTCAGTTTCTTTATTAAATGCCTTATTTATTTCATATGTTCCAAGCTTGTAATTTTAATTAATTAATTCAAAATTTAAAAGAATACGTTATTAATACATTTATAGACAACATTAAATTACGGATAATTTATTTTGCAAATTTTTCTATTTCTTAATCGAGGTGATATGTTACTTTAATGTGTCAACATCTACAATTTCTATACAAGTCGCATACAACATAGCAAGTTACATAATAGTTAATGTCATCAACAAATCAGCTACACTAAATGGACTTGTATATATTCATATCAGAATCTAGAGCATGCAGTTCTTTTATATTAATATGGTGGAACCACGACCTCTTTTTTCAAAGAAGCAAATTTAAAATTCCATTCTTTTATTTTCCATTCAATTATTCAAATGCATAATGCTGAAATAACAAAAAAACACATTTGTTTACTATTTAAATAGGTAGTGTAAACTATGGATAAAAGGAAAAGAATCCCTTTTCCCCCTATTTTTCACATCTATTTCCATTCTTTATCATTACAATCAAAGTTTAAGTGGTAGAATTAAATGGAATGCAAAATATTCATATTGTAATTATAACAAATCCTATTCCACTATATTAAAATATAACAATTGTAATTCTAACAAGTTTCAAAACTTACATTTAATAGGGAATTTTAGGGTTTTGAATTGATAAGTTTTCGTATTCAAAAAATCTCAAGTCACGGTACAAATCCAAAAATAATATACACAAGATACTATTAAGAAAAAAAATTAAGATTTCCACTCATAAACAATCCCAACTGCAAATCACTTGGATTGTCCTTCTGTGAAAATTCTTAAACTAATTACCTATTCTTCATTAATTTCCGGTTTATTTTATAGGGTGTTACATAGGTGTACTTAGTAACAATAAGAGGTTTTAATTACAATACTAACGCCCACCCTATCGAGTTCCAAGCTATGTCTACCATGAAGTGATGAAGTGATACTACTCGTTGCACCTGCTCAATAAAGCTACGTTAACTCCTAACAATCGATACAGTAGAATACAAGTCCCTTACTTCACCCAACTTGGCTAGCACCAGGTCTAGATTCAACCTGTGCTTTCTGAAATAATTCAAAAGTTTGGTCCTATAATTCATACATTTATCATTCAGTATGTATAAACAATCTAAATAATCAAACGTTTGACACCATTTTTTAGACATCTAACTTTGATTTAGATATCTGAAAAGGGATTCAAACATCTTAATTGAATCAATTTCGAACATGTTGCTCTTGAGTTGTAATTTCCTAAAATTTGGATGTCTAACCCAATTTTAAACGTCTGGTTTAAATTTTCAGTCGTCTGAACAAATTTTCAGATGGTCCAAGTTTTTTTTCATTCATCCTCTTCGTGATATTCGAATATAAGTTTAAGGACTCGTTTTCAACTAGATTATTGTGTATAATTCATCGCTTTGTTTTCACGAATTCAACTTGTTAATTTTACGATTATATAATATATTTATAGTATTTTTATTCAAAACTATTATGAGCTTCCCATGCAAATCTATGTATATTTCAAATTATAAAATTAATTCAAGGTGAAAAAAGAAGGTATTTGATTTCTTCATTATCCAAACATTAGAGATAGAGGTTTACCATCATGGAATTCGATATAAATTTCACTAATATAATCTTTTCTATTTTTCAATAATTATTCAATCAAACTAATAACGAAGGTTTTCCATTATAATGGATTCATTTTAATTCATAACTGAAATCATAATTCAAAAAAGATTCAAGTTAGAATAAATTTTCAAATTAAAAAACTTTGTTTTCAAATCATATAGAATTCAATTATTTATAATCATCATATACTCAATAATAATTCACTCGCCTTTTTTATGCTTTCCTCCTCCTAACCTTGATTTGAGTCTAGATCTTCTTGATCGATTCACCTTCCTCCTCTTTTTCTCTTCTAATTTGGAGTTTCTCTCGCTGTCTTTTAATTTGATTTCTCCTTGTTTTATTATTATTTTCGTTTATAAATATTTCTAGAGGAGAAAAAGAGTTTTGTTTAGATTGAGAAGTATTTGAGGAAGAGAAAGAAGAAATATACGTATCGAGTGGCAGTGGATGTTTTGAGTGACAAAAAGGTAAGGGTTTAGGTCTTATTTACAGTTGAAACCTAGGGTTACTGAGTTAGGCCAGAAATCCATATTTACAAAAATGCTACTGGTCATATTTTCCACTATTTTCGATCTTTTTTATTAAAATTAACAAGTTATATATATTTCTTAACGGTAAACAATGTTTCAGACGTAATGGAATAGGTCCCATGACGTAATTCCAACATTTGTTAAAATTTATATTTTTTCCCTTTAATATATAGTTACATTTTTCCTATTATTGTTATTTTAATTTATTTATTGAAATTTATAGGGTGTTAACTCTCCACCCTTAAAAGGATTTTGTCCTTAGAATCTTTAGGGATGGAAAAATATAATTCACTCATACAACCAAAATCTACAACCATTTACTCAACCATTAACCATTTACAATCACTGTCCTTAAATTCAATTTCTGATGCAACATGTACATATAAATGTGGAATGCATGTGAACAAATAAGTAATGCAAAATTAGGTGTCTCGTGAACCAACCAACTTCCTAAAATGGAAGTGCTTATGCTATGTATCCAAAATGTGAGCAATGTCATATGCTTGTAATTCTATATAGATGAGCAACCATTCAGTACATAAACAACAACCATTATGCATATAACTGATACAATAAATGAGTAAGGTGGTGTGTGTTGTAGGCTAACCTGAATATATCAGCTTATATGTGCAATATTAAGTAATTAAATCCATCCATCAACAACCATCATCCAAAACATGTCCTATTCGCACATTCACAACCAATTCTAGCACCCAAGCATTCCTACCTATGAAATATACTAAGCTAAATTCTATGCATGTAAATAATTATACTAATTAAAATAGAAACATACCAGAAAAAAGTTCTGGATGGGTTGCTCGGGTCTTCTCTCTGGCTCCCACGTATTCTCAACATGATCATCTCCTTACTGGACTCTAACCAGTTAGTTACTTTGTTGTGGAGTCACGTTGTTCCATGCTCAATAATACGGGTAAGCGCATGGCAAACAAATGACTCTCTTTGTATGTAACATCCTGGAAAAATATAAATAACTTATATTCAAATACATGGATTACATAAATATTTGAACTGTGAATTAAAATATTCCTTAAATGGATTTCATAGCCTTATTTAAATCATTTTAGTTAATAAGAAATAATGGCTAACTTGTTATAGAAAAATATTTAAATATATAAATAGTTAGAATAAATGTTGGTAATGAGGTTGAAAATTGTTTTTCGATAAACGGTCCCGAAATGATAAAATTATCATTTCGGGACAGTCTTATATTTTTACGAAAGTAGTGCCATCGAAACTGAAATAGTAAGGCGATGTATGCCGATGAGTTTCGTAACGATTGGACGTGCTGTGTGGTCATGCGAGCTCGAAATGTCAATTGTTTTAATTGGAGAACTAAATGATAATTTTTTATTAGATAAACAAGTTAACCTCATCTCCCTCTTTCACTTTTCCTTCTCTTTTATTTTTATTCTTTATCCAGTAAATGTTCAACAGCCACCACCACTAATCCAATTGTTCCCTGAGTTTCAGACCATGAAATCGAATGTCGTTTGTTCCGTTGTACTCGTATGAAGTTAAGCTTCAAATGGTTTTGTTGTTTATTAGCTGCAATTGAGATTGAGGATGCTCAATGTAAGATAGCCATGTTAGGCTTTTGGTTCAACAATAATTTAAGGTGAATTAGGCTACAATGCTTGGGGAATTGGGTGTCTCGTATGAAGGCGAGCATGGTGTGGTCATTTAGTGAGGTGTGGTGCAAGTTTGATTAGAGGAATATTTTTTCCTGTAGCCGAGCCCATGTTTCGATCACATTTTGATAAGGGAGTTTGAGTGTGAAGTCCTTGTGTCCATCACGAAGCTTGGGCAAAGAGGAGTTGTTTGGAAGTGGTTTCGTAAGATTCTATGGTAGGAAGCGAGGAGGATGGTTGGCATGCACGGCTGGATGCGTGCATATGATGCACAGGAGAGGGAATCAATTTAGGGAAGAAACGGTTTTAAATTAATAAGTCGATTTTGGTGTTAATTGAGAAATCAATTAACTTAATTAATCTCAAATCTTGTAAACTCAATAAATTTTCCATATTAGGTCAGCTTTGCATGCGTTAGACTCGTATCGATGTTATCTACGCATTGGAGTTGGATTTTTCAAGTTTCGAGCTAGTATAATTTTGACCTAAAATTGAACGACGTCCAATTTTAGATCGAACTGGAACGCGAAAGTGTCAACTGGAATTTTGATGAGTTTACTCACCTGTAAATATACTATATGATATCTGTGTTGCTAAGATTATTATTGAATGCTTGAATGATAGTTTATATAATGTTGTTTGATTGTTTTGTTTGGATTTGATTCACGATCGGAAGCGGATGTCGTAAATAACCATTGTTTTGTAGGGAACAAAAGAAAGAGAAAGTCGAAGTGTACGTAGCAAATAGGTCGTTATGAGACACTTCGAAATGCACATACATATGTGTGATTTATAGGGGCTTTTGTATAAAGACCCTAAGGGGTTTCTTGCAATATTGATTTACTTATATTCTTACATTACTTATACTGATGTTTGGTTGAAATATTTGTGACATTGTTTGATTTGTGTAAGTGTTGTTATAGCAATTACCACTATACCGATGCTTATGAAATATCATCTCCTTAAACTTGTGAGTGTTGAACTTATGCTTGTATTTTTACAGAATAAATGTTTGGTTGTATTTTTTCCATTTGAAAATTGTTTAAAACTATATTTTCAAGAGTTTTTGATAAATTTTAAATAAAGGATAACCATTGTTAAAAACTTAGAAAAAGGGTTATAAATTTGATTAATTATCTTTTAGGATAATTAATTTTGTTTTAAATTTATAAAAATATTATAAATTTGATTTATTTTTCTTCGGAATAATTAATGTTCTTTTAAATTTATGAGAAGATTATAAATTTGATTTATTTTCCTTCTGATAACTAATGTTGGTTTAACTTATGAAAAGATTATAAATTTGATTTATTTTCCTTTTTGATAATTTATGTTGTTTTAAATTGATAAAAAGATTTTAAATTTGATTAATTTTCTTTCGAGATAATTAACGTTGTTTTAAATTATGAAAATATTATGAATTTGATTAATGTTCTTTGGGGATAACTAATTTCGTTTCAACTTTATAAAAAGATTATGAATTTGATTAATTTTTGTTTGGGACAATTAATGTTGATTCAAATTTATAACAAGATAAATTTGATTAATTTTCTTTTTGGATAATTAATATGGTTTTAATTTATAAAAAAGTTATACCAATAATCTTTCAAGATAATTAACATTGTTTTAAATTTAACAAAGAATTTTAAATTGACCTATTATCTTTTAGGG
This sequence comes from Allium cepa, assembly GCA_030765085.1. Taxonomy (NCBI): domain Eukaryota; kingdom Viridiplantae; phylum Streptophyta; class Magnoliopsida; order Asparagales; family Amaryllidaceae; genus Allium; species Allium cepa. The sequence continues at coordinate 317,520,944 of CM060928.1, read as the reverse complement.
TAATAAATGTTGTTTAAAAGTTATAAATGATAGTTTACAAATGAGAAAATCTATTAAAAGTAATGTTTAAAATAAAGCTAAGGGTTAATTGTTTTGAATTAATTGTAAACAATGTTTTAGTGACATTTCTTCACCCTTCTTTTTAATAAACATAGAAATATAATTTGCTCTCTAAAAAGAAAATTTTATAGTGTGTTTTTTAAAGTGTTTTTTAAATATTTGTGATGTCACAATCAAGTGTCAGTGTGAGTCAAATGTTTTGAAAGATATAATTTTTATATATGGCCATTTTGTTATTCCTAATAATTGATTTACTGACTATTGATCCTTTTATCTTCTTTATGTTCGTCGACTCAAGATGATCTTATTATCACATTTCTGGCTTTATTGTTTTCCCCAGGGTAGTACTAGTTTGTTTTCGACAGTTGATTCATCGACTATCGAGTTTGATATCTTTGCCAAAAGTGACTAAAATCAAAGAGCAAGTGGACGTTAAGCTATGTGAGGTTACTCCTATTAGGATATCATCACATCTACTTTAGATTGAATTCAGTTGCATATGCACATAGATGTGAAATACTGGGTACTCAGTAAGGTGGGCGGAGTCTGGCTTGCACATTTTCCAAGAGCCATCGTAGTTCTCAGGTATATTTTCTAGGGTCATACTTTCAGTAAGGGGGCGCACCCTCCTAATCATTGTTGTAAAAATTCCTTTTCCTTATTCGATTCAAATCTTTGAATCGTTTTCTTAATTGAATCGAGAAGCACCTAGAGCACTTCTTGATATTTAAGTATCTATGTCCAATCTTTCAAGTCTGATTTTGTTCGGACTTGTTTGTATTCTTTCATCTATAAATGTTGTTCTTGTGAGGTAATACTATTTCGTATTTAGAAGCGTGGTCTCACAGAATTATTAATTTTTCACTATATTTCTTTAGCTTCCTCACGCTGGTTTTCTAGACTGATCCGGGCATTATTTTATTATAATGATCGGGTCAGACCGAACTTTTTTTCCAGGTTCTCATTGGTGGGGCAAGGAGCTCACAGATTAGAGCTAGTTGTTCACCTGCCATAGTATTTTTATTTTTAACTATATTATTATATATACCTGTTGGCATTTGTAATGTTAGGATGTTATAACTATCCATGCTGATGAAGTTGTTTTTAACTCGAATATACCTTGTAACTTAGAGTGGCAGCATTTATTGTTTTTGTTATATTATATGTGGTCATTCAGCTGTGAGAATCTATTTCCCCCTGTTCCTTTTCATTTAACCTAATAATCTCCCTTTCTGGCACGTGGATGCTCGAAATTTTAATACCATGGATGTATTAAGTGCCGACTTTCAAGGGTCAAAAAGGTAGGTTATTACACTATATTTCAACGTCCTCCAACTAATTGGGTACACCACAACAGCTGAATCATGTAGACACTTTCACAAGTGTGACACATGGAATGCAATGTGAACTCCCACCAACTTTTTAAAATCTCCACTCTATAAGCTAACTTCCCAACTCTCTCCATGATCAGAAAAGGCCCTACAAACCTTTGTACTAACTTTCCTAAACTACCAAACCTCATATGTGTCTAAGAGGCAAGACATTCACCAAAGACTATGTCACCCACCTCGAACTCCAACTCCATGCATCTCCTATCAGTGTAATATTTCTGCTTAACCAGGGCAGAATTCATTCTTCTACGGATCAAGTCTACTTTCTTCGAAGTCTCGCTTATCATATGTGGTCCAACAATGATTCTATCCATTATATCCTAACAACAAGATGGTGATCTACAAGTCTTTCTGTACAATGCCTCGAAAAGTATCATCCCAATACTTGCCAGATTGCTGTTATTATACACAAACTCTACTAACAGCAAGTAATCCTCCCAAAAACCACACATCCGAAGCATGTCCTCTAATACCTATTCATCCTTTAAGTATACCTATCTGTCTATGAGTGATAAGCGATACTCAAATATAATTCAATATCCAAGGCCTCCTAAATACTCCTTTAAAACTCATTGGTGAAAAGCGGATCTCGATCATTAACAATGCTGAAAGGTACTTCGTGCAACTTGTTTATTTTTCTCACATATAAGGTCGTTGAAGATGCAACTATCCTCATACTCGTGACCCGAATGAAATGAGCGCATTTGGTCTATTGGTCGACTATAACCAAAATATCTCATTCCTCCTTCTACTTTGAGGTAGCCCTTCAATAAAGTCCGTATAGATACTTTCCTATTTCAACTGTAGAATATTCAACGGCTGTAGAAATCCTTCAGGCTTCTTCTAATAGAGTTAGGGGTATGCCCTAGGGCAGCTATGTAATTTGTTACATATATTTAACTCGATAAACAATCTTGTTCAGAATAAAAGGTGTTTTCTTTCTATTATATACTTGATATAATGTGTTATAATAATTAATTAATTTAATTTAAAATATATTTAATCGCAAATTCATAAGTGGTATGTTTGGTGATAGTAGTTACAAAGTGTTGTAATCGTGCGTAATTTATCACAATGAAAATAAATATACCATTTTAAATATTCCAAGTCAAGATGTATCGAGCCTGGATATCGATACATTCATTGAGAATAGAGTACACAACGCTCTCTAATTTTTGGGCAGTGTATTCCTCATGGCTGTTATAGGCACCAAAGGGTTACGCATTGATAGTTATTGGATAACTATAGCATGACTCGCTCATTAGTTTTCTATTAGTTAGTATAACTAATGTCAAATAGAAAATATCGATGTGACGGTATTACACAGTTGTAACGACCTGATATTTTCAACCATTCGCATCCAAACATGCCGAAATTGAATTGCTCAAAATACCAGATTGTAAGTTTATATTTAGCAAAACTCAGCATATACAGTAAATAAATAATCACAGAATCACAGACACTGAGTAATATAACAATAGTGCAGCGGAAACAAAAGAATAGTAGTTCATGAAGCTACTATATATATAACAGAGGTAAATAAGTTACAACAAAAGTTTCAAATACAATAGTCAAATACAAGAATCAGAATACATCACTATAATCAACTAAATATTTGAAAGCTAGATAGATAGCTGGATCTCCAAGCGAAGCTTCAACTCCAAAGGAGAGTCTTGAATACTGGTACACTCAGTCTGACCCGAGCGTGAACCAAAAAAAAAATCACTCGAGTCAGGATTAACATTCTTATATCAATAAATCCAACTCAAATGAAATAACAACTGAAAATTCAAATAACTCAAAAGATGTTTGGGATAATCATCCCATAAGGATCTGTTAAACTATCCATATATAGTATGTACACTAAGTAGATAATGCCTATCAGTAATATAAAGTATAAAAATAGCGATAAGGCATTACCATTTTCCCCCTTAACACATTTTATACGAGCGTCATAGTCTATACAGCAATGTAAACTCCACCGTAAACTAGTGGGCTATCAGCGTGTACTCCGTAGGTATAACACAAAACAAATCATAGTGGTCGCACATAGGGATACGAGTACGACAAGGCACATGAAGCAATACCCAAGGTAGTGAAACTACCGTTTGCCTGATCTAGACTGGTGAGAACGCATCGCCGCAACGATCGCAACACCGCGAAACAACACTCCCAATTCAAGGGTGAGCACCAATCAAAAACAAGTAATGAGTATTTACGAAGAAGTGTGTTCACTTAGAGGTGGCTAACGTCATTAGCCAGGCACGGCGCCTATTTTAGTAATTTCAAATTTGACACAAGGGTCAAGGCTATCCATTATCGTTCTCTTTCTTCAAATCCAGCAACGTCATCATTCCAACCACTTCATTTTGGATCACACTCCGCGTATAACAGTTATTAAAGTGGCTATAGACAGAGCGTATGTCCCTAACCGATCCCAGACTCTTCAATAACTACGTAATTATTACAATGACTGGTCATTTAATAAACTTTCAAAATAGTTTACATTTCAAAACCAAAATATCATTGCCATTTCAAAACCATATTAATGTGATATCACTTCCATTTCAAAACCAAATACAATATTATTTCCATTTTAAATATATTCATCTCAAATATATCCATTTACAAAATCTTAGTACTTCAAAGTTATAGCACTTTCTAAATCCAATACTTTGGAAATCATAATACTTTGGAAATCAGGATTTAGAAATCATAATGCTTTGGAAACATAACACTTCCCACTTAACTGTTAAATATAATAATAGTATGTATGATAAAATAGTTTATAATTTAAAATGGTTTATATAAAAATTGTTATAGTTTAAAGTAGTTTATTTTTAAAAAATTATATTAACATAGTTTATATGAAATAAATTTATAAAGTAACATATATAAATAGTTTAAAATATAATTAAAAAATACTTTATATAATAAAATTGCTTCCTCAAATTTCACAAATCAATTCCAAATCTACACCAATCCCAAAATTTCAAATTTAAATCAAATGTCAAATCATCAATTTCAATTCAATTCAGTTTTCAATAAACCATTATATCTATTCCAAGTACAGATTTGAACCACAAATAAACCATTTAAATTTCGATATATTCCAAACTTTAAATATTTCACAATCTCAAAACTAAATTTGATAATTTCATATATATATATATATCTTAATTTAACTTTATTATTATTTAGTATTGAAATATTCACTTAATAAATCCAGTATTATTTAAATAAACCCCCAATTACAAATAAACTAAATATTTCCTTCAACTTGAAATATTCATTTAAATCACCTTAACCAAAATCAAGTTATAAAATTATATCCTTTAACAAACTCAAATTCAATAAGTTCCAAATCGATATTTTTATATATTTCTTAACTAAATACAATTTCAAATCAATTTCAAATCTATCTTCTCAACCTTAATTTATAAAAATCATCATAATCTCTATATTAAAATATAATTTAAATAAATACTTAACCATATCGTATTTTAATAAAATCAAACTTTATTATTAAGCTTATTTTATATTAAACAAGTTTATACATAGCTTAAAATCAAGAATTTAACTATATATAAATAACATTTATATAATATCTAAAATCAATATTTATATAAAACCAGACATTTCTTTCCAAAACCATAGAAATCATTTTCAAAATATTTATATATAGACCAACAGATGTTTGTATATAATTTTCTATCTTATGGTCAAGTGATACAGATATTTATCATTTCAATCCACAATCTAAATATATACGGGTGTATATATATATATATATATATATATATATAATTTCAACCCATAATCCCAAATTCAATTCAATGAAAATCGCTTGGGTTTATCATTTCAGCTCTTAACGATTTTCCCCTACTCTACTGATCGTTCGGGTATGTATCATTTCAACCCATAGTGATTCTATACTAACAAGGAACTTGCAGAGTGATAACAAATATGATAAAAATATAACAGGCATATATCATCAATATAAATAACAGATAATTGTGTCAGATGTCATAGGTGAACTAATACAGGTAATAACATATATATAATAGTGTAAATAACTAACAGCGGCATATTGCAATTTGTCGTTTCAATTGAAATCAAATTTAACATATATAAGAACGTAAATCGTGAGTGATTGCTCACCTTTCGAGGCTAGAGGAGTTTGACAACAGTACAAGCTACGAATTCAGGCACGAATTCCAAAGTTAAGCAAGATTTGCACGAATATGGAAGCAAAGCACGATGGACTCGATTTTGACAGATAAGCTAATAAATCAGAGTTAATGGAATAAATCAAATCAATTTTGATATAAACTGAATATATATTACTTACAATATAATATTATAAATTTTCCTAAACCAATATTCAAATAAAGATACGTAGTTAATATATATATATACACTTTATTCTGTATTAAAATAAAATACCGTAGACCTATATAATAGAATGCTGTCACAAGTAAGATATATACATATCTTATAATACATATAAATGAGTATATAAAAGCAAACATATATATATCACTGCAGAAAGTAGATTTTCATATACAAACTATATAAACTATATATACGAAACAAAATTTGGTACAGAACCATTATACAAACACATAAAGACAAAACTTACATATACATACTATAACGTACTATACATATAAAGTAACAGTCGTTTATATATATCCTTATCCATAAATACAAACTAAGATATACTTCTATATAAGATAAATAGACTTATACATTTACAACAATTATGAAATACAGTTTTAACTAAATATAGACTAATATAATCCAAGATTCAATAAGCAATATATTTAACAATTGTTTCATAGCAAACACATGCTGGAACAAAAAAAATAAAAAATAAAAATAAATAAAAATTCGTGATATATATTTTAAACAAAACATATACAACTTTGAATATATATACAAAGCTAACATATGAATATAAAACATAGCATATACGTATGCGAATACCTACTAATAAGAGAAGAAGATAGAGAGCTCGAGAAAGCTGATGCGAGGAGGAAGCTGTCGGCGCTTGTCGGAGCGGCACTAGGCACGGTGGTCTCGGCAGTCAAGGTGTGTGGTCGGCAGTGGTTGTGATGGCAAGGCAACAGGGTTTGATGGTGTTTACATGAAGTGGACGAGCAGGCTCATTGCATGAAAACTTCAAAAAAAATTAAGCTTTCACTCTTTTTGTATAAGGAAAAGGCAGACGTGAGCCTTGTTGCTGCGGCCAAGGGCTGTTACAGCCATAGCACGGAGGGAAGGCTTGAGGCCGAGATGGTGGAGGCAGGCTAAAGGCGGAGGCTGGGTTGTCGATGCGGCAATCGCAATGGGATGACGTGGCCGGAGCTTGGTCAGCTATTGAGTAATGGGTTCAAGGTTAGGCGAAAGTGAGAGGGAGGTGGCAGCTTGTCGGAGGTTGTACGGTGGAAGGACGTTTGGAGGCCGCTGAAGCTAGGTGCCAGAGCAGGCGAGACGGGTGGCCGAAGAGGCTGTGTGAATTGGTGGAGAGTGGATCTGGGTGTATTGAAGGAAGATGGACGGTGGCTTCAATTGGATGAGCAGGTAAACAAACTTTCATACTATATTATATTTTTCCCCAAAAAGAATTCAACAGACAACATTAAGAAAGGAGATTGCATGGAGCAGTGGGTCTGGATGCTAAATGTCAGAGATAAGCTGCTTCCCAAAATATATAACTTCTCTTTACCTATTATATATAGTTTTAATCTTGTCTATATCCCCTTTTCCCAGAGAAGATCAGAAAAAAATAGAGGCGGAGAGGAAAAGTAAATGAGAACGTGCAAAATATAAATTGACACCATAGGAAATAGAAAAAGTCAGTGGAAAAGTTAAAGCTTAATTTTGGGAATATAAAAAGGCTAATGGCCGTTAGGATAATACATAATGGAAATGGAATGGACACAAGAATCCAAAAGGCACAAAACGGGTACTGATAGGGCAAACCGTTTCGCCGATTTTATCGCGTACCAGACACTGAATTGCATAAATGAATATACTGCAAAGATCAGCATGAAGAGACGATCAAATCGGTATATCGATGTCTGTGGTGTGATCATCCGATCAAAATCGATATCGGTACCAAAATGCTGCTATTTTGCCAAAAATAAGATCGACGGAGCAACAACAGTCAAAATTTGGAGAAACGAAATATGACGTCTTACTAAGAAGATGATTTACAATTTTTCTATAGAAAAATATTCAGGTTTGGAAAACATTTTATTATCATCAAATATTAACTGATATAAATTGAAATAGAATTGCACAATAAAATAAACTTTCATATTTTTAGATGAAAATTTACGGTTTGTATGTTCAATTAGACGTTTTCCAAATATCAAAATTTTATTTCTAAATTTTATTGTTTAAAATTTCACAAAATTCAATTAATTAAATAAATAAAATGACTAAAATTTTGCGAGTCATTACAACACTTCTCTTGACTTGAGAATATTACATATCTTCAATGTGGAAGCTACGCTTTGATTATAGTTAAATCGTGGTACGATGTTCATCGAACGACTATAGTTGGGTTCAGTGGAAGCATTGGATGTGAACCATTATTTAATGGAGGATTCGTCTCCTCGGTTATATGAGGTTAATATAACGCAACTGAAGTCAACACAAAGACAAAGTCTCTGGTCAAAGCATTTCGGTTAATAATAATTGCTATTATTGAACCAAGGACTTTATGTTTGAACTTTAGAGTTAAATTTGTACATATTGGAATTTTGATCATTACCAAATTCCATAAGTCCAAAGTGGTATAGTTTTGACTAAGAGAATTGGTGTAAATAATAGTCACAATCGGGTAATGCTTAACAAAGTAAAATTGGATTTTATCGAAACCAAGTAAGTAATAAATTTGGCCAAATGTCAAAACACTTGCTAAGTGACATGTGAAGATTAGTGTTCGAATAGTCCAATATTAATTGTTGACTTTAAAGAGTCGCACAACTGAATCGTTGAATACTCCTTGACCATATGATTTAATTAATTTATAACAGCTATAAGTTAAATTAATTAATATTTATGAAATATTAAATTTAAAATTTGATTTGATATGTTGAACAATATTAAATAATGTATTTATACTAGTTATAAATATACCAATCGATATACGATATCGATATGCGTTTAAATTGGATTTACATGAAGCATTTTTTGTTTGGGCTTGGATTGGGATTGAGGCTCAGATGGACATGGAAGTTTCGGCTAAAGGAAGCAAGATATGGCCAGCTAATTGTTGGGTTGAGGGGAGGGCTTTTGATTAGGTAAAAAGGAAGCAGTGGTAAAGGGAAATATAAGGATAGGATCCATATTTACCTCCATATTTCCTCCTTTATAGAATGCACCTGACGCTCACTTATCATTTGATTTTTTTCACCCTTTCCTTTGAAATTTTCGACTAGAGAATACCTTCTCTCCATCTCAAAAAAACAAGCCAATAATATGTCAAAAACACTACTATTCGATAGTTCGTGGTCTGCAATTCGAGAGATAGCACCTTCAGAATTGGAATCTAATTCGGGAGTTAATTTCAATCGCATTAAAGTGTTGTGTTTTGGCATTAGAAAAAGGTAATTATCTGATTTATTATTATATTCGAATATTTATATAATTTATATATCACATATTATGTTATAGTTAGGTGACAATTTTAGTATATGGTACATTGTCACATTCAGAGTGGTTGTATATTTATATATTTAAATAAAACAAAGTATGACATATACATTCCTTGATAGTCATAGTTTAAGGTTTTATTTTTTTAATTTTTTAATTAAATAATTTAATTAATATACATTATTCAAATAACATAAACTTTATCATTTAAACACTAAACAACATACTATAAAAAAAATATGACTTAAAATCACATATAGATAGTTTTATACTTAAAACATTTCGAAATAAAATTAAAATTTTAATATATATATATAAATACACAAATTATTTAAATATTATTTAATCCAAATCACTTGAATAAATTTATAAAATAAATAAATATATCTACATATAGAATAATTAAATATTAATGTAAATACTAAAATCAAGATTTAAAATTAATTTTAGACTACAAAATATATATTGAAATATTCAAATGCTAAAATATCATCTATATTTTTTATAAAATATTAAAAAAATTGGAAATATTTTATTAATAATATTATTATTTATATCCGTACGGAAATTTAAATCGAATAAATTTAAGTTAAAAAATTCTTTTCCCCCATGAGCATTTATAGGCAAGTATTTACATATACATAATTTTATATGTATTATATTCATATATAAATTTATATAAATATATTTATTTATTATTAAACTATTTATTAGTATGTTTATATGTATGTGTGTGTATTATAAAAAATAATTTTGTCTTCGGTTTCACAACAAAATAAATATTAAAAATTTACAATATATTTTTAAATGTTTTTATAATGTGTATATATATATATATTTTATAAATTCTACATTTATATACATATATATTTATAATTAAAATTTGTCTTTATGTGCGTATGTATGTATGTAATATTTTGTATACCTAAATTAAAGCATATAAACATACATTTGGATGCTATATTTGTATACTAGATGAGCTAACATGTTCGTTAGAGTGTAAATCCCCGTACTTATACACGTACATGTAATAGCTTGCATTGATTTCTATCTAACACATGCACATACATATATATGTGTATATGATACACATGTATATATACAATATAATATTAATTACATTAAATGAACCATATTATATATATATAAATAAAATAATGGTTTTATTTAAAAGAAACTTAGAAAAGTTTAAATAATTTAGACTTCATAACCTAATAAAGATCCAAAATGGTAAAAAACTTTAAAATTCACCCAGTACTTCTACTGTGGTCTAGCCCAAATCTATTATCTTCAGCTCTGCCTTTACTCTATAGCAAGAGATATACTTGGAAACAAACTCTGCTACATGCCTCCTCATACTAGAACAATAAAAGACTCTCTTCATATCACGATACATTTTATCACCACCGATATGAATGATCATGCTGGAACAATGGGACTCGGCTAGTACAATGCCTGTCAAATCCATAATTAGAGGAATGCATAGCCTATCATCTCTCTACAACCATCCTTTCGATTCAATGGAATAACGATCCAAATGACTCGAATGCTCTCCCTCGTTTAGCTTCCCAAAAATTATCCAACAACTCCGTGTCTTGCTTCTGACTTGAACCTGTACGGTCCATAAGTGAAGGCTGAACATCTAAAGGTGCTAACAATCCTAGTATAATATTCGATGAAGGTTGAAAATCAAATATTGAAAAGAACTCCAAGTGCTTCCACTCCAAGAACATAGGACTCAATATCACGTGCTTTCTACTCAAGGCATCACTTAAAACATTGCATTTTCCTGGAATGTATGAGATACTAAAACCACATGATGCCAAGAACTCCACTTACCTCAGCTGACTCAAATTCAAATCTTTTTGAGAGAATAAATACTTTAGAGATTGATCTGTGAATAACTCAAACCTCTTCCCTAAAATATAGTGTCTTTATTATTTGAGAACAAAGAAAATAGCTACCAACTCAAGATCATAGGTGGGATAGCTTCTCTTGTGAACTTTCAATTGTCCACTAGCATAACAAACAACTCTACCATTCTACATCAACAGTGCACCTAGTCCTGTACAAAAAGCTTCAGCATATACTGCAAACGTCTTCGTACCATCAAAAAATACTAAAATAGGTGCACTAGTCAACAACTCCTTCGGCTTAACAAAAGAATCTTCGTATTTTGAGCTCTATAAGAAAACCAAATTCTTCTTGGTAAGGCATATCAATGCTGTAGAAATTTTGGTGAAGTCCTTAATAAACTTCCTATAGTAGCTAGCCAAATCAAGAAAACTCTTCATCTCCATGGCATTCTTTTGTATATTCTAGTCATGTACTGCAACAAATTTATTAGGATCAACCGCAAGTCCATGCTCATAGAAAACATATCCTAGAGAGCGAACCTTCTTGCACTAAAAGTGACATATGGAAAATTTTGCATTTAGTTTATGCCCATAGAGAGTATTGAGCACTTCTCCTAATGCAACACTTGTTCTTCCTCGCTTTTTGAATAGACAAGTATGTCATCAATGAACATTATCACCAACTTATTTAGCAACCCACTAAAGACTTGACTCATGAGGTCAACAAAATATGTTGTGCATTGGTCAGTCCAGATGGCATGACTAATAACTCATAAAGTTCGTCACGTGTAGGAAAAGCAGTTTTATGAATACTTCCCTTAGTTACATGCAATTGATGGAATTGGTAGCCAGTTCAAGTTTAGATAATACCTTTGCTCTAACTAACTGATCAAAGAGGTCATCTATACGCGAGAATGGATAAAGATTCTTATATGTTAGTTTATTTAGCTCATGATAATCAATGCAAAGCCTTAGGGACCATCTACTTTAGTAGCAAAGACAATCGGTGATCAGCACTTTGAAATACTTCTACAAATAAAGTCCTTCTCTAATGATTAATTTACTTTCTTATTTAGTTCATCCCTTTCTCTAGGAGCCATATGCCTAAGGGGTAAGTCAATAGATCTAGCATCTCTTTAAGATAGGCTCAGAATTTAGACTCCTTCTGAGGAGGAAGACTACTTCAGAATAGACATTAGGGTAGTCACAAACTACGGATACCAAAGCTAACTCATCATGTGAAAGATCTAAAAAATATTGGTAACTCAACATAACTGAATTCCTAGGGTTGTAGCAAACCTCAAGGTTGCGCCAACTACATGTACCTAACCAAACAACGTTACTATGATAATCTAGCATTGCTCCATACATAGTCATCAAATCAATTCCCAAAATTGAACTGAACCCAAAAATCCCAAAACGAAAGTTTCGCGGTCGAACTCAACACCCAAAATATATAACTTCAAAGCCTTACAGATCATGAATAAATGAGTAAATCCTCTAACAAGGTTTGATACTACTATGGGGTTGGTAACAATATTAGTTTCTAAGTGCAACTTATCTACTAGTCTAGACGAAATCAAAGAGTATGTTGTCCTCGAAGTCAAATAAAGTACGAATGGATAAATAACAAAGAGTTAACACACCTTCAATAGAGACCTTCTTCCCTTTATCAATAGATAGAGCATCGCTTGAGCTTGGAATTGCATATAGTGCATATGATGGTACCACCTAGGTAGTAATCTTAGGTGACTTACGATTGTGGCATTTGACTTAGCAATGCCCCCTCTGCAATCCTTTGCTAGATGGCCCCTTTATTGGCACTTATTACACTTGAAGTTTGGCTTCCTATATTGCCCCGAGCTACCGTTCCACTTCTACAGTGATCTTGTTGAACATTCCTTATCACTACCTTTTTACATTCCTCCTTCACTGTTGAATTCGGCCATGTCGCCTCCACTAAGCTCTCAGAGGTAGCTCCGATAGGTATATGGCTCAAAGAAATACCTCTCAGAGATAGATTCAACCCCTTAACAAAGTTCATCGCCTTCTTCGTTGGTATGTTGATAAGTTCTTCCCTAGTTGATTAAAATTATTCACATACTCCTTGACAAGGTCACCTTGCTCCAAATAAATAAAATTCTCTAACTCTACTCATGTTCCACCTCAGAAATGAACTTAATCTCAAATTGCCTCTTAAGGTCGGTCTAGGTAATACTAGTCTCATCCGTCTCAGCCATAACAATCTCCCGCTAGCTCAAGGCCTTTCCTTGCAAATGCCAGGAGGTTTGCTATCTATTTACTACATCTTCAACCGTGACAACCCATACCTTGGGACATACTGATTCAAAGCCTAAGACGACTTTCAAACTCACATCATGCTAAGAAGTATGAGCGATTAAGTTTTTATAGAACATTTCATGATACCTAAACTATATAAAATCAAAAGCATTCTACACTTGCATAACTCGCAGCAAAAGGAAATAAAATATAGATACTGAAAATAATCTAGATCAGAGAATAGTCTCAATAATGTGGTTCATACAGCAATATCTCCAAATAGCACATAGAGTTTGATAAATAGATACAAGATAATACGAAATAGAGTGTATATGGAATAAAAATAGATAAATGTAACTGCAGGCATCTAGTATACTCCTCCAAGCATTATGTCTGGGCCAATTCGCATAATACCAAGTCCTCCTGTAGTAGGTATAAAAGGGAAAGAAAAGGAATGGATCAGATAAAGTTTAGTCAATAAATTACATTACTAGTGTATGGTGTTCATATGAAATTAACTTCATTTACAACCTATATGACCTACGGTGTCCATTTATGTTTAATTACTATATATAAAGGATTTGTTATTTTACAAACTAAGGGTATAATTTTAAACACACCTACACCCATAAGCAACTTGCAAAAGGTTTCCAATCAAGGGTTGAACAACCAAAATCTAACAGTTCTAGGTCAATTCCTAGTATGTGAATCCCGATGATTAACTTTCTAACCAACATTGGTCAATATTTCCAATGACAAACTACGTATGTCGCACTTACACATTAATCGAACATCATAATTCCTGGGCTTACTTTGAATATAGTACCTCGACGATTTATGACCTACCTAAGCATTTATATCAACATCTCAAAGGTAAACGTGTCATAAGCTCTTTATCATTCAACCTGAAGTATTATTAAGAAAAATCACTAAAGTGATTACCCCGTAGGTCCGGCTGTTGCACAACCATGTAGCCATATTATTGTGGATGCATCTTTCTCCCTTTCTTGGCTCCTACATGTTTAACATGTGACTAGACACACCTCAATAACGATAAGAGCTTCTAATTGGACCATTAACGTCCGCCCTATTGGATTCCATTCTACACCCACCATGAAGTGATACTACTCGTTGCATAAGCTCCATGAAGTTAAGCAAACTCCTAACAATTGATAGAGTGGAATAAAAGTCCCAAACTTTGCCCTACTTGGCTTGCACCAGGTCTAGGTGTAACTTGTGCTTTCTAAAACAATACAGACATCTAGTCCTCAAATTAAGATGTTTATCCTTCACTTTATAAAAAAATTGTTTTCCAAGCACTTAACTTTGATTCCAAATGAATGAAAAGGGATTCAAACGTCTGAATCAAATCAATTTTGAACAAGTTGCTCTCGGGTTGGAATTTCTTGAAATCCAAACCTCCAACCTCTATTTTAGACGTCCGGTTTGAATTTTCAAATGTCTAAACAAATTTCAAATGTCTAAATGAATTTTTAGACGTTTAGTTCATGCTTTTCCAGATTTTAAAGTTTTTTTATTTTTGTTATTTCCATTCATCTTTTTTTATGATGTTGAATATAGGTTTAAGGACTTGTTTTTAACCAGATTTTTGTTTATAGTTCATACCTTTGCTTACATGGATTTAGCTTTCGAATTTCATGATTATACACATATATTCACACCATTTTTATTTAAAACTAATATGTGCTTCCCATTAAAATTCTACGTATATTTCAATTGACAAAATCAAGGGGAAATAATAGGGCATTTGATTTCTTCATTTATCCAGACATTAGAGATAAAGTTTTATCTTCATGAAATTTGTTATGAATTTCACTAATATATTATTTTTCCATTTTCAATGATTATTCAATTAAACTAATAACTAGGGTTTTCCATCAAAACCATTCATTTTAATTCACAGCTTAAATTGTAACTAAAAATAGATTCAAGTTGGAATTGTTATTCAAATTCAAAAACATTGTTTTCAAATGATATTGAATTATAAATGAATTCAATTATTTATAATAATCACAAATGTTTGTACCGAAATTGGGAACAGCACCTTTCGAAAGTTTTTGAAGAGATAATAAATGAAGAATATAAGTTGAAAATGAGGATTATCTAACAAAAACTCCAAATAACAGTAAAATAAAGACAAAGACAAGCAATTTATAGTGGTTCGGCGCGTTGCCTACGTCCACTGTGAAGTTTTTGAGATTTTATTGATTCTCTTTCAATGTTTACAAGTGATTACAGAAAGCTACAGCGAATTACAACTGGAAATTCGAAATCAATCAGCGAGAATATGATGTAGGATGATGAAGATCTCGATTCGGCAGGGTCTGGGTGCTTGAGAGTCAAAAGATCCCTTTTCTGTTGGCTCTAGGGCTCTATTTATAGGCGTGGGATGATGATATTTCACTGAAAACTCGGGTGACCACTTCTGGCACGTGAGGGGTCCCACGCGCCCGGCCTCAGGAAATTTGGGCCCACTTTGGTATCGATTCGAACTCCATTCGAATCGATCATAAAATCATCCAATCGAGGCGAAATTTGGTGCGGATATTCTTCAACATGTATGCAAGCTTCTGTGAAAATTTCATGGCGTTTGGATCAGTGGATCATGAGATACGGTCGATACGAAATGAAGTTCTTCGAATGGCTGTCTGCTTCGAACCGATCCTTTCGAATCGATCATTACGAACCGATCAACTCACGTGGTTATCCGATGTCGTGGCACGCATATCTCGAGCCGATCCACCTATTTCTCCGGTTTGGCCGCGTCGTATCCATATATCTCGCCCCATTTGAACTGAAGACCATTGCGTTAGACCAGGTCCTATTGACTCGAACGAACTATTGGTCATGGGTTCGAACGAGTGTCTCTCGATGGATTCGAGGAGTAGGGACTCGATGGATACGAACTTAAGTTATCTGATGGATACGAATTGATGCTTCTTTGATGGGTTCGAAGCAATGACTATTGCCTTATTCGATGGAAATGAAGTAGGGGGACGTCAATGGGTTCGAAGGCGATCGAGTCGAACCAAGGTATCCGAATGGGTTCGAACTCGATCGATACGAACTGAATCCTTTCAACTGTTCTGAGGCTGCTGTTTCTTTGATCGATACGAAAATTATGGATTCGAAATGAAGCCTAGGGATGGATTCAAAACCGAAGCCTCTTCCCTCAAATTGAACCGATCATAACTCGAGCGTATGAACTCGGATTGATTTGAAATTTGAGATGTGGACTTCTATGATCTTTCTTGTCATGTCCTATCAATTGCAGCTCGATCTGGACTCGGAAAAAATTCATCGATATCCATAGCAAACCCTCGTATGCTCGATATCCAGGAAGAGTGATCTTTGGTATCTCGACCTTGCTAAAAGGTGGGATAAAATTTTCCCCCCAAAGTACGTCTTGTGGGAACATGACGTGCTTTGAAAAGTCACGGTCTTTATTCCGGACAATCATCGCTCTATTGCCAAAGGTTGTGTTTTGTGCTGAAAGTTGCATCCCATATTGCTGTAATTGAATGCTATGAGATAGAGACTAGCTGTTTGTTATATATGAATTTCGTGCCGATCCTCTCCTGAATCAACGTGAAATTTGAGTTGCAACGACGTTTGATAGTTGTTCTATGGAGTCCCTTTGCATCGATCCTCTCCTGAATCGAGATAGAAGGTTGTAAAAATTAACTTTGCATCGATAAATTAGGAGTTCGTTGGATAGGAAACGTTCGTCCATATCGATGCTTATGCTCGAGTTGTGATAGATACGAAATCGCTAATGTTCGTATCGATGGACCTGCATTGCTTGTTTCGATGGTTGCGAAGTTGACATTTCGAATCGATCCAGATTTTCTGGATTCGCATCGATGGACCTTGGCTCCTGGAGGTGAAGGCTTGCATGATTTAATCGATATGGATTACTTTGGTGGCTTCGGGGTGGAATCGAGTCGAGTAACGACTTCGAAACGATGAGGTCTAGAAGCAACCTCGCCTCGATGTAAGCAGAATCTGATTGGTTCGAACGAACCATTCGAACCGTGGTATGACTAGACTGAGTGTAGCCGGTCATGGAGACCGGGAGGCGAATCGACCCGGTCGCCCCTTCTCCCCTATATAAATACTTCGGGCCCTCTCACTTTTTACTTTCTACTTTTCACCGCCGCCTCTAACTTTCGCATAAATTCGAAGTAGAGAGTAAACAAAACTGCATCACGTCCCTGACTCGATAAAATTCACTCCTCAAATTCTTCGAATCCCACATCCAAATAAGGTAATCAAACTCCAATCCAAACAACGAAATTGTTTTAGATCCACTTTTTCTTCATCGATCATCCACTTTTGGTACTTGGTAAAACCAGATCTGGTTCGGAGAAGAAAGAGTGGGAAGGTCGAGATCGAACCGATCTGAGGACTTGTGGTCGAATCGATGAAGGCGGCTATACTTGTCTTTGAATTTTCGCGTCGATCCTGGGAACGCTCTACTGAAAAAGAAGCAGTTCGTACCGATGGCTATGGTAGTGGATTGTATCGATACGAAGAAATCGATACGAAAAGCAAGCTAATGGTCGATTTGTGGTCCTAAACTTGAGATCGATACGGACAACTTTTTTAATGATCGATACGAAAGACATCGATTCGAACGTGATCGATGTCAAGTTGAGGCCTTCCTGATCAGTACGAACCAGGCAACTAAGGGTCGATTCGAAGTCATTCTAATTTGGTCGATACGAAACCGGCCTCTGATACGTGTCCCTCTATATCGATTCGAACTGGTACCTTGATGGATAAAAACGAGCTTCCTATAGTCGGTTCGAACTCCTCCACGATGGATACGAAAATTGTGACACTTTTTTAGCATGCTTCCGACGAGCTTCATTCTTGCATATCTTGATTTGGTAATTGAACTGCATACTTGACTGCCTTTCGAAGCTCGTCGATGGAACCGCAACAACTTTAATCGTTTGCATATTCTATTTAACTCTGCAATATTTGCATAGCATTGCATAACACAACTCATACACTTTACACCGGGGAATGCACGGGTTTTTTATCGCCTAACGATAATTTCTCATAAGTTAGTTAGTTATGGAACCATCAAGTTCGCAGCCACAAGAAAACCTGCAAGAAATCCGAAGTATAGTTCCTCCGAGATTAGAGGTTCCGGACATTGAGCCCGAAGTAGTCGGTCCAACCCCGGATGAACTGCCTGATGCATCATTCATTCCTAATCCTCGAGATTCTATCCCATCTCACATCTCTGAAGATAAGTTGGGGAGAGTATGCTTGAGGCATAGCCTGTCGATGGATGACGTGTTTTTGCTGGAACCAAATGACAGGCCACACAATACACCGGAGGGATACACCGCATTTAACTGTCATGCGTGTGTTGCTGGAACGTTGCCTCCATTTAATGATTAAATAAGAGAAGCATTGTCATTCTTGGAAATCGCTCCATCTCAACTACACCCGAATGGGTATGCTTCGCTCAATAGCTTGTTTATCGTCTTCATGGAATACCTTCATCGGCCGCCAATCCCAACTGAGATCAGATATCTGTTCAACTTCAAAAGCCAAAACGATACTCCATCTTTTACATTTTTGGAAGCGGTTAGGAAATGTCAAGTGGTTACCGGGTCCTAGACTAGGCTAAGCTACTATAGGACAGAATGGTTTTATGTCCAATGTCCTCCAGGGTTCGCCCGGCGATGGTTATTCAGACGTGAGTAAACCTGAACTCTCAAGTAATTACTAAGGTGTTTGCAGTTGAAGTAAAATTCATATCTTTTTTCTCTTGTACAGCCGTAATTCAGCGACCAGAGGGTAGACATTTCGAGGAGATAGTTCGGGTGTTTCAAGAAATCCCGAGTGAAGATAGAAACATTGAACTTCTCTTGACTGATATGAATCTTCGGATCCTTGGGCTGATCGAGCGAAGACAAAGCATACTGCTCGATGGCGCATTAAATACCGCCTCGAAAGAACGAGTTATGCGGAAAAAGCGCAAAGTTGTTGTGATTGAAGAAGCTGACTCCGAGGGGACTCATACTGATGAAGAACCTTTGGGTCAACCTGCAGACGTAGCCCAGGATATTGATGAGCAGAGAAAAGGCAAGGCTGCCGTCTCTGAACCATCTAAAAAAGGGAGATGGAAATCTGTGGTTACGTCTTGGCCCGCCTCAGGAATTAGAATTTCGAAAATGTCTCCCTCTAGAACGGAGAATCTTCACGAAGGACTTGTCGATCTTCCGGTTCTGGACGACACGTCCTTGCGGCAGGACGTCGGATTGGACGAAATCTCACAAGCCTTAGTTTTAAGCGAGTCTCTTCCCACTGGTGTGGTAGACACATCCGGTTGGTCGGGGGGTTGCACATTCATACATATTTCACGACACTGCATAACCTTGACTATAAACTACCTGTATCGAAGGGTGATAAATCCTACTTTATTTTGCTCTACAGATACCATGTCCGGGCGAGGTTCAATGTTAGGGAGTCTCCGACATGCGCTCAAGTCTTCATATTATGAATCGCGCAGACGAGAAGGGGAGAGAGATTACGACCAGGGACGCTCTGGGTATTTTGATCAAGAAAGATATGATAAAGATAAAGGCTATAAGCGTCGATCTCGGTCGCGTACTCCTCCTCTCAGGGATCCCATACAGCCTCCCGCTTATGTCTCTCGTCCCTCTGAATCTTCTCACTACAAGTCGGCTTCTCAATCTTCTAGGCATGAATCCCGCCACTCTAGAAGCGAAACAGTAATTGCCGTTGTTACGGAACAGCCCCCCGTGGAAATTTCAGGGAAAGGAGCAATCAAGCTTGCTCAGCTAAAGAAAGATTTTCCAAACATCTGCTTTGGTAACTATATCTTTCCTCCACACTTAAAAAGGATCCCAGAGGAAGCCGAGCAGTTAGTACATGACTACGTGCACGACTTTTATGTCCAGTACAAAGCGTGGGCGAAAGCGGCTGACAAAGCGTCGGCATTGGCCTTTGAGCGTGGGGCCACCATCGAGAAGTTGCAGGCTGAGTTAGCTCAAAAGAGCCGTATTATTGAGGTGCTAAACACTGAAGCTGAATCTTCTCGGAAATCTGAAATGGAGGCTATCAAAAAAGCCGACGAAGCCCAGGCAACGATGGATAGGATGAAACGTGAGCATTATGCCACGGTAGAGGATATGGGCCATCGAAACACCATGGTCACTGCCGAGAGGGACACAGCCCTGAAGGAGCTAAATGAGCTTAAGTCCAAATTTGCCGAAATCGCCAAGGATAAGGATGATGCGAACAACGCAGCCCAAGAGGCGTGTGAACAAGCCGTGATGCTTCGGACTGAACGGGATGCGGCAGTAGCCAAGGTCCAGGCGGTCGAGACGGAGGTTGAGGAGAATGTTCAACAAGCGGAGGCCAGGCTGGAGGCCGATATTGAAGATCTGCTCATCATTTACAATGCCAATGTGTTGAGACACAGAAATTTGGCCTGGCTTCAGGATTACCCGGTACACCTCCGTAGCGCTTCGGGTCGATTGGTTGAGGAGGAAGAGGAAGCGCATCCGGATGAATCGGTCGACCGATTTGAACTTGAAAACCGGCTGCTGACAGATGATGAGAAAAAGATCCTCCATGACGCTATTATTGTTCATGAGAAGGAGATGATTGGTGGCCGATCTCTGGAGGTTTGAGAGGGATCGGGTGTTGAGCATCACGCTACTGTTCTTGAAATCACCGCTCCACCTTCGTTAGAGCCTGTATCTGTGGTTGATTCACAATCCATTCCTGCTTATGACCCAGAACAGCCGCGGTTATCTCCTATTCGGGAGGTTAGAGCCTGTCTCTGAGGCCGTCCAACCGTCAACGAGTCAAACTGAGGAAGGTACTTTGAACATATCTCAAGTGTGTTTTCAATAGAGCGTTTGTTTTGAAGTGATTTCTTATAACTCCTTCTCTTCTTTGCTCAGTAACCGAAACTACTCCGGCATCTTCAGCTCAGGAGTCTATTCAAGGACAAAAGGCCATCACCACTGAAATGACTGTCGTGACGACGGTAGTGTCTACTGAGATGGCGGAGGGGAGATCCTTATCTCTCGACCAACAAATGTTGAGTGAGCTTCTTGGCCAACAGGGTGACCCTTTTACAGACTTGCCATTTATCATCAGTGATCTTCCACCGGCCTCTAGTTTTGTAACGCAGACCACAGCTGCCCCCAGCCAGGCCCAATCAGCTCGAGACGAGGAAATCTTGGCCGAGATCAACGCCGAAATAGAGGCTGCGGGGCATGAGGGCAGTGCTGGAGTTAGGACTACGGTGCATAGTCCAGCACCTCTAAATGTGATATTGCCAAGTGGCTCTGTGGTCGGTACTCGGGTGTCCACCCCGTCTTCTGTTGCAGGTCCGGTCCCTTCAACTCCTCCGGCGGGGAGCCTTCATTTAAGTTCAAGTTCTGATGGGGACGTTGACATTATGCCCCCGGCCGAAGAGCAGCCACCGGAGAGGAAGCCCTCCAAACGAAGGATTTCTGTTCCTAGTGATTCCGATGACGAACCGTTGATAAGGAGGTCGAAAATGAAGAAATAGATCGGCCACTCAAGCAGATGTTTTGGTAGATAGGAACTTGTTTTCGTTTTCCTTTAGTAGGTCGTGTATAGATGCAGGTTCGGCCCCTGCTAGTAGGAATTCTTTTTTGGAAGAACTTATTTTCATGTAAGTACTTGTTTCTAGCCAGTTGAAATAAAATATTGCTTTTCTCATCCCAGCTGTTTTTTTTCCTTAAGTGTTGTAATGATTGGTCTATGACCGTGCTTTTTTTGCGAATTTTGAGCGCATGTCCACACTCCGGGGACTTAGAATAATTTGCGAGCAATAATTCGGTTCATGCTCTGAGAGCCTGATGATTATCGATGCCTATGATATAGTTCACACTTTGGGAACTTGGAGTTAAGGATTGTACTCCGGTCCACGCTCCGGGGACATAGAATTATTTCAACGTTTATACTCCAGTTCGCACTCTGGGAATCTGGAGTTAATGATTGTTTATGCTTCAGTCCGTGCTCGGGGACTTAGAATAATTTTACAGTTTATACTCCGGTTCGCACTCTAGCAATCTAGAGTTAGTGTTTATACTCCAGTCCGTGCTCCAGGGACTTAGGGTTATTTCAATGTTTATACTCCAGTTCGCACTCTGGGGATCTGGAGTTAGTGTTTATACTCCAGTCCGTGCTCCGGGGACTTAGAGTTATTTCAATGTTTATACTCCAGTTCGCGCTCTAGGAATTTGGAGTTTGTGTTTATACTCCAGTCCGCGCTCCGGGGACTCAGAGTTATTTCAATGTTTATACTCCAGTCCGCATTCTGGGAATCTGGAGTTAGTGTTTATACTCCAGTCCGCGCTCTAGGGACTTAGAGTTATTTCAATGTTTATACTCTAGTTCGCGCTCTGGGAATCTGGAGTTTGTGTTTATACTACAGTCCGCGCTCCGAGGACTTAGAGTTATTTCAATGTTTATACTCCTGTTCGCACTCTGGGAATCTGGAGTTTGTGCAAGGATTGTCGTGTATCAATCCTTTTAGATATTAACGTGGTGACATGCCCCCGAGCTTGGGTTTCACATAGTGAGTGACCGGTCGTATCACAGTCACTCCCTACTTGAATTAAATCCCACCGTATGATAGAACTTAGCTCTCCGTGCATTGTGATGTTTTTCGGTGTATTCAATAAATCACAGCTCTGGCTTGAAGAGATAGCATTTTATTGCTGAAATAAGAAAATATGGCAAAGTCAGCTGCCTTATTACAAGTTCAAATTTCAAAATGTGAAAATAAAATGCAAAGGAAATAACGGGCTAAAACAAATAAAGCCTATCATGTATAGTAGCGACGGAGACTCTCGCTATTCCAGGCTCTCGGCAGAGTAAGACCGTCAACGGTCGATAACTTGAACGTGCCATCTCCGAGCTTTTGTGATATCACATACGGTCCTTCCCAATTTGGTTTCATGTGAGAAGGAACCAGATAAATTCTTTTGAGTACAAGGTTGCCGAGTTCGAAGGTCCGCGGTCGGACCTTGGCATTGTATATTCGGGCGACACGACTCCGATATGCGACTGCCCTCAAATCATCCTCTTCACGCCTCTCATCGAGCAGATCCAAGGATTCGACAAGTAGTATGGCATTCGTTTTCGGATCATAATATATCACACGGTGAGAATGAACTTCCATTTCGACCGGAATAACGGCTTCAGAGCCATAAGATAGAGAAAATAGAGTGTGTCCGGTTGCAGTTTTGTGAGTCGTCCGATAAGCCCATAAGGCCATAGGAAGTTCATCAACCCACTTGCCCCCGGCTTTTTCCAGTCGTTTCTTCAAAATAGATTTGATAACCTTATTAACAGCTTCGACTTGGCCATTCGCTTGTGGGTGTGCAACTGCGGAGAATTTCTTATGGATATGGAACCGCAGACAGAAGTTCTTGAATTCAGCGCTGTCGAATTGGGCTCCATTATCGGTGATAATAGTATGCAAGAGACCAAACCGGCAGATGATGTTGCGTACCACGAAGTTGATTACTTTCTTTGTCGTAATCGTTGCAAGAGGTTCAGCTTCAGCCCATTTGGTGAAGTAATCAACTGCGACGATGGCGTACTTCGCGCCACCTTTAGCTAAAGGTAATGTACCAATTATATCAAATAACTCAAATGGCCATGGACTGACCATTTGGGTTATCTCAGTAGGCGGGGCTCTAGGAATCCGAGCGTGTTTTGGCATTTATCACATTTTTTGGCATAGTCCATGGCATCGCGATTTACGGTAGGCCAATAATATCCATATCGGAGTATTTTATTGGCAAGTGCTTGCCCCCCAGTGTGATCGCCACATTCTCCTTCGTGCACATCGCGTAACACTCGTTTGACTTCGTCGTGTGCGATACACCGGAGAAGAGGAATAGAATATCCCCTTCGATACATAACTCCATTCTGAATGACAAATCGTGAAGCTTTTCGAAGAATTTGTCTTTTCTCACTTCGACGCTCGGGTAGTATGCCATGTTCAATGTAATCTTGGTAAGGGGTCATCCACGATTCTCTGCTGGTAGTAGCCTCAAATGTGTAATCAGTTTCCATCTAATTAATGCTCGAAGAAGATAGAGTTTCAACGGGAACGAGCCCCAACTGCTGAGCTTCGCCCGTACTTGCCAATTTTGCCAACGAATCGGCCTTCTGATTATGCACCCGGGGGATGTAGAAAATGGCATAATAATCAAACTGATCAAGAATATCCCGGACTCGAGTTAGGTAAGCAGCTAATCTTCGATCCTTAGCCTGATATTCACCCCGGACCTGACATACGATTAATTGGGAGTCACAAAAAATTTCCGCCGCGGTAATTTTCAGATCGCGGGCCAGCTTCAAACCAGCAAGTAGAGCTTCGTGTTCGGCTTCATTATTGGTAGCACGGAACTCGAACTTTAAAGCATAACATATGGATCGGCCCTCGGGGATTTCAAGTATTACCCCAGCGCCCGAGCACCGATCGTTGGATGCACCGTCAGTGTGTAGCTTCCAGATGTACTCAGGAGATTTGCTGGTCTCAGGTAAGTCTTCAGGGACAGTGAACTCGGCTATAAAATCTGCTAGAACTTGACCGTGAATAGCTCTCCTTGGAGTGTAAGTAATATCGAGTTGACTCAGTTCGATGTTCCATTTGAGTAACCTACCAGACGTCTCAGACCGCGTGAGGACCTGTCGTAACGGCTGATCGGTGTATATAGTGATGGGATGAGCCTGAAAGTATGGACGAAGCTTCCTCGAGGCAATGACTAGGCAGTAGGCTAATTTCTCTAGCTTCGGATAGTTTCTCTCATCTTCGGTGAGTCGTTTGCTAATATAGTAGACCGGTTTCTGGACTCGGTCTTCTTCCCGAACAAGGGCAGCACTGATCGCGTTCTCTGATACCGCCAAGTAAAGGAACAACCGTTCGTGGTTGATCGGCTTTGAAAGAATCGGCGGTGTGGAAAGATGTTGAACCAATGACTTGAATGCGTCCTCGCACTCCGCGGTCCATTCGAAGTTCCGCTTCCCTTTTCGAATCAAATCGAAGAATGGGATGCATTTATCGGTGGACTTTGATATGAATCTACTCAGTGCTGCTACCTTTCCGTTGAGACTCTGGACTTGCTTTATAGTTTTTGGAGTTTGTAAATTTCTGATAGCCCAGATCTTTTCGGGATTGGCTTCTATTCCTCTGGCGTTGACGATGAACCCAAGGAATTTTCCGGATGCGACTCCAAAATGACACTTAAGCGGATTGAGCTTCATCTCGTATCTTTGAAGGGTATTGAACATTGAATCCAAGTCTTTAATGTGATCGGTAGAGTATCGTGATTTCACCAACATGTCATCCACACAAACCTCCATTGTTTTTTCGATCTGGTTAGCAAACATCCGTTTAACCAATCGTCGGTAAGTTGCTCCGACGTTTTTCAATCCGAAGGGAATGACATTGTAGCAGTATAGTCCCAGATCGGTTACGAAGCTCGTGTGCTCTTGGTCGGGCACATGCACGGGTATTTGATTATAGCCAGAGTAAGCATCCATGAACGATAGTAATTCGTGTCCGGCTGTTGAATCCACAAGTTGATCAATTCGGGGAAGTGGAAAGCTGTCTTGCGGACAAGGTTTATTTAAGTCAGAATAATCAATGCACGTTCTCCATTTCCCATTTGGTTTTCGGACAAGTAAGGGTTGGATACCCATTCCGGGTATAGAGCATCCCGGATAAACCCATTCACCTTCAGCTTATCGACTTCTTCTTTGAGGGTGGCAGATCTCTTTGGATCCATACCGCGCCTTTTTTGTTTGATCGGGATATACCGTGGGTCAATATTCAGGGTGTGGCTCGCGATGTCCGGCAAGATTCCGCACATATCAGAGTGCGTCCAGGCGAATACGTCGAGATTCGCCCAGAGAAAACCAACCAATTTCTGTTGCGTCTCTGGGATAACTGAGACCCAACCTTCAACATTCTTGAACCATCATCATCATTGTCGATTGGAACATCAATCGTCAGCTCAGCCGGAGAAGCTTGACTCTCCGTGGATTCCTCTTTGTCATCATTGTCTCTCGGGTCAAGATCTTTTTGGAATTGGTTGTGGTGCCGGGGCCAAGTCCCAGGCACCAATTGTCAATTATCCGCAAAACGGACGCAGGGAGATTCCTCTATGCCCTTTCCTTTCTCTTTTCGCTGCGCCTCGCGCAGCTCCGCAACATAACAGGCTCTTCCAGCAGCCTGATCTCCTTGAATGACTCCAATCCCACGATCAGTGGGGAACTTCAACGTTAAACACCACGGGACGATTGCTGCCCTGAATTCAGCAAGGGTCGGTCGGCCCAAGAAAGCATTATACGGAGAGTGAATATCTAAAACAACAAACTGTAGCATTCGAACCCTTCGGCGTTCTCCAACTCCTAACTCCACTGGCAACTCCACCACTCCAGTGGGTATATTAGCACTTCCATCGAAGCCATGGATTCTAGATTGACAAGGTTTTAAATCTTTGGCTTCCATCTTCATTTGATCATATACTCTTTTAAACAAAATGTTCACCGAACTCCCACTGTCCACCGGGATCCTCTTCATCCAAGCAGGACCAACCTGGGCCGATATGACAAGTGGGTCAATGGTTGGGGCTTCGACCCTATCAGCATCTCGGTTTCTAAATACGATGTCGTCTGCCATCGTTCTCTGTAGTTTGGCCGGAGCCCCTTCATCAAAACTACTACAACATTCAAAATCAACATGCCTGATCGAATTGGCACATCACTCCATCTCCTTCGAGCTTCGGTCTACCGGGTGGGGACCACCACTGACTGTATTAATAACTAACCTCCCGCCTGTACGGGCAGGTTCCTCTCGTCTCTCTTGAGTTTGCATATGATTTTGATTGGATGGGCCCGCGTCACCAAACTGCGGCGCCCGAACGAACTGATCCAGCTTCCTCTCTTTGATTAACTTCTCAGTGAGGTCCTGCAAATGTCTACACTCATTGGTATTATGTCCATAACTTTCATGGAATCTACAGAACTTTCCTGTTTGGATCTGCCTCTCCGACGATGGTTTTGGAGCAGGCTTCTTATACTGCATAGCATTGCAAGTCTGTAGATACACGTTCTCCAACGACTTGTTCAGCGGTGTATAAGTATCAAACATAGGGGCCCTACGTCGCGGGCCACGGTTCCGATCTCGTTTTCTACTCTGGCTATCACCGTTTCTCGGCTGTTGAGCTTGTTTATTCCGAATATTTAATTGGACTTTTCCTAAACTTTCACCATATTGTTTAACTGCAACATTACTCTGAATCCCTTCATTGTTGGGTCTCGCATCGTCCTGTTTCCTAGATTGTTTCGCATCCTCACGCCTTAAGAATTGAGCGGCTTTGGAATAGAAACGATCCAACGATGCGGGGGGCTTCCCAGCTAGCCAATTTCCAAACTCAGAATTGGGGTCAATCCCCTTAGTCAAGGCCATCAAGATTGAATTACCATTAGGGTTAGTGATCTCTGCACAAGCGGCATTGAATCTTTCCAAATATCGCCTGAGTGTCTCCTCGGGAGCTTGAGTGACACTAGATAAAGTATTGACGTCTTTAGGCCTGGCGATATGCATACGAAACTATTCAACAAACTTAGTAGCCAATTGATCAAATGAAGAGATAGATCGTGGAGGTAATCGTGTAAACCACATTGTCGCAATTCCCCATAAAGAAATGGGGAAACTACGGCACTTTACTGCATCATCAGCTCTTGCAGCAGTCATCGACCATTCGTATTTCAGAATATGTTGGTTAGGGTCGAAACTTCCTTCATACATGGGCAGAGTCGGCATCCTGAATCGCCGAGGAGGTTCAGCATATAATATGTCATCGGTGAACGGAGTATGACTTCGGGAGATTCCCCAATCGTCATTTGTTAAGCCCTGACTTTCGCGGATCATTTGGCGTACCATGGCTGAGAGGTCTGGTGTTGCTACATTCTGAGGATAGCGAGCCAAAGTGTGGTCGGGTTCCATAGTGCGAGGTGGGATCGGGCGCTGTCGATG
Source organism: Allium cepa (assembly GCA_030765085.1). Taxonomy (NCBI): domain Eukaryota; kingdom Viridiplantae; phylum Streptophyta; class Magnoliopsida; order Asparagales; family Amaryllidaceae; genus Allium; species Allium cepa. Next base: position 317,492,580 of record CM060928.1, on the reverse strand, counting down.
ATCCGTAACTCGCCTCCTTTCAGAATAGATAGAAACAACAGAAACAATGATAGAATCTCACAATCACAGCGGAACAACATATAATATATAAATGAATAATCTTTAAACAAAGAATTATATTAGTTATTACATTACATCATATTACATTACATTACATCATAAGAGTGTACAACAATAAACAACAACAAACAGCGGAAAAGAAACACTATATACTAGTAATACGCCATGCCCTCCAGCTTGCCTCCAACAACTCCTGAATTCCAGAATATCCTGATGACCTAGCTCTAAACTGCCCGTGTGGAAATTGGTAGGCACCCAGAGTTTAGGAAGGAAACAATAAACTTCGAGTCAGTCATGTGACTGGTGTGCGAACTAAAACAGTTTATTTTTAAAACAAAATACAGGATAATTTTAAAATAGATTCGCAAAGCTTTTTAGAAAATGAGACTACCATAAGGCCTCCCGCACACACACACAATGCAAACGCAGAATCGGAGGAGATTTCTCCTTATGATAGTCAAAGATGCTTGATACGCATTAAAAATAAACATTTGATATTATTACTAGTGCATAGTGTAGGAAAAATCATTTCGAAAGTAAAGATATAAATCTTAGCCAGCATAGGCATTCCGCACTTATGCCTACTATAGCTACCATCCAAACAGTGGGGCGCTACCATAAGTGAATGATAGGTTCTACAAATAAAACAGTACAAGATCGTATTGTATCTTTGGATTTCCAACAAATGGTCAGGCCAAGGAACTTCCCATTGCCACATGGGTACGCCTCTGGAAAGACGACTCGAGAACCTAATGTTACGGTTAGATCTCTGCCAACACAAGGCCGGGTTACCCTTCAAACTGGATAACTACTACACGAATATGTCATTCGCCGATCGTAACCGACCTATATCCGATGATCCTCGATTTCCAACAACCACAAAGCAATAAATTTGCAGCAATAACATAGGTTAAGTATCTGGGCTCCATACCATGATACCACCTCTATCCAGAAGGAATGGCATACACTAAAGGGGCGCTACCCCCTGATAACCTTGCCGCATCCTTCCTTTTTTGACCATTTCCGGGGTGTGAGGTCCGACGAAGTCTCGTCCACAAAGCCACGCTTTATACAAAAGCTGTGCTTTGAGCATCAAATGCTCAACAGCACTTCGTATGCCACATTACCAATTTGGGAATGTATCACTAGTAACCATCAACTACATAACATCTAAGGGTGTTAAGCTAAGAGAATAAATTATCCGCCACCAACGGAAATATATTTGATAGAAACCAGCTTTACATCTCAAATTGTAACGTCAGACACACATCCATACAAGTCCGTTTCGGGATCGAGCCGAACCGAAGGCACTTCCAAAGAAGTCCTTGCAATCCGGATATTCACTAATCACGACCGGACTTCCCATCACAAAGGGTAATAAATTTCTATATCGGGGATCAGCCGATGTAGAAACATTCGACGGTAATCCTTTCATTTTCACAAATATCCGGTCTTCAACACCGGTCATCAATGTTATCCATTACGACGTATCACATACTCCGAATGGGTTATACGACCCCAAGGTCCTTTCGCGGCTAACCCGAATAGTGAGCGCTTATTTAAAAAAAATAAGTGTGGCATTCAACTTCAAACAAATCACAACAAATACCCATTCAAAGGTAAATATTGATAGTTGGTTATTTAACTACCAATAGGTATGCTCAACATCACCAGATTCCAAATAATTTCCCAAATTATTTACTTTCCAAAATATCTTTACTATATATATAATTTCCACACTTCAACATTTGAGAACAAATTTCAAATCATTTCCCTATACGGGATATATTCACAAATCTTTATTCATTTTCATTTCAAAATGGTTCATTTAAACCAATTAAATAAATCTTTACCGATTTACTTTATATTTACGTTCCAAATCCGTAAATTTATTCCTACACTTCAAAAATAAATCGACGTTTATTTTTAAACAAACTCCCCTTTCTTTTATAAATTCCATAATGAATTTACACTTTCAAAATATCTATGAATATACGATTTCCAAATTGATTTCTAATATTCATTTTCAATTTATCTTTAAAAGATAAAATCTTAAAATATTCACTTCATATTGGAAAACATTCCCATACTTATTTAATAATAAGTAATTCACAAATTCATTTATTTTCAACACTTGGAAATTATGCAATATACTTAAATCGAAATTAAGTATATATTTCATTCTTTAAGGAAAACATTCTCTTAAACACATTTATTTGGGTCAAAAACGAATGTTGCGTAAAACATCGTTACGACGACCCAAAATCACTAATATAGGGGTTCGAACTTAAAATAGATATATAAATCCCAATACTATATAAAACATTTCCTTTCAGAAATCATTTACTATAACAACAGTGTTATAGTCCACTATTTCCTTCTATTTCTCGAAAACGTCTATTTCAACAATGAATGTTGAAATCTACGGTTTCGATAGTTAATCCATTTTAAAACATCTTTAAAACAATTAACTTCATTTTTATAATATCACTTCCCCAAAAACATATCCATTTTATTTAATAATATATTCACCATCAAAAATCGTGAATATACTTCACGAACTTAATTCAATATTTTCTACACATTTTATTTCAAGGATAATTCAATATCCGAAATCGCGAATATATCTCCTTTAATGACCTTCTATATTAAATTTATCAAATTCAATTGATTTCGGATTTATAAACAATGTTTATAAATTCCATTTCTATTTATAAAAACTTCAATTATAAAATCCCTTTTTAAAATCAATTCAATTTATAACTCAACTTTACGCCCAAAATCCGATTCATAAGTTAATTATTTATAAATCTTTTATTTTACAAAATCTATTCATTTCATAACTTCACAATTTATAAATCTATAAATTTTATACACTTGTGAAATCCATTTATACTTCATTTTAACACTTAATAAAACTCGCTTCACAATTCCTATATTTTTTTATTTATAAATATTAATCTTAGAAATCTTTATATAAATAGTTTATAATAATTCAAAAATCTCAATTTAAATAAACCAATCCTTTTAATAAATTACCAAACGTTATTTAAAACTTATATAACTCCAAAATTATACTTAAGTACTATTTTCCAAAAATGTAACTTTTATAACAGTAAAATTTTTAATGTTTATTTATTTTAACAATTTCAAAATTAAATAAAACGTATACTTTCAAAAATCACTTTAAAATTCTTTTTAAAATCAAAATCATTATTTTAAAACTTCAAAAATGGATCCGATGATGCAACAGCACCAAATAGTCAATCACGACAACAAAGACATCATATATCAATATATGACAATCAACAAATATCACAATATCTGTAAATAAATCAATATAGTTGAGGAATCCTGTTGGATCCCTCCAACCTGTTTCCCTGCATCCACAAACATTAGCACAATACCAATTCCGTTCCAATACGGAATATCGCGGTATATGGGATTCATAAAATATTATCCGCTATTATGCGGCGCAATAGGGTCTCATCCGTTATATAATGCGGGAAAATCAACTCCAAGTACATAAATAATACCAATTTCACTTTGCAGTGAAATTATCGCGGTATACGTTTTTAATAAATAACCTCCGCTTACTAACGGCGCATAATGTCTATTTTAACAATCAATAGATAACAATCAACATTCAAACATACAATCAAGCAATTTTAAATCTAACTATTTAAAATACAAATCGAAACAGATTCGATTGAGTGAGAAGTTCTCACCTCGATTTCAGTTCCGTTTTCAGCTTTTATTTCAAATAAAATTAAACACGCGTTCAATTTTACCCGACACTAACTCCAAACGACTCCAATCCAGTTCCATAGCGTAATGCTCGACAAAATGAACCCGACGCAAGTCGTTTCATCAAAATCCGACCTCGTATCAACTAGTTAGATAGTTTAAAGATTATACGATTTTAAATATACTTAATTTACAAATCTATTTATAATTTTATACCCTAATCCATCCGGGCCGTCCATTTCACTGCCTGCAAATCTAGGTCGCACGCGTCCATTTACAAACGTATGAAACCCATCACCTTCCAATCTTTGACCGACCATTGCTCCACCATATGACGTTTCGAAGACGATCAAAGACATGGGTTTCGAAGCCCCACTCGAGAGCTACCTTCGGCCGCAGCCATGTCGAGCTCGGCCTCCCCTATGGCCTCGAAAACTGTGCAAAAACGAGCACAAACACGGGGCATTTTCTTCCACTTCATTGCTCTAAAACCCATTATCTCCGTATGGATTTGAAGCTCTCATCGAGCTCTTCGACTTTCGTGTTGGAAGTTTTCTCTAATTATTCACGTATTGGAAGAGATTAAGGGAAGAAGTTTCGAAATTTTGTGGCCATTGAAATTGGGCCGGCTGAAGTTTTAGAAGGGGAAGGGTTTGCAAATGAAGAGAGTGAAGTCCTTTTATAGAAAATCTACCGAAAATCACTATTCACTCAATTTTCCGAACTCCGAATCTCGCGCGGTGACCGGCGTTTATAGGGTTTAACCCACGTTCCGGACACAATGGAATAGGTTTCTGAGGCTTATTCGATCATATGTGCGAGTTACGGAAATAAACGATCAATTTAAAATTAAATCGGTTAATCAAATTTTTGTGCGTTTTAGCTTGCCCCGGACAAACGGTAAATCCGATTGACATGAAATTTGAAACCTTACAATAATATCACATTACGGATTCGATGAAACTAATTTCGTCGAAATCCGAGACTGTTTGAAAAATGGCTATTTTAACTCGTCAATTTAAATATTAAAATATTCAATTTTCACAAATTAACTTTTAATTCGATTTTAAAAGTTCTATAACATCATTCTTGGACAGATATGATATAATAAAATTTTACAAATCATTTTCAATCATGTTAAACCCAATTTTCAATTATTTCTGTAATTTCAACTATTAAATTATCGATTTAATTATCCAATTAAATTCAATTATTCGAAATAAAATTTATTCGACTTATAAATTTCACTTATTAATATTTTAAAATCAATTAAATATATAATTTTTTAATTGACATAAATTCTGGGTCGTTACAAACTTCCTCCCTTAAAAGAATTTCGTCCTCGAAATTACATGTTAGAAAAAGTTACAAAATCCATTAAATTTCCCAAAACCATAGCTTAACTTCTTACAATACTTTACTAAGTTTTCAAATCTATACTTAGTTATCCTTTTTTCAAAACCAACTACTGTAGTTTAACTTCCAAATCCAAATCAAATTTATAGTTTTCAAACTTTTCCAAATTTCTCAAAAAATTTCTAACGCCTTAAATTTTCGGAAAAATTCTCCATGGTCTCCTTTGCGCGGCTCGATCCGAAAAAAATGACAGGATATATATCACAAGTATACATCCCATCAAGTGATGAGGCATCCCGCAGGGAAAAAAGTGAAAAAGTACGATATTTAATCCGAGATATGTACCTTATATATTATTAGCGAGCGTATACGGCTAATATAGCGCGAAAGCGATCTCCAAATGCGAAGCAAGCGCAATCCGCACCTACTAAACACTCAACAACAACATGAGAAACATGCATATATGAAAATAATATAAATATACATCATATAGCAACATAACAACTACATGTGCCAACATAGCAATTGCAACAAAACAACAAATGCAACCACCAAATCAATATAAATTCACTTCTCATTAATATTCATTTAATTGGTTTTCATTTTCACACAGTTGATTCATTAACGTTAGATTTTACTAGCATTCATTCATTTTCAATTAGTTTACATTTACTAATTTACATTCACATTCGTTCACTTTCAAATTGAATCAAATTCAGTTCATATTCAAATTTATTTTCTTCCAATTTGAATTCAATTGTATAGCTTTTAATTTTGCTAATTCAATTTAATTAACACTTAATGAATTACATACAATCAATTAACATTCATATTACAACCAATGTATATTCAGCACAACCAAATTATTAAATTTACATTCAATTCGGTTCAACACATTTAGTTCTAATTGGTTTAACATTCAATCCATTCATTAATTCAACTGCTAATTCATTTTACAAATAAAGTTGAATTTCATTTATATAACTCAAGTTCATATTCTTAATGACTTCATTTCATTAATTCACTTATTAATTTTACTTCAATACCAAAAATCAACTTTATTCAACTTCACTTAAGTTATATTCCATATATAAATCAAATTCAGATTTCATTTCTATATAACTTTTTACCAAAGCCAAATTTTCATCACTTATTCAAATTCAGATTTATTTTGCTTAACAAATCGTTTAACCATTTTAATAATTGGTTTCACTTACATTTTCTCCTTTTATAAGTTAGACAACTTATATTCAACAATTTACACTTGGATTTTTTTTTTATTGATTCACTTATACTTCCTTTAATTTAACTCCATCCTTTAAGTTAAATTTATTCTATCAAAATTCAAATTGTATAAGTTATCAACTCATTTATCATTCCTATAAATATTTTAAATAGGATTCCAGAGTCCTTTCAATCTTTAAAAACCTTTTTTTTTTGAAATCAATTCAAATTACCATTTGAATTTCCAAAACCAAATCCAAATTTTCCAAACAACTTTCATTTAAAACAATTTGGCAGCAATCCTTCTTTTGGAAACCCGAAAATGAACAATAATGATGTTTAGAGCTTTAATTTCCCCAAAACAATTTTCCAAAATATCAATCCTTTCAAAACACTTCTCTGGAATTTTGTTTTTAGATTATAAATCACATTTATAAATCTTTTACTTACATAATTTCATTTCTTATATATAAGATTATTTCACAACTGTAAATCATTTTAATTATAATTTCATACTTATAATTCATTTGCTTATATAATTCATTCTTTTACAGCTGTTGTTTTTATTTAACTTATTCAACAACCAAACAATCAATTCATATACACTTTAATAATTCTGAAAAATTATTCCTTTATATATAAAATATAATCGAGGTAAAATTATTTCATTTACCCAATTTAAATAATACTATGTCGACATGCCTCGTTTAAGCGTTTAGAAATCCCTATCGATAATATGGCGTCCCATCTACCGACCAGAATTCACAAACAGCTCAACGGATAAGCAAACACAATATAAAACATTTTTATATTCACTAACAAATACGCGCTCATAGCTATTATTACACTCACACTTATTCTAGAGTACTACTGACTCTATCTCTAATGAGTAATTCCAACAGAGCCATGGTTGTCGCTTAACCATATGCTCTGATACCAAATGTGAGGAACCGATTCTTCGAAGCTCGAAAACGGACATCAATACGTCCACTGTATCAACTGCCGAGCAATCGAATGCCGGAAAACCGTACCGTTATGGTTAAAGAAGAAGAAAACGATAGAAGAAGAAATAAAAAGATAGAACAGAACAGAAAGAAACAACAGAAACAATGACAGAATCTCACAATCGCAGCGGGACAACATATAATATATAAATGAATAATCTTTAAACAAAGAACTATATTAGTTATTGCATTACATCATATTACATAACATTACATCATCAGAGTGTACAACAATAAACAACAACAAATAGTGGAAAAGAAATACTATATACTAGTAATACGTCATGCTCTCCAGCTTGCCTCCAGCAACTCCTGAATTCCAGAATATCCTGATAACCTAGCTCTAGACTGTCCGTGTGGAAATTGGTGGGCAACCAGAGTTTAGGAAGGAAATAATAAACTCCGAGTCAGTCATGTGACTGGTGTGAGAACTAAAAAGTTTATTTTTAAAACAAAATACAAGATAATTTTAAAATAAATTCGTAATGCTTTTTAGAAAATGAGACTACCATAAGGCCTCCCACGCACAAACACAATGCAAATGCAGAATCGGAGGAGATTTCTCCTTATGATAGTCAAAGATGCTTGATACGCATTAAAAAAACATTTGATATTATTACTAGTGCATAGTGTAGGAAAAATCATTTCGAAAGTAAAGATATAAATCTTAGCCAGCATAGGCATTACTCACTTATGCCTACTATAGCTACCATCCAAATAGTGGGGCGCCACCATAAGTGAATGATAGGTTCTACAACTAAAACCGTACAAGATCGTATTGTTTCTTTGGATTTCCAACAAATGGTTAGGCCAAGGAACTTCCCGTTGCCACATGGGTACGCCTCTGGAAAGACGACCCGAGAACCTAACGTTATGGTTAGATCTCTGCCAACACAAGGCCGGGTTACCCTTCAAACTGGGTAACTACTACACGAATATGTCATTCCCCGATCGTGAACGATCTATATTCGAGGATCCTCGATTTCCAACAACCACAAAGCAATAAATTTGCAGCAACAACATAGGTTAAGTATCTGGGCTCCATACCATGATACCACCTCTATCCAGAAGGAATGACATACACTAAAGGGGCGCTACCCCCTAATAACCTTGCCGCATCCTTTCTGTTTTGACCATTTCCGGGGTGTGAGGTCCGACGAAGTCTCGTCCACAAAGCCACACTTTATACAAAAGTTGTGCTTTGATCATCAAATGCTCAACAACACTTCGTATGTCACATTACCAATTTGGGAATGTATCACTAGTAACCATCAACTACATAACCTCTAAGGGTGTTAAGCTAAGAGAATAAATTCTCCGCCACCAACGGAAATATATTTGATAGAAGCCAGCTTTACGTCTCAAATTGTAACGTCAGACACACATCCATACAAGTCCGTTTCGGGATCGAACGGAACCGAAGGCACTTCCAAAGAAGTCCTTGCAATCCGGATATTCACTAATCACGACCGGATTTCCCATCACAAAGGGTATTAAATTTCTATATCGAGGATCAGCCGATGCAGAAACATTCGACGATAATCCTTCCTTTTTCACAAATATCCAGTCTTCAACATCGGTCATCAATACTATCCATTACGACGTATCACATATTCGGAATGGGTTATACGACCCCAAGGTCCTTTCCCGGCTAACCCGAATAATGAGCGCTTATTTTAAAAAAATAAGTGTGGCATTCAACTTCAAATAAATCACAACAAATACCCATTCAAAGGTAAATATTAATAGTCGGTTATTTAACTACCAATAGGTATGCTCAACATCACAAGATTCCATATAATTTCCCAAATTGTTTACTTTCCAAAATATCTTTACTAGATATATAATTTCCACACTTCAACATTTGAGAACAAATTTCAAATCATTTCCCTATACGGGATATATTCACAAATCTTTATTCATTTTCATTTCAAAATGGTTCATTTAAACCAATTAAATAAATCTTTACCGATTTACTTTATATTTACGTTCCAAATCCGTAAATTTATTCCCACACTTCAAAAATAAATCAACGTTTATTTTTAAACAAATTGCCCTTTCTTTTATAAATTCCATAGTGAATTTACACTTTCAAAATAAGTATGAATATACGATTTCCAATTCGATTTCTAATATTCATTTTCAATTTATCTTTAAAAGATAAAATCTTAAAATATTCACTTCATATTGGAAAACATTCCCATACTTATTTAATAATAAGTAATTCACAAATTCATTTATTTTCAACACTTGGAAAATATTCAATATATTTAAATTGAAATTAAGTATATATTTCATTCTTTAAGGAAAACATTCTCTTAAACACATTTATTTGGGTCAAAAACGAATGTTGCGTAAAACATCGTTACGACGACCCAAAATCACTAATATAGGGATTCGAACTTAAAATAGATATATAAATCCCAATACTATATAAAACATTTCCTTTCAGAAATCATTTACTATAACAACAGTGTTATAGTCCACTATTTCCTTCTATTTCTCGAAAACGTCTATTTCAACAATGAATGTTGAAATCTATGGTTTCGATAGTTAATCCATTTTAAAACATCTTTAAAACAATCAACTTCATTTTTATAATATCACTTCCCAAAAAACATATCCATTTTATTTAGTAATATATTCACTGTCCAAAATCGTGAATATACTTCACTAACTAAATTCAATATTTTCTACACATTTTATTTCAAGGATACTTCGCTATCCGAAATCGCGAATATATCTCCTTTAATAACCTTCTATATTAAATTTATCAAATTCAATTGATTTTGGATTTATAAACAATGTTTATAAATTCCATTTCTATTTATAAAAACTTCAATTATAAAATCCCTTTTTTAAATCAATTCAATTTATAACTGAACTTTATGCCCGAAATCCGATTTATAAGTTAATTATTTATAAATCTTTTATTTTACAAATTCTATTCATTTCATAACTTCACAATTTATAAATCTATAAATTTTATTCACTTGTGAAATCCATTTATACTTCATTTTAACACTTAATAAAATTCGTTTCACAATTCCTGTATTTTTTTTTATTTATAAATATTAATCTTAGAAATATTTTATATAAATCATTTATAATAATTCAAAATTCTCAATTTAAATAAACAAATCCCTTTAACAATTTACCAAACGTTATTTAAAACTTATATAACTCCAAAATTATACTTAAGTACTATTTACCAAAAATGTAACTTTTATAATAATAAAATTTTTAATGTTTATTTATTTTAACAATTTCAAAATTTAATGAAACTATACTTTCAAAAATCACTTTAAAATTCTTTTTAAAATCAAAATCATTATTTTAAAACTTCAAAAATGGATCCGATGATGCAACAACACAAAATAGTCAATCACGACAACAAAGACATCATATATCAGTATATGACAATCAACAAATATCACAATATCTGAAATAAATCAGTATAGTTGAGCAATCCTGTTGGATCCCTCCAACCTGTTTCCCTGCATCCACAAACATTAACACAATACCAATTCCGTTCCAATACGGAATATCAAGGTATATGGGATTCATAAAATATTATCCGCTATTATGCGGCGCAATAGGGTCTCATCCGCTATATAATGCGGGAAAATCAACTCCAAGTACATAAATAATACTAATTTCACTTCGCAGTGAAATTATCGTAGTATATGTTTTTGATAAATAACCAAAGCTTACTAACGGCGCATAATGTCTATTTTAACAATCAATAGATAACAATCAACATTCAAACATACAATAAAGTAATTTTAAATCTAACTATTTAAAATACAAATCGAAACAGATTCGATCGAGTGAGAAATTCTCACCTCGATTTCAATTCCGTTTTCAGCTTTTATTTCGAATAAAATTAAACACGCATTTAGTTTTACCCGACACTAACTCCAAACGACTCCAATCCAGTTCTGTAGCGTAGTGCTCGACAAAACGAACCCGACGCAAGCCGTTTCATCAAAATCCGACCTCGTATCAACAAGTTACGATAGTTTAAAGATTATACGATTTTAAATATACTTAATTTACAAATCTATTTATAATTTTATACCCTAATCCATCCGGGCCGTCCATTTCACTGCCTGCAAATCTTGGTCGCACGCGTGCTTCTTCCCTTCCCCCAAATTCATGTTCATTCCAGGTGAGTTTCGAACGTATGAAACCCATCACCTTCCAATCTTTGACCGACCATTGCTCTACCATACGACGTTTCGAAGACGATCAAAGACATGGGTTTCGAAGCCCCACTCGAGAGCTACCTTCGGCCGCCGCCATGTCGAGCTCGGCTCCCCTATGGCCTCGAAAACTGTGCAAAAACGAGCACAAACACAGGGCATTTTCTTCCACTTCGTTGCTCCAAAACCCATCATCTCCGTATGGATTTGAAGCTCTCATCGAGCTCTTCGACTTTCGTGTTGGAAGTTTTCTCTAACTATTCACAGATTGGAAGAGATTAAGGAAAGAAGTTTCGAATTTTTGTGGCCATTGAAATTAGGGCCGGCTGAAGCTTTAGAAGTGGGAGGGTTTGCAAATGAAGAGAGTGAAATCCTTTTATAGAAAATCTACCGAAAATCACTATTCACTCAATTTTCCGAACTCCGAATCTCGCGCGGTGACCGGCGTTTCTAGGATTTAACCCGCATTCCGAACACAATGGAATAGGTTTCGGAGGCTAATTCGATCATATGTGCGAGTTGCGGAAATAAACGATCAATTTAAAATTAAATCAGTTAATCAAATTTCTGTGCGTTTTAGCTTGCCCCGGACAAACGGTAAATTCGATTGACACGAAATTTGAAACCTTACAATAATCACATTACGGATCGAAACCAGTTTCTTCGAAATCCGAGACTGTTTGAAAAATGGCTATTTTAACTCGTCAATTTAAATATTAAAATATTCAATTTTCACAAATTAACTTTTAATTCAATTTTAAAGTTCTATAACATCATTCTAACTCCAATATGATGTAATAAAATTTTACAAATCATTTTCAATCATATTAAACCTAATTTTCAATTATTTCTGTAATTTCAACTATTAAATTATCGATTTAATTATCCAATTAAATCCAATTATTCAAAATAAAATTTATTCGACTTATAAATTTCACTTATTAATATTTTAAAATCAATTAAATATATAATTTTTAATTGACAGAAAATTCTGGGTCGTTACATTAATAATACTAAACATAACATCTCTAGCTTGATTTTGCTCAATAACTAGATATTATATATGTAATTTATTAATATAATGGTAGAGGACAACACTTATATTAAAGATTAACAATCTTTAATATGTTTACTTTAGTGATATTAACTTACGGAATAATGTGTTCCTCATGAAATACCTTTGCGATTCAAATGTCATACATATCCAAAATCACGGTATACATATTATACATATGTATTTATTCCTTAAATCTAATTTGGGTTTATAGAGTTCTGCCTTGTATTATACATTCATATTATATAAGTTTAGTTCCTGTAATAATTTATAGTTTCAATTAACTTATGTAATAAAATTAAGTACAATATTATATTAATTGTACTAATTAATTATTATAATTTATTAAATAACATTTTATTCCTTTTATTTTATTCATTTTAGATTTAATATGTATGGTATAACATTTAAATTGAACCAAAAAATGACACAAACACCCAATAGATTGTGTATAGAAAAAGAGAAGAAAATAAATGAAAATGAGCAAGAATAGAATACACAGTGTTTATATTGGTTCAACTAATCTTGGCCTACGTTGACTTAGTGATTGTTGCATAGATTACTAGATTACAAGAAGGAGTTCTTATGGATCGGTATGAATCCGTAGGTGATTACAGATATTAGAGTAAGAGAAAGCAAGAGCAAAAGGATCCTTAAAATGAGCCTTGCCCTCCTATTTATAGAGGTAGGAAGCCTAAAATCTCAACCTCATTATATCCATCTCGTTTTATATGCCATATATCGTTTCCCTAAGAAAATAAGTGGATACCTCAGTAATAATCATGGATCGATGCCGATCCATAAACTCTTCATTTGAATAGTTTTGGTCATCTTGCCTTGGCTTGATTGGTGGATAGCTTCATGATTCCATAATTATTTGCACCATTATTTCTTGTTTCTAAGTCTAAATGATCGATCTATGGAAGAATTGAGTTATTGATTTTGGGTGCTCATGGAGATCGATAAAGAATTGCATGGGAAGAATGAAGTAGTGCTTGAAATAGGCTCTTGGGATTATCATTAGCATGTAGTAGGAGTAGGGAAAACTTTAGTGAGGTTTTGGTGGATCGATACCGATCCATAGGTTGGATTGGTACTGACCCAACTCTTTGTTGGATCTAGGCTTTGAATTCACGTGTTGGGTTGGTCTCCGTCTTGCAGATCTGTTTGTACTTGTTTTTTAGACCATCTCTTTGGGCTTCCCGCCTTGATAGTTTCCAGGTTCGATTCATCAAGTCTATTCGAATATTGCTTGGTCAAAAGTTTGGATAACACTTGCCCCCTAAAGTACATCTTGTTTCAACATGATGTGCTCTGAATCGAAACAAGTTCTGATTACTGTAAAGTATTCCACTCTATTCATTGAATGGTCATTATCCTTCTCGTGTATTGATTTTGTGAAAAGTTATGCCTGTAGCCATTTGCTGTGACGCTTTTTCAACATCCGACATTACAAATCTAGAGTGTGCTCTCATGATCTATAATTCCGAGTCTGCAATTTTGAACTGGTTCCTCTAATGGACTTTCCATGTCTGAATTTGATTTCCTAACTCTAGTCATCCAGGGTTGAATATGCACACGCACATGTATGCATGTGCATACCCTTGTTGAATCTCAAGCACATGATCATGCTTATATAAGCACACATATATCAACACATATCGATCCAGGACTTGGGGGAAAGTCTCCCATTTTATTTACCTTAAAAATCCATTTTCGGCCTATAGAACTCATTTTCATGTATCCTTCTCCTCACTTTCATTCATGTCGAACCAAAGCTAGTCCCTTGCCATTAAATCCTTCCAAACCGAACTCCCCCTTTACTCAAACCTAGCACTACCGATGCCTACGTTTGCCTGAGCTTGACCTCTGAACCGTTGCTTCCCATCTTCACCTGGATTTGATGCCAGTTGCCTTCCTCCGACTGCACTCGAACCACCAAACGAAGATCAAGTCTCCATTTTGCAATCAAATCCTATCCTAAATTAGACTTAGATTATATAGCACTAGGTAGGTAGCGGCGACATAGACGTAGATGGTTTGACATTGGCGGTAGTGTATTTGATCGTGGAAAAGAAGGAGAAGGATGAAAAGAATTTTCCAAGGGGTTGGATCAGTATAAATCCTACCCTTGGGTGAATTTTGTGAACTCTAAATTCATATGTGAACTTTGCCTCATGGACGAAGATTTGTGTCGAATCTCATTCTTGGTTTTAAAACATTTCCAAAGCATGGTTGACAATGTGACACTCATTGGGATGGTCAGTAATGACGGTCACTTCGGGCAATATCTGTATTTCTTAAATGAAGAGTCATGTAATATTGAAAATCTATACTGCATGGCACCGCTCTAGGTTTCACTTTAGCATGGGGAGTACAGCTTGTAATTAATTTGATGTTTATTATATGTTGAGTATTTATAGAAATAGAGCACTGACATTCCAAGTGTCTTGCTACTCAAGTAGCAGGTCTATCTACTTCCAAATATGTCGAATCTGATACCGAGTCGAGCTCGACCACGGTTCCACTTACATAACAAACACCATCACAGTCCATACATCTAATTATAAATGCACAAGCAGATCAACCTCATCCAAAAGTTCCTCAAGTAATCGAAGATGGTCCCAATGTTGAGTAGAAGCTCGATACTCTCGAGGATGCTATTATTTTAGATGATCCCATCGATTCCATTGCTTCAAAGACTGAGAAGGGATCACTTCGTAGAATCTACGATAAACTTAGAATTCCATTTGAGAATGTGACATCCCCCTCTCATCATTAAAGAGCTTATAATCCCCCATAGGGTTATACCGCTTGTAATAGAAATATATGCCTTACGGGGTGCATTCTATCATCTAACCAATTCATTCGTTGAGTCTTGAACTTCAATAGATTGGTTCTAACGAAACTGCACTCGAATAGGTTTGCCTTCCTCCTCGGCACATATATTGTCTTCGTTCAACATTTGCACCAAGTACCTAGTGATGAGGAGATTCGGTATATATACAGTTTCAAGAGATGAAAAGGAATTCCTTCTTTGACCATCTTGGAACCGGCTAAGAGCTGCAGATTCGTCACTGGCACGTGAAACTAACCAAGCTATTTTAAGAGCGAATGATTTTATGTCCGCTATCCACCCAATTTTGCATGTAGATAGGTATTTGGATGTAAGTTCTAGTCTATGTGCTTTATATGAATTTTCCTTAAACTCTATAGGCTTAATCCATTTATGTTTGTCATTCAGATGTTTCGACGAGACCCAGTGATGCGATGCTTGGAGGAGCAGTTAGAGCTCTTTTGGCACTTCTAGTAGAGGATAGAGATATCAAAGTCATTCTTTCTGATGAGAATCTCTTAGCCCACAACTTGTTAGAAACGGGCCGTAGCATCGGTCAAGTTCAAGTGGTTGTCGACGACGACGACGACGATAATGATCATGATGATAACTCGCCTAGAGGTAGCGATGTGAATCTTGACATGCCCCATAGTCCAAGTTCGAGGTTTGAAACAGGAAAATAAAAGAGCATACTGAAGAATACAAAATCAATGAGGAAGGTGGCAAAAATGGCCATGATGGAATTGATGTGGGCCACGAGTCTTTGACTGAATAACCCATAACGACCAATAGTCTGTTCGAAAGAAGAGGTTAGTTGCAAAGATTACCAAAGTATAGATTCTACACAGCATCCACCAGTCACAACTAAAGAGAAAGCTCCTTCACTTCCCTCAGCAGATACATTTACTAACATAAGGCCACTTCCTACCAAGTTTGACCCCTTCGGTATTGGGAACATAAGCCTAGAAGGTATCGATTGTCCCTTTCATTTTGATCATGGAATCATTCCTACCAATGTAGGAGAAATCACCCCCATGAGCAAATTTCCAGATAGCGATCCATCGGGGGGATACTAGGACACTCATGCATACACGCACTGCATTGCATTTGACTCGCGTCCTCGCTAGTCGAAACTAATTCGTTCTAGTTTCATTCGTAGGAACCATGGAGTGGAAGAAGTATATATTTTAATACTTGAAGGAAAACATATCCCGACCACATAAGCATCGTCTAAGCATGTACCAACAAGGAAGTAGTCGAGATTCTGAACCTAGCCATCAGTCTAGCCGTGACAGGGGCAGTCGGGACAAAGGCATTTATGACACAGATTACCCATTGCATGACTTTGCTTCCAGACACTGTTCCAAGTCTAGATCAACTCCGCCCAAAGGCTCAGATAGGCACTCTCATCGCCACCATGACTTGCTACTAGGCAATGCTTCTCGTGTACCCCTTCTAGCTTCCATTCCTGTGCAGCATTTAGCACTATCCCACGCCAATCGTTCTTCTGACCATAGAAACCATAAGAGTAGTTCTAAGACTTCCCACCAAATGATTGGCAAGAAAATGGTTGAAGCTTCAGTCTATTATGTGGAGCAACAACTTACCATCGATGACCGAAAGACCAAACTGAAGGAACGGTATCAATATGTATGCTTCAATGAACTCATGTTCATGCCTAATATGTATAATGAATTGAAGTGGGTAACTGAGAATGTCTCTAAGGTTTCAAGGGAAAGGAAACTCAAGATCAAAAATATAAAATTCATGGAGATTAGGATAAAATAATCGTCACTCATCTCGATGTCGAGGTTGAAAACTTGAGGAAATCATGAGCTAAAGCCAAGAAAAAGGTCGAGGATGCTATCAAGGCACTCGAAAATGAGAGAACCTAGTATAATGATGAGATGGAAATTGCATACCATCGAAACCTTGATTTAGTGCTAGAAAGAGACGTCTTGAATAAGAAGGTGAATGAGCTATTAGCCAAACTTGAGAGCGAGACAAAGGAAAAGAATGATGCCCTCGAAGAAGCTTAGAGGTATTGTGAGGAGATGCTTACTGCCCGCAATGAAAGGAACAAAGCGATTGGACATGCTCAAGATGTGGACACGCTTGTTAAAAAGGACATAAGGCCCCTGAGAAGCGAATGCTGGAGAAGTTCGAACCAATGCTCATCATGTACAATGTAAACATACTCAAGTTCCATAACTTAGAGTGGTTTGACCGTGATTACCCCAGAGTTCTTTCCCTTGCTTGAGAATAAGTCATTGAGGTAGAAAAGGAATTCTTGAAAGGTGGCTAGGTGGATCTAGCATAACTTGAAAAGGAGATCTTAATAGGGGATGAGCCTAAGGTGCTAAAAGAGGGTGATCTTATCCTTCATCCGAAACTGGCTGCATTGTGCAAAAATACGTAGGTGAAGGCATTGGATCATCGCCTCAAGATTCTACCATCGAGGACACATTCGGACCCAAAACTACACCTTATTCATCTTCGGTCCTAGGATATAATCCAGACCAACCCAAATGCAAAAGTCCACCTCCTTTCTCCCATCCTAGAAGGGAATTCCAATGGTACATCGGCTTCTATGAAACCTCAAATTGAAGGCGGTATCTTGCTGACCTCATCTATATTTCACAGAGTCAATATGTCACTGATCGACATCACTAATCTCTCTTTTTATAACTCTTAAGTTTCAGGTCAGCCCCAGGTCGTCCCGCTCTCGCAAAGGTCTTCAGTTGGTACAACGAGCTTCTACAATAGAATCAGTAATCGTGACTGCTTAAATGACGATGCCGAGTATCCCTACTGGAGAGACTCCTAGGCCTGGCAAGCGAATGATAGATTCTTTGCAGGATGAAGGGGCTGGTGAGATTCAGGAGCTCAAACGAACGAGGCAACAATGATATTGTTATTGCTAGTTTCTCTAAACCCATGTTGGGTCGCACCATGAGTTCCATTGAGTAGGAGCTTGTCCTAGCCAAAGAGGTCAAGCTAGAGAAGATAGAGACCTTTCCTCCTCCTTTATCCAAAGCCCTATCTAGTTAGACTATTTTTTTTCCAATTTCTTTTCCTACTCCTGGAAGCACCCAGATTGTGCATGCTGGACCATTGTAAAGCACCTTATCCAAGGGTAAAGGAAGCGAGGGAAGGATAAGGAAGCAACCAGAAGAATCCAGTGCAACATCTTCTGTAGAGAAGAAGGAGAGGAAAGAGAAAAATAACAGGGCCAAGAAGTGATCATCCATTTTCTTTTCGTTTTGTGGTTGTATAGCAATACTTAGGCTTTTTTTAGCTTTTTACTTTTGTTTTTTCTCCCGATGTTGTGTGGATTCGGCCTTTGCGTTTTCTTTTCCATTTCAGTATCAATAACACTTGTAATTTTTCTTTCCAAATTTTATTTTGACTATTAATAAAAAATAATCTTTTTTGTTCAATCATTTTTTGAATTGCTTAACTACTTAAGAAATATGCTTTCCATTATATGCACTCGCGATCCATTTCTTTTCATGATTATTATCAGACTAAGTCTTTAGCTCATTTTGTGATCCACCGACCTTTTATCGTCATAGAGAATATAAATCAATCATTGAAGTGCCAAACTTTGGGCATCAGTTAATGTAAGCCACCTAGAATAACTGTTCATGTATTCATTTCTAGGATAGTGACATTCGACGCCAAGGTCTGGGCTTTGGCTTGACCTAACTACTAAAGATCGTAGTTTGCAGATCCTCATATAGGATTTTTACTTCAATCACGCCTAACTATAGGCATTGATCAAAGTTTATAGGTAAATCCCATGTACCGGGCATTGATCTTTCATCTTGCCTACTCTGGGCAAGGTGTTAGTGATTGGATGGTCATGTCATATCCATTTTGGATTATACTACTGCCCTTAAATCAAGGGTAAGAGTTAGCTGATAGACGGTCAAATCACATTTATTTGGTTTATACTCATGTCCCTACATCAAGAACAAGAGTTAATCGATGGATTGTTAAATCACGTCCTATTTGATTTATACTCCTGTCCTTACATCAAGGACAAGAGTTAGCTGGCATCTATCTTTGGCGCCAAGAGTGGTCAAACTCCAAGAATCCGATCATGGATCGTGGAAGTTTGTTTAGCACCTAACTTCGAGTAACTGCATGCCTGCACTATACATAAGCAGATTCATTCGAGTTGATCATATTTCATAATTCTAAGCTATGTAAAGATAGAGACACGGAATTGGAAAGCCATTTCATTTATTGAAGATGGGAAATGTCAAGTTCTATCTTATTACATGGATTTATCCAATTATGTACAAATTTATTTCTAAGTGAAATAGCATCATAATGTGTAGCTGCTCTTAAGTCAGCTTTGTCTCGCTTCTCATCGATCATGTCGAGTGACTCCAAGAAGAGTTGGTTATTTGTCCTTGGATTATGGTGAGTTACCCGATGAGAAGGTACTTCCAGTTCAACTGAAATCATAGCCTTCGATTCATAGGCTCAGGTGAAAGGAGAGTGGCCAGCTGCTGACTTATAGGTCGTTCGATAAGCCCAAAGTGCAAATTGAAGTTCATTGACCCACTTATCCTTAGCATTTTCCAATCAATCTTTGAGAATGGACTTGATAATCTTGTTTAAAGCTTCAGCTTTTCCATTTGACCTAGAGGTGTGCCACCGCAGCAAATCTCTTCTATATGCAATATCAGTAGTAGAAGTCCTTAAAATCGATGTTATCGAATTGGGTTCCGTTATTGGTAATGATTGCCTTTGGAACTTCAAAATAACAAATGATATTATGGACCACGAAGTTGATGATTTTCTTTATGGTGATTATGGCTAATGGCTCTGCCTCAGCCCATTTAGTAAAGTAATCAGCTGGGATGATGACATACTTCGCTCCATCTTTAGATATCGGCAATACACTGATAATATCGATTGCTCAAACCACAAACCACCAGCAACTAACCATTTAGTGATCTCCGTAGGTGGGGCCTTAGAATCTTAACAAACCACTAGCACCTATCACACTTTCTGGTGTAATCAGCTATGTCTCGTTCGATGATTCGCCAAATGTGCCCATAGGAGAGAATCTTCTATGTGAGTGTTTGCTTCCAAGTGTTGTCTCTACAAGCCCCTTCATGGGCTTCTCTCAGGATTTATTTGGCCTCGACATTGGCGACACATCGTAGCAGTGGGACTGAGAATAATTTCCTATAAAGTGCTCCTTGCTTAAAGATGCCTCTCGAAGCATGGCAAAGGAGCTTCTGTCTCTCCTTCTACCTGTCCGGAAGGATCCCCACTGCAAATAATTCTTTATTGGAGTCATTCATGACTCCTTCTAATGCATGGCCTCTAAGATCCAGCATCCACATGGTCGATGCTCAGAGTCGACAATACCTCCATTGGAATAAGTTCCATGAGCTGCATATCTCCAAAACAGGCCAACTTAGCCTATTGGTCGGCCTTCGCATTTTTCTCTCCAGGAATATGCATTATCGTGTAATATTCAATGTCACCAAGAAGCTCAAGGGTCTAGTTTAGATAAGGATCCAGCCTCGCTCCTATCACTTGAAACTCTTTCCTGACTTGATACACCACCAGTTGGGATCACAAAAGATGTGTAAAGTTCTATGTCCCAGTTCCTTGACGATCTTGAGTCCCGCAATCATTGCTTCATACCCTGCTTCGTTGTTTTTATAGGAAATTCGAGTTTCAAGGCATAGCAAATTAAGCATTCCTCGGGAGTGACAATTACAACTCCAGCATTGGAACAACGTTCAATTGATGCACCATCCGTGTAGATCTTCCACCTAGCATTTTGCTCACCACTACGCTTTTGAGTATCCTCTCACGTAGTGAATTTAGCTATGATATCTTCCAAAGCTTGACCCTGGATAGCTCTCCGAGAGTGATAGGTCATATCATATTGGCTCAATTCAATATTCCATTTCAGCTGCCTTCTAGATGTCTCAGGTCATTGCAAGACTTGTCGTAAAGGCTGGTCGGTAAGAACTTTGATTGGATGAGATGAAATTAAGGGAGGAGCTTCCTCAAAGAAATCAACAACCAATTGGGCAAGCTTTTCCACTTTTAAATAATTTCTTTCTACTCTTTTTAACCACATATAGATGTAGTAGACTATTTGTTGAATGTGGGATTCCTTACATTGGAGTGCGGCACTCAAAGCATGCATCGACGCTTCTAGATATATAAATGTTCTCATCATCCATCGGCTTCGAGGGAATGAGGGGTCTCTCCAAGTGATCCACTAGATCCTGGAATGCATCTTTACACTCCTGTGTCCAACCGAAGTTCCTTCTTCCCTTCTAAACCTAGTCAAAGAAATGGGTGAATTTTTCGATGGCTCTGGAGATGAATCTACTCAAGGAAACTTTCTTGTTCAAGCTCTCGACTTCCTTGATCATCTTTGGG
The DNA here is from genome assembly GCA_030765085.1 of Allium cepa. NCBI lineage: Eukaryota > Viridiplantae > Streptophyta > Magnoliopsida > Asparagales > Amaryllidaceae > Allium > Allium cepa. The sequence continues at coordinate 317,470,668 of CM060928.1, read as the reverse complement.
GCCTCGATATTTCTCAAGGCCAAGATTTTTTTCAGAATTGGTTTCAATCCTAGGGGAGTTAATAATGTAGCACAAGAATTTCCCTGAAACATGCCAAAATTGCATTTTAAAGGGTTTAGCTTCATTTGATATTTCTAGGGAATGCTGAACATCTCAGCTAAATCATGAACATGGTTTCTCGATCATCATGACTTCACGAGCATGTCATCCACATAAACTTCCATCGAAAGCTCAACCTAGCCATTGAACATCCTATTAACCAACCTTTGGTAAGTAACTCCAGCATTCTTTAATCCAAAAGCATGACTAAATAACAATACAGTCCCAGACTGGCAATAAAGCTGGTGTGTTCCTAGTCCAAGATGTGCATTGGAATCTGATTGAAAGTATGCATGTGAGGACTTGTTTTTTCGACTCCCATAAATCGACACTAATACATCCTCGGTATTCACGTGTCGTAAATCCAAGTGCCGAAGAATCGGATTCTTAAGGGTAAAAAAGAAAAATAAAACATAACAGAATCTTACATATTTTATTTCAACATAATCTTTATAGCAGAAATTAAAATACATTTATCAGAGTTAAACATGGATAGTTATAAATTCACGTCCTTTCAATGTGGAATATTATTCTACACAAGTGTGGTTGAAAACAATCTTCAGAAAAATCTTCTAACTCCATGCTTTTAGCTCCATCCAGCTTTCGTTTAAACTAAACCTGACTATGAGGCTACTTGGAAAATTAAGGGCACCCAGAGTCTAAGGAAAGGAAAATAATTCCGGGTCAATCATGGCACTGGTGTGAGAACTCAAAATATGCATTTTGAAAACAAAAGGGTATCTCATAAGACCACACTGCACATAAGCATGGAACGGGTTTTTACCTTATGATAACTAAATCATTATTATGTAAAATCACTTGATATTATTTTTAGTGACATATCTTTGAAAACATTTGCAGGTAACTTATTAATCTTAGCAAAATTGTTACATTATTAAATTCCAGCATACCACTTGGTAATACAAGGCTTTCTACATCTAAAATCTTACGAGATCTTATTGGAGAATGGGTTTTCAACAAATGACCAGGTGAAGGGACTACCTTTCGGTAGTGCATCTTTAGAGGAATGTACCAAGGTCAATAGAACATCTGCATCTCTACCAACACAAGACTGGCCTACCTTTCCTTGGATAGTACAGAATATGTCATCACCTAGGTCGTTACCAACATATCCAAGGATCCACGTAGCATACATCCACAATAATTTAGACATGAACATCATGGCCGGTAGAAATATATCTAGATGGGGATGATCATACCCTAATGTTTGCGAATCACATAGCCTTGCCGCATCTAACCTATTTTAGACATTTTCAAGTGTGAGGCTTGAGGTAGCGATTACCTTTCACATAGAAAATTCTACTTTGAATGCCACGTTGCCATTCCATCAATCATTATTGACTTTCACAAAAATACGACATCTGAGCTAATATGTCTCAGAAAAGGGTGTTAAGCTAGAAGAAGTTGCCTTTTCCGTCACCAAACGTATGTACATTTATAAAAGTCAATGATGAAATCTCGAGAATGTAATGTCAAACATCCATCTATACAAGTTCGTTCTTAGACTGAATGAAACCGAAGGAACTCTCCTACTACCATTAATAACGAGTAGTCCTTGCAACCCAAAGAGTTTCAGTAATGAGGGGACAAGTACTACTTTAGTATTTGGGAGCTAACCAGAATTATCAACAAGCAGTTCTTTCAGCCCAAAAATCTCTGATCTTCATTCTTTATTCTCTCTATTAGGACTTTATCTTTTGAATAAATACATTGGTTCGAAGTGGTTTTCGGATAGGAATTACCCCATATCCGACCCCGGTTCCTTCTAACCAATGATCAATAAAAAGAGATTTTGTGAATAGAGAATCGTCCTTTAACTGATTAAGTTCTTTTTATCAAAAATTTCATTTAGAGATATATAACTTTTAAAACACTTCTTTTTGGTATAACAGAAATATTAAACCTCTCCTATCAAAACCGTTGATTACTTAGAACTCTTTTAACTTGAATAATTCAAAATCATGTCATTTTACAATTAGGAAAACATTTCCAAAATCATTTCATTTAAATCTTAACAAAGATTTCTTAATTTAAAACACACACTTTTGATTTAGTTGAAGCCAAGTTATCTAGGATCTTAATCCAAAAACAGTAAATATTAAGTGAGAAGAATCTATAGAAATCATCTAATTCTACTTACTATCAATCTCTGTATTCAACAAATACTATATGCGGAATAACGTTGAAATCACTTTTTAAATTCCATTAATAGTATGAGTTCCCTCTTTAGGCTTTAACACCGAGTATAAGAAGATCATCACTATAAAATCCAAGTTGTTTAAAGTTGGAAAATTAAATCATTGTTTTATACTTAACTCGTTTCCGACATTTCGACATTATCTATCCCTCGCCCAGGAAAGAGGCCAGGTGAGCCAAGGCCCTGGTTTCTCCGGAACATCTCCTTAGTTTAAGCATTTCATATCCAGATCTCACGAGTAGAAAAATCTAGTCTACTCATCGGCATTTAGAGCTAAGATTAAACCCCAGTTTATATTATCTTTTTCTTTAATTCGTTTATTTGAACTTTCTTCAACAAGCTAGAAAACCTCCAAATCTTTATGCAAACTCTTGATTATCCATTTGAAAACATTTACAAAGGATTTGGATAAGAATAATAAAGTTTAAAACTATATTTAAAAAGTTATAGAAAAGTGCTATGGAAAGTGCAAAACGGGAATCATTTTTAAAATATTTTAAAAAATTTATAAGGTTTATTCCATATTTTTATACAGTTTAAAACATCATTTGTAAAGAAATCTTATTTTCGATTCCGAAGTGTAAAACCGAGATTTTTCCAAAGCTAGTCTTACTCATATTTCAAAATCTACTTATCGAAATCTCAATTTTCCTTCTTCGTTGGAAAAATACGGATATAGTAGTTTTGAAAATTCTTATTTCGAAGGATTTTGAGTTGTATTCCAACTTTTGCACTAGCTTGATTTTTATAGCGCGAAATCGCGAACTACAGTTACCGTTACACGACGCGTCTTTTTTTGACTAAATTTCCTATTCTTATTCAAACTTCACCAAAACACTATTAAATACCTACAAAACATTTCAAATACATTTTAAACCATTTTTTAAGAGGTTTAACACTTCCATATATACAATTTTATTAATTCATGGAAAGTGATTTCCTTTGTGTTTGTCGACGTGTATATTCGTGACTTACATATATTTTCAACATTCGTATGGAAACAAGCAGACTTGATGATTAAATCATGATAAAAATCCATTTTCAACATCATATCATCATCATAAATATAGTATAATAGTTTTAGGAGTTCTCACCTTCATTTTCCCTTTGAGAAAAATAGAAAATTGGCTACAGCTCCGCTACGGTGAGCCAAAGCAGATGAAACCAAGCCTATGACTCAAAGAAGTGCTCAGCCTAGGCTAGATGTAGATGGTGCTCACGGCCAAGGTAGTCACCGTGAATGGCTGTGGGTTTGCAAGAGGAAGAGGAGGTGTTTTATCTTTGTTTTGAAGTGGATTGATATTATAAACTAGCATATTTTTTCTTCTTCTTTTATCTGTGGTATTCATTTCTAACTTATATACGTATTTTTTATGAATAAGAAGCCATTAGAGAGCCCTTAGAAATCTTGAAAAAGAAGAGGAAGAATAAGTGAAACGGTATTAGGAATTTGTGAGAAAGAGGAGTGGTATTTATAGGAAAAAGAAAGAGTACAAAAGAAGACATGTACATATCACTTTTATCACTATTTCAAGGCTTCTCCAACACATTTCCCCTCTTTACAATGCACGACAAAAGCCCCCCACTAATGTGCACATCACTTCCATCATTTATGTATACATATGCTGACTTATTTATGCTTAAGAAGCAAGAAATCCTTAAAATATATTATTTATTTTATATTCCTTATACTTAATTATATTTATATATGTATGTTTATATGTATATTATCATGCGCATGTAACATATATATGCATGTACATGTAGGTGTGTGACACTTTGAATGTCTTCAAACAACTTTTATTTGTTAAATCATTGAAATCTAGAGAACCGATTATCGGTCATATTTTCACTTATACTTTAATGTACATATATTTGTAAACAAAATTCAAAAATAAATTTCTTATTATTTTAAACTAATTAAAATGATCATATTTGATTTATAAAACCATATAAACTCATACTAAAAATTATTTACAAAAATCCTTATTATACCGATAAAGCGATATCGATTTTTCCTTATATTTTGAAACCAATTATATCTCTTTATAAAACTATTATAAATGATTCATTATCACTTTATAGTTATTAAAAATTAATTATCATTTATTCAAAATAATTCTTTGGATGATTTTAAATAATTATTAAATCATTATAACTTGATTTAATTTAAATAAATCTATATTTAAATACGATGCCACTGATCGATATAAATCCCGAGAAAAATATCCTCGTAAATATTTATTCAAAACAAGTTTATTATAACTTATTATCATTTGAAACAATATTATTTTTATCATCAACCTTTTATTTGCAAAATTTAAAAATAAATATAAGTTATCAAAGTGATAAATTTGTGGGTCATTATAGACTTCCCCTCTTAAAAGAATTTCATCCCCGAAATTACCCACAAAGGTTTGTCCAAAAATATTCATTTCTAACTCATTCTTGTATGATGTATATAGATCATTTGTACATAATATTCAATTCGATCTTCTATTCGAATTTACAACTTTACTTCCAAACTAGTATCCATCCCTCAATCCTTTAATATGGATTCTAACCAGGCTTTGTGGTATAAACTTTAGTTCTCCTTAAATAGCTTTCAACAATGATAGAAAACTAAAACATCTAACCATAACCCTCATCAATGTTCGTCTTCAAGAATCGAGTGATAAATCCTTTTTCAGATAAGTGTCAAACATGTTAAAGTTCTATACTCAAACCTTAGATTAAATCGTGCGACGAAACAATCCACACACTTTATATGTTTCTATTAACCTTTCAAAAAATTATGAAAACATTTTATAAAACTTTAATTTTTTATTCAACTTTTATAACATACTTCTTTATACACAAGCATTTTACATTTTTATTTCCAAATATTTCAACTTTAAGAAAACATTCTTTCAAAAGATAAATATATTTTTATTATAACACATTTCTAGATTGCTTCTGAAGAAATCATTTTCAAAATAATTCATTGAATTGATAAATTACATAAACTTCCTTTAACTAATATCAAATGTGAAAACATTCCTTGTTTAGATAAAACTTCCTTTATACATATATATATATATATATATATATATATATATATATATTTATATCCCCTATGCTTATATCAGTTTTAATACTTTAAAAAGTATTTATCCACTTATTAAAATGTTTTAAGTATATTTCAATTTACTTAATCAAGTTTTACTTACTTTAAAACGTAATCAAAGAGATTAAAACAACTACTATCAAAACATTGTTAAAATGAATTTCTCTTTTTCTATTATGATTTGAACTCGAAATATTTCCTATCTTTATATAAAAGTCTCTACTACTCATTATTATATTTTACAATACATTTATTACAGATCTAAATATATTCATAAGATTTCTTCCAAAGTGTCATTCAACGGTTTAAAAACAAATGTGGCTAGAACATCATTTACTACAAACCCGAAACTATTTAACTTTAATTCGTTACTTAAAGATTGGTACTAATAAAAAGTTAGGACAATCATCATTTCATAGATCTTTGCATTCTTACATCATTTAAACCTTCCAACACTAGGGTCCAAAAAGAAGATTTCCCCTCCCCTCCTAAACTATTACAAATCAAAATACTACATCAAAAACAACCATCATACTCAATCCCTCGGATTCCATTCCTACTCTTCTGAGTTTGAAGATAAAGGTAGACTCCAACATCCCAAATCAATCATCACCTCCCCTTCTCCCTCTTCTTCACTATCCAACTTATCATTGGCTTCGTTGTTATCCTCCTTTTGTGCTTCTTTAATTTCCTGAAGTAGCCATGGTTGATTCCATCGGACATGTCCCAAGCCTACAGCTACTCCAAGTATGATTGCTCCTTCTTCCAACTCCTTTAACCCTTATACATTTTCTTCCCATGGATTTTCAAATTCACCGACTCCCTCTTCTTCTTCTTCTTCTGCCATCTCCTCATTGTTGCTTTCTATTGCATCCCAGTTTATGTATGAACTGGACGATGCCTCCTATCATATAACATTCTCCTTGCTCTTTCTCCATATCCCATTGCTGCACTCACTCAATATGATAGTGTTTGGGTCTTCCATTGGCTCAGATTCCTCCTCCATTGGTTCTACCTCCTCTTTCACAAGTTCTGATTCCTCTTCCATTGGCTCATCCTCCTCTATGGGTTCCAAGATGGAACTAGCAGGATCCACTACCCAATTTCCCTCTGAGGTTTGCTCGGGTTCGTCATCGCTGGAGATTATAAAAATTTCTAGGGCTGGGGTTGCTATAAGCATTTCGGCAATAGGGTACCCATTTTCATCCTTACGAGTATACGGGGTATAGTCTTCCCTAATCGGAGATCCACCATCGTTGGGCGGATGTTCTGGCTATTCTTCTTCATCGCTAGAGAGAACAATAAGGTTATTTTTCGCCCTAATTTACCCTAGAGGATTCCACTTTCACATAACTTCCCCCATATGGTTTCTACAAGACATACATATATTCTTTTAGACACAAGTAGTAGGTAATAGCAAGCATATTCATAGGTAGAGATGTTTGGTCAATACTTAGAAAAATGTTTCAGAGTTCATTTCTAAAGATTCCTTATAAAATTCTTTATATAATGTTTATTTATTTCAAAAATCCTTTGAAAATTTTACCTATATATATATTAAGGTAAAATGGTTCTATATAAAATCGAAATCTTTTGTATATTTTATTAATAAATATGCATTCACACACACACACTCAAACTCATTCTAGGGCATTACTAAACCATCCCTAATGAGTTACTCATCCTAGGGCATTGCTAACCCTATCTTTGTTAAGTCTTTTAACCTTATCAGCCTCAGGTATGTAGGATCGATTTCACCCTAGATGTGGGGTGAATAGGGTGATACTATCAATTATAAAAATTTAATGCGGAGGTATATAAAATAATTGCAACATAGATATAGAAGAATAATAGTAGCATAGAAAATAATATAATAATAAAAGCAGAAATAGAATAACACAGATTTACTCAGCTTCGGCAAAATCCTGTCTACGTGCTGCCTACAAAGTTTCTACTAGAAATTAAGTAGTCGGATGCTTATACACTTAAACTCACAACACCCACTATCGGCAACCTAACTCTACGCTCAAAACTCTGTCGTAACTCAGCCACTGAGTTGCGAATTCTCGAACTACACCACCATAGTTCGTTCCCTAGTCACACGACAATAATTTACAAACAATTAAAGAAAAATACATATTAAAAAACAATTAAAAAAATGAAACCTAATTTATAAACTAAAGCCTGGAACTATTTATAATAACCAGCCTAAAGCAAATGTTCAGTAACAAAAATAATCCCTTTTTTCTTTTATATTTGTTTGGCCTGTATCCTGTACTTCATGAAATTAATGTCTACTTCTTCCTTTGCTTGAGAAAGTTCGTTCCTCCTCTTCTAGATTAGGGTTTCAGAAAATTTGAAGGCGCCGACTTCAATTGCTCGATCGAATAGATGATTTATCGTTCCTTGCTTTGTCGATCGAGTGTTTCTTTAAATTGCAAACGGCCACTTCAAAATTGGCGAGTTCTATAAATCTGGTATGTGGTTTCCTTTGATACTCTCGTTGATATGCTTTGAACTCGATTGATTTTGAGCCGATGATGTTAATGGTTTATATAGGATTCGAATTCCTATAGTTTCGTTCGTATATATTTTACTGAATTCATCCTTGGCCACTGATTTTCGTTTGGATGCTTGTGATGTTTTCTGATTGGTTCAGTTCGTTTATTTTTCTGGCTTGATTAACACGGCTTCTATTTTGGCTTGTTCGATTGTTTCTTGGTGATCACGGCTTTGATTTTGGCATGATCATTGACTTTATTTGATTCGTGTTCATTATATTATCTACTGTGAGATAAAAATTTGACTTCTGCATTTAAGATTGATGATTGTTCGAAATTGCTACTTAAAACATGCCTTGATTTTCTGACTTTATTATCCACTGCCATGTTGATGTTGCACTTGATTTCATGTATAGTGCCACTGCATTTGTTGTTTAAGACGTGGTCTTGTAGTCTGTTTATGCACTGTCCACTGTCATGTGCTTCAGTATGCATTGTTCTGTAGATTTGAACCCTATTGTTTTCACTGTTGCATATATGTATACATGCTGGTTTTGACTCTGACTTGATCAAACTATTTCTGTTTCCGGTCTGTGTTTGCATTGCTTTGAGTCATCACTAGTCTACTTTGGAGCTATATTCTTGCTTGAATATTGAACTGCTTCATATTGCCACTGCACGTGTATACATGTTGTTTACTGATTCGACCTAGATCATGTTGTTCATATGGTCTTGTAGTCCCTAGAGTCTTGATTTCGAATCTGGTCTTGTCAACCTCTAATTTTTGGACTGTTCGGTGGTTTTGTTCCACTTGCTGTTCACTGGTCTTCGATCTGTTGGTCTTTCCAGTCAAGTAGTGTGCTTGTATTTGTGCATGCCTATGATGCAGCTTGATATGATTGTTAATCTGGTCATTGAGTTCATACTTCATGTTGTCTGGATTTGAGTTGGTACTTGTTTTCTTTGTGGACTAGTATAGACTGAGTTGAACCTGAACTATTGAGTTGTATGGTTACATTCACTATATACATATGTGATCTACATTGATTTTACTTCGACTTCTAGCTTTCATGTGGTAGTTGAACTTGTTTCACTTGTTGCCAGACCTGAGTAGAATTCTGGTTGACTTGGGTCTAGTCTTGTTTCACTTCACTGTTCACTGGTCTTAACCTTGGTTGATGTTGTTGTCTTTAATCATAGCATTCATGTGTACATCACTTTATACCCATGTTGTTTACAGTTTAAAGCTTTATGTACACTTCCATCTGGATTTGTTTTTCGTATTGCACCTGAGTTGAATCCATCTTAAAGCTTGGGTTGACCTTGTGCTTGTTTCGTGGCTTTATTTGTATTGCACTTGAGTTGAACCTGGCTTTTGATTGGGTTTGACCTTGTGCTCGCCTATCCCTGTAGTTTTGGGAAGTGTATATCGGTGTGCACGGCCTTGTGGCGTGTACAGTGATACACTGTGCATGTCACAAGCTTTTTGTGTATGATGAATTAAAAATAATGATGACGAATTATCCAAATAACCGAGGCATATAATATTTTCAAAATACACATTTTATTTTACACTGCATAAGATATTTCATTTCCAATTTTACTGCGTCGGTGTTTATTTTGCAGATAACTCAGATGCTGGATACAAATTGGAATACAGTTGAATAACAAATACGAGTGAATGAGTGATATGTAGTGAAGTGCTAATATAAATGATAAATTGTGATGTAATCAAAATTTTATTGTAACTGAAATTGTGTATATATAGTGAGAGCACAAATTTGTGAAAGTGTACATGTAGTACTAAGGATCGTGTAATATGGTATATAAATGTGAAAACTGATAATAGCAGTAAAATAAAAATTAAAGTAAGCACACCAGGAATTTTTATACTGGTTCGAACGTATCGTTCTACGTCCAGTCCCAGAATACCCTCTGGATTTAAACTAAACCCCTCACTTCACCCGGAAGAATAGGTATACGACACCTGAGCAGCCGAACAGGAATTTTTCCGCGTCAACAGCCGAAGAGGACTTTAACTTCAATACAAATAGTTTGTTGACTAATGTGTTCTGAATAACAATGATTGTATTTTGATGGTACAACTTTCCTATAATCAAATCCTCAAGAATATGTAGTATATGTGAAGATTTAAAAGGAAGATAATCTCGTAGAATCGAAGTATATAAATTAATTCAGAGATTCTAGAGATATTGAATTAGAATGAATGCTTTTATTTGCAGAAATAAATAGAGAATAGATTGCATAAATAAGAATCGGTAATTGTAGAAGTGATTCGAACATGTTTATATAGTTGTAGAATAGTTACAATCTTTCATGAAGAGTTTCAATCAAAAGTTGTGTCTGTATCTCTTGAATTGAGGGACGTATCTCTTCATGAAACAATCGCAACTCTTCAGAAAACTAGCCATTATATGCAGGTCGGTCGACCAGAAAAACTGGTCGGTCAGCTGAGTTTGAAATTGTGTACAAAACAGAGAGTATCTGTGCACTGACTACAGGGTCGGTCGACCGAAGATACTGGTCGGTCAGCCGACCTGTTGTTAAACAAAAACAGTAGTAGCTCATTTGGTTAGAGTACTTGCCTTCCATACTAGTGACCTGGGTTCGATCCCTGCTCCATGCATTTTTTGTAAACTTGATTTTGATTAAAATATGCAAGCAAGTTTATTTGAATATGAATAATGATTCTTAAGGAATGATTTTAACAATATTCTAAGACTCAATATAATAAAATATTAATACTAATCTCTGGATTGTAGTCTTGTCTCCTTTGTAGAGCACAATTTACTTTTATTCTCTTTTTTGTCGCCTTTGTATAGCATTCTCTTTGTAGTTCGTCTTATGATCTCTGAAGCTTGTGTCATGAATCAAAACCCATGAATCAACAATTTGTACTATTCAAAATTGTAATAAAATATTTGTTTGAATAAAATATCTGTTTGAATTTAAATTCTGTTTTATTTATTTTATTCAGCAAATATTTATTTAGTTATATAATTATGTAAAAAATAAAATAGTACATTAACAAATACATTTATATATATATATATATATGTTTATTATTGTTGGGGATGCGGATTAAGGATCTTAAGGCAGAAATAACACTAGAGGGGGGGTGAATAGTGTTTTAAAGAATATATGAACTATATGACTAAATTAAAACTTTCAACACAAATCTAAACAGAATTCTAACACAGAATGATCACAGAACATATAACAAATGCAAATAGTAAAGTAAAGCAAGGAAAAGGAAAGAACACACCGGATTTTATACTGGTTCGGAATCCTCCTACATCCAGTCCTGCACCAAGGCAATATCCTTGTACAGATTTTTATAAGCCAATATCCAAATTACAACCCTCAATTTCTAAGGCCTTGAGGAACCCTCCTATCTCCGAGTCTGGGGTAAACTCTCTTGATTTACGGGACACAAGATCACCCTAATACTTCTTAATAACAATCCTTTTGAATGGATAAACTCTATGGACTTTTTGAATATAAATTAATCCTATAACTCTGAATAGCACTTTGATCTTTAGTAGAATGATGGAGAATCAAATAGAGAAAGTATCTAAATGATTTCCTATTGAGAATTTGGCAGAATGATGGCACGATCTTTAAAATATGAAGTTTTATGGATATGGAATGGTGGAGAAGAAAGAGTGAAGAAAATAAGAAAGTAGTTATTAAAAAAATTCGTTTTGGAAGCCTTTATATAGATGCACAATAGTCATAACCATTGGTGAAAAGTTTTTGAACGAATGGACACTTCTTTTGAAAATTGAATTTTGAATCCAACTGTCACCATGTCGACATGGGGTATCCCCATATGTTGACATCCCTCAGTTCAAAATTATAGAGATGTTGTTTTGTAAAGACAACTGAATTTAAAACAAGTTGAAACTTCTCTGAAGCAAAGTAAAGTGTTTAAACAATATTTTGAGATAGAGAATGAATATAAAACATTATTTTAAATATATGTATATAATTGATATAGACCGTCAATTATATAAGTAATATTTAAAATCAGAATAAGTTTTGATGTTTTAAAAATAGAAGTTTTTAAAATCAGAATAGAGGAATATTTCAAGGCTAAAACAAAGTTTAAAAATATTTTTGAAAACATGATTTTGAAAGCTAAAACATTTTGAAAACAGATTTAAAAACATTTTGAAAAATCGATTCAAACTGAAATTGCAAGGACCTTCCTACAGAGCTCCTCCATAGGACTCGAGAACTTGTACAAAGTAGTTTAAATGATTTTGATTTTCGTGGATTTGTAAGCCACTTGTCGTAGGTTTGTAAGCTACTTGTCGTGGGTTTGTAAGCCACTGGTTTCGATAGAAATTGGGTTCCATCCCAAAAGAAAATTGGAAGAAAGATGAGAGTGCTATTATGAAGTTATCTTGAGATCTTGAAATCTTGATTCTCTAGAGTCTTGAATCTTGAATTTCTAATCTTCATCTTGATGCTTGAGTCTTTATACTGATCAGTCTTCGATGATACCTGCATATATTTCCTATATATATATATATATATATATATATATATGGAAATGTCAGTATATATTTTATGAAGTAAAGTATAATAACTATATAAGGAGCTACAGCCGCTTCGAAATCAGCCAGGGCCGGTCGGCCCCAAAATGCATTTTAAGCAGAATAGATATCCAACACCATAAAGTGCACTACTCGCAGTCACTTATGGTCACTCTCTCTAAGCACCACCAGTGGTTCCACATACCGGACTGGCTTCGTAGCCGTCCTGTTAATCCCTGAATCCAACATTTACATGGTTTCAAGTCCTTTCCTTCCAAAAGCATCTTATCGTAAGCTTTTTTAAATGGAATGTTGATCGAACTCCCACAATCAACCAGCACCTTTAGTGAAATAGAAGAGACAACCATGGCCGTTATAACCAACGGGTCAATAGTCGAGGCTCCCACCACATAAGCGTCTCTGTTTCGGAAAAAAATGTCATCTATTATGATTCTGAATTCTTTCATTAGAGTTCCATACTCTACTACTAAATAGCTCTCATTCTCGGTATGCTTCAAAGCACCAGTATACCTATCCTTCTCATTCAGACTCTTATAGGCTAGAAGTGGTCCAATGACGATTGTTGGAATCATTAATGTTTTTCTAGTCGCCAAGGCTCCCCGCTATTAGGCCCAGCTTGCCCTCGTTAGGATGTCAGTCTAGGGGGTTGGATTTTCATTGCCCACCATCCTAAGGGGCTTTCAAAAATTGCTACAGCTTCCTTTTTAGGATCGGATCCTTAATCATATCGTGCAAATGTATGCATTCATTAGTGTTATGACCATGTGTTTCATGAAACCTACAGAACTTGTCTGATCTCTTTTCCTTCTTAGTCGACTTTCTCGGAGCTCGCGTCCTGTACTGCTCAGTGCCTTGAGTTTTCGGATAGATATTATCGATAGAGTTATTTAACTTAATATACTTGTCATATCTAGGAATCCTAGGACGATCCTATTATCCGACATTCGCTTCATGGCCCTATTGTCGCTTTGTTTCTGGCCATCACTCTGGTTGCCAATATTCACATCCATATCTCTAGAACTTCCTCTAGACTGCTTTACAACAACATTTCTTTGTATCACTTCATCTAAATTCCCGGCATCATTCCTAGGGACGATTTCACACCTCTTCTAAGCATATGTATTTATTAGCCTTCCTATAGAAAATGTCCATTGTCGGCGGGGGCTTCATTTCCAACCATCTCCCAAGTCCATATTGCGATGTATCCTCATAATCAATACTATGTCATTATTGGGATTTGTCACTTCTGCCACAGCCGCATGGAACCAGTTCAAGAAATCCTTTAATCATTCTCCTGTGCCCCGAATGCGGTTTGATAATGATATCACATCTTTCGAATGTGAAATGTGTAAACGAAATTGCTCTAAAAAGTTTCGCGACAACTCAGTAGAAGATGATGTGGATCTCGGTGAGAGTCGAGTGAACCATATCGTCACTATCCCTTCTAAGAAAATGGAAAGCAATGACATCTCATGGCATCAGACACTCGGGCAGAGTCCATTTGCCACTCATACTTCATTAAGTGTTGCCTAGGATTCATCGTTCCACCGTACAATGGCAGCGTTGGCATTATGACCTCCTTGGATACTTCACATGTAGAATGTTCTCGGTAAACGGATTATGACTAGGAGAAGTACTTCGGTCATCATTTTTTCTGAATGGATTTTTATTTACAAGTTTCCTGACCATCTAAGCCAAATAATCCAGTTATTTAAGTTCGGTTGGATGACGGTAGTCGAGATCTGTTCCGAGTGTTCGACCTGAAAAACGCTCTTGGGCATACTCACTATACCTAAGTTCTCTAGACTCAGGGAGATCTATTCGTCTAGTAGCCCCTTGTCTGATTCTTATGCGACAGACCGCTGGTAATGGCTTGATATTCCTGATTTTGGTCATCAACAGCATGTCTAGATGTCAAGTTTGCAGTCTAGAGAGTGAGGTCCAGCTCTAGCATTTACTGGATTGGTACCAATCCGAACTCTTGGATCAGTACCAATCCACAGACCCTTACTAATTAGGGTCTGCTTAGTATCTTGATTTGAAATCCTGGCAGTGTTTTGTGTCCTCTTCTGCTTCCTATTCCTCTGTCTCTACTCGAAAGATGAGGAACTATCTTATTCTAAATTTGAAGGCGTTAAATCCCTCTTGCTTCTTCTACGGTGCTTTTGAGTCAGCTCATTCAGCAGTCTCAAGTTCTCCTTCATTATTCCTTTAATCTTTTTATGACTCTTGTGGAATTTATCCATTGTCTGCTTCATCATACAACCCATCTCCACTTTGGTCATGACATTAGTTGGATTTTGGATCTCTGCCTAGTTTTGCAAGGCAAATTCATCACATGCTGACTATCTTGGTTCTTAGCATCATCAATAGCTTTGGAATATGTAGACATTCCTTCCCTAGGACCATGGCAAACAACTTCAAGTAGATTTTTGGAAATCCAAATAGTTGAAAGGTAAAATTGGAAAATTGGATCTTGAATCCAAGTAGCCTGAGAATATCTTTCTTAGTGAAAGCACCAAAATATTTGAACAAATAACGACAAAAACACCCAAAAGATTGTATAGAAAATAAAAAGTGAAGAACATAAAAGAAAATAAGCAGGAAAAGAACACATAATGTTTATATTGGTTTGGCAAATCTTGGCCTATGTCCATTTATTGATTTTATTCCTTAGATAAATGGATTACAAATAAGAGTTCTTACAGATCGGTATAAATCCATGGGTGATAATAAAAAATTAGAGTAAGAGAAAGAAAGAGCAAAAAGAAACTAAAAAATGAGCTCTGCCTTCCTATTTATAGATGTAGGAAGCCTAAAATCTCACCTCCATGATCTCCACTTCGTTTTCCATGCCATAGACTGTTTCGAAAGAAAATAGGTGGACACCTCCTTTTTAGATCTTAGCTTTGAATTCTTGTGTTGGGCTGGTCTTCGTCTTGTGCTTTTGCTTGTACTTGGTTTCTAGACTCTTGGGCCATCTCTCCCGACATCTTGTCTTGATAGTTTCCAAGTTCGATTCGTCCAGTCTATTCGAATATTTCCTGTTCAAAAGGCTGGATAACAATACTTAACATTTCTATTAATTTTATTTTATTCATTTTAAACATTTTAAATTGAATATGTATACTATAACATTTATAGTTATACACGTATATCTTAATATATGTATATTATAAATTTATTAATTAACATTTAATTAATTTATTTAATTAAAATAATTTTAATTGATTTAGAGAACTATATATTTACCTTAAACATTTCAAGGTAATTTTACATATATCAATATATATATTATTTAATTTAATTAATTAATAGTTATTTTAGTGTAATTAGTTATCGATAAATTTTTGAAAATAATTATCTAATTTTCAAAACAATTTTGAAAATAATTTATAACATTTTTAAATTTATAATATTTGTTTATAATTTCAAAACAGATTTTGAAAATTAGCTCAAGGCTCAACTCAATTTGACCCTATATATAAGGGATAATATTTGGGCTTATTTCACCCATTAAGCTAAGCCTGTAGCCAAGTAGGGCAGAATACTTGATTACTCAAACTCAAACTTCGACACTACTTTTCTAGACTCCTACAAAATGTGTAGGCTTTAATAAGTTAGCATTAATACTATAACGACCCGCTATTTTGGACTATTCGCATCCGCACACGTCGGACTTGAATAATTCAAAATACCGAATTGTTAATTTAAAATTTGGCAAAACTTAGATATACAATAAATAAATAATCACAGAATCACAGACACAGAGTAATAATATGCAGCGGAAGTAAAAGAGATAGTAGTTCATGAAGCTACTATATAAATACATAAGATACATCAGAGTTTACAACAGAAGAATAATACGGTACATCAGGTACAAATCAGAATACATCACTAGAATCATCGAATACTGAAAGCATAATAGATTGCTGGATCTTCAAGCAAAGCTCCAACTCCAAAGGTGAGTCTCGAATACTGGTACACTCAGTCTGACCCGAGCGTAAAGCAAAACACAAACACTCGAGTCAGGATTAACATTCTCATATCAATAAATCCAACTCAAGTGAAATAACAATTTAAATACAAGTAACTCAAAGGATGTTGGAATCACCATCCTTTAAGGATCCGTTAAACTATCTACTATGTAGTAATATACGCTAAATAGATAATGTCTATCAGTGATATAAAATATCAAAATAGTGTTAAGGCGTTACCATTATCCCCCTTAACACATTTTATATAAATGTCATAGTCTATACAGCACTGTAAACTCCACCGTAAACTAGTGGGATATCAGGGAGTACTCCATAGGTATAACACAAAACAAATTCGTAGTGGTCGCGTATATAGGGATACAAGTATGACAAGGCACATGAGGCAATACCCAAGGTAGTGAAACTACCGTTTGCCTGATCCGGACTGGTGAGAACGCATCGCCACAACGATCGCAACACCGCGAAACAACACTCCTGAAATTCCGAGGGTGCACCAATCAATCACAAGTAATGAATAGTAGTTACGAAGAAGTGTGTTCGCTCAAGGTGGCTAACCCCATTTGGCCCGGCACGGCTCCTGATTTTAGTCATTTCCAATTTGACACAAGTGTCAAGGATATCCATTATCGTTCTCTTTCTTCAGTCATCACGTACATCATTCCAACCACTTCATTCTGGATCATCACTCCGCGTATAGTTATTAAAGTGGTTTTCGGTCTAGACAGAGAGTATATCCATAACCGATTCCGGTTTCTTTAATAACTTTCGTAATTTTTACACCGATTGGTCGTTTAATAAATTTCAAAACCAAATCAAATCCAATTTCAATTAGAATTTCATAAATCAACATTTCGTTTGTCTTCCTAAATCAATTTCCAAAGTTTACGTTTCAAAACTTCCAAATTACCATTTCAAAATCTTATAATTCGATTTCAACTTTTATTTAAACCATTCAAATATTGATTCAAGTTCGTATATAATGTTTTATTCCGAAATCAATTAAATGGTTTAATTTTCACTCAAATCAATTTTAATTCATTTATCGATTTCATTCGTTAAGTTACTTTATCATTCAAAACAATTTTACTTAATTCCCAATTCATTAAATCAATTACTTACGTTCATCTTCATTTTATCAAAACTTCTAATTTAACTAAATTAGATTCGTCAAATCAAATTCTCAAAATTACAAGTCTTACATAATTTCATTAAATCACATTTTATTTCTTGCTAAAGAAATTCAATTTCACTTATTTACTTACTTAAATAATTTCCAAAACTTAATTAACAAAGAAACTCAATTTCAATTATTTACGAAGTTCCAATTCACTTATTCAAAAGTTCAATTTCTCTTATCAAAGAATTCATTTTTTATTCAATTATCAAATAATTCAATCTTATTCAATTATTAAATAATTTCAAACTTAATTATTAATAAATTCAAAACTTAATAATTTCAACTTAATTATAAATTCAAACTCAACTATTAAATCATTTCAAAACTTAATAATTTCAACTTAATTATCAAATCATTTCAACTTAATTATAAATTCAACTTAATAATTTCAAACTTAATTATAATTCCAAACTTAATTATAATTTCAAATTTAATTATTAAATAATTAAATTTCAAACAATGTCCTTTCAGCAATTACAATGTTAATATTTGCTTCATATTTCAATCTTTACATTTTCCTATCAAAATTCAAATTCCAACTTTATTTCAAAACTTATTCTTTACTCGAATAAAAATCATTATTTTATTTTTAAATCAAATTATTGACCAATCGGATTTATTAAATTTTCTATCCTAAGTCAAGTTCATTTTGGGTATTTATCATTTCAACCCCATTCCAATTCCAATTCAAAAATCAAACATAACAAAGGGAACTTGCAGTGTGAAAACTGGGATGGTGTCAAAGTAAATAAACAAGCAATAACAACAAACAAACACAATTCAATAATCAATTCAAATAATCCCGAAATAATCGTATTAATTCACATTGTTGTTTGTGCAAATTAATATAATTATTTCTAGAATCTACACTATCATTTCATGTAGATTAAAGATTATTACACTAATTATTCTATGCAATTCTACACTTTACATCAATTATTCAATTTCATATTACATCAACCTATACAATCATACATTCAACGGTTTAAGGTGTAATTAACCAATTCTACGTGTCAATTTTTATCTAACGTTTAAAGGTCGTATTACACAAATTTAACTAAGCAAATTCAACACATATGTCAATTCAAAATTTTAACTATCCTGCGTCAAATTCAATTTCATAATATTTATCACTTATTCATTACAATTTAGCATCCAATATAAACAACAATCAATCAATCAATTATCAACCAAACTGGATTTATTATTGCATTCACAACAGATAACAGTGTCAGATGTCAAAGGTGAACTGATACATAAATAACAGTGCAATAAATAACAGCAGTATATTTTAATTGTCGTTCCAATTGAAATCAAATTTAATAAATAAAAGAATATTAATCATGAGTGATTGCTCACCTTTCGAGGCTAGAGAGATGAATAGACAACGAAGTCGAGTCACGGATCGCAAGCACGACTTTCGGAATAAACTAGATTGGCGCGAATCGACGAGCAAAGCTGTTAAAGATGAATTGATGGAATAAATTCAGAAATGGGTCGATGAAGCTAAATGGTATGAGTGAACTTACATATAATTATATATATAATATCATATATTTTTTATATCCTAACCCATTTATATTAAACTTTCTAAACAACTTTCAAAAAACATATATTCAAAAAAATCTATATATATTATCATCATTAAAGTTATTAGTATATATCTTTGTAAAATAATATGTAACAATATATATATATATATATATACATACATACATATATATATATATATATATATATACACACACACACACACCGACATATAACACTAACCAAATGATATAAGACATGTGCTCATAAACTTTTACTGTTATAACTTATATCATAAACTTTTATTAATAAAAACTATCATATAATAAAATACTCTTATAAGTATATCCCATCACTTCATACGAAAATATAAACAATATGATATATATAAACAAAATCATGCTTACAATTGCAAGGGACAGCCCCGAATTATGTACGCTGTTTAATATATTTTATGAACATCCTTGTATATAAATAACTCTTTTATTTAACTTGTACAAACTTATAGGAGGCTTGGAAGTGAATATGCTTGAGCAGGCATATATGCGTGAGTAGGCATGAATACATAGAAGTGCATGCTTGTGAATGTGAAGAGGGGTACTACATGTTGCATATGTTTGGGTCATGGCTTGCATGTATGAATGCAAATGTGTTTATATGCTTCTATGTTTGTTTGCAAAAGTGAAGCACTTTCACACTCATTTTGTACGCACTAAACATTGATTACACGTTAACAAAAGAAAAATAGAAACGTGAAATGTGAATACATGATCCCTGCTGTCATCATGCGTGAGTATGTGTTTAAGGGAAGAGGTGTTATTCATTTGGAATGTTGGGAAAAGAAAGAATGTGCATGCCTCTTTATAAAATAGTGGAAAAAAAAACACGTCTGCATTATAAAAGGTATCATGCAAACTATTTTAAATTGATAACATTTTTTTCAAAACTTTAGATATTAATAACTTAAAATCTATAATGAATTCGAACATGCAACCAAAAGAAATTATATAGAGGGAAATGAGACGAACAAATCGACTAGCTTTCGCCTGACCGATTAACCCGTGGTGATCAGAAATGACACCGTTAAGTCCACGATCGTATGATGAACGGAAGCGTTAAGACTAAAACGGAAGGTACCGGCATGACCGTATTGCATAGCGCATCACGACGGTGGTCTCGGTTCACTCGTCGGAGGTGTGTAGAAGGGTGAACAAAATCAAAAAGTTTTAGAGTACAACGCTACGCAGTATTCGGTTCGCGTACAGACCGGAACAACGGAAATAAAAAAATACGATCGCGCACGACAACGTTACGCGATCGCAAAACAGTAATAAAATAAACGAACAACATTTTTTTTTTTTTAAATTACATGAAATGGTTAGCTTTGTGATACAAAAATTGAGGGGATAAGTTGAAAAACAAAATATCACGTCAGTATATCAGAAAAATTTCACTAACTAAAAGTTTAGAAAAGAACCTATGTGTACATATTATCCTATTGGGCTATAACAAAACAGTGAGTATGTTATTAAGTAAAAATACTTTGTGACAAAATTAGTTTAATTTATCTTCTTTAACTAAATAGTGTAAAGAGTCGAATACATAGGAAGAGATACCTTTCATCTATGCATAGAAATAACAACTCGAAATAAAGTAATTAAACTGTTTCTAACGTACCTAAAAGACATAAGTGGGATGATTTCAGGGAATATTATTTATATGATATCAACAATAAAATACATTTGAATTTTTAACAATTAACATTCCTGTATTGCTTTATAGTCCATAGATCTGGAAGTTTTGCGGTTGCATGAGTTAATAACCACGTGAAACTAAAATGACCACAAATCACTGTTTAAGCATATATGCAGTCAAAAACTGAAGAAACTCAAACATATATGAAAATGAACGCAACTCACTATTTAGCATATATTCATTCAAAACTTGAAGGGTCAACATACATGAAATAAGCAGACCTCATTATCGGGGATGGCGGTGACCGGCGGCGGTTCTCGGTCGAGTAGCGGTGCGGGTCTCGGGTTTTGGCGGTGGAGCACTAGCCCGGGAAGAGAGGATCCAAGATGGTGGGTTTGTGGCTGTGTACATGGCAGATTTGGAAGGTAGGCTCGGCTACAGGCAGGGACGATGGGTGGTGGCGGAGGAGGTGAAAACATGGCTGTGCTCGGTGGTGGATGTGGTGGGGTCGGGCTGCAGATGCGCGGGAGGAAGAAGAGATGGCGGCTGCGTGAACACAGGTGGGAAAAGCATCAGGAAACGTGCATGAACAAAAGGAAGGCGGCAGGAGGAAGATCAAGTGAACAGGCAACTAACTTTCATTTTTTTTTGTCTTTAATTTGCAATGAACGATATTGTGTGAAGTGGTTGAGAAAAATACAGGAAATGATCGAACCTTTTCATTTCTAAGTATGATGAAGATGCTGCCTCGAAACCATATAACTTATTATGTAATTTCAAGTACAGTAACCGGTAACCAAAGCAATCAACCATCAGTTATAAATTTAACCTTGGGTAGAGCAAAAGTCAAATTATCGAATTATGGTAATAAATAGAGTAGATGGCTGTTTGTTTCACAGTAATCAATGGAATGGTTATAAAGAACCCAAAACCTCGGACGAATACTGATACGGTTGACCGTTACGCAAAGTGCAGCGTACACCGGACTCCATATCGTAGAGATCAGCACGATGAGACGCTCTAAACGGTATATGGATATCAGTGGTTCGATTGGATTATAAAATTTCGAATTTTTATACTAGCGGAAAATGCATGAAAAATGTAGGAAAATAAGATCGACGAAGCTAAAGATGTCCGAATTTGGAAAAACGAAAAATAGCGTTTGCTCAGAAGATTGTTTAGAATTTTTCTATTTAAAAATATTTAGGTTCCAAAAACGCTTTATTTTCATTACTTTTTAACTGATTAAATTAAAGTGAATTTGCGCACGAAATAAACTTTCATGTTTTCGGACGAAAATTTACCAGTTGCTATGTTTAATTAGACGCATTTCAAATGTAAAAATTATATTTCAAAATTTTATCGTTTAAACCTTTACAAAATATTCAGTTAAATACGTTACTAAAACCGGTTAAATCTGCGGGTTGTTACAAATACTGCTAATTTAGATCATATAGGCTATTGGGCTCTGTACTATTATAGGAACTGAGCCAGCTTGTGGAGCGTTAAATGGGCGAATTTCAAGAAAATTGCTTTTTATATCTTATTGGGCCTATGAAGTCTAAACTGATTTAGATGCAGTCCAAATAATTTATATAATTTTTTTTGTTTTATTTAATTATAATAAATATAAAAAAATTATTTTATTCTATATATAGTATAAAATGTATAGGTGTATCAAATACACACATACGTATAAAGTGTATGTGTAACCTATAGTTGTGTACATGGTTTAATACGCTATGCATAAGTGTAGGAATTTGCACTACAATGGACACATTTGTCCATTTATATACATATTTTCTATCCAAATTCAATTTATTACCATTTACATTATATATACACAAACACACACACATATATATGTATATAGGTATAAACATTTATCTATATTATAGTGTTTATTTAAAAGGTATTTACCAATTCAAAATTAGTCAAATTAATAATTAAAATATTTGAAAAGATCTAAATTTGAATCCAGATCTAGAATAAAAATCTATTTAAAATTTATAGTTCAAATTTCAAATGTTGATATGTATACACACACATAAACATACAAAAATGTATATAATTTAAGTATTATTTATAAAATATTAATTTTCAATATATATAACAATACATTAAAAAATTTGAAATCTTATTTTTTAACAGAACCAATTTTTAAAATTTTCAAATCTGTAAGGATTTTATTTATAAAATATATTTATACTTATATAACTTTATATAAAAAATAATGATTTCAAATATTTAAAAATACATTGTATATGTTTAAAAAATATATTTAAATATGCTTAAAAAATTTATAATATAAATTTCATATGGAACTTATATATGTGTGTGTGTGTCTATGTAGATCTACAAATTATAACAATCAAATTTCAGTTTTAATTTTTTTTTAAAGCATTTTTATTATTGTAAATAATTTTCTTTAAATGGCGTAAATGAAGTATACATGTATATATTAATTTTTGATTCGATTTAGATATGTATGTATGTTTACATTAATCTATCAACAAATAAATATATAAATTCATGATATAGCAAGGTTCTAATGTACACACATATGTTGACATAAATAAATATGTACATAAGTGAATGCAAATTAGATGATACCGATACTATGGCCTTGAATGTGTACCTTGAATGCTGAATCCAAAACTTCTTAGATTGAATCTGTACTCTTCCACAAAAGCTACTAACTGAAGAGATTGCCTCACATTAGCATTAAATTTAATTTAGTTTAAATCTTATTTGGAAATGAAGAAGGAGAGGGCTCCGCTAGCTTACAGCCTAGGTAATTTAAATTCTCTTCATCAAAATTATATCACATTAGGACTTACTGAATTTGATCTTTTTCAAAATTCCAATATCGTCCACATTCAACTTGTATAATCTAAACATAGTCCATGGTTTAATAATAACAATTATTATTAACCAAATTGCTTTGGCTAAATACTTTGAATTTGAGTTGACTACAGTTGACCATAATACTGCCTTATATAACCGTGGAGACGAAATCAAATAGTAATTCACTTCCAATGCTTAAACTCAGACCCAACTACAGTCGTACGATGGTCATCATGCTATGATTTAAATATAATCAAAGTGGAGTGTCCTCGTAGAAGATTAAGAGTATTCTCAAGTCGAGAGAACCGTGTAATGTCGTTAATTTGATACTCTCTATTTGTCCTCAATTATGTTAACCAACTGAACACTATCGAGTGAGTCATTTCATAGTTATCTAATAACTATCAGTATGTAATCTCTTGGTTCCCCTTACAACCATTAATAAAACATTATGTAACATTTGAAGAGCATTGAGTACTCTACTCTTAAATGGATGGATCGATATCCCATCTCGAAATATCTTGACTAGGAATATTTAAAGTAGTATACTATTTTCATTGTGATAAATTTCCCATGATTACAACATATTGTAACTAATATCACAAAGCATATCATTTAAGGATTCTCTATTGAATATACTTAAATTAAATAATTAATTAACATATCGCAATACAACAAGTATATAATAGAAAGAACATATTTTATTTCGAATGAGATTTTATTATAGAGTTAATAATTTGTAATAAATTATAAAATTTCTCCTAGGGCATATCCCTAACTATATCAAAAGTAAGTGTTATTAATTTTAATAGTTTGGATATGCGAGTGGGACTATAAATGTTGGATAATAAAGGATAGGTAGTAAAGTCTTATGCTATTAATGCTATTTTGTGTATTCATCATTGGGGGATAAAGAAAATACCTCGAAATATGGTTAGAGTTATTTACTTTTTTACTTAATAGTTACAATTATTGTTAACCTATTTTTTGACTTTTTTCCTTACTATATAGTTACATTTGCTAAGATGTTACATGGTGTGAGTAATATGATCACATACTTTAGCTTCAGATGTAGATTGTTACTTTAAAAATATAATGCTTCGTTATATATTTATTAGTTTACTCTTTAACAAAATTGCAGGGTTGAAATTTCTTTAAGAGGGGTATTTGTATTATCATGTATATAAAACAACTTGAAAAATATGCAATATTGTTTGAAAAAAAAATTAGAAATTTTCCATTAAAAGATTAACTAGTAATTTAAAATAACTTTTTAATAGAATTAGGATTTAGGTGTTACATATACAATAATTGAATTATTTTTTCAAGCTGATTAATTTGGACTGTAAATTTGTTAGATTTGGATTACAGTTTAAAATATATGAATTTTAATAGTCTTATAGGAACTATGTAGTTAGCACTTTGGCTTAATAGGTAACTATAGAAACCCATATAACTTTTGTGTTTGTGTGTGTATGCTAAATCCGGATACTAATCTATTTCATCATCATTAGCCTATTTTGAATGTATTCTACATTCCCCGATACCTTTCAAAACTAAATAACTTCTTCTTCCAAAATTCACAATAAATTATAGAAAAAAATGCTAAAATGAAATAGAGACTTATTCTTAGTTGTTTGAGGCGTCCTCTATGTGTTATAAGCCTCAAGTCAAAGTTCTTAGCAAACCATTTTTGAGTTTGATTTTGGAACTTTAGGGAATTCATGGTTCTGGACCTATTTCAATGATTTGTTGACTAGAATAGATGATAAATTACTCTTTATTATCCATTGTATTTAAATTCAAATTTTAATTGATTTAAATATGATTATACATTGAATTATATTAAAGTTGGTACTTTTGAATTATGAGTTGATTTTGATGTTGATTTAGCTATTTGATACATGTTTAATGTGAATTGGATGCGATGAATTTTTATACGATTGTATGTTATCTTATGTTGTATAAAATGAGTGATTTTGGTTAGCAATTGACGTTGGGGAGTTAAATTTTTGTTAATAGTTTAGTGGCAAGTCAAATTGGAGCTAAATGGAACAAAAGGTAGAAGCAAGGATTGAATTTGATTGGGATTTATAGGATTTTGACTGGGCTATGTCATACTTCAAATGGGGCTAAGAGAACTTGAGTCTGACCCATACCCATTTTAATTGGACTAATTATCCTACTTCAACCACAAACATTGATTATTTATGGGGGGAAATTCAATGTACCATGATGTGGCATTTCAAATGGTTTTTCTGTGAATTTCTACTGGCTAAAAACAATAATTTAAGTTGAATTTTATTTTGATTGGCTTTTTCAATCCCAAATATGGAGGAATCCGACCATTCGGTTAGAGTGGTTTATTATAATGTGTTTTGACCGACTAGTTGAAAAGTGTGTGAGAGGCTGAGATAACATGTTTCGAGTAAATTTCTTGGAGCACTTTGAGCAAGACTGAGTAGTAAGCATATCAAAAAATTTAGAAGCCATAATAGGGGTTTCATAAAGGAAAACGAAGGGCTAGGAGGTCGAAAAGTACAAAAATAACTTACCAGGAAGGTCGATCCGCAATTAGCATGTTCTTGACCAAATTTATGTAGACTGTTCAATGGCAGGTGTAATGACCTGGAAATTTTAACGATTTTTATAACGCAATTAACTAAATTTTTCACAAAAATAACACTAAAATTTTAGCAATGAAAAATTTGATATTTGTGATACAACCATTTAAACGTAGCAAATGGCAGACTTTCATTGGTATATATAAAAGTTTGTTCTGTTCTGTACTTTCAATTTAAAATTTAAATCAGTTAAATTGGTGGAAATTAAATATTTTTGAAATCTAAATATATTTATATAACAAAATTGTTTATCATTTTCTGAGTGAGATGTCATATTTCATTTCACCAAATTGGGGTTGCTCTAACTCCATTTATCTTATTTTCGGCTTTTAGTAGCAATTTTGGCAGCGAAGTATCGAGTTTTGATAGGAGGTCGTGTCACTCATATTTGGGTACCTTTCTGTTAGTCTCGTCATGCTGATCTTCGCAGCATATTCATTTAGGGATTTCGATGTCTGATACACGGCGAAATCGGAAAAACGATTTGCCGTATCGGTTCCGTTTTGAACCAATTAGGTTCCCTGTGTTCCATCGGTGAGAAACAAATGGACACTAGCCTTTCATATTCCAGAATTTATTGCCTAACTTTTACTATGCCACTACCAGTTCAATATATTTGCTATTTCATTTTACTAGGTTCTTTCATTTGTCTCCCACTCCTTTCTTCTTCCTTCATTCTAATAAAAATAATAATATTAATTAATATATAATTATATGTTCAAATCCGTGCCTCGTTCTCTTTTGCCGTTCAAACCTGCCCATTTTGCTCGTCCAACAGCCATTAATATTAAAGAATTCACCTCCTTTGGTTTTGATATTTATATTGATGTGACCCTTCGTCCTCTTTCCTTTATTACTTCTTCTGTTCATTCATCCGAAAGAAGAAAAAAATTGAAATTGAAATATACATATTGTTTGCTTTGAAACCCTGAGCACGTTCCTTCCTACTTTAGATAGCCGTACCACCGGCCTCCACTTCTCCTTCTAACTTTTTGCCGTAGCTACCCATAACGAAACCGCTCTCTCCTTTGTCATCCATCCACCCATCATGGAAGCTCCATCTGCGGCCGTTTTTCCCATCAGCCATTATTTCCCCTTCCTCCTTACTCGCAGCTGAAGCCTCAACAACCGCCACACCTTCACCATCCCACAACTACATGCCTAAAGCCCATCCCTTCCACGTGTAGCCGTGCCCACGAACCCACCTTCCTCCCGCATAGCCACACCTTCTCACCCACATCCAACATGGAAGCTCCGACCACACTGCCACCTCCGCCCCCTCTTTCCCCTGCCCAGACCTGACAGCCCACCTCTGATCCTTCCTTTCCCCTTGTCCAGCACGCACCATGCTAGAAAAACCAAGTAGCCCATCAATAACAGCAACCACAGCCCCTTGAAACCCCGAACACCAGCATGTCTCCTCCTCTTCCGCACACGCAACTAGATCCTGCTTCGCCTATCTCCGCGTGACAGCACGGCAACCCTTCCTGAACCCCTGTCGACCTGCCTACACCTAGCAATAGCTCGGCCAGTCTTTCTCTCCTCTTTGTATATATATAAAAAAATAGAATGATATATAAAGTTTATACATATGGTTAGCTGCTCAACATCTTCCTGTTACCTCTCTCTCTCTCTCTCCTTTCTCAACCGAGCACAGACCCAGCAGCCTCCTCCTTATCGCTCTTTTTTTTTTGAATTATCTAGAAAACTAAGCTTCGCTCGTAAACTCTAAGAAAGTATGTGCCTGCCAAACACATACTTCGGGTACTTGTTACAGGGTTGTCAGTTGCGGGGCTCGAACTCGTGACCTTCGATCACGCAGTCCGACCATCAACCAACTGCGCCAACCCTGTTGGCCTCCTTATCGCTCTTAGGTCAAGTTCATAGTTCGAGTTCAGGTCAAGCTTAAATACTCAAGCTTATTTATATATTATAAGAGGTATATATAATATGTTTAGAGTATTATACAATACGTTTAAAGAGATATATATATATATATATATATATATATATATATATACATATATATATTTAAATATATATAATATGTTTAAAATATTTACTTAAATTTATGTTAATATCTTTTAAATAGACTTTTTGTAATAGCTTTAATATATATATATATATATATATATATATATATATATATATTATGTTTAAATATTCATTTGAAATTTTTTGAAGAAGTAATTATTTTAAACATATTATATATATTTAAATATATATATGTATATATATATATATATATATATTATGTTTAAATATTCATTTGAAATTTTTTGAAGTAATATATAGGTTTCAATAAATATCGTTTTAAATATATATATATATATATATATATATATATATATATATCTTATATATATATATATATAGCTTATATATATAAGTTTACTTATATAATTGATTTTTCATCAAATCTAGCTCATCATTCTTTGCTTTTGTCTCGCTGCTATCCAAAAATTAGTCGCATCAACCTTTTGCTTTCCTTCGTGTAGGTGTCGTTTTCCGTTGTTCTCAAGCCTCGAAAGGTGAGCGATTACTCACGATTAACATTCTTATATTTGGTAAATTTAATTCACTTGAAATGACGACTAAAATATGTTGTTAAATTAAAATTGGTTAGTGATTAAATTGTTGAATATGATATGTTAATGTTTAAAATTGTTTGCTGTTAATTGATATATGACACCGATAACCTATTGTACATATATTATATTTTTATTATTAATTGTGATCATAATTTCCATTTATATGCCATGTCATTTTATGCTATTATCATATTGTTCTCACACTGCAAGTTCCTTGATAGCCAGGAATTCTTTATGGGTTGAAATGATACATATCCGAACGATATTATAGATTAGAAAAAATCGTTATGGGTTGAAATGATAAACCCAAGCGATTTTATTGATTTCCGAAATTTTGAGATTGCGGGTTGAAATGATATATACCTGTAAATATTAAATTATTGCGGATTGAAATGATAAATATTTGTATCAATTGACCATAGGATAGAAAAATATATACGGACATCATTGGTCTATTTTGAAGAATGATTTCCAAAGTTTTGAAAGGAAATATATGGGTTTTATTAAAATATAATTTATAAAATATAATATAAAGATTTTATTTTAATATGTGTAAATTTAGGTTTTAAATAGGTTTTGGAAATTTTAAAATTATAAGTTAAGTTGTGAAAATATAAATTTTAAGATTTTACTTATATTTTTACTATTTTGAAAATATATAAAACAAGATTCAAAATAGATTTAATAATGAGATTTAATTTTATAAAACTTATTATAATTTAATTTAATAAAATTTAATTTAATTAGTATATATAATATGTTTAAAATATTTATTTAAATTTATATTAATATTTTAAAAATAGATTTTGTAACAACTTTAATAAAATAAGGTTGGAAAGACAAATTAAAGTTGACTTGAAACTTAAATTTCTTCATAATTGAATTTAAATAAAAATTGATTTAAAATTTATTGATTTTGAGATTTTAAAGATATGTTTTATAACTTGATAATCGGGTTTTGATTAAAGCTGATTAAATGAATATTTTAAAATAGATATATTGATATTGAATATTTAATATTGATTTAAATTTGTAGTTCTATATTTTATTTGAATGTTATTAGTAAGTGAATATTTTCGAATTTATAAAAAATATAAGTTGAATTTTTGAAATATAAATGAAATTTATCAAATTAAGTTATTATAAATTGTTTGAATATTTAAACTTTGAAGCCCATTGAATTGTAAGTAGTTTAAATTTGTAGTTCAAACTTGGAATTGAAATCGATAAATTAAAAATGGTTTAGTGGGAATTTGAATTGAATCTTTAACCTTTTAATTGAAATTGTGAAATTGGAGGAAACAATTATAATTTGAAACTATTTTTGGTATAAACTATTTTTAATATATAAATTATTTCTATTTTATATACTATTTTATCCCACAACCTATTTTTAAATATAAGCTATTTTAATCCATAACCTATTTTTCAAATCAAACTATTTTTAATAACTATTCTAATATATAAACTACTTTGAATATTAAAACTGTTTAAGTTGGAACTGTTATGATTAAGATTTAAAGGATTTAAATGTGAATACTTTGATATGATGGTTTAACCCATTTTATGGTTATGGTTTTGGAAATGAATATGATTTAAAGTGATATGATTTCGAAAGTGAACATGATTTCGAAAGTGATATGGTTTTGTAATGAATATGATATTTTGATATGAAGTATGAACTATTTGAAATGAAATGACCGCGGTGTAAAATTATCTTCTGGTTGTTAAAGGCACCGGGATCAGATATTGCCATACTATCTGCCAATACCAAAAACCACTTTAACAACTGTGTACGTGGTGGAGAATCTAGAACGAAGTAGGATGGTTTGGTGACGTTTGTATGAGGTATGAACGCAGCCCTGACTCTTGTGAGTCAGCTTGATGTGAATAAAACAGGAGCTATACCCGAGCCAAGTGAAGTCGCACCTTCGATTAAGCATGCTTCTTCGATACCATTCTATTACATTGTGATTTGATTGGGAACACCGTTGATTTTGGAAGTGTGTCTCGAGGTGGACGATAGTAGTGCTATGCGATACCACCAGCTCGGTTCTGCAAAATGGTAGAATCCTACCCTAGGCATTGCCTCGCGTGCTTTATCACATGCCTTATCGCGCCCTCCACGACTTTGGTTTGTACCGTACCTATGGAGTGCTCCCTGAGTAAACCACAGGTTTAGTGGAGCTTACAGTATTTGTATAGACTACGGCAATATATAAAATGTGTTATAAGAAATATGGGTAACGTCTTAATGCCATTTTAATATTTTACTTTACCGTAGACATTATCTATGTAGCGTATTGAACTATATATGTAGATAGTTTAACAGATCCTTAAGGGATGGAATCCCAAATATCCTTTACGTTATATTACATTTCACTTGTATATTTCACATGAGTTGATTTACTTGCATAAGAATGTTAATCCTGACTCGAGTGTTTTGTGTTTTGCTTTATGCTCGGGAGAGACTTAGTGTCACAGCTTTGAGGCTCATCTTTGGAATTTGGAGCTTTGATTGAAGATCTGTCTTATATCTATTCAGCTTTTGGTTATTTCCAGTTTTATGTACAGTCTTGTCAATTGCTTTTGTATTGGAGACTACTTTGTATTTGAGATTTTCGTTGTATTTTTTTTAAACTCCGATGTTCTGTAGTAGCTGAACTACTATTTATCTATTCCGTTGCTTATTGCAATATTACTGTGTCTGTTATTTTGTGCTTGATTTATTTACTGTATATGCTAAGTTTTGCCAAATATAAATTAACAATCTGTTGTTTTGAAAAATTCAAGTCCGACATGTGTGGATGATTGTTGATTTGAAATTCCAGGTCGTTACAGCGGGTTTGACGATGTTCCTAGTTAGAAACTAGGTGATGTGGATTGATGTTTGTACATAGCGTGTATAAACAATTACATGAACTTATGGCCAATCGAAAGGGAAATTTTGAGGCTATGCATTCAAGATGGCAGTTGAGACTTATCATTTTTTGAGTATATGATTGATGTTTATGGAGTGGTTCAAGAGACCAAACCTCCATTAATATCGATGATGGTTGTAACGACCCTACCACGATACCCAGTTTTGCAAAGAACATTACAAGTAATGTCGTCTGTTAATCTAGAGGATACAACTTGTTAAGTGTGATAAATGTGAATATATCTTTATATTAATCCAGAAACGTCATTTATACCTTTTTACTTAATGTCTAAACTAAAATTTGACATGTATAATATAAATTTAAAGTAATGGGCACATCGATTTCTCAAAATCAGAACAATATATCACATGTACTAATAACCACAGATCACAGTGGAATAATATACATCATATACAACACATTGCGTGAGTCTACAAAATATATAACTAGGCGCACATAATAAACAACTCAAAATAAGTCACTGTCTCAATAATACACCACAAGGTACAATAAGGGAATATCATATATAAGATAAACTAAGATATCAAAATGTCTACCATCTGCTAGCACATTTACCCAAAGGTACAAGCGTCCTGAAAACTTGCAAAGTCTCGGCCTGACCCAAGAAAAATAGCACCCGGCTCAGACAACCTCAAATATCCAATAAGGTAAGAACCAGATATAACACAAGAACAAATAACATATAGGTAAATACAGATGTCCATAAAATAATAAGTCACGGGAATTAATTTAACTTAGAATTCATCACAAGGTACATGGTTATACATTTAAGTCACGAATGCATATTAGTCATTAAACACTGAATTCGCAGAACAAAACACAACATCTGTAAGCACGCAAATATAAATGATAACAAGGTTATAAGTTTAAGTTACAAACACAAACTAGTTACTAAACACATAATAACAAAATCGACTTAACTTAACATCCATCACAAGACACAAGGACACACACACAGATATATATATATATATATATATATATATATACGAGTACTATGGCACGTGCGATGCACGTGTGCAGAAGGAATTGGTGTTATAAAACACAGTTTGTAAGAATTTTTTTAACCATAAAAAATGACACGATGAGTACAAAATGTTGTATTTTCTATGTGCATACATGCCAGATTAATCATTTATTAAAACAAAGAATGAGACTAAGTAATATACTGCAAAACATGAAGATCGTGCATTCAAAACATGAAGATCATGCGTTCATATATTTGTAGTTCGTTGTCAGCGACAAATAAACATATAATTACATGCAACATCCACAATTTATTAACTTACATGATATGGTAAGTAATATACTGCATTTCAGTCTTTACTGCACTGAAATTAATGATAGTTCTAAAGTTAAGAATTATACAGACCTACCAATAAGCTTGCATAAATAAATAAATGCTAGTTCAGGCTTCAACTCTTCCATATCAGCCATCTCAGTAGGCAATCAAGCTAATGTGCATGTCAACAAATATGGACTCCTCAAGATTTGATCACTTAAACTGGTTCACCTGCAAATCACTCCCGCTTAAAAGGTTTGCTAGCTCAGTCAGATCTGAGCTCAACTCCTAGCAGCATCACTGAATACATTCATGCAGCGTTGCCCTCTATTGCACCTCATCATGCAACCACAGTACTCGTTTTGCCTCTCTTAATTGCTATGGTTTCATTGCCTACATCTACAGCTGATCCTCTCTGTTAATTGCTACTGCATATTCAGTTGCCTATGACTTACAGCCCCCAACTGCGGTCAGCCCCTTCTTACTGCTACTGATGGATAGCTTAGTCCTTAGGCCATTACATATTCGCTGTTACACCTCAACATGATACATCAGCAACACCTTGGTACACAGCATCAACACTGCCATTCTTGTACCTCCTGACATGCAGCAATAGCAAACTATTTAGCTCCACTCCTCGCCCAGTGTCAAGATCAGACACATCTTAAATCCTTATCTATATTAAACTGTTTAGCTGCACTACACTTTTCAACTAACGTACTCTGCATCCCTCAGATGAAGCTTGACCCTTCATGTCAATTGCACTTTCACTATTCTACTATAGTACATTCCATTGACTGATACTGTCTATACAATTTATTAACTTACATGATATGGTAAGTAATTTGATCATCATATTATTTTTGCTGTAGTCTCTATAAAAAAAAGGGAAATGAAAAGAGAAAACATTATGCCTAATATAAGTACCAAAGAAACTGAGCAGAAATGAAATGAAACATTATACCTTTGATTCTTTGAAAAACTCCATCTGAATGCAGATCCATTATATATCTGCATGGAATAAGTATAGTGGAAAAATATAAGTATACTATCAAAGATCTACCATGGAAGTTCTAGTATTTTACAACCTCAATGATAAGCCACGGTAGCGAAGGTTTTCAATTATCTAAAGAAAACAAACAGTTTTACCAAAAATATGTAACTTCTATTATTCAATGATGATGCGGCATAAGGATGCATAAATTTAAAATCATCAAACTGTTTAAGAAGCACATACACCTAATAAATAAGCATATAATCCACTGCAACTTCATTAAATAGAAAAAAACAAAAAAAATTTGAACCTGGATGCTTTTTACAAAACCCACTTATAGTACATCTTCCATTTAACTATTCACGAAGTAAATTTTATAGTCATATCCGCCGGATTCACATTTCACATAGGTATTAGGCGCATCATAAATAATAGTTTAACATATGTAACTATGTATCATATCACCAAGGGTAGATTTAGGTAAGAGCTGTCACATATTTGTAGAAAAAACTATATAATAGTATGTATATATATATAGCTCGTGTCACATATTTTGGATCTGTTATCAAAATTTAGTAAATAGTTTTCTTTTGGTGATAAAACAATAAGAATAATAGAACTAAATTAACTCATTTTGAAGATAAATTTTATCACCTAAAAAAATTCAAGTCAATAAAATAATGGTCACTTACACTTTATAGTCGGAGAATAAAGAAATTAAATGTTATAGAAAAATTCGAATAAATACATACACAATTTATTAACTTCATATATAGAGTGAACGTAAAGACAGTGAATATAAATTATAGATAATATACATGCATTGATTAATGGGATGTAGACAGTACAAAGGAGCTATTCAAGTTATAGTACCAAGCTACCAATGCAGCAGTACAGAATTAGTTTATAAACATGAAAGTAAACTTATTTTTGAGTCAAATGCTGTGATAGAAAAGGAATAATTTTTAATACCATGATGACAGTTGCATTTGGATCTTTGGGCATGAGCATTTCTTTTCCAACTGGTCCAGTGATTTTCACTTCAAACCCAGGCTTCAAGTCACCTAAATATTACAAACAGTAAATTCATATAAGTTCAAATGGTTTAACTATATAAAACAGTAATTTATAACATTAATGTATAACCAAGTCTTCTCACATAAGAAATTAGAGCACGCCCCTTTTACAATTCCTCCTTGACCATCGATGTAAACCAACCTCTTCACACATAGTGATACCTGCACAAAACATTGTTTGTAATAAGCAAACAATAACTTAAGCTAGTTTATTCAAATTCAAATTTGAATTCAAAGTAAAACAACTCACAGTCTTCGAATTCAAAGTAAAACATGTTTTTATCTAAAAGGATAGAAAAAAAAGTCAAATTTAATCATAACAGTGACATACAATTATTGTTAATAAATTAAAAATCCAGTATGTTATGGCCTAAGATTGCATCACAAAACAATACATCATCCATTGCTAATTACTTAATAAATATGAAAATAAAATTCAAAATTTTTCCATGTCAATCCCTGAATTAGACTCAGGTGTGTGCATGTGAAGTGAGGCCATCTTCCAAAGTTGCAGGTCCAGGTTCATTTGGTTTCTTAGCCTTGTATGAAATCAGCGGGATAAGTTATAAAACTAATACAACCCCAAGATGCTCTGCTTTAACATTAATAGAGAAGGCTTGCTTAAATAATCTAACTTGACTTGTTTCAAAGTATATAGTTAAAGTAGGATGTTCAAGACATAAAAAGTATGCATTCCAAGTAGTCTAAGCAATGGAAGAAGGAAAATTCAGCGAGATTTCAAATGAGTGAACTCAAATTTGGACGTTAGCTGATATACCATAATTTCTAACTCAAATTTGGACGTTAGCTGATATACCATAATTTCTGCATATGAAGATTATATATGGATTTATGACTTAAAGAGCATAATATAACACAAACAATCACATAAATTCATAAGAAATCAAAGCACAAATATTTGAATATTTGTGTGGATAAGTGGGTAGAACAAATTCGTATTTCATGGTAAATCAAATGATGTCGATTTTTGTATCAATGTTAATGTTAAATAATATTCAGTATAAACATTTCAATTAACATTTCTTGGCTGAGCTTTTTTAAGCTTTCAAATTTTATAATCATGGTTTAACATTTAAGTCGCATAAAATATTTAACATGCAACCCTCAATCTAAACGGTTGATGCTATCGATAATTCAATTCACACAATATCTTTGAAATGCAATTAAATTGCTATTTTAAAGTAACCAACATATCATGTATCAATCCAAACCGATGTAATCTTTATAATTAGTTACCAAGTTTAGGAATATGCAAATAAAAAATTAATAAAACTGAAAAAAGAAAGAAAAGTATATCAACTATGAAATTAGAAGTAAACATGAAAATCCACTCACTCAAGCTTTATTAGGTTGGAACTCAAATTATCAGTCACCTAAGCAAAATGGACATGGTAATCCGCACATTCACTACCAACTTTGTTGCGCCAATTGATATCAATGTTCTATAAATAATCAACAACAAATATAAACAAATCAAAAAGGCAAATCAGCTCAAATATTCAAAATAAAAAGTCATGTAGATTAAGAATTTTTGATTAGTAAAGTGTCTGAAGAAATTTTCAAATAATAATATATTAGGTGCGCATATGTGTGTGTTCGTGTATATGTGTGTGTAAAAAACTTAAAGTGAGCATCAAATGTTGAAAGCATTTCCTTTATTTGTGTACATCGATCGTATTGGTTTTCTTTAAAATGTGCTATAATTATCTACAAAAAGGAATAATGTAGTTAGATAATGTAGTTCAAGAATATAAAATATAACATCGGTAATATATAAGTCAATCACACATGGGATTGAAATTTTTTGACAATGAGTAAATGCTAAATTAATAAAATTTATGATTTTTTAAAGAAAGCAATCCATAGTTATGCTTAATTTTTTCATAAATTTGTCAAAAATTGTGAATCCAATATATATTCATGAATAGTTTCAATTACTTAAAATATTGATCATTTAATATTGCAGGAAATAATAGGTCTTACATATCTTCAGGACATCAATGAACTAAAGGAGATTTGATGTTAAGCAATGATGTGTAGTTAAGGAGATGTGATATCATATTAGCAATATATCATTCAGTTACAGTCGAAAATAACAAAAGACAGGATTTTTCAATGGTATGAGTAATTGAAAAATCAGTAAAACTTTCATCTCGTGGCCCTTTTTTACAAAATTTTCTATATTTACATGTCAGTATAAAATTTAATCTGTCAACAAAAACAGTACAAATTTTTTACTAAAATAAAAAGTTGCAACATAATTCAATATACTGATAATTTCCACCTACTGTCTGACTCATGTATAACAAAACCATTCAAATTAATAGTAAATAAACTTAGAAGTGTAATAATATTTAACCATACTTCCAGAAACTCTGTTCAAGCAAAATAAGAAAACAAATTGATCTGAAATCACAAATTAATTGTTGAAATTATAGAGGAAACTCAAACTTAAATAGGCCAAAAAAATAGTATTCGACGGAGCTTATTCCAATGTGAAAGGATCATTTCAGTACACGATTTGAAGCTGACAAAGGATTTATTCATGAATTGAGTAAATAAAAATCGTACTCGATTTGTAATAATGAGAATTAACAGCGATAAGAGTTTCTTCTTACTGTATTGACTTTACATTCACTGCCCAGGATATTTTTATCTGAAACGTCTTTGAAGAAAACCAATTAAATCATTTCACGAACCTAAAAAGGAATCAAGCATAAGCTAAGCATGGACTAAAATAAGATACAAATTCAGACTAAACATAAGACAAATTATTAGATTTACCTCCTGTGATGAGCTATTCCTGTCCGTTTTATTCTCAACTTAGCTAGATTTAGGGATATGAAGGGAATCGGTCTCCATAGCCAGATCAATTTTGCATATCCTATGAAATTCTTACTGTATTGGACATTAAAAATAGACCGATTGCGAGAAATACAATCATATTAGGAAGAAGAGATCGGAGAAGAGGATTCATGTTAGTTTATGTGTGATGGAATAAAACGTGGAATATGAAATTACCTGAATTTCTGAAGAAGTCTGGACCGATCTATCAACTGGTACGGGTTTTGAGGTCTTTTTGAATTTGTTAGCTTTAGCTTATCGAAGCCATCGGCATGCGCAAATCCCGCATCAAAACCCACAAAGGCTGGAGGAGGCAACGCTACAGTCGAAGAAGAAATCGACAATGGGAAACCGACAGCCTTCATCCTCCTTTGTTGTTGACGTCGAGGGATGCGATATTTTTTTTTCATTTTCGATTTAGGCCTGTTATGTAGAAAAATGGGGCTAGGGTTGAAAGCGGGAAGCAAAGGACGAAGAGGGATAGAGCGATAATGGGTGAGAAGGGAGAGGGATAGAGGGATAATGGGTGAAAGGATGAGATCGTGTAATAACTGACCTCCGCTCCGCTGTTTCATCAAAGGACAAATACATCCTTCCTTTTGTGATGTGCAGTAGTAAATGAAATGGGGTATTTTCGGAAATGCCAAAAAGGCTTCACTTTGACCGGTTTGACCAAGGTTTTGCATTATAGTATAGATATATATTTCACATACACAGGATAAATATAGAATCAAATTTCCAGAATTCAAGAGATCTTATTCAGAACGATCGTAATGATCGTACATAGAACCATGGAAAACAAACAAACATTTTTCTATCACACGAACCAATCCGATACCGGGGATCGTACATAAGACAGAAACACAAAATCACATAATGATCTCAATGGTAGTAGCCATGACTGAATCTATTAGGTTTATTTTGTGTTATTACATTAAAAAATAAATTCAAGAGTAACTTCTTATGGATCTAGCAGCCACTTGGCACACACCAAAAAAGAGTAAACTTGTAATGAACTTTGATTTCGACCCTCGAAAATCGACACTAATACGTTCACTGTATCACCTGCCGAGAAATCGAATGTCGGAAAATCCGATTATTAGAGGAAAAGAAGATAGGAAGAAAATTAAACAACATAGAATCTCACAATGGAATGAATAATCTATAATATATCACAAGCCTTTACCCAAGAGCAAAATTGTACTATGTATATGTATAACGTCAATTAGAGTATACTAACTTATTTCTGCTTGGATAGTTATAACAGTTTATCCTCACAACTGCTGATAACACACCAATGAATACAGCGGAAAATATAACCATCTACGTGAATACTTGGATTCTAGAAATCCCATTATAACATTTCACTTATACAATCACATCCATTTAATAAAATTTGGTTTACAATCTCGAGAGTATTTATAAATAAATTCAAATTACTTACTTTTAAATTCTATGTAAAATAATAATTATTTTTAAAGAATAATAATTTATTTTCAAAACACGTTTAAGTATTTATTTAAAATTTCAAAACCCTTTTAAATAATCAATGATGACTCTTTTCCAATTCAGTGTATATAAAACTAATCGAATTACAAAGCTTATTATAAAAATTAAAATTTTATTTCCACTAATATTAAATATTTGAAAATAAACTTTCTAAAATATTTTAATACTGATAACAGTTTTAAACTACATAGATAAATAAATAAAAAACCCTTTAAAAATAAACTTCACTTATTGATACAAATATATTTTTAAATTGCAATATAACCAATTTTATATTTATAAATCTCTCTCGATTTATCACAAATCGATTTACATTTCCAATTTCATAACCATTCCCAAAATCCAAAATAGAATTTACTATTTTTTTCTAAACCGGTTTCCATATCTCATTTTAAATTCCCCCTGTGAATTATATTTCCAATTTATCGAATGATAATCATTCCACTTATTTATAAACATCATTTATAAATTCATAAACTCAACTCTCGTTCTCTATTAATAGTAGATTCATATTAAATAACTCTATTTATAAATCGATTCCTAATTAAAATCCCATTTATAAATCTATTTATTAATAAATCCAGACTATATTCCAAAACATTTCAAATATCGATTTCATTTTCTATTTCGTATTCCCAGAAATCCAAATTAAAAATACACTGTTTAAAAATACTCAAATTAAATTCTCTATTTGAAACATTTTACAAAATAGCTAATTAAATATCTAAATCTGATTTTATTTATTTTATCCACTTCAATTCCTCTTTAAGTAAATCCCAAATTTCAATACAAATATTTTCATTTCCAAAATCGCCTTTGAATTCCCTTTTTAAATTCAAAAATATTATTTATGGTATTTATAATACCAAAATTTAGGGTCAGTGCTACTGTAGCATCCAATAAATCAAATCATAACATAATTTTTAATATATTATTCGAACACATCATATATCACCCTATATGAAATCAAAAACAAAATTTTTTGAGGAATCCAGTTGGATCCATCTAGCCTGTTTTCCTGCAACCATAATTGTTATATATCATAATAACCCCGCTTCGAGGTGGGATATTGAAATAAAAAAAGTCATCCGCTATTATGCGGGGAGCATAATGTCTCATCTGCTCTGATCGCCGGGAATACTAAATCCAACTACAAATATATATACTAATATATGTAATATAACATTCAACAGATAGTAATTTATCAATCCATCCAAACAATCATTTAGCAATTTTTGTCAACTATAAATCAAACTAGTTATCAAAAAATGTGAGATTAACTCACCAAAATTTTAGTCATCGTCGAAACATTCGGGCTCCGTCCGAACTTGAACGATGTTCAAGTTTAGCTTAAAATTCTACAAGCTCAAATCTTAACCAATCCAATTCCATATTATTATTGACATCAATACGATCCTAATGCAAAAATCCACGGGTTAATCGGGTTTCATATGGAAAAGTTATTCATTTTCAAAGTTAACTACCTTAATTAACTATTTAAAATAACTAAATAAATTCATAAACCTCACCCCAATCCAACACAAAGTGCGACGACCCGACTTTCTACTACCAGAAAATCGCATCATCTTTAAGAAAGAAAGGGATAGAAAAGAGAAAAGATAGAGAAGAAGAAAGAAACAACACGTCAGAATCTAAACAGCGGAACGAATAAATTATATTAATCACATAATACTTTACATAGTATCATATACATCAGAGATACACAGCATAATCAACTCATACTAGAAAGTTATAAACACCTGTCTAGTTATACAACTCAAAGACAACCAACTCAGAGAACACACAGTGGAATACTCTATAACTATACACAGAAGCCTCCTGCTCCATTGCTCCTTCAGAATTTGTCAAGCCAACTTGAAATCCTAACATGAATTCCCTTGGCTACCCGTAAAAATTTGAGTACCCAAGAGTTTAAGAAAAACAGAATAAACTCCGGGTCAGACATGGGTCTGGTGTGAGTAAACGGTTAAAGTTGCTTAACTTTTAAAAACCGTTGAAAGAAAAGGTATCACGTAAGACTTCCCACACATAAACATGGAAAAGTTTTTACCTTACGCTAATCAAAACATTTGATAGGAAATCCAGTGATATTATAATAGGTCTAGGGTTTTCAAGTAAATATGAAATAGCCGAAATTGTTACATCTATTAAATTCCAGCTACTAGCCACAAAAGTGGGTAATACAATCAAAACCGTTGGCACTTATTAGATTTTGGATTCCATACAATGGCAGGGCTACTGGGGTACTGTCCGTCACGGTACGTGGCCTAGATCACCATACCGAGGGTCACTCCCGACCCCCTGCAACACAAAGCCGGACTCGTTCCTACTGAACAGTTCCAAATAAGACAACCCCGACGGTTGTAGCTATTCAACCGTCCACACAGCCGAAATAAAAGGGACCTCTAGACAGGGGTAAATCTTACTCTCCAGTGGGTGCGACCCACGAAGCTTTGCTGCACCTCCCCTGTTTTAGCCATTCCCGGTTGATGAGGCTTGAGGTTACGATTACCTTTATAGGACACATCACTTGGAATGCTCATCGTCCACCTGACGATGTTCTGAAAGCATTCAATCCATACAAGTTCGTTCTGGGTTCGAACGAAACCGAAGGCATTATCTCGTTACACTCGTTTTGAAATCACCCTCAGAGTTAACGACAATAACCCTTGCACTCTGAACCACCATCTCGAATCTATAAGATCTATTCCGTCAACTCATTATGGAATCACCCACAGAGTTATACTGACGTATAGCCCTTACACCTCGAGTCTTCACAAAGCTCCAATTTGACTCACGACCTAACGTTATTTGGAATCGATGTGGTTTTCGGATATCCAAATATGAAAACCCGATCCCGGTCTCATCGAAATCCAAAGCGTGTCTTTTAAGTCCAAGTTGTTTTAAAGGTTTAAACAAATCAATTCAACTATCTATATACACACAGAATAGATAATTTACAAATCATAATTGATAA
Organism: Allium cepa; assembly: GCA_030765085.1. Taxonomy (NCBI): domain Eukaryota; kingdom Viridiplantae; phylum Streptophyta; class Magnoliopsida; order Asparagales; family Amaryllidaceae; genus Allium; species Allium cepa. The sequence goes on along the minus strand of CM060928.1, from coordinate 317,428,033 downwards.
TCAACATTATCAAATAACAGGTGATCTACATTATCAATATCATAACAGATAATCCATATATCAACATCCAAATTGATAATCTATGTAATCATCACAATGAAATCAAGCATTCATATCATACAACCATACTTATCTCATTACTGAGATCATAAAGCATTCAAGACAATCCATGTCATCCATTCATACATAAGCAATGATTAACTCAAACCACAATATAATTAATTTAATCTGAATTAAAATTAACTATCTCTAATTAATTTAAAGTGAATTAAATTAATTACTTCTTAATTAATTTGAAATTAATTAAATACCTTCATCAAAATAAATCTTTCTTAAATAACCATTAGTTAAACCAATTACTAAATCACCATCCTAAATAATCAACCATGATTAATTAACTCTTAATCAAGTAATTAATCCTTAATTATTTTCATTAATCATAACAATTAATGAACCTTAATTAATTAATCATGCTTAGATTAATTGCTCTTAATTAATCAACTTAAATACAGTAATTAATTGTTCTTAATTACTTCTTAATTACTTTATAAATCCTTTGATTTATTACCCAAGTAACAAACTCTTAATTACTTAACAAGTAATTATCCTTTTTAAAAATTACTTCCCAATCAGTAATTTACCTTAACTCAATTACCTCTGTAATTCATCAATTACTTACCTTAAGTAATTAGCCTTACCAAATCTTATTAAGTAATAATTCTTAATCATTTATCAAGTGACTATTCTTAATTAATTAACAAATTAATTAATTAACTTGATCAAACTCATCTCATAAACAAAATTGAGTAATTCATTCCTTAATTACTCATTAACCAAATTAATCTTTAATTAATAGATTAATTATCTTCAACTATTAATTAATAAACCTTAATTATTAATCAATCCATTAATAAAAAGTAATTAATCACTAATTACTTTTATAATTAATTAATTAAACTTAATTAACTAATTAATCAACTCTTAATCATTAATTAATAAACTTAATTATTAATTAACAATCTTAATTTCAAATTAATTAATCCATAAATATAATTAATTAATCCTTAATTAAAATTAATTAACCTTAAATAAAAATAGTTAATTAATTCTTAATTAATTAGTATTTATTTTAATAATCCTTTAATTATTAATTAAGAAAAACTTAACAAAACCTTTATTAAGTGTTAATTCATTTACTATTTTAATTAACTCTTAATTACTTAATTAGTAAGTAATTACAATTTAATTAAACATTTGTCATTAATTAAATCATCATCTTAGTTAATAGTTAATTAAATAATTAATTATACTTAATTAATTACTTAATTAACCCCTTTAAATAATAATTAAATAAATGAATTAACTTAAAATTCTCTAATTAATTAACTAATTACAAATTATTAATACTTAATTAATTATTTTAAGATAAAACATTATCTCAAATAAATCTTGAAATCTTTATCTTAACTTAATTCATAAATTAAATTAAATTATAAAGAAGTCATTAATTACTTTTCCCTTAATTATTAATTAACAATTTTTAATTCCAAGTAATAAATTATCTTAAACTTAATTGGCGATTAATAAATCATTTTCCTCTAATTAATTTAAATAAAACATTTACTTAAAATACTCTTTATATTTCAAAATAAGGTTTGAAATAATATTAAGATTTTAACTTTAAGATATTTAAAACATTATACAAGTTTATTTATAAAACAATTAAATTCAAGATAAGAATTTTAATTTAATTTAAACTATTTAAAGACAAAAACTTATTTTATATTTAAACTAAATATCAGGTTAAACATTAATTTGGGTTCAACCCATATATATTCTTGAATTCAAGTACCAGTGCATCTTCTTTTTAAAATAAAACTGTCCTCTTTTAAAATTAAAAACTGTTTTAATTTAAAATCAAAAAAAAAACTGTTAAAACAAATGGTTCCCTGCAACTCAAAACACCTGAACCCACGCGAGTTCTCCGAGCCATATCCAAATGTTCTCGAGCTATTCCCCGAGTCTTCTCCCTTATTACCCTAGCTATACCAGTACCCAACAAACAAAACCCAAAGGTTCTGACACCCACCCCCTCTCGTGCAACCTGCACCGTTGTCGGACCCTCTCTGGTCATCGGCGAACCCACCGCCGAGTCACTCCACCATCCTACAAGCCTCCACGACCCACCAAACCTTAAAATTCATCCCAATTCAAAATTGAGCATTCCAGGTGAATCTGAACCCAACACTAACATCGGAACTTCCCAAAATCATCACCTCCGGTCGATGATATCCACTACAACTCCGGCCATTGCTCGCTTATCTACCATGCTTCCTTCACCAGAAATCATATCAAGCTCGATACAGTATAGACGATGCAGTGAGCAATTTCCCAGTAAGAACCAAATTAGGTTTGTTTGCGCCAAAATTGGTCACAAACCCCCAAGTATTGTGAAAGCACCAGTGTTGGAATATAAATCAGCAATATCCAAACACAAATCACAGATTTAAGCAAGCAACACGCAGTAAAATAGAAATTACGAACGAGAACACACAATTTATAGTGGTTCGGCTATCTCCGGCCTACGTCCACTTCAAAGGTTTTAACTTTTATTGATGTTCTTCGCTGATTACTCTTGATTACAGCGGATTACAGTTGATGATAGCCTTGAAATCTGAATACAACAATGATAATGAAGTATGTAATTCAATCCGGCAGAGTCTGGACGTTCAATGGTGGAAGCTCCCAAAAGTCCCCCTTTCTGTTGGCTCTGGGGCTCTATTTATAGGTGTTGGAGGCCCAAATCTCACTCAAACTTCGGGAGACTTCTTCTGGCACGTGAGTGGGCCACGCGACCGACCCCACCAAGTTTCGTCTCGATCTGACATCGTTTCGAAGTGATTTCGAACCCATCAAGAAATGGTCCAATCGAGCTGAAACTTGGCAGGAGCAATCTTTATCTTGTATGTAAACTACAGTGAAAATTTCGTTGCATTTGGATCAGTAGATTGGAAGATATGATGGGTTCAAAATGGGGTTTTCTGCATGGCTGTTTGGTTTGAAACCATGCTTTCGAACCGATGGTTTCGAATCCATGGTGGCACATGTCTTCGTGTCGACGTGGAGCGCACACTTCGCTTCGATCCGGGTTTCGCTCCGAGTTGAATGCTTCGACTCCATATATCTCGGCACATTCGAACCGATGGAAGACACGTCATCATGGTTGGTTGACCCAGTGGGTTCGAACTGGACTTCGTGATGGGTTCGAACTGGACTTCGTGATGGGTTCGAACTGGACCTCTGTGATGGGTTCGAACTGGACTTCGGTGATGGGTTCGAACTGGACTTCGTGATGGGTTCGAACTGGACTTCGTGATGGGTTCGAACTGGACCTCTGTGATGGGTTCGAACTGGACTTCGTGATGGGTTCGAACTGGACCTCTGTGATGGGTTTGAACTGGACTTCGTGATGGCTTCGAACTGGACCTCCGTGATGGGTTCGAACTGGACTTCGTGATGGGTTCGAACTGGATCTCCGTGATGGGTTCGAACTGGACTTCGTGATGGGTTCGAACTGGACTTCGTGATGGGTTCGAACTGGACTTCGTGATGGGTTCGAACTGAGCAACGTCCATTCCTCTTAACTCGAATCCATCATAACTTGAGCATACGACCTCGGATTGACTTGAAATTTGAGGTGCGGACTTCTATGATCTCTCTTGTCATGTCCTATCAATTGTGGCCCGATCCGGACTCGGACAAAATTCATCGGTATCCATGGTTATCCTGCAATGCATGGTCGACATTCAAGAATAATAATCATCGATTTTTAGTAAATTTTGGGCATCTCAACTTTGCCAAAAGTTGGGATAACATTTTGCCCCCCAAAACATGCCTTTTTGTAAAAGGTATGTTTTGAACGGTCTTATATCAAATGTAATAAATTCATGTTTCATCCATAGCTGTGGTGTTATCAATCAAGTTTATGGCTGTTCGAAGCCAAATCAGCATCCGTTCTTTCCGTAGAAGTTGAGGATGAAGTTTCATAGTCTCTCTGGACTATTATTGGCTACTCTAAACCCTTACTAAGTCCATTCTAGACTTAGTGATTGAATAGAAAGATCCTATTGCACTCTGTTATTGCCTTCTATCCCCTGCACTCTGGTCCCAGTTAGGACGTATAGCGATGTCATGGTCGTTCTGGACCGATCATAACCTCTCCGGGCTCTTGCTGGATCCCATCCTGTCACTCTCTGGTGAAGGGGAAACAACGCTTAAGTGAGTTGATCCGGTCGCTCTCCGGCGAAGCAACTCACTTCTTGCACTCCGGTTCAGTGTATCTGAACATTAAGCGATGTCTTGGTCGTTCGAGATCGACCATAGCCTCTCCGGGCTCTTGCTGGATCCCATCCTGTCACTCTCCGGTGAAGGGGAAACAGCGCTTAAATGAGTTGATCCTGTCGCTCTCCGGCGAAGCAACTCACTTCTTGCACTCCGGACCCCGCCTCTCCGGGTAGGGTCATAAAGCGATCACGTTTATATTGAAATTTAATGTTCATCCTTTGACTCTCCGGTCAAAAGGTTTATTGTAAAAAGTTCTAATTTATTTATTAAAATTCGAGTTCTAGATGTTCAATCTCAAACATCAGAAAAAAGCTAAACATTGCCTCTCCGGGCATATCGGTTTATCTCCATCTCAGAGCATGCCTAGGGATATCTCCGGTTCCCGTACATGTGTAAGTGGAGTAACCGTTTTATTCTGAAAATAAATCTAAATGAAATTATTCGACCAAAGTTCAAATCACGGACTTGGCCCTCGCCATCTTCAATCAGTGGATGACGAGTCGTGATCCCGATCCAGGATCGTTCCTGTTAGGTGGAGGCGGTAGTTGTTCTGGCCTTACCGCCGCAGTCCGTTCTCTGACAAATTGGGGCAACCTACCACCCCTGGCATGTTCTTCCACCTCATCCTTTAGGTGGCGGCATTCATCTGTGGTGTGCCCATCCAGCTCATGGAATAGGCAATATTTTCCCGTCCGGCGCTCCCGCTCAGTGGGATTTCTTATAGGTGGCTTTCGATAGGGGAGTTGCCCCCGGGTTTCAGTGTAGATTCTTTCCAGGCCTGCAGTCAGATCTGTGTACTGCCTAAATCTCGGTTCTCGGAATTTCTTCCGTTTATCAGGACCATCACGCCTGTCATCCTGTTTCCTTTTTCCCTTGTCCGCTCCGGACTGATCTCGGGAGGTTCCTTCATTTTGCGCGGCATTTGTTTCCAGCCTCCCGGCTCATGATTCTTCCAATCGGATGAACTTTTCAGCCTTATGAAAGAATTCTCCAAGATCCTGCGGTGGATCTTTAGTCAGAGAATCTTTAAATTTGGTGCCCTCCGCGACTCTTGCCACCGCCGCCATCAAAATCATCGATGGATCCGGGCGATCTACATAAGTCACTGTTACATTGAATCTTAGTAGAAAATCTTTTATGGACTCTCCGGTCCTCTGCTTGATCAAAGCTAAAGTCATCACACTCTTGGGTCGCGTCACATGGACCCTAAACTGTCTCATGAAGCCGTCAACAAGCTCGCTCCATGTCCTGATTAATCCAGTCTCTAGTTGCCTGAACCATAGTGCAGCTAAATCTGATAAATATAGAGGGAAGCATCGTGCCATCACTTCCTCGGATGCCCCCAACACTTCCATGTGCCTGATGTATCTGGTAATATGCATGGTCGGGTCTGACCTTCCGTCATAGGGATCTAGCGTTGGTAATTTGAATTTTGGAGGGTTCCTTGCGTTTCGGATGTTCGGAGTGAATGGACCCCGACTGACTTCTTCCAGCCCTCCACTAGGCAATCCTCCTCTCATGATTCTTCGCATCAGGCCAATCATTCTCTCGTCTTCGTCTAGGGGTTGGCCCCTTGTCAAGTTCCTATCCTGCCCCCCGAGCCTTGAGGGGAATTCCGGTACGTACTCTTCTGGTGGCTCGTTGGCATATGCATTGGCTCCAACTTGTTGAGCTCCGTCTGTTGGTCTCCCAGTATCGGACCCTGAGGGTCTGCCCCCAAGGCCTTGTTGACCACCTTCAACTCCTGTATTCTGGTCTTGAGCCTGACCTTCATTAGCTTCTGTAATCCTGATTCCTTGTCCCGCACTCGTAGCTGTTGTAGTTGGTCCAAGGTTTTGCATGTTCGTCGCCCTCATCTGTTCAAGGAAATTCTGCAGCATCTCCTATTGACTCTTCATCATGCTTTCACGTAATGAATTAGCCATAGCTTCCATCTCGTCTCTAGTGATGTAGACGGAAGCTTGTCCTTCTCCTGATCTTGAGGATGCTTCTTGGCTTCCTCCCTGTTGGCTTCTATCAACTCTTTGTCTTGTTTGTCGAGTCATTGTTTTTGAATAGGAAGTCTTCAAACTCTTAAATCCGAACTTTGAATCTGATGTAGCGGTGCTAGTCCTTCTCAGTGAAAGCACCAAAGTGTTTGCGCCAAAATTGGTCACAGACCCCCAAGTATTGTGAAAGCACCAGTGTTGGAATATAAATCAGCAATATCCAAACACAAATCACAGATTTAAGCAAGCAACACGCAGTAAAATATAAATTACGAACGAGAACACACAATTTATAGTGGTTCGGCTATCTCTGGCCTACGTCCACTTCAAAGGTTTTAACTTTTATTGATGTTCTTCGCTGATTACTCTTGATTACAGCCGATTACAGTTGATGATAGCCTTGAAATCTGAATACAACAATGATAATGAAGTATGTAATTCAATCCGGCAGAGTCTGGACGTTCAATGGTGGAAGCTCCCAAAAGTCCCCCTTTCTGTTGGCTCTGGGGCTCTATTTATAGGTGTTGGAGGCCCAGATCTCGCTCAAACTTCGAGAGACTTCTTCTGGCACGTGAGTGGGCCCACGCGACCGACCCCACCAAGTTTCGTCTCGATCTGACATCGTTTCGAAGTGATTTCGAACCTATCAAGAAATGGTCCAATCGAGCTGAAACTTGGTAGGAGCAATCTTTATCTTGTATGTAAACTACTGTGAAAATTTCGTTGCATTTGGATCAGTAGATTGGAAGATATGATGGGTTCAAAATGGGGTTTTTTGCATGGCTGTTTGGTTTGAAACCATGCTTACGAACCGATGGTTTCGAATCCATGGTGGCACGTGTCTTCGTGTCGACGTGGAGCGCACACTTCGCTTCGATCCAGGTTTCGCTCCGAGTTGAATGCTTCGACTCCATATATCTCGACGCATTCGAACCGATGGAAGACACGTCATCATGGTTGGTTGACCCAGTGGGTTCGAACTGGACTTCGTGATGGGTTCGAACTGGACCTCTGTGATGGGTTCGAACTGGACTTCGGTGATGGGTTCGAACTGGACTTCGTGATGGGTTCGAACTGGACTTCGTGATGGGTTCGAACTGGACCTCTGTGATGGGTTCGAACTGGACTTCATGATGGGTTCGAACTAGACCTCTGTGATGGGTTCGAACTGGACTTCGTGATGGGTTCGAACTGGATCTCTGTGATGGGTTCGAACTGGACTTCGTGATGGGTTCGAACTGGACCTCTGTGATGGGTTCGAACTGGACTTCGTGATGGGTTCGAACTGGACCTCTGTGATGGGTTCGAACTGGACTTCGTGATGGGTTCGAACTGGACCTCTGTGATGGGTTCGAACTGGACTTCGTGATGGGTTCGAACTGAATCTCTGTGATGGGTTCGAACTGGACTTCGTGATGGGTTCGAACTGGACTTCGTGATGGGTTCGAACTAGACTTCGTGATGGGTTCGAATTGAGCAACGTCCATTCCTCTTAACTCGAATCCATTATAACTTGAGCATATGACCTCGGATTGACTTGAAATTTGAGGTGCGGACTTCTATGATCTCTCTTGTCATGTCCTATCAATTGTGGCCCGATCCGAACTCGGACAAAATTCATCGATATCCATGGTTATCCTGCAATGCATGGTCGACATTCAAGAATAATAATCATCGATTTTTAGTAAATTTTGGGTATCTCAACTTTGCCAAAAGTTGGGATAACAAGGTTTACAACCAAAATCAGAAAAAATCAAGCATCACAATGATTAAAAATTCTTCAACTATTTTTGTTATATTCCCTGATGCAAACACTAACTCCATGAAGAATTTCAAGCAATTCAAATGCAAGGATCATTAGTTAAAGGTCAAAACTCAATTCGCAGAAAACCCCCAAATACTCCCTCACTACAATTTTAAAAATTATAAACTTCTTTCCAAAATTCATGCTTTCAAATGCAAATCTAAATCATACAGTTATCTCATCAAATTTTATCATTTGGTTTCAACATTTGTTAATAAACTGTTTATAGCATTTTTGATTTCCAGGTACATCTCAAACCAGAGACTTTGTTCTATTTTTTTTTAGTTGTTAGTTTATGCTTAAACTACTATTTTGTTTTGAATCAATGTTCTAATAGTTGATTAAACAAAATAGCTTGAAGTTTTGATGTTAACTTAATTCTGCAGTAAGTATAACAGAGGAAATAAATGTTATCATGCACAGTTAAAAAAACAGAACAAACATATTGCATATCTATATCTACACAGAGGCAACATATATACATATAAAATAAACCACATCACAAATGCAACAGATAATTAACTACTTAGTCTTAGTAAAATGTTTACTCACCTTATTAAGGAATGCAGTGGTTTTGAAGATGACTGGAACATGAAGTTTTGCAAAAGAATTGAACTTGAAGCCTTAAAACAGAAATGCTTCATGTTTGCATTTGAAAACCTTGGAAACATTTAAGCCTGAAGCTTTAGAAACTGAAGCCTTGAGACTTGCATGCATTAGAAGATTGAGGCAGATAATTGAGTTTGAAGAATTTAAATGCAGATTTTGATATGAGGAAAATTGCAGGCATGTAGTTAAATTTGCACACAAAAATGCAGGTAAACAATTTCCCAGATTTTGTTTTAGAGGATTTAGGTTGTTACAGGTTTGATTTTCTGAAAGTGTTTGGGTTTTTGAAGAGTGTATGCAAATGATTTAATACTTTTGCTTCAGATTTGCATACACAAAAAAAATGATGCAGATTTTTAATTGAAAATTTCTGGTTTTTGGGTGTTTGAATAAAGGTTGCATGAAGATTTTAGTTTTCTTTTTAAGCATGAGCAAAGATTTAAAGAAAAAGGGAAAAAAATGAAAAGAGTGTTTATATAGGATAAAATTTCAGATTTTAATAAAAATAAAAGAAAATACAAATATTATGACACTTGTCTCTATTAACACAAATGGTTTACACTTGTTAATAAAGTGTTTTAAAAGTAAACACTTGTCAATATTAATTTCTATTCTAATTTTAAAGAAATTTAAAAGCATTTTAAAATTATTCTCCTAATTACTAATGTGTTTCTTAAATTTTAAAATACACTTATACATTTATAAATGTATGCTAGTTTATATAAAATAAATCTTTTAAAAAGAAATGAAACCAAATAAAATTTAGATAAAATTATCTACAACATTTCAACCTTACTTTAAAATGCTATTTTAAAAAGCCCTTTGTATTTATTCTTTATTAAATAAACAAAAATCAAATTTGTATAAAAGAAATAAAACAAATCTTATTTTAATTAAAAAAACATTACCTATGTAATTTAAAACCAAACCATATTATCATTTATTTAAATATGAATGTATACCTTTAAATTCAAATTTATATTCATTTTCAAAGTCCAATTTAAAAATCCAAATCTAAAATAAATTTAAATAAATATAAACAACTATTTTAAAATAAGCTCATTATTATTTACAAATAATATATCCTATTTTGAAATCAATTTAAAATACACAGATTTAAATATACTTTAAACACACTTATAAATTTTGAAAACAATATACCAATTTAGAATTTATTTACACAATAAAATAATTATTCTTATTATAAAACCAATTTATAACCAAAATTAAAATATTACCTTGTTAATTATCTGTGAAAACAACAATTTTATCAATTCAAATCATTTAAATTAAGAGATTATCAGCATTTTAAACTCCTGGAAATTCCGGGATATTACACAAAGCCCATCAGCCCAAACCCGAATGAACAGTGATTTCTCCCCCAAACCTACTTCTCTTTCCTGCATTCGACATCATGCAGGGTGTGCACGTGTACGCGACATCCTGGCCACCACCGATGCTTCCAAGCTCACCCACACCTTTCTGTCCTCGAACTTGACACGATGGCACCATCACCTCCCCCTCTGGTGACCCCAGTTTGAACGTGACCCAATGCCCAAATCCATCTCAGCCAGTTTGCGTTTCACTCCCAATCATCATTGTCTTCGAACCTCCACCAAACGCTTCCCCTCGCCTTTACGAGTTCGTCCATGCCCATGATTTCGCCCATGACCACCTATTCCACTTCCTAACCTGACATTGTTCACTCCTCTCCTTCTATGTCGTATAGTACTAGGCAGCGTCGCAGCCTTCAAAACCATCACCTCCAACTCGCCTTCATCCTAGAAATCCATCGCCACGGACGCCATACCCCATCGCCTTTCCTATCAGCGGTCATCCTCTGCCCTAGCTTTCACCATCTAAAATCGAGCAACTCCAAATCATGCTCGAACACAATGAAACCGATGTGGGATCGAATAGCGTATGCACATAAATCTAGAGAGTCTCATTTCATGATTTTTAGGTTGGAATTTGGTTTGATTTGAATTTTTGAAATTGAAGGTATTGATTATCTTTTGTTTTCCTCTGACCAGAATAGATATAAGAAGGAGAGTGCAGAGAAACTAAAATGGGGGGTACAATTTGAACAGGTAAGGGAGGGGCTTATAGGTCGACTGATGTGAAGGAGGATATTTGTGTGAAGTCAAATCCAATTATACACACATATATATATATGCATATATATATATATCTGTGTGTGTATATATATATGCATATATATATATATATGTATATATATATAATTCCAAAATATCTAGATATTTAATTTCGAACCCCGATCGAGGTATGCCGCCTGGCGTTCCTAATGTTATACCCCTATTCCGAACGCAATGGAACAAGTTTCGGAACCTAATTTGATCGTATAGAGAAGATAGCTTTTTGAACCCAATTGTAATACTAAATTTTCGATATTAACGTGTTTCTATCTCGTATGACCAAACGTTATGTTTGATCGCTATGAAATTTGACGGTGTAATATAATTCATTATTATGGACCAAATGACACTGGTTTTGTCAAAATCTAAGACTGCGCCCCGGAAGGACATTTTTATATGTTAATTAAAACGAGTTATTTTTAAAATCAAGTATATCACTTTTAAATCCAATTTAAAAGTTTTATTATCTTCATTGTTATTAATATAAATTAAGTAAGCCCTTAAATCATTTTTATCCAAATAAAATCCAAGTTTTAAATTATTTAAATGATTTTCAATTATTAAATTCAATAATTAAATATCCAATAAATGGTTATATTTGAAATTCAAGTTATTAAATCTATGAAATTAACTTTTAGAATTAATTAAATATTCCAATTTCAAATAATCAAAATTCTAGGCCGTTACATTCTTCCCCCTTAAAAGAATTTCGTCCTAGAAATGCCAAGATAGGAGAATTGTCCAAACCCATTCTTTGTCTAAAACAAATTAGTTGAAACAACTTTCCAAAAATCAATTTGTTGAAACCTTGTTATTACTTTTTACTAAGTTCCCAATTTCACCATAGGTTCCAACTAATATTATACATTAAATCATTTTACGTTATAACTCAAAAATAATTTTTAGTTATTGAAATTTCCTTTAAAATTTCCAACTATTAAAATTTTCAAACAATTTCCCTAGCTTCTCCTTTGCATGGCTCGATCAGAACAACCATAAAGTTCCAATACGGCCCAAATCAACAAAAGAAAAAAAAGCCAAGCAGCTTAACCATAAAACCATCTAATCAAACGACAATTTAAATATGTACCCTTTTATTGGACAACCCAATTTTTTTATGATATCAAAGACATCAATTACCTTTTGCTTTTAAATACTTGCATCTCATTTACCAATAATATCCAATCATATAGTTCATAAACATATTATTCTGCATTTTCATTTTCCAACATTTGCTTTACTTAAGCCTATACGATGTACATATTATCATCCGTATGCAACATCCAATCTGATCGCTCACTCGTTCACACAATTTCACTTCCAAATTAGTATCATTCACACGACCATTCTAGTGTAGACTCAGATCCGGTTCCTTGATTAGAAATCGTTATCCTCCTTGCATAGCCATATACTATGATAGAGAATCCCAGAATCAATCAAAAATCCATATCCAGTGTTCGCCGTCGAGAATCGAGTGAAAAATACTAACTCGAATCGATATAAATTATCTCGAAATTCTACGATCGAATCTGGATCAAACCGTTATGTGAATAACATACGTATAACTAACGTATTTGTGTACATTGATTTCATATCTTTCCCAAATTTTTAAATACACATTCGTTTCATTTACATTCAACTATTCATAATCATTTATTCCCATTTATTATTTACTTAGTATATTCCTTTTCAATACTAATTATCCTTAAAGAACAATTCCATCAAACCTTTATGTTTAACACATTTTAGTCTATCATATATCAATTTATGAATTATAAAATTATTCTTAAGTTTATAAACATTTTCTACGACTCCCATCGTGTTTATAACCACTTCATAACTCAAGTTTATATTCGTCTTGAATCAAATCCAATTTAATTTAACCCAACTCCATAGTTAAATTTCAATATTTCAACCATATCCAATTCACTAATTATTTTAATTGGCTCATTTCATTAATTTATTTCAAATCTCAATCAATTCCGTTTTCAAAATTATTTCATTTAGCCTAACTTTGGTCAAATTCTCTTTCAAGATTCGTCTTTGTTTAACTTATCTTAAGTTAATTTTATTCCCAAGTTCAATTCCAAATTATTTTCCTTAACATTCATATTCAAAACTTTTTTTAAAACATAGCTTTAACTCGTAAATTTTCAAATTTTATAAGTTATCAAACTTTTTTTTCTTACATTTTCAATAAAACTTTTAAATGAAAATTCCAGAGTTTACACACCTTGTTCTTAAATATTCCAAATCATTATTAAAATCATATATATACACACACAACCCCTGGTATATCAATTCATTCATTTGAATTCCAAAATCGAAACAAGTTTAACTAAAACAAAACTCCATGGTAGCAATTTCTCTCTTGGAAACTCAAAAATAAACGTCGATGATGCTACAGTCATCACCGAAATTATTTTCCAGTGACCGAAGTGAGTTCAGTGCTTTTATTCTCTTTAAAACTCTTTTAAATATTTCTATTCAAAAATATTTTTCAAATAATACTATTATTATTTTCCACAACTTTGAAAAAATATTTTCGAAGCCAACAGTTTTTAAATTCCCAAACCCCCAGTTTTTTGATTCTTTTTATAAATCATATTTAAAATATACTTCTGCAATTTATTAATCACATTCATATATTTATATAATATCACTTTGGTTGTATAAAATCATTCCTTAATTGTTATTCTTCCTTACATTATCATATTAACCTATATTCAATCAAAAACAATAACAATAAATGATAATAAATGATAATAGTATCTAATAAAAAAGGAAGAAAAGGAAAAAAGAAAGTCTCATTTCATGAAATTACTGAGGATCTAAACAATGGGAAAAATTATACTATTGATGAAATTTTGCCAAGGAATAACAAAGAGTCTGTAACATTCAAGGATACTTCTGCTCAATCCAGTAGCATTAGACATACAAGGAAACATCCAACTATACTTATTTTTCCTAAACAGTTATGATGTCAAGCAATAACATAGCATATTAGAATATCAGAGGATGTCATCTACCATCAAAACAATTTGAAGTGATGCATTTTGTTAGAAATCAAAAGATTAAATTGCTAATCATTGGTGAAACAAAATTAAATAAGGAAAAATCTTTTTTGGCATGTAAAAATATTGCTCCTAACTGGAAATATGAAGATAATCTACAAAGTGCCCCATATGGAAGATTATTGGTTTTGTGGAATCCAGATGTTTTCAATTTGACAAAGCTGCAGGAGGATGACCAGTTCATTCATTTCAATGTTGTTTTTCTATCTTCAAATATTTCATTTCTTCTTACCTCAGTTTATGCCCAAAATAACCTTGAAAAAAGACTACCTTTCCTATCTAATCTCTCTTCCTTATCTCATCCAACTTTGCCATGGATTGTTCTCGGTGATTTTAATTGTATGTTTTCCTATGATCAAAAAATTGGAGGAAATCCTCTCTCTCTTAAGGACATTGCACCTTTAAACCAAACTCTTATCAAATCTTCCCTCTGTCATATTCCTTCTTTTGGATCTGTGTTTACTTGGAATAATAAAAGTAATCTTGGCCCTAGAACTTATTGCAAGCTTGATCATGCTTTTCACAATATTCACTCTATTAATCAATGGCCGAACCTTTTTTGCAAATTCTTAGAACCAACTGTTTCTGATCATTCTCCATTCATCTTAACATGGGGGGATAATACTTCTAATAGTAATCCATCTTTCAAATTTTTCAAAACCTGGACTAATCATAAAGGTTTTCTTAGCATTGTCATGCAGGTTTGGCAAGAGGAAATTAATGGAAATCCTCTTTATATTCTAAAAGCTAAACTACAAAGATTAAAGATAAAGCTTAAGTTGGGCTAAGGAGAATTTTGGTGATGTCTATAATATCTCAAATGGAATAAGGGACAAATTAATTAGTATTCAACAACAGCTTCATGATGATCCGTTGAATACATCCTTAGCTATCCAAGAAGCAGCCATATCAAAAAATTTAATTGAAGCTTTGGAGTTTGAAGCTTTAATGATGAAGGAAAGACTGCATGAGATTATTGACAAACAAGGTGATAGGAACACAAAATATTATCATAACTTGATCAAGATAAAAAAAAGCAAAGATAGAATTATGAGTATTACTGATATGAATGGAGTTATTCAAGATAATGATGATTCTATATCCAAAGCATTTATTGATTTTTTCACATCTATTCTTGGCAATTCATCCCCTATGATCCCAAATCTATCTCCCTTATTTTCTATGCAGCTACTCTATCTGAGTGATAAACAAGCAAGTGATTTGATAAGTGAAATTCTACCTGAGGAAATTAAATCTGCAGTTTTCTCATTAAAATCTAATAGTAGTGGGGGCCCTGATGGTTACAATGCTTTCTTCTTTCAACACTCTTGGAAAATTATAAAGCATGATGTAATCAAAGTTGTTCTTTATTTCTTCTCACATAATAAACTATCAGCTGGCATCAATTCTACTAATATAGCCCTTATCCCCAAAACTCCAAATGCAAGTTGTGTTTCTGATTTTAGACCAATCTCTTGCTGTAATGTCCTGTACAAGATAATATCGAAAGTCATTGTTAATAGTCCTGCCTTCAATTATATCTGCAAACCAAGTTGCTTTTATGCCTAATAGAAATATCAGTGACAATATAATGCTCACTCAAGAACTTTTAAGAGGATATGGAACAGTTTCACCAAGATGTATATTAAAGCTTGATATACAAAAGGCCTTTGATTCCATCTCATGGAACTCTATTATAGCAATTCTATCGAGAATGAATTTCCCAAAACCTATGCTTGCTGGGATATATACATGTATTTCATTATCTCATTATTCCATTCTAAGGAATGGATGCTCTAAAGGTTTCTTCAAAGGTACACAAGGGGTTTGGCAAGGTGATCCTATATCTGCATATTTATTTATAATTGTAATGGAAGTTTTAAATTCTATGTTTCTTGAGCAAGTGAAATCCAAGAAATTAGAACTACATCCAAAGTGCAAGGAGCCTCTCATCACCCATTTACTTTTTGCTGATGACCTTGTTATCTTCACAAAGCCAACATCTTCAAATATTTCTGCCATGCTTGAGGTAATGGATAATTTCTATACTCTTACAGGGTTAAAGATTAATTTTAATAAATCACACATATTGGTTGCTGGGCTTAATGATAGTCTGAAAGCAGAAATTATTAATTTCTCTGGCCTTAAAGAAATGCAAAATAATACAAAGTACCTTGGATTACCTCTTACATGTGCCAGAATTACTAAAACTGACTGTTTACCTTTGTATGAAAAAATTACAAGAAAGCTTTCCTTTTGGCCAAATACAAAATTATCTCAAGCAGGAAGATTGGTTGTTATACAAAATGTTGCATCTGCCATGACAAATTATTGGATGAGGCATTTTACTCTACCATGTAAACTTATTTCAATGATAAATAGTGCTCTTAACCGTTTCTTATGGCATGGTGATCCATTCTCAAAAAAATTGGTGCCAATATCATTCAGTAAAATTCAGTTACCAAAGAAATATGGAGGTCTGGGGATTGTAAATCTTAAGACTTGGAATTCTGCAGCTTTCTCTACCTACTTTAACAAGATTTTATCAAAATCTCAAGACTTATGGACACAATGGACTATCAAAAATCTCATAAAAGGAAAGGCTTTCTGGTTAATGGAAGTTCCTAACCTTTGTAGTTGGAGTTGGAGAAATATTTTAAAATTAAGACCTTCTTTCTTACCAATCATTCAATGTAATTCATCTGTGGATAATGATCTTCTTTTTTGGTCTTCACCATGGGCTAAACCTGGTTTGATTCTACAGAAAAACCTTCCCCATTCATTAGTCTTGCAGTCAGGTATCCCAATCAAAACCAAAGTATCTTCTCTTATTTCTGATGGATCAATTTTTCTGCCTTATTGTAGTTCCTTTCAAGTCCGATCTCTATGGCAACATATTCAATCCTTGGCTCTCCGTTCTTCAGACATAAAAGTTTTATGGACAAACAAAAAGAAAAAGCATGAAGTTTCTTTAGTTTATAAAGCTCTGTTAAATCAAGCAGACATATTTCCATGGGCTACAAGAATTTGGAAGGATAAATCCCCTGCAAAGGAAAATTTTTTGCTATGGAAAATCATGGCTAATGCTATCAACACAAAACAGAAATTGGCAAGTATGGGTATCATTAACAATGAAGATTGTGTTTTCTGTCATAGGCATCCTGAATCTAATATTCATATTTTTTTTGAATGCTATTATACATTTGGAATCTGGTGTAGGCTACTAACTAATGGTGATTTTCATAAACCAAATAAAAGTTCGAAATTAGAATGGTTTAATATTTTCAAAGCTACGCGATGGAAATCCCCAAAGACTGATGTTATGATGATTATGCGGAAAGCTTTTGTATATGAAATCTGGAGAGAAAGAAATAGGAGGATCTTCGATTTGAAGGTAGAACCTGCTGCAGCTGTGTTTAAAATTATTGATAGGAAAATTCGAAAAAGATTAGGAAGGCTGTAGTGATATATTTCATGTTATTTGGGCTATCATGTTTCATTCTGATTTACTGATATGTAACTGTTTGTATGTGATGTAATTCGTAGTATGAATCTTGTATATGCATGTAATCTAAAACGAGTCATCAAATAAAATTGGGTAGGGCTCCCTTAGCCCATTGCTTTTCAATAGTATAACATTATCATTTCTTAACAACCAAGCACACCATATATACCATAATAATTTATGAAAAAATATCCCTTTATATATAAAAATAATCAAGGTAAAATTATTTCATTCACCCAATTTCAAACAATATCATGTCAAGTCGCTACGTTTAAGTGTTTAGAGATCCCTATCAATAACGGTAATTATTTGTATTGACCAGAATCCATAAACCACTCAATAAATCAACCAACACAATATAAAACATTTTATATTCACTAACAGATACATGCTCATATCTATTAATACACTCAAACTCATTCTAGGGTGCTACTGACCCGGTCTCTAAGGAGTTGCCCCATCAAAGCCAAGGTTCTCACTAACCTTCAGCTCTGATGCCAAATGTAATGAACCGAGATTTTCGACCCTTGAAAATCGACACTAATACGTTCATTGTATCACCTACCGAGAAATTGAATGTTGGAAAACCTGATTGTTAAGGGAAAATAAGAAGAAAGAAGATAAGAAAAAAACTAAACAATATCGAATCTCACAGCGGAACGAATAATCTATAATATATCACAAGCCTTTGCCCAAAAGCAAAACTGTATTATGTATGTTTACAACATCAATCAGAGTATATCAACCTATTTCAGGCTGGATAATCATAACAGTCTGTCCTCACAATTGTTGATAACACACCAATAAATATAACAGAAAATATAACCATCTATGTGAATACATCTAGAGGCCTCCACCCATCTCTTGAAGCTCCAAGAATCCAAACAAATATGTAATATGATCGATCTGACCCGAGCATTATAATCAAATAGCACCCAAGTCGGTTTGGAAAACCAGCGTGAGAAAAACACACCCAGCTGGATTTAATGTTATACGAAAACCTTTGAAATCAAAAGGTATCTCGCAAGACAACGCCACACATAAACACGGCAGGTTTTTACCTTACAATAGCCAAAACATTTTTATATAAAAATCCTATGATATTTAATATTGTTTACGTACAGATACTTATTAAAATAGCTGAAATGCTTGCATCTCACATTTCAACATAGTTGGGCACAATCAATGTGAGAAATGCGGATTACAGATCTTAAGGCTAGGATTAACACTAGAGTGGGGGTGAATAGTGTTAATAAAGAATTACTAAATCTTTTCTTATTTATGTTAATTTAGACACTGATGTATGCAATATACAGACACAGATATGATCACAGAAACAAATACAGATGCAGAAATAAAATAACAGCATTAAAGGAAAGAACACACCAGATTTTATACTGGTTCGGAGTTACCCTACATCCAGTCCCGCTACACAAGCACGGATTTCCTTACAAAAGCAATTGTACAATTACACCCTCGGTTTCAAGGCTACAAGGTACACCCTTCAGAATTTCGATCCTCTGGGTAGAGATACTTGATTTCCGGGCCACAAGTTTACCCAATTGATTTACCAAGGCTACAATCACACCTTTTCTTCCTTGATTAATTTCCAAGGCTACAATCACACCTTTTCTCACTAAGTTGATTGTAAAAAGCCTATAACTCTGAATAGCACTGAGAATCTTGTAGAGAGAGTGATAGAAAATCAAATTACGAATGATCGAGTTCGATTCAATGTTGATTTCGGCAGAGTAATGGTAAGAATATGTATTAAGAAATGTGGAAGAAGAAGAGGAGTGAAAAACCAGAAAATCTGATGTAAAATTCGTTGAAACTAACCCCTATTTATAGAAGAACAACAGCCATGTCCATTCGTAAAGAGTTATGACGAATAGACACTTCTTTTGAAATTTAAATTTTGAACTCAACTGACACCATGTCGACATGGGTACCGTAGGCATGTCGACATCCCAAAGCAATTTTTGGTCATTTGGTTTTCTTTCAAAATAACCTTTATCTTATATTAAAACTATTTAAAACTTTATAAATATACTTGACTATAGTTAAAATTCATAAGTAAATATAGAGAATAATTTATACAAAATCTTAACTCTAATTTTATATTTAAATCTTGGTATAAATATTTAAAAGTTAAATATATTATATTAAAAGAAGTTTAAAATCAGGAGTAATTTGTCTTTGAAATTAAAGACAATTTTGAGGCTAAAATTATTTAAAATCAAGATAGAGGGTTTTGAATCTTTTAAAAGGAAAGTTTTGAAAACATTTTGAAAACAGGATATAATTTTGAAAAATCAATAAAAAGTTAGCGGATACAAGACAATGTTCCACTAGATTTTTCGTAGGTTCCATCCTACTTAGGGTTCCATCTCTTTAATAGGCTCGAAGTGGATTCCATTCCATGAATAAATTGGATTTTAAGATGCCAGTGCTTTTCTATTAGTTTTAACAAAATTCCTAATAATATATACTTAACCTTGAAATCTTGAACTCTTGATAATCTTGATACTCATGAGTCTTCTATCTTGATATCTTAAATCTCTATATTGTACAATCTTCATTCTTAGTACCTGTATGGTTAAATCCTGCATCTACATATATATCTAAACTTATAATGTTAGTATTTATATTTTATAATCTATTCTAAGGTTGTTGTCATCAAAACCATCATCTCACGGACTAACAATCTCCCCCTTTTGATGATGACAACCTTTGTTTATAAAATATTACTTCTATCCTAATAACTCCCCCTTAATCTATGCCTAACTACCCTATTTTATATTTCTCTCCCTTTGTCATCAACAAAAAACTAAATGTAAACTATATAACTTTAAACAATATAACTCCAAACTATATAACTCCAAACTATATAACTATATAACTCCAAACTATATAAATTCCCTAAAACTAATACTCTATGACATGTGATTATAATGATAGTGTTATCATAAGTAATCATCACTTAAATCTAATACTAAAACATAGTCCTAAACTATCAACTATCCTAAGTAAGAATTCACAATAGTATTTATAATTAAGACACATATAAGAACACGAGTTATTCACGAGCTATCACTTAAATCACGATAGTATACATGAACGTTTAGATAACATAAAGAAAAAAAACAACAATGGAGAAGAAAGAAAAAGAAACTATTGTGTGTTATTAAACATAGGAGATCTATGAATCGAATAATTTGGATAGTGGAAACAGAAGTTTCCACGTTGTTCGACAAGATTCCCATTCTTGTCAAAACACACTTCTCCAACACACATGACTTGGTCATCATCCTCGTTGTGCGCTTCTTTCATGGGTTCTTCTTCTTCTTCGTTGGCCTCTTGTTCTTGATTGAGTGAAGAGTCTTCATCAATCAAGATAGGGTTGGCCTTGTTATCCATTAGGAACTTTTGCAAATTCCTAAGAATCTTGCCTTTCCTGTTCCTTTGCCATACGAAGTTGAGTACCTTGAATTTCAATCATCATCTGAAGTACATCCTTCATAGATTCCTCGACTTTGGTCACACAAGCGAGAATAGTACGTTGAAATGGACCCGACATAGGAGAGGGGAATGAAAAGGTTGATTTTATGTTTGATTTGGAAGAGGGGGCCATTATTTTATTTATTTCAGAAGATAGATTAAAGAGAAAACGGAGAGAATGAACAAAAATTCGAAATAGAGAAGAATATATAACTAAATTTTTTGAATTTTGGTGGGAAAAATTTCAAAATTTAAAAACGTTGCATGTCGACATGGGTATATGGGGGATGTCGACATGGTCCTTTTTATTTTAACTCTTTGAATTATTTTAATATTAATTATTAATTATACTTGTTATTTATATTTTATACTTTAGTTACAGAACAATTACCTAATTCTCTTCTTAATTTAGTAAATATTGATTCATTTTAGGGTTTTGTTAAGATATCAGCAATTTGATTCTCAGAATTGATATAATCGATGGTAACTACTTCCTTATATTATCTCTGAGAAAATGATGTCTGATGTCAATATGTTTAGTTCGAGCATGTTGAGTGGTATTTTTGAATAAATTTATCACACTCGTATTGGCATAATAAATTGGTGATTTTGAAAATTTTAAACCAAAATCTTTTAAGGTTTGTTGCATATATATTGCTTGAGAACAAGCCAAAGTAGCAGAAATGTACTCTGCTTCAGTTGTTGATAAAGAAATTGTGTTTTTCTTTTTACTAAGCCAAGAAATCAGAGAATGCCCCAAAAAGTGACAAGTCCCACTTGTACTTTTTCGGTCTGATTTACAACCAGCATAGTCAGCATCACAGTAAGATATTAAGTCAATAGAATCATTTTTAGGATAGAATAAACCATAATCAGACATGTGTTTAACATATCTTATGATTCGTTTTACGACTTTTAAGTGAGTCTCTTTAGATTGGGACTGATATCTGGCTCTACGGCCTCCCAAATCCAAAAAGAAAACAAAAGGCCAAGTGGCTCAATCCAAATCCCAATCAAATTTCATACAAAATTTAAATACATACCTTTTTGTCGGGGAATTCAATTTATCATCTTGAATCAAAAACCAGTTCTCTATCCCCTTTTTATAACACCAACATTTCCAAAAACATTTTATCGATTTTCTTACAAAATGTCCTTTATTTATTCATTCAAATATCAACTTGGAATATATTTGTAATATCAATCTCCAATTAAGAATTGACCATTTCTCTAAAGTTTAGTTTAAGCATTTTATATGCTTCTTATATTTATTTTCATCTTCCACTTCAGTTTATATCTATTTCTATTTAACTTGATTCTTTCATTTTCATATGGATTCAATTTATCTTAAACTCTAAAATTCTAAACTTTATTTTCCATTAATAAATAATTCATATCATTACTTTATGTTAGTTTCCTTTACTAAATTAGTTTAGTTTCAAATTTGAATGTGTTAGTCGTTAACACAATTTTTTTTCAAAATTTTCAAAAATTTTCTAACTCCCAAAATTTCTGAAATTTTTTGGCGGAGTCCCCTTTGTACGGAGGAGCTTTTGCAATTTGACAAAAGAGATAAATATATATACATCGACCCACACGGTCGGAAAAACCAAAAACAGTTCATATTTCGTAAATGTATTGCGTAGGCGTACCTTATTTAGCATTTTAAGCAAGCGGCTTATTAATTTTAGCAAATATCCCAACCCAAATCCAGCCATACGGCTTCCTGTTACCTGTACTTACTCAATTTAAACATGTAAGTGCCAAATATATGAAGTTTAACAGCATATCACTTATTTGTAATAGTTAAAACATATGAATTCTAAAAGAAACTCATACCAAACATTTTCCTGTAAGCAATTTATATAGTTTCCATGCTAATTCAAGTGTTCCAATTTATTTATAACCATTTTCACTCAATTCGGATGGTTTTCGATTCATTCGTATACAACTCCATCAATTTGAATGGTTTAGAACTCATTTGCTTACTTTTAATTTATTCTTAAGCAGATTGAACTCATATTTAATTCAATTGCTTTCAAAATCAATTTATTTTACTTCTATCAACTCATAGAATTTTAATTACTTCCATATACACCCAATGATAATTTATTCTTTGCAATTTGACAAGATCTATGTGAATAAATAAGCATTCATTGTTTATAACCATTTTAAATGGATTTCAACTCAATTCTATTCCCTTTTTAAATTTATTCACGATCCATATATTCTTATTTTCATTGCATTTCAGATTTGAATCCATTCATTTTACATCTCACTTTACTAACCAACTAGTTCATTCAAAATCATTTACAACCTAGGTTCATCTTGATTGCCACTTAAATTTCCCCTTTTATTTTAATCCATCCTCACTCATTTATTTCGCTCAACACATTCCATTTAAATTTCATCTACCATCCATTTTTTTACATTTCATTCCAAGTTAGTTTATTCCAAACTATTTTATTTAGCTCGAAAACAATCCAAACTATTTCATTCAATAACCTTTTCTCAACTTATTTAAGCCATACTCCATTTGGTTCTTATTTATCACATCCATTCATTTATTCAATATAATTAGTTTATCCACTCAATCCATTGTGGATTTTTATTTCCTTAAATATTATTTACAACCCACCAAATTTTATTCCGATCCAAATTTATTTTTACTTGGTTTAAATTCCATCCAATATCTTTAAACCTGGTTTTGACTTGAATTCAATTCAACTTTCCTTCATTCATTTAGCTTAAGTCCATTAACCTCAATTTATTCAAATTTTACACTTAAGCTCATTTTCATTTTACAAGTAAATTTTCTCTTTTCAATTTAACTTGATTTTATTCTAATATAATCTCATTTCAACTACAACTTTATTTGATTTCTTATTATAAATTTCAACTTTCCAGGTTCGATCCATTCTCAGTTCACTTAAATAAAATTACAAGGTCATTTCAATTTATTTCTACATATTTGGATTTTATTCACAATACAACCCATTACTATTTTAATCCAATCTCATTTTCAATTTACCATTCACTTTCATGAACTCACAATTCAATCTCATTCTCAATTCATCAACCATTTGAATCAATTTTAATTTATAGCTTTAGTTTATTTCCAACTTCATCATAAACTTACACTTCAATTCCATTAACTAATTTATTATCCAATTAGTTCTCCCTTTATTCATAATCCAACACTTGAAATTTTTTATTCCAAATATCATTCCATTTAATTTTCTTAAGTTCAATATTTATTTTATACTTAAAGTTTGGATCCCCATTTCATTGTTCAATTTATCAAAATATTGATTTTGGGCATTGTATTCCATTTTAAATTTTATAAGTCACAACTTATATGTCATACAATCACATTCATTCTAGGCTTGAATATATTCGTCCATTATTTTTAACTCAAGCTTGCTATTTATTTATAATCCAAGCATATTTTTATTTCTATGGATTTTTAATTCTCTTATAAGTTATTCTAGTTTATTTATTTAAATTCTCATGCCTTATCCAATTTATCTTTCATTTATCCAGGTAAGAATTTAATTCAATTCAATAATTCAGCTGAATTTTTTTTTTATTCCAATTCAATTTTACTTTAACTCGGATTTATTTAACTCAATTCGATTTCAACTCAATTCGAATATAACTAGATATTCTTTCAGCTTATTCAATTAATTTCAATCCAGTCAAATTTTTATTTTCAAATCCATGTTAATTTCATTTTCAACTTTTCTCTTTAAATTTTCATTCCACTATCTAAAGCTTATATTTCCTTCCTGCTTTAAAAATAATCTTAACTTATAAGCTTACAATTTATCTCATCAGGATTTTTAAACTCCCGGCTTTGTCTTCAAATCATTTTAAAATCTCCAATATCTCAAACCACATTTCTCAAAAAATTTAATCCAATCCTGGCTTTTATTTCCAACAAATTTCCTTTGAAATTTTCAAAAACATCTGCTTTCCTAAACAAATCAATTTGGTAGCAATTCTTCACTTAGAAATTCGAAAATAAATACTGATGATGCGGCCGTCATCGTCAGAATTATTTTCCAATAATCCAAGTGATTTCCATGCTATATTACTTCCAAAATCCATTTATAACAATTTCCATTCAGAAATATCTCCAAAACAATGCTATCATTTATCTTCAAAACACTTCCAAATTTTCGGGATTTAAATTTCTAAATCCTGTTTTAAATGAATTTTACTATAATTTTATTTGCATAGCTTATGTTCATACAAATCCTCATTTGATTATTTTTCAATTTATAATTTTATATTTATAATTCACATTTATCAATTTCATTTCATAATTGAATTTATCTTCTCAATCTTTGATTATATTTACAATTTCTAGTTACATGTTCACTTAAACATGATAATACTTTAATATTATCATTCCTAACATCCAAGCAACCATATATTAGCTAAATAGTTTACGAAACTTGTATTTATATCAAAATATATTTTGGGTAAAATTATTTCATTTACCCACATTTAAAACAATACCGTGTCAATTGTTCTATTCAAGTGTTTAGAAACCCCTTCGATACAGTTGCGCAGATTGTGTCGACGAAGGTTCATATGCCACTCAATAAATCAATCAACACAATATTAAAACAATTTATATCCACTAACAAATACGCGCTCATATCTATTAATACGCTCAAACTCATTTTAGAGTACTATAGACTCTATTTTAAATGAGTAATTCCCACCAGAGCCAAGGTTATCACCAACCTAAGCTCTGATACCAAGTGTAACGACCCGCAAATCCGTACCCCTTGAGTCAACACTATTCTACAACAATCAACTCAAGTTGCACAGAAATACGAACCATTTGGGTTTAAAAAGAAGAGGTAGAAGAAGAGAAAACAAAATCAACATCAGAATCTAACCATCGCAGCAGAATAAAAGATAATAGATAATAAATAATCTTTACTCAAAATCAAATATATCTGTTTACATACATTACATCATCAGAGTACATCAGTCACAGCTCACATCAATAACATACAATGGGTACACAACAACTCAACAGCGGAAATATATATATACAAGTACGAGGATACGTATCGTCATCCAACTCGTCTCCTGAGGTCCACAGCATCATATCCTGTATTCTATAATACTCGATCTGACCCGAGCATTATAGTTAAATAATATCCGAGTCAGTCTGGAATACCAGCGTGAGAAAATCACACCCAATTGATTATTTAAGTTTCAAAAATCCTTTGAAAACAAAAGCATCTCGTAAGACCACGCCACAAATAAACATGTCGGATTTTTACCTTACGATAGCTAAAACAATTTTTATAGAAATCCTCTGATATTATAATAGGGTCTATTTACAAATACTTATAAAATAGCCGAAATTGTTACATCTATTAAATTCCAGCTACTAGCCACAGAGTGGGTAATACAAACAAAACTCGTACAAGGCTCGTAGGGAGAATGGATTTCCAACTAATGACTAGGCACTGGGGTACCACCTGTCACAGTACGGGGCCTAGATCACCGTACCGAGGATTACTCCCTTCATCCCCTGCAACACAAGGCCGGAACAATTCCTTACTGAACAGTCCCGAACAAGATAAACCCCGTGGTTGGCGCGACCAACCACCCACTAAGCCGAAAATATATAAGGGACATCTAGACAGGGGAATTATCGTGTCTTGCTTGGGCATGACCCACCTAACCTTGCTGCATATCCCCTGATTTTCAGTCATTCCCATTTGATGAGGCTTGAGGCTAAGCGTTACCTTTAGAACGTTTTCACTTAGAATGCCCATCGCCCACCTGACAATGTTTCGCAAGCATTCATCCATACAAGTCCGTCCCGGGTTTGAACGGAACCGAAGGCACTATTCCTACTACATCCATTTTGGAAATATCCTTAGGATTAGTAGTGACTAGCCCTTGCACTTCATTGCTCCATCTTCGAATCCAAAATCGTTTTTCGCACGAAACGTACAAAACAGATCGAAGTGGTTTTCGAGAAATAAATCTCGATCCCGGTCTCTTCGAAACGATCAACGCAGTTGGCCAATATTGATAGTCGGTTATTTAACTATCAATTAATATTCACAACATCCATCACACAATAAATAATTGCCCAAATTATTTATTAACCTCAAAAATATCTTCACGAGATATATTTCTATTTTCAACCCTTGAAAACAGTTTCAAAATCATCTTTCTTTCCAGAATAAACTTTCTCAAATATTTTCTATCTCCTCTGAAATCACCAAGCACAAAACTAGATTTTTAAAATAATTTAAAACACTTTACTTTGAAAATATACTTTTAAACATTTAAGTTAAATTACTTCAATATTTTGTAAAAATACATACTATATATTTGAAAATAAAGTTACTTAATAGAATATAAAACTAGATTTTCACCTTTGAAAACAAAATACTAGGTCACTTTTTAAGTAGTTACTACTATAATAGATTTGAGGAAATACTTACTTTTGAATTTAAATATTAGAAATAATAAATTTTCTAAAACTTGCTTTTTACAACAATTTTAAAACCTTTAAATTTATTTAAGAATTTACGTTAAAAATGTACTTGGTTATCCAGAGAAAAATCCCAACTTCAATGACTTAAATCAATTTCCCAAATTGATTTCCAATTTATTCCCTTTAAATTCAGAATCTATTAATTTCAGATCCCATTTCTTGATTCCAATTTTTAGATTTCTCAATTACTTCTTTATTCTTATAAATAAATTTGAACCTTGAATTTTCAAATAATTCTTTATTTCTTTAATTGATATAACTTAAGTTTACAATTCATCAATTTCGTTTTATTCAAAATTCCATTTCTCTTCATACTCGAAGTTATTTATTATTATTTTCATATTACTTCTATTTCTTTTCAATTCATTCTTAATTTATTCAAACTTTCTATAATTATTCCGCTTACAA
This sequence comes from Allium cepa, assembly GCA_030765085.1. Classification (NCBI taxonomy): domain Eukaryota; kingdom Viridiplantae; phylum Streptophyta; class Magnoliopsida; order Asparagales; family Amaryllidaceae; genus Allium; species Allium cepa. The sequence goes on along the minus strand of CM060928.1, from coordinate 317,400,103 downwards.
ATTTACCTCCTTTAATTTCTTTTCAACAATCCAATTCACATATTTTGGTAATTCATTATACCCAAATATCCAATCAAACCATAACATTCAATATTCCAATATAACTCATCATAGGATATCAAATAATCACAACAGAGAATATTTAATAATTTAAATAAATGTGAGGGGTCCAGTTGGATCCCTCCAACCTGTTTTCCCTGCATCCATAAATGTTAGCACAATATAATATTCCAATTCCAAAATATCATACTATATCACATCAATCAATTCAGCCATTCAAACAATTATTTAAATTTAATCATTTAAATTTAAATTTAACTGAGTGAGATTAACTCACCTTATTCCGTTGGCATTCCATTTCCTTTACAACTTGTTCTTCACGATCATTAACCTTGAATCATAATTTATATGATTTATTAATATTTGAACTTATTGAAAATAAATCCCATTTATAACTTTGATTTAAATTGATTTCTTTTAACTAATTTATTAATTTTTTTCCCTCCTTAAAACTACTTATTCCAAAAATAACCTGTACATATTAAATTCAAATAATATAAATTTCCTTCCCAAACCTATATATGTATTAATTAAAGTAAAATAAACAGAAGTGGTCCAGTGGTTAAGACATAGTGGAGTTGCTACATGTAGTTGTAGTGGCACCGGTTCGAATCCCAGCGGCCACAATAATGAGACATAAGTGTCCGGGCACTATAAATCCCGGTCTAACCAAAGGCCAAGGTAAACATAGTTTCCTTGGCCCCAAAGTTTACAATGGCTCCAGGCGCATAGGCTCCAGGCGATTTGGGCTACGCACGATCCCCTTCTCCACGAATTCCATTCTTCGTCCCCTTTCATGTCCTCTTCCCCTCCCTTGCGTCTCCCCTCCCCCTCATCTACTCGCTCTGGTCGATGTTACAAATCAATGGCTGCTGAAGATGCTGCTCGTCCTGACTTCCTCTCTTCCCGAGATTTCCCTCCCCTCTCTGCAAACAATCGAACCCCTCTGGCTACGTCAAATCAACATTGTTCGAGTGATGCTACAGTAGTTGCAACCAGTTTTGCTGCTATGAAATCAACTACGTCTACATCTGGTGAACCAGCTTTTCTCCCTGTGAACGGATCCAATGTGAAGGTTAGTTATAAACCCTGTAGCAATTTGAATCTCCTTGATTGGGCACTCTGGTAATGGATAGAGTATTGGGTGTAGTTAGTTCTAAGGAACCTACGACTTTGCTTCCTTGCGCCAAATTGGGTGCAGTCAGTGGCACTCCACCTGTTCGACTGAATGCCAATAACACTGTTGACCCTGTGTTCAATGTTTTACCTTCTGATGATAACTTGAATGCGGCCGCTTCTCGTAGCATGGATCTCTGCCCCATTCCTGCGGTTACATCTGGTGTTGAGAAGTGTCGCCTTGCTAACCCGTCTGTTCCCAGATCATGGTCTTCCCTGTTTACATCCAAGCCCCGTAACGCGGGTGTTTATGAACCAGTTGATTTCGAAATCGTTGAGGAAAATGGAGTTCTGATCCCTCCCCCTTGTGTAATGAAAGCTGGTATGGATTTTTGGTCTGGATACATCGTTGGATTCTTTTTGGACCCTAAACATCGTCTTCATGATGTGGCAGCAGTTTGTCGTAGGGCCTGGAGACTACAAGGTGGTCTTAGAGTTAAGTTGGTTGATTCCTTGTACTACCTATTGTTCTCCTCCCCTGAGGAACGAAGCCGTGTTCTTGAGTCTGAGCCTTCATTCTTTGATGGTCAGCCCTTCATTATTACCCCATGGTCGCCGAAGGTTGCTAGCGCTAGAGAGCAAGTTTTATCTATCCCTGTTTGGGTTTATTTTTCCCAAATCCCTTCTGCTCTACAACCGCTGCGTGGTTTGAATTGGCTAGCATGCACTGTTGGTAAATTGATTTGTTTTGATACTAATACAGTGGCGCGAGATAAGCTTGTATACGCCAAGGCTCTGATTGAGATTTCTCCGCATGGGACGCTACCATCCTCCATTCCTGTCCAGCTTGTTGTTGGTCACGTGGTGGATGTACGTGTTCGTTATGGATGGGTCCCTGATATCTGTTCCTCCTGTCACTCTTTTGGCCATATTGCCTCTGCCTGCAAGCACTCCGCTGTACCTGCTGCTACGCCTAAGATCCCTCTGCCTCGGCCTCCTCCAAGGAAATGGGTACCCAAAGTCTCTCAGGTTGCTTCTGCCCCTGATCCTTCTCTTTCCTTAGTCCGGCCTGAGTCACCGGTTCCTGCTGATGTTCCATCTGTTCTGCATACTGAGCCAGTTCTCTCTCCGCCTCGAGTTGTTTGGGTCAAGAATGAACTTTGTTGGGTTGACCGTCATTCTGATATGAGATTCAACCCTGTGAATGAAACCTACTTTCGATATGTTTCTGAAGATCTGTTGGACCTACGTTGCCTTTATTACAGAATTTCTGGAGACTCTTTGGACCTTGATTTGGATGGAACGTATTCTGAAATTAATTCCGTAATTCTAGCTGATACTGCATGGGACCGATCTTTTATTTACTCCACTAAAGTTGACTGTTATGATCCCTCTCTTGCTCTTCGTTTCCGCCCCTTTTTTGGTCTCCGTGGGAGTGGTTCTTTGGATTCTACCCGGGTTGGTGAGGGTAATGGAGATTCTTCCTCTGCGGAGGAGAACTAGTCTAGTTATTTATCTCTGTAGCTGTGACATGTCTGTCACACTCCTGTACTGTACTTTTATTCTTTCGATCTTAGTAGATGAGGTGTCTCTACCTTACTCCTGTACTTCAACTTTATTACGTTCGTAATAAAAGTGGTCGGTCCACTATAAAACCGTCGGCCTTGCCAAAATAAAAAAATAAAAAAAAAATAAACAGAACTGTTTTAAAATTTCCTTTACCGTCAAGCTTTCGGATAAAAGAAATATCAACCAACTAATTAAAGATTTAACCTTGAGTAATGTTGAATTAAAATGTTCTAAAAATTAACCGCCTTACAAAAACAGAATTTAAACTATATAAATTAATGATTCCTATTTAATTTGTAACTGTTAAACTAAATATTCTTCTATTAAAATAAAAATCAATTTCCTTTACCTACTACCCTTACGGCGATAACTGCCTCTGACTCCATCTTTCAGAGACCACGGCAACAAGGCAGAAGCTCAAAGTTATCGAGAGACGGAGATCTCTAGGCCTTTATAAACTGAAGCATCGATCTCCTAGAGTTGTACGGCCCAGGCATACTGGCGCATCAAAGTCGCGATGAACATCTACAGATCCAACGACGAAAAGACTTTCCACTAGAACACAGCAGCAAGTCCAAGCAAATCATCAACTCAGAACGACACTCCCGCGGCTCCAACTCGTCACGGCAGCGATGTTCAGTACTCAAATCGACAACGTCCATCCTCCAGATCTTGTCGAGGTAGAGCAGTTGACGAAGGAAATGGTCTCGACTTCGAGTTTGAACGGGGATGAAGAAAGACCGGCTCGATTCCCAGGATTCATTTATAACACGACTTTTGTTTTTTTCCGGTCGATTTAAAGAAAAAGGGAAAGAGGGATGCTCGAACAAACATGAGGAGAAATCGGGGTTTCATTGCTGGAGAGGAAGACACGATTTTGATTTAAGGAAAAGGAAGAATGTCTCGCTCGAACACGAGAGCAACATTTTATTCGGCCATTATCTTGGATTCGAAACGAAAAAGGAAAGAGAGGCTTTGTTTTGTTTCCTGAACGAAGAAAAATATCTTCCCCTTTTTAATTATTGAACGAAGAAGCGTATTGGAGAAGGAACAGCAAAGCTCAAATGTTAAGAAATCTGGACCAGTCAACAATATAGTATAAATTATATTTGAATTCTCGATATAAATTTCACACGTTTACATATGGTACGCTCACAACAACTCCGATCACTACGAAATTTGAAACCCGATAATAACTCAATATTACGGATCCAATGGAACTAATTTCGTCGAATTCCGAGACTGTGCCTCGGAAGGCTATTTTTAAATTCAATTTAAACGATATAAATTTCAACACTTAACAAACCACTGTTAATTTTAATTTTACAACTTCTATTATCCTCAGTACTATTAATATAAATTGTTTTCAAGCCTTCAAATTATTTTCAATAGGCTTAAAACTCCAGATTCAACATTTGAACCAACTTCAACTTATTTAATTCAATAATTTAATTATCAAATGATTGGTGATATTCGTAATTCAAGTTAAAATTACTTTATTGATATTTAAAATCAATTAAATATTATGAATTTAAGTGCTCGAAAATTACGGGTCGTCACATGAATGGATTTGTGTAGGCTGGGACCAAGCATGTTTGATGAAGTCGTCAAAGGAAGGCTCCAAAAGCCATAGGCGTTCGAATCCGAAAGGACGCTTGATGTTGGGCAAGGAACCGGTATCTAAAATGAGAGGGCAATGGTCTGAGATGGTCGTAGAAAGTCCAGAGACCAAGGAAAGAGGGTGAAGGTCGTCCCAGGCTGCATTGAAGAGAAATCTTTCTAGTTTTGCTAAGGCAGGTTCGGCTCTACGGTTAGACCAGGTGAAAAGGCGATTGCAGATGTGTGGGTCGATGAGAGAGCATTCGTTGATGAAGGAATTGAAAGAGTCTAAGTCCAGTGAGTTGAAGCCAGAATTACGCTCCTCAGGGGTTCTGGTTGTATTGAAATCTCCTCTAACTATCCAGGGACCATTGAGATAAGAGGCGAAGGAAAAGCAATTGTCCCAGAGGACATTCCTCTCGTGACTGTTCTAAGGACCATAGATGTTAGTGAAAAAGTAGATTATACCTGATTGAATGTGGCGGAGCATTACATGTAAGGCCGAAGGATGAACCATAGTATGACAATGGGCCCAAACAGCTTCATTCCAAGCGGTAATGATACCCCCTCTGGAGCCAATAGCATTTATTTAGGCCCAACCTGATAGGGTGGTCCCCCTATGTGTCTAATGAAGGATTGTGGTGGGTCAATCAATTTAGATTCTTGTATAAAAAAGAATGTCTGCTTTACGAGGGGATAAAATGAGACTGACAGCATGCCTTTTAGATGGGTCCCCCAAACCTCGTACATTCCAAGAAATTAGTTTCATTGGAAAAGGGACAAACGCCCAGATTCTAGTGCTTTCATGGCAATGTAGTGATCATCACTCAAACTCACACCTATGCAGTGAGCCATTTTTTTATTTAGACTCCTATTAGCTAAGGAAAAAACAACAGTTTTATAGAAACTACCAGGGAGGGAAGCCGCCCTGCTGATTCTGGAACTACGGCGAACGGTTGCTGGAGTGAGCAGAGGAGACCTTGGGCGAGGCAATGGAGAAGCTGGAGGAGCTTCCCGGACAGATGCAAAGGGGGTTGGAAAATTGGATTGTGTCTAAAGTCTTCCAAGGGGAGGTGAGGATAAGTTAGTATTCACAATTGGGTTAACCTACTGTTCTTCGGGCCAAGCATCCCAACGCTGAGAGCCAGACCCCCCGGATTAGTGTGGCGAATTTGGGCAGCTGGTGCAGGCGCTGGGGATATGGCTGGGTCATAGTACATCACATCGAATCTGGCTTCATCCGAGTCATTTGAGAGTATGGGTTCATCAAGGCATCTGAAATTCATTTCGTAGTCAACTCCCAGGAACATCGTTTCTGACCTATGATTTGGGTGAGCATGCTCCCATTTCTCTACTGTAAGGAGATGATCCTCGTTGTTCAAGTGCGCGACAAAAGAGCAAGGTGTACTAACCCCTTTGAAAAACTGCATCTTAACATATAGGAATCGATGATTGAAATTAGCCCAGTCACATTTATCGAACGCAATAAAGCGACCCAAGGTGCTTAGGGCATTACTGACTGCAAACGAATTATTTCTAAGGAATTCGAGAAAACCTTTGATCCGAGCCCACGCTGCTGGTTCAAGGTCAGTAGACTGGTGGTCAATTTCTGACCATTGCTGTAAGAGGACAGAGCCACCAGGCTTTGATAAGGTTCTCCGTTGAAGGGCTTGATCGCGGATCGAGGTGGTAGGGCAACAAAAGATGAAACTGTTATGTGACAGAATCCAAAGTGGCCACTCATTGTGATGAAAGCTTTTGGAAAGAATGAGGTGAAGGGATTCGATGGACCAAAAGCCGTCAATGATTGTGGCAGTAAGAGAGAAGAGTCGGCCATGGAAAATATTTGTGGGGAGGGAGGTTTAGAGTGAGAGAGACTGTGTTTGGAACGCGGAAGGGGCGGGGACCGAGGCGACTGTTGTTGAGAGTTGCCTTGATTCTTGGGTAAGTAAGCTGCTTGTGGGGTCCTTTCTACGTGTATTGGACAGCTTTTGGATTTGTTTTTAGTGGCATTTGCTGAAGCATTTATATGAGCAGAAAAGTAATTATTTGTTTTCTTGGGACAATGCGAATGTGCGTGCCCGAAGAAGCCATAAAGATAGCAGTTCTTTGGGTCCCTACAATTTCTTGCCACGTGTCCCAGACCAGCACACCTGAGACAGCGGCCTTTCAGCTTCAGGAATTCAATAGTGGAACGAGCCTTTGTGAATTCAGGCAAGATATTACGGTGGCGCTGATAGGCAGAGGGATTGGATAGGATCGGGAAGGTGGAGCTCAACACTTGAGCATATGTTTTCCTGGTAAAGGGAGGGAGGGGAGGAGGAGAAGGAAGAAGAGGTTCCGATGCCGAAGGCTTAGATGAATCAGGACCAAGGAAGCATGTGTGCACTGATCGAGTGGGTGGAATGGACGGCAGATGAGAGTTGGTGAAGGATAGGGAACTGAGCTTAGATCTGTATTTGCCAGGGACGAATGAGATAGGGGGAGGGGGAGGAGGAGTTTTCTTAGGGATGGAATGAGGATGGGAAGGAGTGGGACGGGATGAGGATGCCATTAAAGGATTCTTTTTTGAGGGAAAGCGAACAATGAATTGGGTATTAAGTTGAAAGGTAGAATAATTATATAATTGTCAGTTGTAATTATTAAATGAAATGGATACACTTAAGCTGTTAAGTGATATATATATATATATATATATAAAATCTAGAGTGATGATTATAAGATGTAAATGGACTTAAGTAGGTAAAGTGGAATTTTTAAATGAATAAGTTTTTAACTTGTGAATGGAAGAACGAATGGTAAAACATAAATAAAAATGGTTTGGTGTTATGGCAAAAGATTGGAAATTCAAAACTTGGATTTTTAAATGGAGAGTGAATTAGAATTTGAGTAAATTAAATATAAACTTGAATTGTGAAGTGTTTATATAACTATATTTTATGGATATTAAATGTAAATAAGACTTAAGTGGAAAGTCATGGAATTGTGAATAAATAAGGTATATATCCTATTGAACTAGGAAAGTGAAAAAGGATAACCAAATTAAAATGGTTAAGAAATTGATAATAAGAAATGAATTAAATATGGTTTTGAATTATGACTTTGGTGTAGAATTTGGGAATGAACCTAAGTCTTTAAAGCTGAATATAACTTAAGCATCGATGTGGAAAGTTTATAAGTGGTTTATAATAAATTAGCTTTAAGTGAAATGTCGTTTAGTAAAAAAAAGAAGTTAATATCACTATGTGAATTAAATGAAAGTGAATGGGAAAGATGTAGTATAGGTTGGAAGTAAAGTTAATAAGAATATAAGTGTGTGAACCACGTTATTATATACTAAATTGTTCGAAGATAAATTTATATGAAATGATCCCCAAGTGATATAGTGTGGAATTGGATATGCTAAACAAATGAAAGTAAATAAGTTGAACAAAAATCAAGTTAAAGGAGAAATGATTTTGGTTGCAATGGAAATTTAACTTAAGTGATTATTAATGAAATAGATTCATGAATAAAGTTAACATAGATTGGGAATGGGTTTGATATAAAAATGAAGCGAACAAAGTTGGGTAGATAACTTAAATGGGAATCAAATGGAAATTACATAAAATGATTTAGAATCAATTTAAAAATGGTTTAAATTGAAGCTATATAAAATGGATTTGCATATAACGATAGTGAATAATGAATGGAATGAAAATAAATTGATTCTGAATCAATTTGAAACTGAATAAAAATGAATTATGCAAGTAAAGCACACATAAACCAATTTGAATGAATATGAGTTTGGGTGTTGTAAATATGAGTTGAGTATAATAAATTTGGTTGTGAACTATTTCGAATTGAATGAAATGTTATAAGGATATATGAATACATGAAAAGGGATTAAATTAGTGTTGGAACCTTATGGTTGCTTGTGAAAATTACAAAGGAGACACTGTCAAAAAATTTCGAAAATTTTGGGTGTTAGAAAATTTTGGAAAATTTTTGTTAACTAGGAAAGTCGGTTTTCGAAACCGTACTAAAAATCAAGTTTTTTGAGTTAGAAATCGAAACAAATGGTTTTGGATTAATTTAAAAAGGGGTAGGGAAGTGAATGTAGGATTGTAACTAAGTGGATTCTGGGTAAGTATATTGGTTTGGAAGCATTTTTCCTACCTTAGCAATTTCGAGGACGAAACTTTTATAAAGGGGAAAGAATGTTAGGACCCGGAATTTTGGTCGTTAGTTTTGAACATTTAATTTATTTTAAATGTTGGATTGAACTATCAATTGACATTGAATATGGAAGAATTTCTGAAGGGGGTAAAAATTCCAAATATAGCGATAAATTGGTTCGGTAATATAGAATTTAATATTGGAAATTGAGCAAATATGGGAATCTGAAGTTAAATGGAAAGGAAATGATTTCAAAAATTTATTTAAATTATATTTAGATTAGAATTATAATATGGACTTTGGAATGGAATAAAAAGTCGATAGGATAAATTGGAAATTTATATATTAATTTAATAGTGAAATTTAATATATAGCAACAGTGTAAATAACTGAATTTTGATTTAGAATGAATAAGTATGATTTCTAATATGAATATAAATTCAATGTGATTTATAATGGAGTTAGTAAGTTTTTAAAATTGAAATTTTAAATGACTTCGACGATTTTGAAAATCGCTCGATTTAATCGGCGAGTTAAAATAGCATTCCAGGGCACAATCTTGAAATTCGACGAAACCAATTTCATTAGATCCATAATAGTTTATTATTATCAGATTTAAAATTTCGTAGCAGTTGGAGTTACCGTTTAGTCGTATGAAATAGAAACGTGTTGAAATAAATATCAAAAATTCAATATTTTAAATCAATTCGAAAAGTTATCTTCCACTTATGATTGAATTACGCGTCGAAACATGTTCCATTGTGTTTGGAATAGAGGTTAAACATTATAGATGCCAGGCAGCATGTTTTGTTTGGATTTCGTTTGAAAAGCACGTGATTTGTGGAAAATAATATTAAAATAATGTTAATACGTGTATATATATACGTGAATAACATAGTAAACCCTAGTTTATATCTCCGCCGCCACTTACATTATTAATGGCCAAAAATCGTCTAGTCTTTACCCCTCTATTTCTCTCAATCCAAGCAGTATCGTCAAAAGCTTCCAAATAAGAAAATGTCAAGCTCGTCGAAAGCTTCAAATCCAATGGTAGATCTTGGCTATTGTCGACCGGAGGAGGAGTATGGAGGTCGCGTTCATCCTACAATCGTGTATGAAAATTGAGATGCCGGGAAGGCCGAACGTACCCAGGTCGTCGGCGATGGCGCGGCGCATGATGGTCTTTAGGTGGATGATCTTCGATCGAAACCTACTGGTCGTGGTGGCCGCGTAAGTTGAGAAAGAATACAGCGACGATGGGTTCTCTGGCTTGGATATGAACGTGCGATGGAAGAACAAAGAGAACAGCGGTGAAGATCTTCTGATTTCAAAATGTATGGCCAAGATGCCTTTGATTAAAAAAAAGAAATTATTATAAATTTATTTATTCAAATCTTATAAATTGCATATCTCATTCATATGAGGTCGAAATCGGACGGAACAAGCGGGGCCGGAATCACAACGACGAGCACTACACTGTGGTGCAAATCTGGAGTCGATTGGAGCGAGCGAAAATTTTAGGTTAAATCGAACGTGTTCCATTTAATTTAAAATTGAAACGTTGGCAACGTAAAACTCAAGGTGAGTTAATCTCACTCAATTTTGAACTCCCAGTATTAATTTTAAGTAGTTAAAATTAATAAATGATTGATTGGTTGAATTTATGCATTTTTATCAGTTGGATGTGATATTATATATAGTAGTGTGTGTGTGTATTGGAGTGATTGATATTCTCGCATATATATAGCGGATGAGACCAAATGCTCCCCGCATAATAGCGGATGGCCCTATATACCGCGATATTCCACCTCGAAGTGGAATTAGTATTTTTATGTTGTGCAAACATCTGTGGATATAGGGAAGCAGGTTGGAGGGATCTAACCGGATTCCACAAAAATGTTGAATTTAATTGCATATATAGTGATATATTTTTTGTTGAATAATCTGTGATAGGTTATTGTGTGATCTGAATTGATTGAATGTGATGGAAGTTAACCTCGATTTCTGGTGTTTTTAAATACCGATTAAAAATATGGTTTAAATTGGTAAAGAATTGTAAACAGGGATTTTTGGAATAAAAGTATATAAAAGGATTTTTAAATAATAGATCCTAAATTGGTACTTGTTTAGAAATAAAAGGTTTTAAAATCAAGATTTAAAGTATTTTGAAGGATAAAAGTGAATTGGGAAATAGGTATAAAATTGGTTATACTGGAGTTCAGTAGGATTTCCAAATTTACGGAATGAAATCGAAATCGAGAAAATCGGACTGATTTGAAAAAGAGAATTTTTTATTATTAATTTAATAATTTTAAGGGTGTTAAAATATTCTGGAGAATTAGTTATTAAATTATTTAAAATTGTTAAATCATATTTTGTTATAAATTAGTTACTTTATAATAATTATTAAAGATTTATTATTTTAAGCATTAGTCAGCATTATTTTGACTAATTTTGACTTTCTATCTCTTGTGTAGAATCAAAAGATTGAATTCCCTCCGAAATGGGTCAATCACTATTAAGAAGATCGATATAATTGCTTAAATATTGAGAATCTTTTAATAAATGAACTTGTAATGATCTGTGTATTTAGAACCATTCGCATCCACATATGTCGGACTTGAATTGCTCAAAATATCATATTGTTAATTTATATTTGGCAAAACTCGGCATATACAGTAAAAAAAATCAAGCATAGAATCACAGACTTAGAGTATTACAATAATAAGCAGCGGAATAGATAAAAAGTTGTTCATGAAGCTACTATGAAACATCAGAGTCTGAAACAAGGTGCAACAGAATCTTAAACACAAATGAATCTCAACTACATAAAAAACTGACGAGTCTGAACATAAATGACTGAAGTAAACTGAAATAGCTGAAAGTTGGATAGATAGACCTTCAAATAAAGCTCCAATCTTCAAAGGTAAGCCTCAAATTCTATGTCACTCAGTCTGACCCGAGTATAAAGCAAAACACAAAACACTCGAGTCAGGATTAACATCCTTAGTAAATTCAACTCAAGTGAAATATCAACTGAAATACAAGTAACTTAAAGGATGTTTGGGGTTTCCATCCTCTAAGGATCCATGGAACTATCTACTATGTAGTAATATACGCTATTATAATATGTCTATATTAAAGTAAACTATTAACATAGCGTTAAGGCGTTACCCATATCCTCCTTAACACATTTTATATATTCCCATAGTCTATACAATGTCGTACACTCCACCAAACTGGTGGTTAACATAAAGGACACAACATGGGTATGGTACAAACCAAACTCGTAGAATGTGCGATAGGGCATGTGACAAGACACGCAAGTCAATGCCAGGGTAGATATGCCTTTTGCAGATTCGGACTGGTGGTAACGCATAGCAGCTACTACCGCCCACCTCGTGATACACTCCCAAATCAAAGGTGCACCCAATCAATCACAAATTAATAGAATGGTATCGAAGAAATGTGTCCGATCGGAGGAATGACATCACTTGGCCCAGCATGGCTCATGTTTTAGCCACATCAAGCTGACTCATGGGAGTCAAGGCTACATAAATACCATATAGAATCGTCGCCAAACTATCCTACTTTGTTTTGAAATTTCCACCACGTACATAGTTGTTAAAGTGGTTTTTGGTATTGGCAGAGAGCATGACAATATCTGATCCCGGTCTCTTTAACAACCAAACACTTGTTTCACACCGTGATCATTTCATTTTAAATAGTTCATACTTCATATCAAAATATCATATTCATTTCAATACCATATCAATTTGATGTCAAAAAAATATTCATTTCCAGAATCTTAACATTTTCAAAATTATAACACTTTCGAAATCATAACACTTTTGACTTAAAAAATTGAGATATTGAAAATAGTATATATATTAAAATAGTTATAAATTAAAATATTTTATATATTAAAATAATTTATATATTAAAATAGTTTATATAATTAAAATACTTTATATAATAAAAATAGTTTCCTCCAATTTTGCAGGTCAATTCAAATCATCTTAAATTCCAAAATTCAATTTAAATCAATTCCAGTTTAACCATTTTAATTTAAAGGTCAAAGATTCAATTCAACTTCTCAATAAACCATTCCAATTTATATCGATTTCAAATCCAAGTTTGAACTATCACTTCAATTCCAATAAGATTCAAGTTTCGGTATTCAAGCATTCATAATATAAATTTCATTTATTTTTCAAGATTTAACTTTAATTTTATTCAAATTGGAAAGTATCAATTTAATCACATTTAATAACAATTTATTAGAATCCCAATTTATAAATTTAGATCAATATAAAATATTCAATCTCAATTTTATTTAAAAATTGAGAATGTTCATTTAATCACCTTTTTATTCAGTCAAGTTATAAATCATATTTTTCAAAATCGAAAAATCAATAAGTTCAAATAAATTATTATTTAAATTCAATTATTAACCAATTTAAATTCCAAGTCAACATTAATTTACCTTCCCAACCTTTATTATTTAAGTTATGAGAAAAATCTATTTTAAAATATTAATATAAATTTAAATAAATCCTTAAACATATTATAAATTAAATATTATTATTAAATGTATTTTGCATTAAATCTTATTTTATATTTTTTAAAATAATAAAATTACAAGAAAAATCTTAAAAATTATATTTTCAAAACCAACTTAAAAATTTTAAATTTCCAAAAGGGGATTTTAGGCTCAAGGAAAAAGTTGCAGAAAAATCTAGTTTTAGGGATAAGAAGTTTGCTTTTTAGGCTGAAGGACATTTTTTAGTGTAAATCACAGAATGATAGTTGTAACTATCATTTTTCGTTTACACTAACAAATGTCCTTCGGACTAAAAAGCAAACTTGCTGTCCCAAAGACTAAATTTTTTCACAACTTCTTCCCTACGCATATTTTCCTATTTCCAAAACATATAATTTTATAAATCTAAAATTTGGGCATATATAAAAATAAAATTTATATATATCATATTTTAAAATTCAATATTTAATAAAACCTATATTTTCCTTTCAAAACTTTGGAAATCGTTTTCAAAATATAGACCAAAGGTGTCCGTGTATAATTTTCTATCTTATGGTCAAGTGATACGGATATTTATCATTTCAATCCACAATTTAATTATTTACGGGTATATATTGTTTCAACCCGCAATCATAAAATTTTAAAATCAATGAAAATCGGTTGAGTTTATCATTTCAACCCTTAACGATTTTTCCCTAATCTATAATATCTTTCGAGTAATTATCATTTCAACCCATAAGGAATTCTAAATTAACATGGCACTTTGCAGAGTGAGAACAAATATGATAATAATATAACAAATCAAAAACAGGCATATATCATTAGTAACTAATTTAATTATAATATAAATAACAGATTATGGTGTTGGATGTCACAGATGAATAGTTACAGATAATGGCATATCATATATAACAACTAAAAAATTAATAGTTCAAATTTAACAGCCAATTTCAATTGTCATTTCAATGTGAATTTAATTTATTAAATATAAGAATGTTAATCGTGAGTGATTACTCACCTTTCGAGGTTAGAGAAATTTGACGATGAAATTGAGCTATGAATCCAAGCATAGATTCCAAAACATAGTACGATGAACACGAATTCATTCGAAGAAAGCAAGTACGACAGACTAGAATTGATGAAACAAAATATAAATTAAAAATTTTATCACATATATTTTAAACCGGCATCAACATAAATCTTTCTATTTATATTTCAAAAATCAATATTTATGAAATTCAATTTGACACGCATATCAGGACAACTTCTATAAATATTATTTGTTTAAAAATCAATATCAATTTAAAACACATATTAGAATTTAACAAAAAAAATTCATTATACTTGAAACCACTCAAGTATATACTTATATATATAACCAACAGGTCGTCCATAATTTATATAAACCCATTTTATACAACAGACCATACATAGCTCAAATAACCTCATATATATAAACTGACATATTATATAACCTATGTAGACTAACATATATATTATATATGAACTGGCATAATATATATGGAAACACATTAGATCTGAAACACATACACGCAATATTTAAACATAACATGTTAAAGTTACAAAAGAAATAGATTTAAAAATGTAAACATATTTATATACCTATATATCATTATTTTTAAAATATATACCCAACTGTCAATATGTAAATAACTTAGGTATAAGCTACCTATACAAATAAAATATTATCATCATTAGATTTTGTATAATATAATAGAAGGGCTAAGATTGCTAGATAATGAGAAATAAGTCATGGAAGCAAAGCATGGGACCAGAGCAATATATGTAAGCATACCCACTTTTTTTAGAGAGGAGACGTGCAAACTTGGCGGCAGCACATGAAGGCAGAGGAGCAAGCATTCGAGTAGTACGGGGTTGAAGCATGGTTAGAGACAATGCTGATAGAAGAAAAAATTATACACACATATATATATATATATGTATGTATGTATGTATGTATGTATGTATGTATGTATGTATGTATGTATGTATGTATGTATGTATGTGTATGTACGTACGTACGTATGTGTGTGTAGCGAAGAGGCTTCGATGGCGGGCTTGGCACTGGGTTGTAGGCCGAGATGGCCATGGGGCTAAGGACGAGGCCGATGGGTTCGAGGCCGATGGGTGGGAAAGGTAGGATGGTGGTGGTGTCCGGTTTGCGGTGTGAGCCTTGGTGGCTGGATCTACAAATGAGGGGGCTGTCAGGCTACTGTCTGCTCGGTGGCGGGTTTTTGACATACGGTAGTGGCAAGGAGGCGGTGTATGACTGATAGGCAGTAGTGGGTAAGAGGCACATGATGGTGTAAAGCACGATGCGGCCTTTGGGTGGACAAGCAAAGTGGTGCCTGGAGTGGGGAGGAGAAACGCAGGAGATCTCGGATAATGGGAAGAAGGGAGGATGTGCAATAGGTTGCCATCATGGAGTTGATTGATGTGGCTCAAGGCAACGGCCACTACTTGTGTTCATGGGATAGGTGCTTTCACAGGTATGGTGGCGGAGGGGAAGGGCAGGCCCGGATCTGTGGGCTGACGTGGTGGAGGGAAGTTTGGGTCAGGCTGTGATGCAGCGCAATCTACGTGTATCTTAGGTCGCCAGCGACCTAGCAAGGTGGTGAGTCGCGAACGACCTAGCGAGGTATGTGATAAGTCCCACAGCGAGCTACGACCTAGTGATCAGCGACCTAACGGGCTATGCCAACCAACGAGCTATGCTAGATCGCCAGTTTTATTAGAGACCGCATTCTTCTAGGTCGCTCACTTGGTCCTAAGACACGCGCGGCCTAACGTTCTTTGTCAGATCTTTATGCCGTTGTTTATTAAGTCGCTCTGATTTAAGGTCGCTTTGAAGTTAAGTCACTCATCACTAAAGTCGTTCATTCGCCTAGTTCACATGAAGTTATGCTGCTGAAGATGTTCATTCACCTAGGTCGCATGAAATCATGCCGCTGAAGATGTGTCGTATCCTTAGATCGCTGAAGCTTAGGTCGTTTATGATTTTAAGTCGCGTAATACTGTATGTTGATAAGTCGTGTGGTATGTATATTGATAAGTCGCTCGTATGTTGTTTCTGTTGTAATGTTGTATGTTGTATATGTTGTTGTTATAACTCGTGTTTGTTAACTCGTGGTTTTAGGTCGTTATATTGTTATGTGTTAGGTCGTTAACGACCTGTGTTAACTTGTTGGGTCGCATGAATGTTAGATCGGTCTGCTGTGTTGAGTTGAGTGAGTTGTAAACTTCTATAAATACCGGTGTCGTGTCACTTGTAAAGATGGTTGATTTTGAATAAACTTTGTTTGAGTGGTTTGTGCCTCTTTGAAATTGAAAGTTGAGCGTTGTCTCCTTTCTCCATTTTCGGCTATTCGAGTGCATTCGAATTAACGGATTTGAAGCCGATTCACGGAATCTCATCTCATGCGCGAGATCAACGTAGAAGAATCATAGATCTTTTAACACGGTATCGTGCGTGATCAACGTGTTGGAGATAGCTAGAATCCAGTATCTCTTGAGATCAACGGATTTGGGCACTTGGGTATTTTTAATCAATCGATTCAACTTTTCACCGTTTCATCCATTTTTGGTATATCCGCTGCGTCAATTTGGTATCAGAGCTAGACTTAGTCAATCGTAGCTAAGCCGAGCCTATTGGGAGCCGAGATAGAAGTATTAGAGATTGTTTGTTGATAAGTTTGATCAAAGCCGAGCCAAGTAAGTGCAGGCTGAGAGTAAGTGCAGGCCGAGAGTAATTGAAGTGTGTGTTTGGATTTGTTGAAGATTCGACAATGCCTCCGAGACATGCAAATCGATTTCAAAATGTTGAAGAAGTGTATCGAAGACAAGAAGCTGAGCAAATGGAACAACGTATCACCGAAAAGTTTGATGAAGGTATTGGGAAGTTAGAAAAATTGATGAATGATATGAATCAAAGTCAAAGGAGAAGGTCACCAATCTCGAACCATGGAGGAAACAAAGTTTCGCCATCGGTTGCGGAAGCGAGGAGGGTGTCACCACAATCTTGTCGAGATAGAAGAGAATCATTAGTTTCAATGAGAAGAGAATACCATGAGTACAGAAATGAAGAAAGAAGAACTCCACGTGAGTTTGGAGATGAGCCGTATCGTGATGCTGAAAGACATAGTAGAAGAGATATGTGTGATCGTGGAAATGTTGATGGTCGAGATCGATACCAAAGTACATTTGACTATAATGAAGATGGTGACAGAAGTAATGTTCATTATCGAGATCGAGACCAAGTGCGGAATCAATATGTGGATGTAGAAGATGATCGTAAATGGGAATCGGGGATGAAAACAAAAATTCCAGAATTTAAAGGGGGAATGATAGCTGAAGAGTTTCTTGATTGGTTATCAAATGTTGAAATTTTTGACTTCAAGGAAGTACCCGAGCATCATAGAGTTAAGTTGGTTGCTACTCGATTGAGGGAAAGAGCTATGGCATGGTGGCAGCAAACTAAACTTACACGGGAAAGAATGGGAAAGTCGAAGATTGTTTCATGGGAGAAGATGAAGAAGTTTATGAAGGCTACTTTCTTGCCTTATAATTATCAGCCCCTTATGTATCAGCGCTTACAGAATTTGAGACAAGGGACAAAGTTGGTAAATGATTATGCAGATGAGTTTTATCAACTGATTGCTAGAAATGATATCATGGAGACAGAGGAACAGTTGACAGCTAGATTTGTTGGAGGGTTGAGAATACAAATTCAGGATATGGTGAATATGTTTGATCCGAGATCCGTTGCTGAAGCACACCAGAAGGCTCTAGCTTGGGAGAAGCAAGGTAGAAGAGGAGGTGGTGCATTTACAAGTTCAATCAATCAAGTGAAAGGGGCTAGTAGCAATACGAATGTTTCCAAGGCTGTTGGAAAACATGTTGTCAATGAAGTTGCTAAGACCAAGGTCAACAACAATTTCAAGTGTTATAACTGTCAGGAGTTTGGTCACAAGAGCAATGAATGTCCGCAGCCTAAGAAGCGAGTGATGGTTGCTGAAGTTGAGGATGAGGATGCAGAAGTAGAATGTTCCAATTCACCACAAGCTGAGGAGGAAGAAGAATTGTCAGGAGATGAGGGTTGTAATTTGATGATGAGGAGGTCGTGTTTGACACCAAAGCAGGAAGAGAAGACTAGTTGGTTGAGGAGTAACATCTTTCAGTCAGCGTGCACTATTTTGGGAAGGGTTTGCAAGTTTGTTATCGATGCAGGATTGATAATATCATCTCTTCAGAAGCTATAAGGAAGTTAGCATTAAAGACAGAGAAGCATCCCAAACCTTACAAATTAGTGTGGTTGAGGAAAGGTGGGGAAGTGAGGATTAGTCGAAGAGCTTGTGTAACTTTTTCCATTAGAAATAAGTATAAGGATGAAATTTGGTGTGACGTGGTAGATATGGATGTATGTCATTTGTTGTTGGGGAGACCATGGCAATACAATAGAGCCGTGCAACATGATGGAAGGACTAAATGCTATAGTTTCATGTTCGAGGGCACCAAAATCACTACAGTTCCTAAACAGTGACAACAAAGTGAAAGAAAGTTGGAGGAGATTGAAGAACTAAAGACTCTATTATCTTTGAAGGAATTTGTCAAGGAAGTGGAGGATGAGCCTGAAGTATTTCTGTTAATTAGACGTGAAAGTAGTGAAGCGGTTGAAATTCCTGAAGAAGTTAAGCCAGTGTTAAAGGAATTTGAAGATGTATTTCCTGAAGAATTGCCAAAAGAGTTACCACCGTTGAGAGACATACAACACCAGATAGATCTTGTTCCGGGAGCTGTGTTACCGCATAGACCACATTATAGAATGAGTCCAAAGGAGCACGAAGAGTTGAGAAGGCAGGTGGAGGAGTTACTTGAACAAGGGCGCGTACAAGAAAGTTTAAGTCCTTGTGCAGTACCAGCATTGTTAGTGCCGAAGAAGGATGGAACTTGGCGAATGTGCACGGATAGTCGAGCACTAAACAAGATTACAATGAGGTACAGATTTCTGATGCCAAGGTTAGATGATTTGTTAGATCAGTTGAATGGAGCTGTTATCTTTTCAAAGATTGATTTGAAGAGTGGATATCATCAGATTTGAATTCGACCAGGGGATGAATGGAAGATAGCTTTCAAGACACGGGAAGGGTTGTATAAATGGATGGTCATGCCATTTGGTCTTTCGAATGCACCTAGTACTTTTATGCGAGTGATGAATCAGATCTTTCAACCGTTTATTGGAAAGTTCGTAGTGGTATATTTTGATGATATATTTATGTACAGTGGAAGCACAGAAGAACACCTACAACACTTGCGGAAAGTGTTGATGATACTTCGTCAGGAGCAATTTTATGCGGCAACAAAAAAGTGCGTGTTCATGACTCGAAGTGTTTTATTTCTGGGATATGTTGTATCTAAAGGAGGAATACAGGTGGATCAGAATAAAGTTGAAGCAGTCAAGGAATGGCCACAACCCAGGACTATAACTGAAGTTAGAAGTTTTCATGGTTTAGCATCATTCTACCGAAGGTTTATTCCACATTTCAGTAGCGTGATGGCGCCTATTACAGATTGTATGAATGTCAAGCGGTTTTCATGGTCGAAGGAAGAAGGATTTGCTTTTGAACGAATCAAGGAACTTTTGACAACAGCACCAATTCTAGTTTTGTCGGATTTTCAGTTGCTATTTGAATTACATACTGATGCATCTAAAGTTGGAATTGGAGGAGTGTTAAGTCAGAGGGGCCGTCCAATTGCTTATTTCAGTGAGAAGCTTTCGGGAGCAAAGATGAGATACAATACTTATGATGTGGAGTTTTATGCTATTGTGAAAGCTGCGAAGTATTGGAGACATTATTTGTTTCATAATGAGTTTGTGTTATATACGGATCATGAAGCTTTGAAGCATTTGCAGGGATAGGATAAGGTTGCAGCCAGGCATGCTTCATGGATCGCATACTTGCAACAGATTACATTTGTTGTAAAGCATAAGTCGGGAATTACAAACCGAGTGGCTGATGCATTGAGTAGAAGAAATCATTTGTTGACTACAATGGGAGTTGAAGTGACGGGGTTTGATGTACTTCCAGAATTGTTTGTTGAGGATCCTTACTTTGCTAAGATTGTAGATGAAGGCGAGAAAGGGAAGACAGAAGAGTATGTGTTGGTAGATGATTTTCTTTTCAAAGGAAATCGATTGTGCATACCAGAATGCAGTTTGCGAATGAAGATTGTGAAAGAATTACATGAAGAAGGACATGTGGAAAGAGATCGTACTTTGCATTTGATTTCTCAGTCATATTTTTGGCCTTCCATGAGGAAAGAAATTGAAAGATTTGTGTAGAGATATCACATATGTCAAGTTTCCAAAGGGACAGCTACGAATGCAGGATTGTATATGCCATTGCCCATGCCTACTAGACCATGGGTTGATATTATCATGGATTTTTTTTCGGTTTGCCAAGAACTCAATGAGGAAACGATTCTATATATGTTGTGGTGGATAGATTTTCGAAGATGGCACATTTCATAGCTTGTAAAAAGACCACCGATGCAGTCCGTGTTGCTCAATTATTCTTTAAAGAGGTTTATCGACTGCATGGGCTACCTGAGACCATCGTTTCGGGCCGGGATACTCGATTTCTATGTCATTTTTGGTTGAGTCTATGGAAGATGGTTGGGACTAAGCTGAATTTTAGTAGCGCCTATCATCCACAAACAGATGGGCAAACGGAAGCGGTGAATAGATCTTTGGTAAACTTGTTGAGATGTCTTGTGAAAGATAATTTGAAGAGCTGTGATGTGAAGTTATGTCAAGCTGAGTTCGCACACAATCACGCTGTTAATCGAAGTACTGGATTCAGTCCATTTCAAGTAGTATATTCAGCAATTCCGAAAGGACCATTGGATTGTCGATAGTTCCACGTAAGAAAGGGGTTGTTAAACGAGCTTCTGATTTCGTGAATGAGTTGCAGGAATGTAACAGAACTGTTCATGAACGATTGCTTAAGTCAAATGAGAAGTATAAGCAACTGGCAGATAAGAAGCGAAGGAGTGTAAACTTCAAAGAGGGCGATTTTGTTTACGCAGTTTTGACAAAAGATCGTTTTCCAGTTGGAAATTACAACAAATTGAAAGCTCGAAAGATTGGTCCAGTAGAAATCTTGAAGAAGATCAATGATAATGCTTATCAGTTGAGACTGCCAGATCGTGCCCATACTGCCGACGTTTTCAACGTCAAACATTTGATTCCGTATCATGAGTACAAGTTTGAGGAAAGTGTGAATTCGGGGATGAATTTTTTCCAACCTGGGGAGGATGATGCAGTGCAATCTACGTGTATCTCAGGTCGCCAGTGACCTAGCAAGGTGGTGAGTCGTGAACGACCTAGCGAGGTATGTGATAAGTCCCACAGCGAGCTACGACCTAGTGATCAATGACCTAACGGGCTATGCCAACCAACGAGCTATGCTAGATCGTCAGTTTTATCAGAGGCCGCATTCTTCTAGGTCGCTCACTTGGTCCTAACACGTGCGCGGCTAACATTCTTTGTCAGATCTTTATGCCGTTCTTCCTTAAGTCGCTCTGATTTAAGGTCGCTTTAAAGTTATGTCGCTCATCACTTAAGCAGTTCATTCACCTAGGTCGCATGAAGTTATGCCGCTGAAGATGTTCATTCACCTAGGTCGCATGAAGTCATGCCGCTGAAGATGTGTCGTATCCTTAGATCATTGAAGCTTAGGTCGTTTATGATTTTAAGTCGCGTAATACTGTATGTTGATAAGTCGTGTGGTATGTATATTGATAAGTCACTCATATGTTGTTTCTGTTGTAATGTTGTATGTTGTATACGTTGTTGTCATAACTCGTGTTTGTTAACTCGTGGTTTTAGGTCATTATATCGTTATGTGTTAGGTCGTTAACGACCTGTGTTAACTTGTTGGGTCGCATGAATGTTAGGTCGGTCTGCTGTGTTAAGTTGAGTGAGTTGTAAACTTCTATAAATACCGGTGTCGTGTCACTTGTAAAGATGGTTGATTTTGAATAAACTTTGTTTGAGTGCTTTGTTCCTCTTTGAAATGGGAAGTTGAGCGTTGTCTCCTTTCTCCATTCTCGGTTATTCGAGTGCGCTCGAATCAACGGATTTGAAGCCGATTCATGGAATCTCGTGCGCCAGATGAACGTAGAAGAATTATAGATCTTTTAACACGGTATCGTGCGCGATCAACGTGTTGGAGATAGCTAGAATCCGGTATCTCTTGAGATCAACGGATTTAGGCACTTGGGTATTTTCAATCCATCGATTCAACTTTTCACCGTTTCATCCATTTTTGGTATATCCGCTGCGTCAGAATGTGAACCCGCGTGGTGCTATTTGAGACAAAGGTGGGTGACGTGAGGGGTGAGCGGAAGCGGTGGACGCAAAAGGTGGAGGATCGGTTTATGGAAATGAGGGGAAGCGCAGCAATATAAATCGACCTTGCTTCTTTTTTTTGGGAAATGTTTCAAAAATGAAGGGACGAACTGTTATATATAGCTTTATAGTTATATTATTATATTTTTCCTATAATATTTGTGTAAAAAGAATTGAATCGAAAGTGGAAGAGGCCGAGATACATCTTACGGTCCAAAGAAGATGAATAGGATCAAATATATGAAAGCAAACTCATGTTTATTTATTTTGTTCAGAACGAACCAAAAGGAATTGGAAGAGACCAATGCAAATGAATGAACCAACGTATAATTGAATATGGTGGGAATATCAAAACAAAGTATGTTGAATTTTAGAAAACAATTATAATAGCCAATGGCTATTGGTTTACCAGAGACAAACGAAAGGACACAAAAGCACACAAGACACGAAACAGATACCGACATGGTTAACCATTTTCACGGATTTCGCCATGTATAGGACTCCGAAATGCACAATTTAATATACTGCGGAGATCAGCACGACAAGATAAATAGAATGGTACACAGATATGAGTGATACGATCATCAAATCAAAAGTCGATATTTCGCTGCCAAAAATGCTGCTAGAATGCTGAAAATAAGATAAACGGGTTAGAGCAGTTCAAATTTGACGAAACGAAATATGACGTCTCACTCAGAAAATCATTTACATTTTTATAATATAAAAATATTCAGGTTTGAAAAAATATCTTATTACCACCAATATTAACTGATTTAAATTGAAATTGAAAATTACACAATAGAATAAACTTCAATATTTTCAGATGAAAACTTGACATTTGCTACGTTTAAATAGACGCATTACAAATATCGAATTTTCATTTCTAAATGTTATTATTTAATTTCAAGCAATAATTCAGTTAATTACGTTATAAAATCATTAAAATTTATCGATCGTTACAGAACTAGAAACTAGTAGTAGAAATGTGCTAGAGATTAAATTATGATAGGAAGATTGAAGATATTCAAATATGATGAGAATACTTTAGCTGCTAGAATAGAAATATAGACGTTCAACATATTTTCATCTCCTTAAATCACTCCTTTTTAACATCAAATTTGCGTCTAAAATGAAGGATAATCGATTTTGCATCTTTATTTAGTGTCTAGGTTGGACCACCAAAACAATATTTTAAAACATCAAAATAGAAGTTACAAAGTTTGATGCTTCATTTAATACCTCCATTGGAGTTGCTCTAAGGCTATCATTTTTTTCCTCCATAATTTTTGGGTTAAATAAAGTGAATCTAGGGTTGGGAAGAGAAATGAAATTATTTTAAGGCAATAGGAGAACAAGTAATAAGCCTCTTAGTGAAATACTAGGATGTACTAAAATTTTAGGCGCTTACTCTAACATATCTAATAGTTTATGAAATATATAAATAAAGTAGAAATTATTTGTTTATTTTTCCTAGTGAATATATTATTTATTTTAAAATTATATTTATTTTTCAATAAAATTTTCAAAAATTGGAAAGATGATTCAAAATTTATGAAGTTCCTTCTCCGCATTTTTATGCTTATTTAATTTTTTGCACGATTGGTTAGCACAAACAATAAATCTTCTAGTGGACCGAAATACTTAGAGGGAATGAACTAGACGCTTATAGTTTACAAAATATATTTAAAATAAAAATTATTATTTTTTATCTAATAAATGTATTATTTGTTGTAAAAATATATTTAATTTTCAAGAAAAAGTCTTAACCAAATAAGTTAGTAATATCAATTTTTATAATTTTTATAAACTTTGGAAAAATATCAATATTTACAAATGTCAAAACTAATAATTTGTTGTATATATAACAAATGACTAAAACAATAGTTGTTAAAAATACATTTATTACAACTGTTAGGAAAAACCAGTTTTTAAAAACCATTATTACAACTATCGTTTTACGAACATTGTGAACAACTATTTGTAATAGGGTCATTTCTTGTAGAGTCGGGAAGCATAGACGTGTAGAAAAGGTCGAGTACGTCACCACGTCATTCCCCTATTAACCACATATGGTTGGAGTTCACCGAAATAGCGAACCCTATCTCTGAAAGTTAATGGCGGAGTGGGTCAAAGTCAGGCAGTCGAAGTTACGCATTGGAAAGCATGGGAGATGGAGTTGCCAGGGGTGTGCTCGGATTTGGTGTTGGAGTTCGATGGTCGGTATGGCGGTGCGATGAAATGACGTACTTGGGTTCCTTTGCAATGAAGAAGAAGACGAAGTACTGTAGGCAAGGACACAAACTATGTAATATAATAATAATAAAATATTTCCAAATTGACCTTCAACTTTACATGCTTATAACTCTCACATATGATCTCTATTTTATGTGCAGTTCATTGCATCAGTATCATGGTGAGATGAGAAACGTTTTTCATAGTGTGGTTGTTCTTTAAGATAATTCTGTAAAGTATTTTAGTTAGACAAGTTTGGTTTTGTGCTTACGGTTTTGGACTTGATCCGGTAGTTTCATAAACGATGGGGCAATAATGATTTTTAGGCTTGCTACCAATAGTTTCACAGACCATTAGGTGAATGACTATCTTGGAGTGACCTTAATATATGATAGTCCAATGAACTGGGTCCATAATATAGTCCGAGGAGCTAAGTCCTCAATACCATAGTCTAAGGAGCTGAGTCATCAATGTAGTCCGAGAAGCTGAATCATCAATATACAATAGTCTGAGGAATTGATTCCTCAATATTGTCTAAGAAGCAGAGTCCTCAATATAGTCCAAAGAGCTAAGTCCTCAATATACGATAGTCCGAGGAGTTGAGTTATTGGTATTCGATTTGGCATTATAACATGATTAGAGAAGGTGAGTCCTTAGTATACGATTTGGAGACAGCAAGTTGAGACTTTGGGGTCAATCGTGGGCATGTGATTAGGCATGGAATAGAATTTAGTAAGACCTTAGTATATGATGTCACTTTAGTATTATATTATGTATAACTGACTTGTTAGGTAGTGGTGACATAGGTTAGGGTATGGGTTCGAGTATAAATATTGTTGCACTAGCTTACTTGTATTATACACTTCTATGATGCATTTCACTCAGCAGATGCATGTTTGACCCCCTCTGTCATTTTCTTCTTTTTAATTATACTTTGATAGATCAATAGAGAGGAATGGTGGTGACTTGGAGGCATGATGGCACAATGGAGATGCACATTTATTTATTTATTAGCCATCTACTATTTTATTGCACTTATTCCCAGACATTATATTGTTTCCATTACTAGTATAGAGCAAGGTGTTGTAGTCGAAATTTATTTAATACCATAATTTTTTTGATTAGGATTGTATTATTGATTACAATTATATTTTATTCTTTTTGCTTTTAGTTTAAGAAAGTGTAGAATATTGTAGGTAGCTCTATTACATGTTTTATATTTTACCTCAGAATAATCTGCCATCTACTAGGTCTACGATGTCTGTGTCATTTTATGCATGAATCAAGGCATCATAGATGGCGGGTTGTTGATATATATTCATGTGTTTTATGATTATTATTAACATTATATATATATATATATATGATATGTGTGTGTGCGTGTGTGTATATATTCCATTTATTTATATATATCACATTAAACGCATTGTTGATTACAGATCAAAACAATCAATTTTTCCATGACATTTAGACCAATTATTGAATCAATTATAATTTATTATAAATAAAATTATTTAAATATTAAAAAAATTAGTTGACAAAATATAATTAAATATTAAAATTATTTTTTTATTAATAAGATACTAAATTTTATTTAGTATTAGATATTTATTTGCGCAAACACAAATAAAAGATCATGCGGAAATTAGTAAATCAAATTTTTTTGAAATTTATATATTTTATGCCACTGTCCTTGCACCTGATTAACCATATCCCAAAGACTAAAAAGGCACTATTAGTTTATTTGATAATTTTAATGGTGTATTGGCTGTGGTGGAGGAAATTGAGTCTTTGCACAAAAATATAACTTGGGATTTGGTCCATTTCGTTCAGGCATAAGGGAGTAAGTGGGTCTATAGAGTGATTGACAGTGAAAATAATGACTTGAGATATAAGGCTAGATTAGTTGTGAATGGAAATGTTCAGAGGAAAGGAGTGGAGTCGTGATAATTTTTCTCTAATTGTCAAACACACTTCCATTTGCCTTCTTCTGGCTCTAGTTACTCACTTTGAATTGAAGTTGGGGCAATTGGATGTTAATATGGGTCCTTGCATGGCGACGTTGTGTAGGACATTTACCTATAGTAGCTCAAAGGGTTCATTTATAACAGCAAGCCCAATCGTATTTGTAAGCTTAACAAATTTCTTTATTGTTTAAAATAGTCTCATAGACAATGGTATGTATAAGATACTTGATAGGTTCATGATCTCACATGGTTACCCTAAAAAATTTAAGAATCAATGTGCCTATTTTAAAAAATGAAGTGGAGATATCATTTGTTTACTACTCATTGTTGATGTATGATGATAGCTTCCCACATAGTCAGAATTTAATAGCAGAGGGCGGAGTTAAGTAAGGAATTTGATATGAAAGATTTTGGAAAATCACAGAGGATTTTGAGGATGAAGATTCAGAGGGATAGAAATCAAAGAGTTTTGAGGCTTAATCCAACTTTATATATTGAGAAAGTCTTATCTCAATTTGGTATGGAAAAAGCTAAACCAGTGGCTACTCCTTAGTTTTAGCTATCCAAAGATTTATGTGCTATACCACATAAGGAAAAATAGTACCCTTACCAATGTTCCTTACATTAGTGCAATTGAAAACCTTATGTATGTTACGATATGCACAAGGCATGATTTAGCTAATGTGGTTAGTGCTGAAAGTAGATACATGTCTAACTCATGCAAACTCATTGACAATCAGTAAAGTAGATTCTATGGTACCTGAGACGTACTTCTAGTGTTGGCTTGTTATTTAGTAGATTTAGTAATGATATAACCCTTAGGGCTTACTGTAATTTAGATTATGTTGGGATAGAGATATCGAGAAATCAATTTCGGGCTTTGTTTATATACTTGGCATATGGACAATTTCTTAGCGATCTAAGTTATAATTTGTTATAGCTTTATCAACTACAAAGGAAAAACTTATTTTGATTGTGAGCAACAAATCAAGGATAGTGATTATTGTAGGCTTTGGAGGATTTATCAATAATGTAAAAGATAGCATATTTGTTTCAGATTTGCGTAGTTATAGCACTAAACGGTTTTATGGCGATGTAGGTGAAAAAAGCTATAATAGGGATAAAGTGGGGATATATCGAAAAATAGCATTGGTGTAAAGATCTTTATTGAAGATACAATAAAATTCCAATGATTTATTCTCAATTTCACATCATATCCGTAGAAAAAAGAAACATGTTCACTTCTTATAACCAAAGAATATCATGATCCATGAGGTTCAAGCTTGATGAATAGAATAGAGTTCTAATTTATGTTTATTAGAATTTTAGCCAAACTTGAAAGTGTGTTAGATAGGAGATATTACAAAAAGATTGATTACTAATACCTTAGTTAAAAGTGAAAAATAAGGAAGAAAATAAGCAGTTAAAGGTAAATGACAACAAATGTGGAGTGTTTAGCAAGATTTTCTATGTCCACTGTAAATTCTCTTACTATGTTTCTCGCTTACAACTACAAGAAGTTATAAGAGAATAATAAGAAAAATGAAGCATTTAAGATTAATGAGGTAACTGATCTTAAGAACTTGCTGCGTGAAAAGCTCGGGATAGTGTATATATTCGGATTTCTTATATTTTCAATAACAACCCTTTGTATTCCCTACCTTGATTGAATTAGTAATTACCTTGATTAGGATTTTGTAATAATTATTTTGAGAATAATTATTGTAATTTAAGATTTTAATTTCTTAAGATAAATTATGGATTTTGTGTAATTAAAGAAGATAAAGTCGTTTTGAAATGTTTTATTTAAATAAATGAAGAACTAGAGAAATAATATTTCCTTCATAAATGAGTATTGTAATTTTAATAAAATATAAATTGTAGGATTAAATCATTATAAAGTTATATCAAGTATTTAAAGTGTAATTTCTCTTTTTTGATCCTTATTTGAATTTCATCTCAAATAAGATAAATTAGAATTTAGTTAGAGTTAAAATTTGTGTATCAACTAAATAGAGTATTTTTTATAAAATTAATAGAGTTGGTTTTATTCTTAAGTTATAGTTAAATATAGTTTAAAGCTTTAGAAAATTTAGGAAAGGTTTGGTTAAATAAAAAGGAAATTTTCTTTGTTGATTAAGGAGTAGTGCATTAGTTCTTATTGGGTTTGATAGGAAAACAAGCCCATTAGAAAAATTAGTAAAAGAAGAAAATCTCATTTCTATGTACTATACATACACTTCATCAACTCGGAAAAATCAAAACGGAAATCTCATCTTCCCAATCTTAAAACCTAGACAATAATCCTCCAAATCAAATAGGGAAAATCTCCAAGAAATTCTAGTAAATTTAAGGTAGTGATTTCTTGTTCTTCTCCATATTTTAGAACCTTAAATTCCTAATTTTGGTTGAGTTAGTAATCTTTAATGTATTGTATGTAATTTCTGTGCTAGGGCTTTGATAGTTGAGAAGAAGCAGCTGCAGTAAGTTAGGCTGTGCTAATTAAGGAAACAAGTTGAGAATTACGCACAACTATCTCTAAATCTGAATTGCATGTGATGATTGATTAAGTTGGAATATTTAATTGAATTCTCTATGTGTTATTAAGTAAGTTAAAAACCCTGAAACCCTAGACCTATCATATCGCGTAGTAGAAAAATCATAGATGTTTATATGCTTGCTTGTTAGTAAAATCAGTGGTCTAGTAGTTGGAATGATCGACCCCGGAATAATAGACCTCGACAGACCATCCGAGGGGTTTCCTAGAGGTGTAATAGCTTCAGGATTTTCCACCACCAGTGGGCACTACTGGAACATCGGTACGCCGATAGCGAACACCTGGGGCAAGTTTTAGCTTCAGGTGAAGCACTTCGACACACCTAGTCTTCGCCCGATTGTTGCCTAGTTTATCGTCATTTGTTTCTTATGTTTTGTTTGATCTTGTGTAGCTTTTTTGGCGTCCATTTCAATCCATCTTCTATTTTATAAAAATTTATTTGGGAATGATATAGAGCTTAATTCTATGGATATTACTGTTCATATGATTTTTTGGATTGAATCTCTTTGTCTAGACATGATTTTGATGCCCATTTCAAAAAAATTTCATTGTTTCATTCCAGGTTTTAATTCTTGAATTTGTGAATTCCCCTTGAATTTATTTTTCGATGGAATTATGTTATGGATCTGCTGCATAAAAATAGGGTTTAGGGTAATATGGAAGGTGTTTAAGTGCTGATGGAAGATTTTAAGTGGTTGTTAAGCCATGATTAAATTGATTTTAAATCCTTGTGTGGTTCGAAATAATTGCTTATGGAAACAAAGAATTTCTTAAAAATTAAAATATTATTTTGTTTATAAACTCGGCTTCTAGAATTTTAGATAAAGTAATTTCAATTATCATATTTTAGTAACAATATTTTATGAAATAAATATATATTACTATATGAAATTAAAAGTTGGGCTTTTAAGGCATTTGGAAAATCATTGTATTTCTAAGGAAAGAGTTTTGAAAGTTTACTTCCATAAACATATGCTTATTCTGATTTGATTACCTTTTTCTATGAAACAAGAAATATACTTAAACAATTCTATAGCAACAAGTGGTTATGGGACAGTAGTTATAACTCCATTGTTTAGTTATACGACTTGTTTGTGTAGGGTATTTGGTAGTGGAATTTAATAATTAATTGTAAATACTTTAGCAATACACGGTGATTATAGGACAAGGGTTTTATTTTAATAATTACTATTAAAAGAATATGTGATACTGTGAGATTAAATAGTATTTTGGGTATGTGAGTTACTGTATAACTCGTTATATTCTTTAGTGCATTCGGTAGCTTGACCTTGTTGGCTAGTTGTTAGACCTAGCGACATGACAGTGGAGGTCACATCCCAAGTCATGGTATTTGTTTTAGTTTCTAGCCCTATACCACTGAGCCAGCAGTCTGTACCATGGGCTATATTCGATATCATAGCACTTACGCCATTTGTTAGTAGGCGTGGAACCTTAGTAGTGCGATTTTAGGTTGAACACATGTTATGGACATCCGGTATTGGACTGTAGGAGTTTAGCAGGTTGAACTCTTGGAGCTTTTCTTATCAGTTTCCCTTGGAAGAGAGAAAATCGCACTAGGAATATTCTATTAGCCAAAATATTTAGTGTGGTGTTAGAAACCGACCAAACCGCTAGTATGGTGTTAGCAACCGACCAAACTTAAAGATTTGGTGATACAATATTTCCAATTGGAGAAAATTTGAAAGATACTGTTGATTTCAGTGATACAATATTTCCAATTGCAGAAAATTTGAAAGATATTTGAGATAATTGCTCAAATATATATTGCCTCTTTTATAGCATTAAAGAGAGTAAATTACCTACGTTAAAAGAAAAATTATTTTAGAAGATTAAGGTAATCAATTAATTCCATAATTAGTTGATTAAAGAAGGAATCTTATTAGGTATTTGTAAATTGGGAGAAACTGGAAAATCAAATGAATAAATGTTTTCTATATGAATAGGAGAATTAATGAGACATTGATTTGTTACCATAAATCAATTATTTCAACCCCAAGTAATAATCTCTATACAAAGACAGAGATTAGCATGAGTAGAATTATCTCTGTCAGTTGTATTCTTGTTATTCTTCTCCATTATCAATCTTGTAAAATTTTCTTCTCTTATAAAGTTATAAAATCTCCTCTCCACAAGCGGATGTGCACTACCTCATGGTAGTGGAATCACTATAAATCTCGTGTGTTATTGTTTTATTATATGATCTGTGATTACTTTTAACTGGTGATTATCTGTTATTTTTTTGCCTCACCATCGGTTTGGTCCTATTTGTTTTTCCGCAAGGTTGGGCTTTTTTGTTCCTAAGGGGATCTTGAGGAAATTTTCTCCAACAATATGGTACCAGAGCGACAAGGTTGATTGAGAAAGGGTGTTTGGCATTATAGCAGGTGTTTGCAACTAAATTGGTCATATACAACCAAGAATAGTATTTATAGATAAGTAAGTAAAGAAAAACAAAATTAAACTAAGTAAGTGAATCAGTAAGCAAAAGAGAATAAACTATAATCAGAGACACGAAAATTTATAGTGGTTCGGCGTTGTATGCCTACATCCACTCGAAAGATTATCCTTTATTAATCACTTATAAAGCTGATTACAGCAGTGGAAAATAGCAAGTACTTGATTACAATAGAGTCTAGAGTAATAAGCAGTGTAAAGATCCTTAAAGTGACCCATCAGGCCAGTATTTATCGATGAAGATGACGAATTATCTCTCTGAAATCTCAGCTGAAGGACCTTCTAAACCATATAAACCCACTAGAGGGATCGTTAGGCCCAATTCCCAAAGAGGAGTG
Organism: Allium cepa; assembly: GCA_030765085.1. Lineage (NCBI taxonomy): Eukaryota > Viridiplantae > Streptophyta > Magnoliopsida > Asparagales > Amaryllidaceae > Allium > Allium cepa. The sequence continues at coordinate 317,368,059 of CM060928.1, read as the reverse complement.
ATCGGTACCGATCCCTTCTTTGGTCGAATTTTTACGGAGCGATCACTATGGTGGTTTTCTTATGCAAAAACATGCTTAGCCTCCAATTTTCACATTATTTGGATTGTTGGAACTCAAGCTGTTGCTTGAACTTTGATTCAACATGACTTGAATGCTACCTTCAACCAATCCCTCCTAATGGATGTATACCGATCCCTCCAATTTTGTCCTTCTGATGTGCGATCTCTAGGGTATGTTCCCTAGGGTCCTTATATCGTACTTCTTAAATTCATATGCTTTGGACTTGTATATCTCGAGATATTGATGGCTTTCTACAAGAATGCTCTCGTACTTTGATGTCTTCTGATTCCTCTTGTTGGATCCCTACTATGCCAATCCCCCCTACGCATTGAACCATATCCCATACTTTGAACGTTCTACGTTGCATATCTATTAATGCCATTCAATCCTAACTTCGTATTACTATTTATACCTGATTTCTGGACCCCACAATCATCACTTTGGAATCATTGGTCTTAATGGACATCGAATCTAACTCGGGCGATCAATTCAATATAGTCGGGCTAGAATGCCGAATAACACTTGCACCCCAAAGCACATCTTAATGAACGTGACATGATTTGAACCTTCGAGAAGAGATCTGTCTAGCTTTATGAATGGTTGCCGTTTCCTTTTCAAACTGTTCTTCAAGGTGCTGAATTTCTCATTGATCGTCATGACGCTTGGTCGATTTCCCTTAGTATAAATCCAAGGCTATATTTCGTCAATTGATATATAAATCCGGTTCTGCGAGAATAATAAGCTTTTGCTATCTGATCCAACCTCGAACTTGGAGGTTTCAGGTTTGATTTCAATCTCTGTCGATTTTAAAAAATGAACTTTCAGGTCAAACATGTGTATGCCTGTATACATGTTTCTGTTGCTGGCCCCTGGACGTGTGCGTACACTCATGGGTCGTCGCCAATTTTCATGGCATTTTGTAGGTATATGCTTCTAATAATTTCTATGCCTATATTTGTTTATGTAAATCTTTATAGCCAATCCCTATTATTCATTCCTATATGTTTAAGTGTGTACAGGGATCGGCATATGTCAAGCCTATCCCTCCTTTCCATGTTTACACCTATAGGGATTGACATACCTCTAGCTAATCCCTCTTTGCCCCTATATGCCAATGCATCTGCTCATGGAGATTAGCATATGCATAGCCGATCCCTCCTCTTAATTCCCCACGCTTGTAAGGATTAGTATATCAATAGCCGATAACTCTTTTTCTTGCATGCAACTGTTGGCCAAACTCTTCTTTCTTTACACTATACTGAACCCTTCTTTCTTTATATAAGCCACACTCTACCTTTCTTACCTTACTTATCTATCTTTCCTAATTTCTAACTCTGCACCAAACTCTCTCCTTCTATTCACAAAACCAAACCCTCTAATCCTTAGCTCAAAATCCACTTGCAATCTAAACTATCCCACGAACTTGTCTTTCATCCCCTTTCAATTCATAAATCTCCGTACACTCCTACACTCTAACTCAAATACCCATATAGTTAAGTTTTTAAATTATACTCCTCGATTTCATGATGTTTTAAAGGATTCCATAATAACGATGACTTTAATGGTACTTGATGCCGCGATGGTCGAAGTAGCTTGGAGGATGTGATTCATTGGATGTGAAGGAGTTTGGTAGGATAAATATGGAAGAAAAAGGAATTCGCCAATCCCTCATTTAAATAATGTGAGAAAGGTATCGGAAGGGAAGCTTCTTAGGAGGATGACTTAAACAGTGTGATTGGAGGGATCGGTGAAGTGAATTCACGTAGGAGGACTATGGTCGGAGATTCAATGGAAAGTGGTGTAGTAGAGGGATTGGTAGGGTTAGGGGTCGACATGATTTGCTAAACAAAAGGGATCGGTAGTGTTTAGTGTGAGAGAGGTATCAGTGAGAGACGAAGGGATTGATACCATTAGGCTATGGAAAGGGATTGGCTGAAACATTTTGGGATAGGGATCGCTACAAAGGGTTCAATGTATAAGGATCGACACACATGCTCTCTGAATTTGAAACTTAATCTAAACTGATATGTTTGAACAGTGACTACTAATTTACCTCATTAAACGTAAATATATGATGACAGTGAACAATAGAATTTGCATATCACTATCAAACTTAAGATTCGAACAATCAAATCCCTGGGACTTTCAATGTGAACTTAAACTTAGCATATGGACCTGAATGATATATTTCACACTTTGATATGCCGATAATCGATCCCAAAGATTTTACAACGAATCAGTCTCTGTCCAGTTGAGACGGTCGACGATGACAGTCACTCTGATCGAAATCCAAAGTCTCATCATTTTACTTCGTTTTTTTTATTTTAAGTTGTTTATTTTTGTTATACAATACACTACACCGCACTAGCCCACACTTTGCACGAGGGGAATAGGTAATTTTTCTAACCTCGATTGTCTATTGAGTATAGTTAATATGGATTTCAGATGCTCAGAATGTTAATCTGCATGTCTTCTGAACTGGCCCTGCATTATAGCGATCTTGAAGCAAAATAGAGCTCCATGACTATATCTGGCAGGCTTTCTCCTAGTCATCAAGCCGAATAAGTGGGAGTTTCTAGCCCATCAATCAACCTTTTTTCAGATGTTTCGGTCCTCCTGGTGGAGGATGTAAGTCCTGCTCCTGATGCAGTGGAAGGCGCCATTCTCTTAGATAACCCGATAGAATCTCTAGCCTCCTGAATTGGTGAGGTTGCCCTTCATAGGCCATGTTCCATAAACGGAATTCCATTCGTAGATGTCTTGGTTCCTTCAATAAATGACAGGCCTCACTTTCCCTGAGAGGGGTACACAATATGCAACAAATTTATGTGTTAGGAAGATGCGTATCTCCCTCCAATTTGTTTATTTCGAAAGAGTTAGGATATCTTGGAATAGCTCGCTCTCAACTCTACTCGAAAAGCTATGCCTTCTAGCATGGGAGTTTTTTTACTATTCATGAGCGTTCTGTTTCGCCCACCAACACCCGAGGACATAAGATTCATTTACAACTTTAAAAGACAATCAGGAAGTCCTTCCTATGTCTTCCTCGAGCCTTCACCTAACTACAAGTCTTAACAGGTGCTTGGAATAAACTTTCCCTTTTCAAACATGAGTGGTTCTATGTTCGGTGTCCGTCAGGTTTCACAAGGCGATGGTTGGAAGGACGTAAGTGTCGTATTCACTTCATTCAAGTCTATCAATCCAAGTCATATTTTTGAACCTACTAAATCTTGAATTTCTACAGGTGTCTGCCCACGTCCTGAGGGCATTAGTTTTTCAAGAGCGGTCTCTGATATTCGCGCTACCCCTATCAAAGACAGGGACATCAAACTTCTCGTAATTGATGAGTTATTATATCTATCCGGGCAGTTAGAAGAGGGTCGTAGCATTGGGCTCCTTGGAAGTGTAGCATTACGAGAAATGCCGTAGAGCAACAAAGGAATATCAGCAATCTTGTCATGCCCCCAGTCGAGCGGGCTCGGGATGACAATGAAGAAGATGAGATTAGGGATTCCCGTACCAATGAGCTTGGTGACACTAATGCAGGTCCAAACAAGATACCTATGGTCGAACATCATAAGGCATGCAATCCTAAATGCTAACCAAAAGAAGGAAGAAGCTTGCATATAAACTTCATAGAAGAAAAACTGCTATAGTCATGAATTTATCATCATTTTTATTAATAGAGAATCATCTTTCCAACACTTAGAAAGTTTACTAAAAGGATTTTCGAATCTTCGGATTTCCGATGACATTATGACCTGTGACTTCCTAAACATCAATATCGAGGGGATTAATTCTCCTACTTGAAGTTTTGAAGGGATTCTTCTTACTGACAAAGGAGAGAAAACACATATAAGCAAGGCTACAGCTACTGGTCTATCGGGGGGAACACTAGGACACTCACAATCACGTGCACTTCACTGCATGCTCTTCATCAATCCTTTACATAATGGTTACTTACATGTTCTCGTTTGGTCTTTGCAGGTGTAATGACTTAGTCTCAGGCTTTTGATCGCCGAAGGGACTCTTTGACGCATTATGGATCTAGCCGTGGCTCATAATATGGCAGGCGTAAGGACAAATATGATGGATGGGAAAAAGCTATCATTTAAGGGAATCTTCTTCTTCCAAGCATAAGTCCCAGTCTTAGTCATCTCGCCAGGGAAGCCAGCCCAATCTATTTTTTTATAGCGGAGACCAGACTTCCTTCCGCGACAATCAAATTTCCATATCATAGGAGCAGCACTCTGGTTCTTCTAGACCTAGGCAATCTCGTAACCGCATATAGAACAAGCATCCAATTGCCACTTCCAATCTATCCTTGCTGACCATTGCTCCTGGTACTTCTACAGCGGAGAATTTGGTCGAACGTAAGGCCACTTTCCTAAAAATCTACTTCGACGGGCTTAAATTCCTTACCACGATTCATATGATCCGATGGCATGCCAAAGAAATCACTCTCGAATGTGTTAATGATGTTTTTGTGCTACATGAGTCGTTCCAGCACCTAGCAGAAAAAATATTTGAAGTGTCAATCGAGCAACAATATGTAATAGATCGTATCAAGCTAGAGATGATCCATGGTAAAGACATAATCAAGCACTAAGATAATGAGCTATCGAAGTTAACAACAAGCCTTGATAAGGCAGAAAAGAGTGCCAAGGAAATGTCAGAGGCAGTGAGTCGTTTGGAAGCTTCCCATAAGAAAGAACTTGATGCTGCCCTTAATCGCAGTGACACAATAGCTTTGAAAAAGGATTCCTTGGAAAAGGAGAAAGACATCTTGAAGAGCTATTTAAGAAAGAAAGGAAAGAGAAGATTGAGGCTTAGGAAGAATCACAAAGGTACCGCGAAGTGGCTGTTGAAGGTAGGAGCCTGAAAATCAAACTTGATAACCAATTTACCAAAAAAGAAGCCCTTAAGAAGAGGCATGGGAGGAAGGCTGCAAGGAGATGATGGACAAATTTAAACCCGAGTAGAAGATGCTAAAGAGTTTGGTCGAAATGAAATTAAAGACATGATTGATCCATTGATCATCGAATACAATGCTAAAGTCCTCACCAATGCGACTTGAGTTTTCTTGTCGAAGGTTATCTTGAGTCACTCACTGATGCTTGGGAGTATATCATTGAGATGAAAAATAGGGAGCCGGGAGAAGCTGAGTTAGATTAAGATAAATTGGTGCAGGAGATCTTCCATGGAAATGAACCCCTAGACCTAGCCGTCGCAAGACTCTGATATTTCAACATTTTAGCGCCTTTTGATAAAGGGAAAAATATGGCTTAATCCTCGAAAGATGATACTAAGGGCTTCTCTTCTTTTCAAGCAGCTAGAGCATCGGTTTCTTTTGGCCCACGGCAAGACTTGATCTTCGATCCAGATAAACCCGATTACCAATTCAAAGTATCGAGCCATATTCTGGAAGGAGGCACTCCAGCAACAACCGAGAGCCAACCGGATATAGGTATTCCACTTTACTCTCCACTCTACAAGAGGTTCCGTTCTTAATGCCCACTGGGTTTAGGCTTGTTTCCTTGTTTTAATAAATTTGAAGGTCTTCCGGGTTCCAGCTAAACTCCTAAAAGTGATGGTGGCGTGAAGCTACAAGAGAAATTAACAGAGATTCCGATGGCCATCGATGTACGGGGCCCAATTCTTAAATCATCGAAGCACTTGACGATGTAAGGCTGAAGATCCACTGTTAGTGGATGAATCTGAAGATGTTTCGATTATTGGCACCTTCGAACACACTAATGAGATCATCCTGAAGGAGCATATTGAAGGAGGAGTTGCTTAAGAAAAAGGCCAAAGTTGAGCCCACTGAAGCGGGCACTAATGATCCACACCTTATCCTACTACAAGTCATTCCACCTGGTGGGTCGATTCCTATATAACTCCCTCCAAGCTTCGAACACTCTCCCATCAAAGGAAGTAAGGGATCAAGAATGAGAACAAGCGGAAGATCAAATAGTGCCACTCTCGAAAAATCCAAAAAGGAAAGAAGGCCGAAGAAATAGCCATCGTTTTGGCTTGGTGTGTACATAGTTTGTATAGATGTTTGTTTGTTGTTTTCTATTTCTTTATTCATGATTGTACGGGTACGACCCTCGGTTTTTTGAAATAAGTTGTACCACAATTTTGAAACATATCATATGAATAAAACTTTTCATTTTCTGTTGAGCTCTCGTGTGAACTGTTATTTAAGTAGTCGAACTATTACTTTCCATTTAATGTACTTGTAATTAATTGTTCGTTAATTCTGAAAACAATCTACTAGCTCTATCCCAAGGCCTCCATGTGGTTGTGTCCTTGAGTCACATCAAACGCTAGGCTCGAGCCTTAGTGTTACGCCATCGAATTCACCAGTTTGAGTAATTATACTCCTTCCCCCTAACTTAGGTTAGCGGGGTTAAATGTTGGATGGTCGAACTTCTTCCTCAGTGGGTTAATACTCCTCCTGTCAGTTTCAGGCCAGAGTTCAAGGAATATTGAATGGTCGAATGGCACTCCCCTGTCTGTTTATATTCATATCTACACTATGAGGATAAGACTTAGTCAATGGGCGGCCGAATCGCACCTAATTTATGTTTATATTCTAGTCCGCACTTTAGGGATTTTAAGTTTTTTGCGGGTGGTCGATTCACACCTAATTTATGTTTATAGTCCAGTCCACACTTTAGGGACTTAGAGTTATTTCGTGGGTGGTCAAATCACACCTGATTTATGTTTATACTCTAGCTAGGACTCTAGGGACATATAGTTATTTCAGAGTGCAATCTGATCGTACTTTCCTTAATTGATTAACTTACCCCCAAGGTCCGGGGTTTAATTTAGCAAGCAATCGGTCATGTCATGATCACTCTTATTTTATTTTACTCCCATCGTTTGATAGGGTTTATCTAATTAGCGGATGGTCAAGTCATATCCATTCCTCATTGTGCATCTTGTCCATTGGGTTATGCACGAGAGTTATCAAATGAATGGTCGGACCATGCTTATTGGGAACTAGCGTGATTGATTAATTCCGGACTCTGCTAACTTGTTTGAGCATATCGACATCAATCGGTTTCGTAATTTAATTAAAACATAATGCTACAACAAACATAAATAATTGTAATGTAATTAAAATATAATGCTACATCAAACATAAATATAAAGGAAGTTCGAAACTTTATTTGCTAAATGGAAAGGAATGGTATAATCTGTCTTATTACATATCTATAAAGTCAAATGCTAAAGTAACTCTGGAAGAAAATACAACTGAATGAAGAAGAAATAAACTAAGTGAAATAGCACTGTAAATGCTTGCTATTCCACACCTTTGGGAGTATGATGCCATCAACAGTTGCAAGCTTGAAAGTTCCATCTCCAAGCCTCTGTTTAATGACATACGGTCCTTCCCAAATTGGACTCATGTGCGATGGGGCAAGAAAAACCCATTTTAAGACACGATCGTCGATTTCAAAGGCTCTAGGTTAGACTTGGTGTTGTAGTATCAAGCGACTCGGTACTGGTGCGCAGCTGTCTTCAAATCAGCTTCTTCGTGCTTTTCATCTACAAAGTCTAGAGATTCTGAGAGAAGATCTTTATCCGTTCTAGGATCATAGTAGGTCACTCAATGAGAAGGAACTTCAAGCTTAATAAGAATAATGGCTTTGGAACCGTAAGCAAGGGTGAATGGAGAATGGCTAATCGCGGACTTGTGGATGGTCCTATAAGCCCATATTGTAGTTGGGAGTTCATCCACCCCTTGCCTCTAGACTTTTCCAAATGTTCCTTCAGAATGGACTTTATGATTTTTTTTCATAGCTTCAATTACACATTTGCTTGAGGGTGAGTGACTGCTACAAATCTCTTTTCAATATGATACATCTGGTAGAAATCTTTGAATTCAGCGCTGTCGAACTGAGTCCTGTTATTTATTACCATAGTTCATGGAAGACCAAAACGACATATAATTCTCCAGGCAATAAAGTTGATTACTTTCTTGATTATGATCATAGCTAAAGGTTCAGCTCCAGTCCGTTTGGTGAAGTAATCAACTGCGATGAGAACATACTTTGCACCACCTTTAGAGATCAGTATGGAACCAATAATATCTATACCCTACATGTAAAGTGGCCATGGGCTGGCCATTTGCGTGATTTTTGTCGGTGGAGCTCTTGGAACTTTTGCATATATCTGACACTTATCGTATCATCTTACATAGTCAGAAGCATCTCGATTGACAGTTGGCCAATAATATTCGTAATGGAGTATTTTCTTTGCTAGAATTTACCTCCAGTGTGATCGCCACATTCCCCTTCATGAATTTCTTTTAGAACACGTTTTATCTCATCATGAGGGACACATTGGATTAGGGGAATAGAGAAACCTTTTCTGCACATAATTCCTCCTTGCAGGATATATCACGAAGCTTTACGAAGGACTTGTCGCTTTTCATTTCTTTGGACTGGTATGTCATGTAGCAAATAGTCTTTGATCGGAGTCATCTACAATTTCCTTTTAGGCTCCGCCTCTAGTATCCAATCGATTTCCATTAGGTTTATGCTTAAAACATTTACTACTTCTACCAAAACCAAGCCCATCTGTTGTGCATCGTCGGTGCTAGCAAACTTTGCCAAAGAATCAGCTCACTCTTTTGGTCCCATGGAATATGCATAATGTCACAGTATTCAAATTCAATCAACAACTCTTGGACTTGGGTAAGGTATGGGGCAAGCCGTTTCCCTTTAGCTTGATATTCTCCAATGACTTGGTATACTACCAACTGAAAATCGTAAAAGATTTCAAGGGACTTTATTCCCAATTATCTAGCGGGTTTAAGTCCAGCGATCGGAGCTTCATACTTTGCGTCATTTTTTTATTACTGAGAAATCAATCTTTAAAGCATAATAGATTGACCGATCTTTAGGAGTTAGAAGCACAATTCCAGTTCTAGAACAATGATCATTGGATGCTCCATCAGTATACAATTTCCACCGTATGGTAGGGTTTCACTGCTCTACGGGGAATCATTCTGTGCAGTGAATTCTGTTATAAAATCCACCGGTGTATGACCTTGGATAACCTTCTGAGGGAGATAAGTGATATCAAATTGACTAAGCTCGATATTCCACTTATGTAATCTTACAGACATCTCAGGTCGCTGTAGGATATGTCATAATGCCTGGTCAGTGTAAATGTTGATCGAGGAAGCCTGGAAGTACGAGCGGAACTTTCATGATGCAATTAGCAAGAAGTATGCCAATTTCTCTATTTTTGGAAAGTTCCTTTCAACTCTCGTCAATCGCTTGCTAATGTAGTAAACCGTTTTTGAATTCGAATCACCTCATGAAGCAATGCGGTGCTTATAGCGTGTACCAACATGGCCAAATAGATGTATAAATCTTCATAATCCACTTGCTTTGACAAAATGAGGGTTCTTTCCAAATGATTCACTGAAGTTTGAAATGCATCTTTACAATCCTGTGTCCAATCAAAATTTCTTTTCCCTTTCTTAATGAAGTCAAAGAAAGGAATGCATTTGTCGGCAGCTCTAGAAATATATCGGCTTAAAGCAACAACTTTCCCATTTAGACTATGTACTTGTTTGATAGTCTTTAGTGCTTGGATATCGCGGATAGCCTGAATTTTCTTAGGATTAGCTTTGATTCCACGGGCGTTAACAATAAAGCCCAAAATTTACCCTGATGCCACACCAAAAGAACGCTTCAAAGGATTAATTTTTATCTTGTAATGTCGGAGGATGCCGAACATTTCTGCCAAGTCTTTAATGTGGTCGTTTTATCATCATGACTTCATGAGCATATCATCCACGGATATTTTTATTGTCTTTCAAATCTGATCTTTAGACATCCTAGTTACTAGGTGCTGGTAAGAAGCTCCTGCATTCTTTAGTCCAAATGGCATCACAACATAGCAATACAATTCAACGCCAGTAATGAAAATTATGTGCTCTAGATCGAGAATGTGCATCGGAATTTGGTTAAATCCCGAGTATGCATCCATGAAAGATAGCAATTCATGTCCCATGGTTGAATCCACCAGCTAGTCGATCGTTGGAAAGGGGAAATTGACTTTCAGACATGCCTTGTTCAAGTCTGAGTAATCGATGCACGTTCTCCATTTCCCATTAGCCTTCTTTACAAGTACAGGGTTAGATACCTACTTAAGGAAGAGGGCATCATGGATAAACCCCTTGGCTTTAAGTCTATCTGCCTCCTCTTTGGAAATGGCGGATCTCTTCGGACCTATGTCGTGTCTATTTTACTTCACCGAGACATTCCTCGGGTCAAGATTCAATGCATGGCTCACAATGGTAGGCGAGATTCCACACATGTCAGAGTGAGTCCAAGCGAACACATCTAGATTCGCTTAGAGAAATCCAGCAAGTTCTTTAATCATCGAGTGGATGAGCCATGATTCGATCATTAGGACCCATGATGGGTTATCGTGGTTGACTTTGATATCAATCATCGGCTCAGCCGGTACAGCCTTAGTCCCTTTCATCTCCTTCTCATCATCTCTTAGATCTATATCTCTATAGAACCAACTGTGGCGCCCGAGCCAAGACTTGGGCGCTAGCCATCAATCTTTGGTAGCTTGGGTACGAACAGTCTTTTCCACACCCTTACCTTTCTCTTTGCATTAAGCATCCCTCAACTCAACTACATAACAGACGCGTCCAATCGCTTGATCATCGTGAACATCCCCAACACCATTATCTGTCAGAAACTTCAGAGTCAAAAACCATGGGTAAAGGGCTGCTCGTAATTCGACTAGGGTCGATCGCACAGAAAAACATTGTTAGGAGAGTCAACATCTAAAACAACAAATGACAAGATTCGCACTCTCCAACGGTCACCTTCTCCCAACTCTACAGATAATTCAACATAACTAACGGCTTCCATTGCAACACTGTTAAAACCATGTATGCGGGCTTTAGACGGCTTTAAGCCCGTAGCTTCCATTTTCATCTGATCATAAGCTTTTTTAAATTATATTTACTGAAATTCTTCAATCAATCGATATCCATCTCATAAAGGCGGGGTCTATCATGGTCGAAATGACCATTGGGTCAATCGCCAGATCCTCCACCTTGTCCACATCTCTATTTCTAAACATGATATTATCTGTCATTGTATGTTGCTATTTTGTCGAAGCTCGGTCTTTTGTATTCTAACAATATTAAAAATCTGCATGCCTTATTGCGCTAGCATAGCGCTCCATCTCTTGCCAACTCTTATCTATTGGGTGCAATCCTCCGACCATCCTATTTATCACCAATCTTTCACTAGTTCATGCAGGCTGCTCAGCTCTGCGCGGTACTTGTCCTCGATTGGGGTCGGATGTCTCTTGTCTTCCATCTTATGGGGTTTTCACAAATTACTGTGACTTCCTTTCTCGAGTCAGCTTTTCGATAATGTCCTGGAGATGCCTACATTCATTCGTGCTATGTCCATAGCATTCATAGAACCAAGAATATTTTTCGGTTTGTTTCTGCTTCCAAGTTGATTCTTTTGGGGGCGGCTTCCTATATTGCATGGTGTTACAAGTAGACAAATAGATATTCTCCAAGGATGTATTCAACAGTGTGTAAGTATCGAACGTTAGAATCCTAGGTTTCCCTTCGGAATCCCTTTTTCGTTCTCGGCCCCTATCTCCTCCTTTCTTTTGTTGATTCTGCTTATTTTGGACATTCACTTGAACTTTTCATGAGCTATCATCAGACTTCTTTACTGCGATGTTACTTTGTACTCCCTCATCGCTAGGTCCCTCAACATTGTTTTTCCTAGAGGACCTGGCTTCCCCCTTTCTCAAGTACTGAGCCACCTTTGCATAAAAGCGGTCCAACGTTGTGGGCGGTTTTCCAGTTAACCAATTGTCGAAATCAAATTTCGGATCTATCCCTCTCGTCATAGCCATTAATATTACATAGTCATTTGGATTACTAATTTCCATAATAGGTATATGAAATCTCTTTAAATAACCTTTCAACGATTCTCCAAGAGCTTAAATCATGCTGGATAAGGACATCACATCCTTGGGACGAGTTGCATGCAAATGGAACTGTTCCACAAACTTCGTCGCCAAATCGTTCAATCTAGAAATTAATCGTAAGGGTAATCTTTTGAACCACGTTGTTGTTATTCTAGAGAGAGTTATGGGAAAGCATCTACACTTGGCTACATCATCCGCTCGGGTAGAATTTATCAGCCATTCATATCTCATGATATGCTGCCTGGGGTTAGTTTTTCCTCGTAGGCAGCCATTGATGGCATGTTGAACCTCCTCGGATACTCTTCCTGTAGAACATTATCAGTGCATAGGGTATGGCTTCTCAAGATTCCTTAGTCATCGTTAGCCAAGCCCTGGCTCTCTCTCACTAACTGTTTGACCATTACCGATAGTCTGGCGTTTGAATGGTTGGTGCCAAGCGGTGGTCGCGTTCCACCTCGCGTGAATGTCTGGTTGATGTCTATGGGTCGTTTCATACCTTCTTGGTTCACCATCTTCCCAATGTATACCTTGTAAATTCAGTTCATCGTCATTCCGAGGAAGGGCATGATCAACATTTAATTGAACACTAACATCCAAACTAACTAAAGAAGCTCCAACTTGATTGCCATAAGGCATCAGTGGATTCCCGCTTCTGGTCTGCCAGTTGACAACCCGAAGTTTCTACGCGATATTCATCTGTTATGTAATGCCTATGCATGTGATACTCATCTGATGAGCTAGAACTCTTCGACGCCAAGTAAGGAGAGTGGGTCTCTCCTAGCTTTCCCCCGCTACTGCTGACTGAGTTGGTTCATCAAGTTGATATTGGTCTTAATTTGTTAGTCTAATTATTGACGGCTCTCCATTAGCTCTCTCATTAATAATGAAATTCAACTATTGTAATAGAGTCAGTGGGATTCTAAACTTCAACCAGTTCAGCATTCACATCCATTAGTTGATTACTTAGGTCTCCTTGTTGGATGCTAGTATTCTTGTTTCCCTCCATGTCCTGGGAATTAGATCTAGTATTTCTCACCATTATTGATAGCTTTGCTGATTTTTGCAAATTTGAGTAGTTTGAGCAACTTTTTTAAGATAAATGCAGATCTCCTTTAGGGTATTTTATCCAATCCAGTAGCAATAAAGGAATCCTATAAACCGAGAATCAAGTTTCTCGATGAGAGCGCCAAAATTATTGCAATTAAATTGGTCACAAACACCCAAGAATAGTTTCTAGAAAAGTAAGTACAGAAAAATAAAATTAAATTAAGTAAATGAAGTGGTAAGAAACATAGAATAAACTATAATCAAGCACAAAGAAATTTATAGTGGTTTGGCGTTGTATGCCTACGTCCACTTTGATGATTATTCTTTATTAATCACTTATAAATCTCATTACAAAAGTGAAAAATAGCAAGTACTTGATTACAATGGAGTTTAGAGTAACAAGCAGCGTAAAGATCCTCAAAATGACCCATTAGGCCAGTATTTATAGATAAAGACGACCAAGTATCTCTTTGAAATCTGAACTGAAGGACCTTCTAAACCATATAGGCCCACTAGAGGGGTCATTAGGCCCAATTCCCAAAGAGGAGGAATCAGCATCGATCCCTCTTTTGGTCGAACTTTGGGGAGCGATCCCTATGGTGTCTTCCTTATGCAAAAACATGCCTAGCCTCCAATTTTCACATTATTTGCACTACTGGAACTTGAGTTGTTGCCTGATCATTGATTCAACATGACTTGAATGTTTCCTTCTACCGATCCTCCCAAGGGATGTATGTCGATCCCTTCAATTCTATCCTTCTAATGTGCTATCCCTAGGGTAGGTTCCCTAGGGTCCTTATATCTTACTCCTCAAATTTCATATGCTTTGGACTTGTATATCTCAAGATATTGATAGCTTTCTAGAGAATGCTCTTGTACTTTATTGTATGTCGAACACTCTTGGTGGAGCCCAACTATGACGATCCCTCCTATGCATTGAACGATATCCCATAATTTGAACATTCTACGTTGCACATCTATCAATTCATTTAATCTTGACTTCATATTACCATTTGTACCTAACTTCTGTGCCCCCACAATCATCACTCTACAATCATCGACCTTAATGGCCATCGAATCTAACTTGTGCAATCAATTCAATATAGCTGGGATAGAATGCCGGATAATAGCAGGAGATGAATAGACTCTAATATTTGTACCAAGACCCTATGTGACTTATATTGCATCAGGATCTAGTTTAGAAATAGAGAAGTGGAATAGTGATAAAGACTATGAGAAGTGGCCATGGAGGATGAAAGTTGTTCTTATAAGAAAAGAAGTTCATCCTGTAGTGTTTTCTCCTAAGAAGTTGATGGCTAAAATTTCAACCGTAGAAAGGAAGGAGATGGAAAAATGGACATTTACTACTTGCAATTAGCCATGGGGAAAAATATTATTCCTGATTTTAGCGATGAAACTACTGCTAAGGGCAATGAACCAAGCTAGAATATCTCTATCTGAAGAAATCTTTGACTAACCATTTAATTTTGTTGAAGACTTTTTTCACCATGAGGATGAGAGATGGTACTTCTATCAAAGAGCATTTGGGTTTCTTCGACGGTCTAATGATGAAGATGAAAACTATGGATTTGAAGGTAGATGAAGAGCATATGGCTATGATGCTCTTATGTTACATTTCATAGCGTTACATGGGTTTTGCTAACAGCCTTATCTTTATGAGATGATGGAGTCTGGTGAAGGTAGAGGAGGAAGTAGCAGTCAAGGCATATTTGCTGAGAGAGGAGAGAGGAGAAGAAGAATTGGAATTCTATGGGGTGTTTCAAATCAAGAAAGCCCTGTAATGATTGGAAAGGTAAATCCAAAGATGGGAAATGCTACATTTGTAAGAAACCAGGCTATTGGAAGGGAGATTGTTCGGACTTGAGAAGAAGACTGAAGATGGAAGTTCATCGATTGCAATGGAGAAAGTTGGATCCAATGAATTGTTAACGGTGGTTGTATCGGATGTATCTGACCAATGGGTGCTGGATATAGGAGTGCCTTTCCACATGACATCTAATAAGAATTCTTTTAGTTCTTTTGAAAGAAAAAATGGAAAGGTGATTCTTATGGAAAATGATGTCGGTTGTAGGACATGGGCATGGCTACTATGCAGATTTGCATGTTTGACTTAGAGATACACACCTTAACAGGTATCCGCTATGCTCTAAGTCTTCGAAAGTCGATGATATCACTTGGACAGTTATCATCCAAAGGATGCAAGGTGACTATGGAGAAGGATAGTCTAAAGGTGCACTTATAGTGATAAAGGGAGATATGTTCCAGAATTTGTATCTCCTGAAGGGAAGCACTATACTTGGAGGTCTAGGGTTAGAGCTTACAGGTCTCGTGGAGAAGATGTCAAAGCTAGGCATACGAGAAGGGACTTTGAGTTTCTGCATAGACAGAATGGGATCAAAGGGGAAAGCTTCAACAAAGTGAGGTTATGCTAAGAGGATGTGCTTGATAAGAAAAAGAAGGGATCATCTTAAGTTGGCCATCAAAGATCAAAGGAGAAAGCAGTGGATATGCGTAAGTCTTTGGAGGTTATAGAGTTCAGGCATCGCTCGAACTGGAATTGCTTATCAAAATGCATGAGGACAGAGGGGAGTTAAGATGGTTCATGGAGACGTTTGTTGGTGGAGATTAATAGTTCCTACTTGGAGTAAAAGGATGCTGGTTGAGTTGATAGGCTAATGGGGAAATATAGTATCAAGGTGAAGATTATAAGATTTGATTATATAATATTTCCAATTGTAGAAGATTTCGGAGATATTGTTGATTTCAGTGATTCAATATTTCTAAATGCAGAAGATTTGAAAGATATTTGAGATAATTAGTCAAATATATATTGCCTCTTTTATAGCATTAAAGAGAGTAATAAATTACTTAGTGAGAAGATGTATTATTTTGGTAGATTGAGGTAATCAATTAATTCCCTAATTAGCTGACTAAAGAAGGAATCTTATCAAGTGCATGTAAATTAGGGAAAACTGGAAAATCAAATGGATAAATGTTTCATGTATGAATATGAGAATTAATGAGGCATTGATTGATGACCACAAATCAATTACTTCAACCCCAAGTAATAATCTCTATATAAAAACAGATACTAGCATAAGTAGAATTATCTCTCTCGGTTGTATTTCTTATTCTTCTTCTCTCTTATCAATCTTGTAAAATTTTCTACTCTTAGAACGTAATAAAATCTCCTATCCTCAAATGGATGTACACTACCTCACGGTAGTGGAAGCACTATAAATCTCGTGTGTTATTTTCTTTTATTGCTTGACTTGTGATTGCTTTTAGTTGGTGACTATCTATTTTTTGTTTTGACTCACCAACAATCACATCCTATTTGTTTTTCCACAAGGTTAGTTTTTTGTTCCTAAGGCGATCTTGAGAGATTTTTCCCCAACAAAAACTGCTAGTATGGTGTTAGCAACCGATCAAACTGCTAGTGATTATTTATGAATATATTTAGGTATCCATTCCCGCATGTCCTTCGTACCGTTTATGTTCGACTATGAATTCCCTTTTTGTGCCTCGAAGATTTTGATATGTTAGCAAAATATTTAATATCATAGTCCATGAAAGACTTGATATGATTTTATGACATGGTGTGGTTTGTTCGTGTCTTATGATTGTCCAAGAGGGGACCGTATCTCTATGTTTAGTCCATAAAGGGGACCCTACCTTTGGTTAGCAATATCCTTATATGGATTTGTTTTAGTTGTATTGATTTGAAATGTCTATGTATGAATTGCCATATTTGTGTATAATACTCTATAATAGTCTTGAGTGTGGTCAAGATCATTTGTACATTAATTATCGGTAGATATATCTTGTTGCTATTGATATTCAATTGATATCTTTATTATAGTGATCTCACATTTTGATATTTAGAGATAGTCTGATCCGGGTGTTATTTCTTATAATGCTTGGGTCAGATCGAGACATTTCAGGCATTGGGACTCAAAGACCATGGATGTTAGGCTAGCTATGAGGATTGAGTTATATATCTATTCAATGTCATTAGAATAATAGAAATTCATGTATTTAATAGACTTTTTATGAGATGTCAACTTTCGAGATTATGTATAATTGAGATGTGTTACAGTCTATATCCATATTTGTATTATATGAGTTTAATCTTCTATTTTGTGGACTAATTTATTTACGTACGGTCATGTCTATATATTATATATTTTTCTATGTTATCTGATTTTGTGTTCTATATTGTATATTATATTGATCTGGAATTGTATTGTATCCATCATGGATATTGCTTTGTGCTGATACCACTCATGTCAACTATTTTGTTCAGATTGTCAAATTTTGGTAAGAAAGATGTGACATGTTAACATAATGGAATATTCATGTTTGGTTGCTCTTAACAAACTTCATTCTTTGTATTATTAGATGGTACTAGTTCATAATACTTTTAGTGATATAGGTATAGAGGCGGGGCATTACAGCTTGGTATTAAAGTTGCGTTTCAGATCAGTATAGAATATAAGAGACACGAACCGTGGTCTAGATAGACTTAAAGTCCCGTCCCTTGAGGCGAAAGGGTAGAATATAGAAATTACTTCCTATTTAGATTAGGAATATAAATGATGGTTTATGGAATAATCATTTGGACGTATTTGTAAAATCTTGGAAATGCTTTACAAATTATTGTTATGAAAATTTTGCTAAAAGTTGGAACTCACTTTTATCAAAAATGAGATCTAATGGATAGAATATTAGAACTCAGATGGCTTAGGATTGTAGCGAAGTGTTTAGATCTGCTAGTGATCGAAGTTGCGTAGCAAAACCAGATAGACATCTTTTCACTGAGCATATTTATTAGTTTGTTTTGTTTGATTGATTAACCTTGGATGTTTGAAATTTTGAGTAATTTTTTAAAAATCAGCGTCGAGTAGGATTTATCATTTAGAGCTAGAAATCTACTCAATATTAATAATAAGAACTTGCAATGTCATCGGTGATGTGGCTATCATAATAAATACTGAAAAGTTGAATTCGTGTAAAATAAAATTTAATTCATATGTACAATTAACCAAAGGTTAAGATTAAAATACTAATAATAACAACAACAACAACAATTGATGTTTGCTTGAAGTAATTATGAAAGAATGCATGCATTTCATAATTGGTATTAGCAAAGAATTACTTGTATGTAAACAACTGAGATTTACCAAAGGAATTTTAATAAAAAGGAAGCATCTATTTAAATTTAAATCTTTCTGATAGGGATTATACATATGAGTTAAATTTGATTTTGTTTATTGACGCATGCAAATATTTTGTAAGAGTATAAAATATTAAAAAGATATATGTATATCATTCGAAAATTAATTTTTGTGTTAAAATTGCTCATTGAGTGCTTTAAGAATTCTGATCGATGCGCTTGATCAAAGTTATCGGTAGGAATTTCTAAACCCTATGATGAGATAATCGAACGCAGTATTTTGAGTTAAAAGTATTTAAAGTATTATAAATAATTTTGCAAAGGGTTATAAATATAAAGAAAAATGTTTTGGAAAAATGTATATATATATATATATATACACATATGTGATAATTTGATAGAACTGTCTTAAAGATAGAAAATATTTTGGAAAAATTGTCTTAGTAAATAGTTCGAAAAGAAAACTATGATTGAATGAAAAGTGTTTCTATGTAATTTTAAGGATTATATTATTTGGTATTTGAGAAATTGCTTATGCTCTTGTATAAAATATATGCTTGAATAAATTAAGCATGTTAATTTTGTTGTTTAGGTGTAACATTATGATTTAGATAAGTTTTAAAAGTGAATGTATAATATTTTTGTAAAGAAGACAGAATATTGAAATAAGTCAAATATTATGTTCATGGGATATTTTGATAAATAAAAAAAAGCACTCAGACTACGAAAATGCATTTTTTAGAAAACTAAAGCATTGCTTGAAAAGATTTTTTAGTAATTAGTAAATATTTGTAAAATTTCTATATTGAATTACAATTATGTATGTTAAATAAACTTTGTGTGATAGTTGGATGATAATGCATATTATGTTGAAATAAATGTTAGAATTTATATTTAAATGTAAAGTTTGAATGAAACCATTATTCATTTATAAATGTAGTAAGTTTTTAAAAGTTGGATATTTTGAATTGTGAATAAAAAGTAATTTCTCTCAAATTATTGATACCATGTGGAAATTTTAAGAAAAAAAATTGAAGAGAAAAATACTACTTTGTGTATGACAATATATTGTGTACCAAAATTTATCATTATATATCCTTTCGGTTTTATGTAAATATATAGCCTCTAACTTAACCTTTCCATTTAGTAAATTTCAACTATATAACTTGAAAGAAAGTTAATGTTGAATTTTCAGAATTGGCATTTTATGAAAAGGGATTCTTTGAGAAATGGAATTTTGGTTAAAATAACTTAAACGGAGAAGTAGTAGTACTTGTACAAAAGGAAATTTTACAAATTGATTTACAAAGTTTAAAAGAATCTTCTATGGTAGTAAAATTCATCTTGTAGCAATGAATAAAGAAGAAAATTCAAGATTTAAAATTTGGAAAATGTATATTTTGGGAGGTAAGGAAATTAAGATCAAAAGGGTTTTCTTAAAATGGGAAATTAAGAATATATTGTTCACTAATCAGACAATTTGAAGATTTTAGGGTGTTAAAAAAGATAATTTATTTTAGAATGGACAATTGATGAAAAAAATGGAAAGCATAGTTATATCTTTTTAAGAAAATTCATTTTGATAAGTAACGTGTAGAGTTTTGATTGGAAAACCTTTTTGAAAAATAAAAAGGGAAATTAAAGTATAGAAACCACTTTTAAAATAATTTTGAGATTTTATTTTGATACGATAGACATAAAGAGATGAGTAGTATTTAAATTGGTTTCTAAATGGAAAGTGTGCATTTTGAAAGTGAGTTATGAAGAGATTATTCTTCTATTTTATTATAAAGATTAAAAAACACTAATAAAGGTGTTTGTGTAAAATAGAAGTATTTTAGCTTAATTCTAGAATTTATAATGTAGGGAGTAATAAGAGGAAGTGTTTTGAAATTTTGAAAACAACTTGAGTGTGTTGGAATATTTTGAAGGAAAAGAGATTTTTAAATCTTGATTCACTTATAAATATAAAAGATAATTTATAAACCGACTTTAATATTCTTGGAGGTTACCAAAAGATTTGGAATTTTAAATACAATAGTGTTAGTTGTGAATAGATTGTTGTGATAATTTTGGGTGTTGCAAATTCTTTGGAATATATATACTTCGTACCTTATAGTTTACTCCGAAGTTTTCCGAATTTTTTTTGAACATTTGAAAGTATTGTAATTGGTTGTGTAAGTATTATATCTCCTAAATGAGTTTACGTAAAACTCATAATCCATAATAATGAAGAAATGGATAGTGAAGATGTGATGACCCGCCCTTCTACTACCAGAAAGACGTATCATCATTAAGAAAGAAAGGGATAGAAATAGAAAAGAAAGAAAAGAAAGAACAACAACATCAGAATCACACAGCGGAACGGAACAAAATATAATATATCACATAAATATTACATAGTTTTACATATATCATAGTTATACAATATCAATACATATGACAGTCATACATATATCTATCACTACATACATCAGAGATACAGTATACATCAACTACTGACACATCGGAACTAGATAGATATATACATATGTCTGGGAACTCCTGCTCCAAGCCCTCCAGAAAACAAAGTCCAAAACCTATCACTTGGCTACTCATAAAAATTTGAGCAGCCAAGAGTTTATGAAAACAAAATATAAACTCCGGGTTAGACATGGGTCTGGTATGAGTAAACGGTTTAAAGTTGTTTAACTTTGAAAACATTTCAAAATAAATGTATCACGTAAGACTCCCCACAAATAAAAACGGGTTAGTTTTTACCTTACGCTAACCAAACCATTTCATAGAAAATCCAGTGATATTACAATAGTGTCTAGGGTTTTCAAGTAAATAGAAAATAGCCGAAATTGTTACATCTATTAAATTCCAGCTACTAGCCACAAAAGTGGGTAATACAAATCAAAAACCGTAGGGTCTCGTATGGAAAATGGATTTCCAACAATGGCAGGGCTACTGGGGTACCGCCCGTCACAGTACGGGGCCTAGATCACCGTACCGAGGATCACTCCCGACCCCCTACAACACAAGGCCGGAACCATTCCTTACTGAACAGTCCCGAACAAGATAAACCCCGCGGTTGTAGCTAGCAACCGCCCACACAGCCGAAATAAAAAGGGACATCTAGACAGGGGAATATCTTGACCTGCTTGGGAATGAGCCGCCTAACCTTGCTGCATCTCCCCTGTTTTAGCATTCCCGATTGATGAGGCTTGAGGCTGCGATTACCTTTACAGGACATATTTCTTAGAATGCTCATCGTCCGCCTGACGATGTGCTGAAAGCATTCAATCCATACAAGTTCATTCCGGGTTCGAACGAAACCGAAGGCATTATCTCGTCACTCTCATTTTGGAATCACCCTCAGAGTCAACGACGATAACCCTTGCATTCTGAAAACACCCTCTCGTTCTTCATTTCAGAATTCACGACCTAACGTTTAAATTGGATCGATGTGGTTTTCAGAATATCAATTGGATACCCGATTCCGGTCTCATCGAAATCCAAACGCCATTTTAAAGGCCAAGTTGTCTAATTAACTTAAACAGTTTAAATTAAACATGTTGAATTAACATAGCATTTATCGCAGATAAAACATATACAAGCATCATAGATATAACACAGCATATCACAGAGCATCACAGAATATCATCAAATAAATATCACAATTAGATATTCTACACAATAACCCGTAACCAGTCATCTTTAAGTTTTATTTGTAATAATTTAATTTAGAATTAATTACTTTAGAGTTAACCACTTAACTCTGTTTAATTAATCATTAATTAACAATTAATCACCAATTTCATTTCAAATTGTTTAATTAATGATTTCTTAATTAATTATTAAGTCTTAATTACATAGTTATTTTATTTCACACTATCAATTACTTAATTACTTCTTAACCTAGTTGTAACAACCTGCATATTTATCGATTTTATATTTAAATATTTTATTTAAATATTTTATCGTTAGTCGGATTTTAGTCCGAAAAGCTACTTTTTGCAAACAGCCGAATTAGGACTCGAGACCACCTCCATTGAGTTCAAAATGCCGTTTGCGACCTTTTTGAGAATAAGCTTCGATATGTTTGGAGAAAGTTGATTTTTGCTACTTTTCACTTTGGGTTTGGTTTTGGGCTCAGCCCTATGTTAACTTATGCTCAAATCTGAGCCACTCTTCTGTTTGATGTGATTTTTTGTTTGATGATAACAAACATATATCAATATATATGTGTGTTTGTAGTTTGGACTATATACAGAAAGGAAGAAATATTTATATTGAATAATTATACTATTGCACGGAATTTATATAATTCAAACAGTATTTTTTATTCAATATAATATTTTATTACAACACTTAAACAATACAAAGTTTTTCAGTTCTCTCTCTCTATATATATATATACATACATCAGTTCATACATTTTTACTCTTCTCACTACAACACTCAACACTCAGTTTTTTTTCTCACTCTGTCTGCACATCTGCATCTATCTGCATTGTCCAGCTCCACTTCTCGTCCTGTCTCCTGTGTACCTGTATAATTAGCAACTACAACAGTAATCTGAAAACAAACAAATTTAAATTTGCAAAAATAAAATTTGTTTGTGTCTCAGATACATGGGTTATTGTCATCATCTTTGATTGTGCAATATCTGTGCATATCAGTAATTTTATCAAGGACAGGTAATTATAAGTGGCTGCAGTACACACGTGTACATTCGTATACGTGTGCACTGCCTCGCCAACTTGTGTGCACAGCTCCAACCAGAAATTCAAGGCAACAGAGACCAAGCAATGAAACTGTCTCAAAGCACAAAAGCACACATGCACAACTTATCACAGCGAAAATCAAGCAAGCCAGACCAGGTTGCAAGATGATCAACTGGCCAATGTACACAAGTGAAAGCAGCAAAATCAAGACAGCATCAAAATACACAAAATATGGAAACTGCATCAATGCAGTACATATATATAGTGATGCATAGCAACTGCATAGCAGCTACAAACATCAAGATACAACAATGAACAATGAACAGAGAAAATGCATGAAAGCTACAAACTGCAACATGCTTGAAGATGGTTACCAACACAAGACTGCAACCAAAAGGTCAGAGATACACAAGATTACATGTGTGCCAATACCAAATGCATGTAACAGCAATTACAGTGACGAACTGCAACAAACAAGGAACAAAAATACTGCAACTTCAAAACAACAACTCATATGAACAAGTGTACAGAGGCAAAGTGAACAAGTGTAGCATCTGTATCAAAACAGAGGAAACAAACACAAGTGCAGTGCAACACAGTGAGTGTAAACAGTGAACAACAGTGCAATGTTCAAGAGGAGACCAGAAAAAGATGGCCAGAGACAAAGACATGATGACCACGAGATTCAACAGTGCAGAGATGGGCCGAAGTCACAATTCAATGAAAATCAAATTTGTATTCTTTGAAAAAGTCAATTCACAATGAAACTGCAGAGACAAGTACACAACAAACCCGAATGTCACAAAACAAATGTGCAAGTCAGTTATCAGATGAATCACAAAATGAAAGCACAAACCAAATAAATATATGCATACACACATACAAATGTATATATGCACATATAAAGTAAACTGGTGAAAGACAGTGGCAAATATAAGGCTGTGAAGAAATCAAGCCGAAATCAAAACAAATTAGTATCCTTTGATTAAGTCCTTGATTAAATCAAAGATTTCTAATTTAAAAAGAAATCTCTGCAGCAATCAACTCAAATTCAAATATGGACAAGCATTAATTCAAATGAAGACCGAGACAACAAATGCAGCAAGAGATCTTCAAATCAATTAATTCGAATTCAAATATGGACAGCAACTCAAATCAACACAGGGTAGATACCAGTGAAACAACTCCAGCAACATGAACAAATGAATGAAGTATGAAATTCGAATTAATCAGTGCACAACTACATGCAGTAGGGAATGCAAAGACAATGGCAAGATCAGTGCAGAAGTCAAGTATTTCAAATTTAGAAAGAAATCTCTGTAGCAAATTATCTCGAATTCATATATGGTCTATATTAATTCAAATGGGGACCGAGACATCAAATACAGCAAGATACTTTCGAATTAATTAATTCGAATGCTAATATGGTAAGCAATTACTCGAAAGTGAATCAAGAAAGGAAAACCCCAAAATAATTTCAGGAAAATCAACGGTGTAAGAAATCAAATCAGACAATGTTAATTAGGGTTTCAATCCTATAAATACACCCAAGAAATCATCATAGAACACACAGAACAATCGAGTTCAAGTATCAATTTAGAAAAGCAAAAAGTGACAGTACATACCGAATACACAAGCAATGAATTCGATCGAGCGACTGCAAAACTAGCAATAGTCAACCATCAGAGAAGCAGCAAGCTAGGGCAACGAATCACAGTCCAATCAAAGAAACCGAAGCCCTAATTGGAACAAAAGGGAACGAAACCCTAATCAGATCGAGGCGGCCATTTGTTTCACAAAACAAAAGAAAGAAGATCGGGTGAAATAAAGAAGTGGGCCGGCCTCAAATAAAAGGGGTTTTTGTTTTTTTATTTTATAGGGTTTATTAATTTTTGTTAATTTGTTTTTGGGTTAAGTTTTTTTTATAAAAGCAAGATAATTTAATTTGTTTTAAATTTAGTGCTTGCTTTTGTAATTGGCTTTATTTTGTATGTTCTCTTCAAAACAAAACATGAAAAATTATCACCTAGGGTTTAGGTGTTGTCAGATTGTCTAGTTAGAGTTAGTCCAGTTAGCAGGGTTTGCAAGTTTGCAAAACTCTATAGGCGGTAGCAGGGTTTGCAAGTCTGTTAGAGTGTTTGTAAGCGTGATACTGTTTATTTCTAATAGAAATCTGGGAATGCAGCAGTAGGCAGGGGTTGCCGAAGCTGGGTAAATCTTGTGTGTGATTTATTTTTCAGCATATTTATTTCTGAAGTTTGCTTCTGTGTTTAATTTGCAAAAATTTGCTATAACCCTATTCACCCCCCCCCCCCTCTAGGGTTAATCTAGATCCTACAAGTGGTATCAGAGCCTGGTATTTTACTTTAACTCTAGAGTCATGAATCCACCAAATAATGCTTTTTCTGAGGGGAAATCTATTGCTAGGCCACCCATGTTTAATGGGAATGATTATGCTTATTGGAAAGTTAGAATGAGTATTTATCTTAGTTCTGTCGACTATGATGTTTGGGATATTATTGAAACTGGCTATAAATCTCCCACTATAGTTGTTGGTGATACTGAGATTCCTAAACCTAAGGATAGGTGGGATGCTAACGATAAGAAATTAAAAACTACAAATGCCAAAGCAATGAACGCTTTGATCTGTGCTCTTGATAAAAATGAATTTAATAGAATTTCTCATTGTACAACAGCACAGGAAATTTGGCACACTCTGGAGGTGACACACGAAGGAACTTCTCAAGTCAAGGAGTCACGACTAGCTCTATTTAGCAATGAATACGAAAACTTTGTAATGGAAAAGGGCGAGAGCATAAAGGATATGTTTGGACGGTTTTCAACTTTGGTGTACAATGCTAGAGCGCTTGGGAAGGTCTTCACTGAAGTAGAGCTTGTACGGAAGATACTGCGAGTCTTACCAATGAACTTTGAGGCAAAAGTCACTGCAATACAAGAATCGAAAGATCTGAGTAAACTAAGCATGGAAGAGTTGATCGGAAACTTGATGACATATGAACTTGAGCTAAA
The DNA here is from genome assembly GCA_030765085.1 of Allium cepa. Classification (NCBI taxonomy): domain Eukaryota; kingdom Viridiplantae; phylum Streptophyta; class Magnoliopsida; order Asparagales; family Amaryllidaceae; genus Allium; species Allium cepa. The sequence continues at coordinate 317,342,007 of CM060928.1, read as the reverse complement.
GGCAAAAGAGGAACGTAACAACTCCGAATCAAAAAAGAAGACGATTGCCTTAAAAAGCAAAGAAGAAAGCGGTGAAGAAGAAGAAGATCCAATTGAAGAGCTTGCGATGGCAGTCAATAATCTTATAAAATGGTCAAAATTCAGGCCACGCAAGAAGAAAACAAGTGGTAATAAGCCAAAAGATTCTGATGATTCCGATAATGAATTGACATGCTTTAACTGCAAAAAGCCTGGCCACTTCAAACAAAAATGTCCACTTCTCAAAAACAACAAAGGAAAGAAAAAGAAGAAGAAGGCCTTTGCAGCAACTTGGGATGATGAAGAAGGAGAAGAAGTTTCGGAAAATAGCTCAGAAGAGGCTAACTTGTGCCTTATGGCAAAATCAGATTCAGAAACAAGTTCAGAGGAATCCAGTGAGGTACGTGACTATTCTTATAAAGAACTTGTTTTGATGTGTTATGATCTTACTAATACAATTGATACTCTTGAAACTAAGATTGAAAAATTAAAGTCTGACAGGAGAGAACTTGTTCATGAGAATACTAGGTTAGAAACTGAACTTGAGAATATTCAAAACCTGGACTGTAAAAAATGTAAAACTTTAGATTCAGAAATATCAAGACTTAAGAATAGCTTCGATAATCTTGAAAAAGAAAACTCAAGTCTTAAGGAAATCATTGACACAAGGAAAAAAGATTTTATAAATAGATGCACCACACTTGTAACTGAAAACACAACACTAAAAACCAAAGTCCAAAATCTTGAAAAATCTCTGAATAACTTTTCAAGAGGAGAAAAATCGTTTAACATGTTGTTGGGAAATCAACTCTTTGCTAATAATAGAAAAGGACTAGGTTTTGGGAAAACACAGGTTGATGATCATGCAAAAAGTAAGAGTATCTTTGTTAGAAGTGAAATTGGACATCGTGTTGAAAATTGTAGTCATAGGAACAAGAACACAAAGTTTATACAAGTTTGGGTTCCTAAGAATTCTACAAACAAATTTCATGTCTATAGGAACAAAAATAAAAGGACAAAACAAGTTTGGGTTCCAAAGGGATTGTTTGTTCACAATGCTTCAGTTACTAATATCATTGGACCTAAGAGTTTCTCTAGGTCATCCTCCTCTCTCTTTATGTAGGTCTGTTGGCGGGCTAAGGAGCAACAAGAATGGTTTCTAGATTCAGGTTGTTCTAGACATATGACAGGTGATAAATCTAAGTTCCTTAGCCTAGAGAAGTTTAGAGGTGGAAATGTGATCATGGGAGACAATAGCAAGTGTAAGATTATTGGGAAAGGTGAAGTAAGTAATGGTACTTTTTCCTTGACTAATGTTTTATACGTTGATAATTTGCATCACAATCTCATTTCTATTAGCCAACTCTGTGACAAAGGTATGAATGTGGTTTTTGACAGTGATACTTGCAAAATCATTGATAAAACTTCTAATAACATTGTTTTTATGGGCAAAAGAAAAGGAAATGTTTACTCACTTTCGTTTGACAATCTAAATCTTTCCAGATGTTTGGTAGCCACTGACGAAGAGGCATCTTTATGGCATAGGAGACTTGGACATGCTAGCATGAGTCTCTTAAGAAATCTTGAAACGAAAGATTTAGTCAGAGGGTTACCACATCAGAAATTTAAAGATAACAAAGTGTGTAAAGCATGTTCCTTGGGCAAGCTTAGTCGATCATCATTTCGCCCTAAAAATATTGTTAGCACATCAAGGGTCCTCGAATTAATTCATATGGACTTATTTGGACCAAATGAAATTGCAAGTTTGAATGGAAAACGTTATTGTTATGTATTGGTTGACGATTACTCTAGATTTACATGGGTTTATTTCTTAGCCAAAAAATCTGAATCTTTTGATTATTTTTCAAAATTTGCTAAACTTGTTCAAAATGAAAAAGGAGTTTCAATTAAAACTTTAAGAAGTGATCATGGAGGCGAATTTGAAAATTCAGAATTTGAAAACTTTTGTGAAGAAAATGGTTTAAAACATGAATTTTCTGCTCCACGAACACCTCAACAAAATGGGGTGGTTGAAAGGAAAAATCGTACATTGCAAGAATTGGCTAGATCCATGTTGAGTGAGTATAAACTACCTCTAACTTTTTGGGCAGAGGCGGTGAATACTTCGTGCTATGTAATGAATAGAGTAATGATTAGACCAATACTAGGAAAAACAGCTTATGAAGTGTGGCATGAAAGGAAACCTAACATCTCTTACTTTCGTGTTTTTGGATGCCCTTGTTTTATTCTTAACACAGGTGATCAACTTGGAAAATTTGAATCAAAGGCCGATGAGGGAATTTTCATGGGCTATTCAACAAGGAGCAAGGCTTACAGGATATACAACAAACGAACAAAGACAATTGTTGAATCAGTCAATGTGAAATTTGATGAATCTGATCTGGAAAGGACGACTGAAAAAACAGGTGATGATGGGGTAGATCATGAAGGCATTAAAGAAGGGACATCTACTGAGAAAGATGGAAGTAGGACTGTTGATGCTGATAGATTGAAATTCAAATCCAATCATCCTCCTGAATTGGTTATAGGAGATCCTACGGAAGGTATACGCACTCGTTCTGCATTTGATAAAAATTTGTGTGCGTTTTGTTGTCATAGTGGTTTTATTTCTGAAATAGAACCTGATTCTGTTGAAATGGCTCTTAATGATGAAAGTTGGGTTTTAGCAATGCAAGATGAACTTAATCAATTTGAGAGAAACAAAGTTTGGAAATTAGTTCCTAGGCCTAATGACTATCCAATTGTAGGAACTAAATGGGTGTTCAAAAACAAACTTGATGAATCAGGAAATGTAATTAGAAACAAAGCTAGGTTGGTCGCAAAAGGATATAACCAAATAGAAGGCATAGATTTTGATGAGACATTTGCACCAGTTGCTAGGTTAGAAGCCATTAGAATTTTGCTCAGCTTTGCTTGTTATAAAGGTTTCAAACTTAAACAAATGGATGTAAAAAGTGCATTTCTAAATGGTGATCTGAAAGAAGAAGTTTTTGTTGAACAACCCCCCGGATTTGAAAATCATGTTTTTCCAAATCATGTGTATAAACTTGAAAAAGCATTATATGGTCTTAAGCAAGCTCCTAGAGCTTGGTATGACTGCCTTTGTACATATCTTTTGGAAAATGGCTTTAAAAAGGGGAGCGCTGACACGACACTGTTTCTATTACACAAAGGAAGTGATTTTTTGATTGTTCAGATTTATGTGGATGATATCATTTATGGTGCTACTAATGAAATCTTGTGCGAGAAATTTGAACAAGTCATGCAGGCTAAATTCGAGATGAGCTTGGTTGGAGAATTGAAATATTTTCTTGGATTTCAAATCAAGCAAAGCAGTGATGGCATTTTCATTTCACAATCTAAGTATGTGTTGGAACTGTTGAAGAAATTTGGAATTGAGAACTCCAAACCATTGAGAACTCCTATGAGCCCATCAACAAAGTTGGACAAAGACGAGAAAGGAAGTGCTGTGGATCAGAAAAAATATCGAGGGATAATTGGTTCACTTCTCTATCTTACTGCTTCTAGACCTGATATTATGTTTTCTGTATGTTTGTGTGCACGTTTTCAATCTAATCCTAAAGAATCTCATTTGAAAGCCACTAAACGAATTTTGAGATATCTTTCACACACACAAAAATTTGGATTATGTTACCCTTCTTGTGAAAACTTTGATTTAGTTGGTTATTCTGATGCTGATTATGCTGGTTCATTGGTTGACAGGAAAAGCACCAGTGGGACATGTTTCATGCTAGGTCATTCATTAGTTTTATGGTCAAGTCGAAAACAGAATTGTGTTGCATTATCCACCACTGAAGCAGAATATATTGCTTTAGGAAGTTGCTGTGCTCAAATTTTATGGATGATGCAAACTCTTTCTGATTTTGGCTTAGTTTATAAACAAGTTCCATTAAAATGTGACAGTAAAAGTGCAATAGACTTATCAAATAATCCTGTTCATCATTCACGCACAAAACACATTGATGTGAGACACCACTTTCTTAGAGATCACATTGCTAAGGAAGTCATTTGCATTGAATATATTTCAACTGAGGCTCAACTTACTGATATTTTCACAAAACCCCTCCCTGAAGACAGATTTTCTAGATTACGTTTGGATTTGGGGATTATAGAAATTGACTAACCATTTTTTCATTGTTAGGTAGAAATATTCTTGGATATATACTTTCAACTTCAATTTCTAGGATTCAAACAAGTTTTGGATATTTTCCAAAGATTGATTCAAATATGGTATTCAGTACTGGATATTACATAATATAATTAACTTGGTAACTTATTCCACGATCATTTCTATTTCTACCATCTTTCTATCATTCATAATGGTTTGATAAAATAAGAAGAGTGAATTATTTTTAAATTAAATAATTAAAAATATATATATATATATATATATATATATTTTAATAATAAATAATAAATCTCATGTATCCATTCTCATTTAAAAGTCCTTATGGTTATGCATGGATGGAACATATGAGAGAATTATTTTTATCATTACTTCATTCTCATTTAAAAGTCCTTATGGTTATGCATGGATGGAGTATGGTAACTAAGTATTCTGGTCTCGCTTAATAGTCTGGATGCTTAGACTAATAAGTAACTGCTAATCCCATTTAAAAGTCCTTATGGTTATGAGTGGTTAGTAAGTGCTTATTTTTTTTTTTTTGTGCTTAAATGTCAAATTAATATCTCTCTTCTTATTAAAACCAATCATCGATCCATCCTCTACAATATGGAAGTTCTTACCTCGTTACGATATATTATTTTTTGTTCCTACTGCTCTATTGTTTTTTGTCAGTCTTTTGATAATGACAAAAGGGGGAGAAGAACAAGATTTTGATGAGGAAGTAAATATTTTTTGGAATATTTCAACAAATTTGGTTAAATATCGTTAGTTAATTTTCTTTAGTTCTTTTATTCCTTTGTAAATTTTGTTAACTTCTAAATAGGGAGAGGTCTTGGTTGTAGGGGGAGCATTCAAATAGGGGGAGCTAAAATTTTTTTGTTCAAACACATGTATTAGCGTTTCAAAATCTTTAATATATATGTTTGTCATCATCAAAAGGGGGAGATTGTTTGATGTGATTTTTTGTTTGATGATAACAAACATATATCAATATATATGTGTGTTTGTAGTTTGGACTATATACAGAAAGGAAGAAATATTTATATTGAATAATTATACTATTGCACGGAATTTATATAATTCAAACAGTACTTTTTATTCAATATAATATTTTATTACAACACTTAAACAATACAAAGTTTTTCAGTTCTCTCTCTCTCTATATATATATATATACATACATCAGTTCATACATTTTTACTCTTCTCACTACAACACTCAACACTCAGTTTTTTTTCTCACTCTGTCTGCACATCTGCATCTATCTGCATTGTCCAGCTCCACTTCTCGTCCTGTCTCCTGTGTACCTGTATAATTAGCAACTACAACAGTAATCTGAAAACAAACAAATTTAAATTTGCAAAAATAAAATTTGTTTGTGTCTCAGATACATGGGTTATTGTCATCATCTTTGATTGTGCAATATCTGTGCATATCAGTAATTTTATCAAGGACAGGTAATTATAAGTGGCTGCAGTACACACGTGTACATTCGTATACGTGTGCACTGCCTCGCCAACTTGTGTGCACAGCTCCAACCAGAAATTCAAGGCAACAGAGACCAAGCAATGAAACTGTCTCAAAGCACAAAAGCACACATGCACAACTTATCACAGCGAAACTCAAGCAAGCCAGACCAGGTTGCAAGATGATCAACTGGCCAATGTACACAAGTGAAAGCAGCAAAATCAAGACAGCATCAAAATACACAAAATATGGAAACTGCATCAATGCAGTACATATATATAGTGATGCATAGCAACTGCATAGCAGCTACAAACATCAAGATACAACAATGAACAATGAACAGAGAAAATGCATGAAAGCTACAAACTGCAACATGCTTGAAGATGGTTACCAACACAAGACTGCAACCAAAAGGTCAGAGATACACAAGATTACATGTGTGCCAATACCAAATGCATGTAACAGCAATTACAGTGACGAACTGCAACAAACAAGGAACAAAAATACTGCAACTTCAAAACAACAACTCATATGAACAAGTGTACAGAGGCAAAGTGAACAAGTGTAGCATCTGTATCAAAACAGAGGAAACAAACACAAGTGCAGTGCAACACAGTGAGTGTAAACAGTGAACAACAGTGCAATGTTCAAGAGGAGACCAGAAAAAGATGGCCAGAGACAAAGACATGATGACCACGAGATTCAACAGTGCAGAGATGGGCCGAAGTCACAATTCAATGAAAATCAAATTTGTATTCTTTGAAAAAGTCAATTCACAATGAAACTGCAGAGACAAGTACACAACAAACCCGAATGTCACAAAACAAATGTGCAAGTCAGTTATCAGATGAATCACAAAATGAAAGCACAAACCAAATAAATATATGCATACACACATACAAATGTATATATGCACATATAAAGTAAACTGGTGAAAGACAGTGGCAAATATAAGGCTGTGAAGAAATCAAGCCGAAATCAAAACAAATTAGTATCCTTTGATTAAGTCCTTGATTAAATCAAAGATTTCTAATTTGGAAAGAAATCTCTGCAGCAATCAACTCAAATTCAAATATGGACAAGCATTAATTCAAATGAAGACCGAGACAACAAATGCAGCAAGAGATCTTCAAATCAATTAATTCGAATTCAAATATGGACAGCAACTCAAATCAACACAGGGTAGATACCAGTGAAACAACTCCAGCAACATGAACAAATGAATGAAGTATGAAATTCGAATTAATCAGTGCACAACTACATGCAGTAGGGAATGCAAAGACAATGGCAAGATCAGTGCAGAAGTCAAGTATTTCAAATTTAGAAAGAAATCTCTGCAGCAAATTATCTCGAATTCATATATGGTCTATATTAATTCAAATGGGGACCGAGACATCAAATACAGCAAGATACTTTCGAATTAATTAATTTGAATGCTAATATGGTAAGCAATTACTCGAAAGTGAATCAAGAAAGGAAAACCCCAAAATAATTTCAGGAAAATCAACGGTGTAAGAAATCAAATCAGACAATGTTAATTAGGGTTTCAATCCTATAAATACACCCAAGAAATCATCATAGAACACACAGAACAATCGAGTTCAAGTATCAATTTAGAAAAGCAAAAAGTGACAGTACATACCGAATACACAAGCAATGAATTCGATCGAGCGACTGCAAAACTAGCAATAGTCAACCATCAGAGAAGCAGCAAGCTAGGGCAACGAATCACAGTCCAATCAAAGAAACCGAAGCCCTAATTGGAACAAAAGGGAACGAAACCCTAATCAGATCGAGGCGGCCATTTGTTTCACAAAACAAAAGAAAGAAGATCGGGTGAAATAAAGAAGTGGGCCGGCCTCAAATAAAAGGGGTTTTTGTTTTTTTATTTTATAGGGTTTATTAATTTTTGTTAATTTGTTTTTGGGTTAAGTTTTTTTTTTATAAAAGCAAGATAATTTAATTTGTTTTAAATTTAGTGCTTGCTTTTGTAATTGGCTTTATTTTGTATGTTCTCTTCAAAACAAAACATGAAAAATTATCACCTAGGGTTTAGGTGTTGTCAGATTGTCTAGTTAGAGTTAGTCCAGTTAGCAGGGTTTGCAAGTTTGCAAAACTCTATAGGCGGTAGTAGGGTTTGCAAGTCTGTTAGAGTGTTTGTAAGCGTGATACTGTTTAATTCTAATAGAAATCTGGGAATGCAGCAGTAGGCAGGGGTTGCCGAAGCTGGGTAAATCTTGTGTGTGATTTATTTTTCAGCATATTTATTTCTGAAGTTTGCTTCTGTGTTTAATTTGCAAAAATTTGCTATAACCCTATTCACCCCCCCCCTCTAGGGTTAATCTAGATCCTACATCTTCCCCACTCACCCTCATTCTCTTCTCTTTTCAGTTTTTATAACATTAATGGTGGGAGAGATTGGAAATTAAAAACTCCAAAACCCTAGTTTCTCTTGCAAATCAAATTCCTAGCTCCAAACTCAAGAAGAACCCATTGGTAAGCTTCTCTTCTTCTTCTCCAACTTGTTCTCTTACCAATTTCAGAAATTCCTAAACCTAATTTTGAGAATGTTCTTGTTTTTGAGTTTAGATTCATGCTCAATTGGGTTGTTTTGAAGAGTGGTTGATTCCACTTTGCTTTCAAGCTTCATCTTCATAAATTTAGTTCAAAGGTGAGATTTTTAATCTCACATCTATGCTTATAATTATCTTTGATTGTTAGGTATGAATTCCTAACACTTATTCATGTGCATTTGATTTTGATTTGGATTGCTTTTGTGAATATTCCAATTTTTGGTGTTTTGTAGTCAAATCTTTAAGAATCATAACTTTGATGTTTGATCATGCTTTAAGAGGTGTTTCGGAGAGCCTATAAGACCGGGTTATCGTTAGGCATAAATCCTTAGTCGTCGTCACTCGTCCGATCGCTCCCGATACGTTTTGGCCACTTTGGCCTAGGCAAATTGTTGCCCAGACCAGGTGACCAGACGTCTGGTGACCAAGTCCAAACGTCTGGTTTGGACACGCATATTATAAAAAAAAAGCCAGAGACTATTTTCAGACGTCTGAACCATCAAACCAGACGTCTGGATAGGTCTCAGACGTCTGAGTGTTCTCTGGGTTATTTCCAGAGAACAGATCCAGACGTCTGGATTCCAAATCAGACGTCTGGAACTGTTTAATTTGCCTATTTTGGCTATTTTTGAGTATATTTCTAACTTTAATCGATTCGTGTTGATTCCCTTTTTGTTGTTATCATTTATTATGGACTTTGATGACATTTTCATCGTGATTTTTGGGAATATCCATTTTGATGGATTTGATATCGATTTCTTTGGATTTTATTCACGTCTTCGAATGTGAATTTAGTAATTGGTTGTTCTTACAATCTTCTTTGTGATTTGTCACTTTAAAAATATAAAGGTTTTCTATACTAGTAGTAAATATCAAAACTCTTTCTTCAAATGATTTCAACTCTACTTTAATACCAAATTCGTTTATAAAACAGTTTTCCAATCTATTAGTATATACAAACCTTTACCTCACTCGTATGAGAAATCTAATTAAACGGCTTTGTAAAACAAGTGGTATGAAACGCTTGCGTTTACTTCGTCGGTTAATTCTTGGACTTGTTCGGTTGAATCTCTTGTGACAATTTACTAGTGGAGATCTACAATTTGTTCGTAAATATTTAAGTTAAGCTAGTGGTTATGGGACATTAAGCTAAGCTCATATATTTACTAGCTTATTGTAATTGACACTTCTCTTTGATCATGATGATCATTTGATGTTTTAGACTAGCATTGAGCAATGTCTTAGAGATTTTGGTTCATCGGATGTCTCGTTGTACGACGTCATTGTTCCCTTTGAATGTGTTTTGGTTCATCGGATGTCTCATTGTACGACGTCGTTGTTCCCTTTGATTGTGTTTTGGTTCATCGGATGTCTCGTTGTACGACGTCGTTGTTCCCTTTGATTGTGATTTGGTTCATCGGATGTCTCGTTGTACGACGTCGTTGTTCCCTTTGATTGTGTTTTGGTTCATCAGATGTATCGGTGTACGACGTCGTTGTTCCCTTTGATTGTGATTTGGTTCATCGGATGTCTCGCTGTACGACGTCATTGTTTCCTTTTATTGTGATTTCTGGATTTCGTATGTTGATTTCTGGAATTTATGTTTCACCAACTTTTACGATTGCCATTGATATATATGTCATTTATTGTGGCTTGGTGAATGAAATAAGGAGTATGACATTCCTTTTCATCTTGGGTAGATTATTGTGATATTGATTAATCTCTTGTTGATTTTCAATTACTTATTAATCACAGCTTGGCATTGTGATTATTATACGTTTATGTCATATCTCCTATTCTATATCATTTCTTCTAATATTTATAGCTAGACTGATCCGTTTATTATTTTCTTCTTAAATAATACTCGGGTCAGACCGAGATGTTACAGGTGCTTCTCACTGACTTCTCATCCAGGATCATTACTCTGACTTTTGGCAAACTACTTAGGTTAGTAGTTTATTTTGTTGTATACACTTGAGATATAGACTCATAGTTGTATTCTTTTGTATAGCACGTGTTGCTATTCTTTTGTATTATCGTGGATCCTTTGACCACTACTCTGATATACACTTTTATGTGTAATATTCATACCTATTTCCGCCTTTGTGATATGAATTATGTAACGCCCGGGATTTTTCGACTCTCGAAGATCCGACATCGACACTCACTTTATCGACTGCCGAGAAATCAAAGGCCGAAAAACCGAGATGTTATGGGTTTTAAAAAGAATTTAGAAAAAGAAAAAGAAAGAAGAGAGAAGAGAGAAGAAATAGAGAGGAAAGAAGATAGAAGATAGAAAATTTGAAAAATAGAAATAGACAGAAAGGAAACAACAGAACAACATCAGAATCTCACAATTCGCAGCGGAACAACATATAATAATAAATGAATAATCTTTAAACAAAGAACTATATCAGTTATTACATTACATTTCATTACATCATATCATCAGAGTGTACAACATCATACAACAACAAACAGTGCAGCGGAAAAAGAAATACTATATACTCGTAATACGCCATGCCAATCCAGCTTGCCTCCAGCAACTCCAGAATATCCAGAATATCCTGATAAACCTAACTCTTGACTGCCCGTGTGGAAATTGGTGGGCACCCAGAGTTTAGGAAGGAAAACAATAAACTCCGAGTCAGTCATGTGACTGGTGTGAGAACTCAAAACAGTTTATTTATCTTTAAAATCAAATAGAGGAATATTTTTATTTCAATTCGCAATGCTTTTAAAAATGAGACTACCATAAGACCTCCTGCCACACACACAATGCAAACGCAGACTTGGAGAAGATTTCTCCTTATGATAGTCAAACATGCTTGATACGCATTTAAAAAGAGCATTTGATATTATTATTAGTGCATAGTGTAGGAAAAATTCATTTCGAAAGTAGAATATAAATCTTAGCCAGCATAGGTACCATTATATTATGCCTACTAATAGCTACCATATTAAATGGCAGGTTCTACAACTAAAACCGTACAAGTTTCGTATTGTTTCTTTGGATTTCCAACAAATGGTCAGGCCAAGGAACTTCCCATTGCCACATGAGAATGCCTCTGGATGGACATCCCCGAGAACCAAACCGGATCTCTACCAACACAAGGCCGGGTTACCCCTAACTGGGTAACAACTGACACGAGTATGCCATCCCCCGGTCCTTTGGGACCTTTATCAACCGAGCGCTCGATATCCAACATCACACCATAATAAATAGAGTGTTTTCAACATGAGTAAGTATCTGGGCTCCATACCATGATACCACCCTTTTCCAGAAGGAAATGCACATACCCTAAGGGGAGCTACAGCAACCCCTAATAACCTTGCTGCATCTTTCCTGTTTTGACCATTTCCGGGATGTGAGGCTCGACGAAGTCACGTCCACAAAAACACACTTTGTACAAAAAGCCGTGCTTTGGGTCAACAAATGATCAACACAATGATCACTAAGATAGACGATCAAATAAACGATCCTATCACAAATAATCAACACAATGATCATTTCAGCATCACTCAGCATGTCACATTACCAAAATGGGATATATCGCTGATAACTTCAACTATATAACCTTTGAGCTCGTACGTCTCAAAGAAGGGTGTTAAGCAAAGAATAAATTCTCCGCCACCAACAGAAATATATTTGAAAGAAATCGGCTTTATATCTCAAATTGTAATGTCAGGCATACAATCCATACAAGTTTGTTCCAGGCTCGAACAAAACCGAAGGCACTTCTTACGAAGCCCTTGCAATACGGGTATTCACAATCCCGATCGAATTTCCCATCACTTAGGAGATCTCAATACCAGGAGCTACCCAGTGCAGAGACAATCGATAGGTCATCCTATCGCTTTCACAAATACTCGGTCTTCAACACCGATCTTCAAATGCAATTCATAACGACGTATCACATATTCGGAATGGGTTATACGACCCCATGGTCCTTTCCCGGTTAACCCGAATAGTGAGCGCTTATTCAAAATAAGTGTGCATTCAAATTCAAACAATCATATCAAATACCCAATCAAAGGGAAATATTGATAGTCGGCTATTGAACTATCAATTGATATGCATACATCACCAGATTCCAAATAATTTTCCAAATTATTTATTTTCCAAAATATCTTTATAAGATATATAATTTCAACACTTCAAAAATAAATCAATATTTATTTTCAAACAAATTTCACTTTCACATATAAATTCCATAATGAATTTATATTTCAAAATATCCATGCATATTTGATTTCAATAATTCATTTCAATTTATCTTCAAAAAGATAAATTCTAATTATTCACTTCATATTGGAAAACATTTCCATACTTATCAAAAATAAGTAATCGACAAATCTTTTTATTTTCAACCTTTGAAAATATTCAATATACTTAAATCGAATTAAGTATATTATTCATTCTTTAAGGGAAATCATTCTCTTAAACGTTTTTATTTGGGCCAAAACGAATGTTGCGTAAAACATCGTTACAACGTCCCAAAATCACTAGTATAGGGATTCGAAATTAAATAGATATATAAATCCCAATACTATACAACCCATTTCCTTTCGGAAATCATTTACTATAACAACAGTGTTATAGTCCACCATTTCCTTTTATTTCTCGAAAACGTCTATTTCAACAATAAATGTTGAAATCTATGATTTCGAATCTCAACACAATTAAAACATCGTTAAATCGTTTTAATTCTATTTAAAACATTCACATTCAATAAATTTTCTTTAACGTATTATTCACTATTCAAAAACGTGAATATACTTCATTAACAAATTTCATCCTTTCTATTCATTTTATTTTAAAGGATTATTCACTGTCAAAAAACGTGAATATAACTCCATTTATAAGTTATAACAATTAACTTATCAAAACAAGTCGTTTGCGAATTTATAAAACAACGTTTATAAATTCCATTTCCATTTATTTCATAACAACTTCCTTTATAAATCTTCTTTATTTACCTATTCGATTTATAATCTTAATTATAAACCAAAAGTCCAAATTATAAGTCAAACACTTATAATTTATTTATTTGCAAAAATCGTTCCTTTGAACTTTACAAATTTTATAAACCTATTGTTTATAAAATTCCATTTATAACTTCACCGTTATATAATTCTATAAATTTCATTCATTAATGAATTTCATTTTCACTTCATTCAAACACTTATAAAGACTCGTTTTATAATGTCAATATTTCGATTTATAAATATCCGTTTATAAATCTCTTAATATAAATCAATTAATATTATTCTTTAAAACATCTTTTAATTTCCTTTATAATTTCATCATTTCGATTTATAAAATAATCAAATTTTATAAATCCTATATTTAAACTTTTATCATATATTCAAAAATCCAATTTAAATTATTTTATAAAATCATTAGTTCATATTTCTCAAAAATCGACTTTTAATCGTATTTCTAAAAATCAGCTTTTTAACTATATTTCACAAAAACCATAATTTTTATAACTTTAAAAATTATAACGTTTATTTATTTATAATGGATCAATTCCAGAAATAAAGTATATTTTCAAAAATCCTTTTAAAGATCATTTTAAAATCCCAAAATTTGGGTCCAATGATGCTACACACCAAATAGTCAATCACGACAACAACGATATCATATATCGATATGATAATCAATCAAATATCAAAATATCTGAAATTAAATAAATACTGTTGAGGAATCCAGTTGGATCCCTCCAACCTGTTTCCTGCATCCAAAAACATTAGCACAATACCAATTTCGCTCCAGTACGAAATTATCGCGGTACATGTTCTTATTAAATATTATCCGCTTAATAACGGCGTAATAGGGTCTCATCCGCAAAAAAATACGGGAAATCAATCAACTGCAATATATACATATGCCAATATATATATATTGATATTATATATAATACCAATTTCACTGTTTATGAAATATTCGCGGTATATGTTTATATTAAATAACATCCGCTTACTAACGGCGCATAATGTCTATTTTAACAATCAATAGATATCAATCATCATTCATACATGCATTCAAATATTTTAAATCTAACTATTTAAAATAAAATCGAAATCTATTCGATTGAGTGAGAAGTTCTCACCTTGGTTTTAATTTCCGTTTTAGCTTTTATTTCGAATAAAATTAAACGCGCGTTTAATTTTACCCGAAATTCTCACTAACTCCAAACGACTCCAAACCAACTCCATCGCGTAGTGCTCGTCCATACGATTCCAACGCAACTGGATTTGCATTTTTTCGACCTCGTATGAAAAAGATACGAATTTTACAAGATTGAACGTGATTTATATAAACAATTTCCAACATAACTTTAAAAATTTAAACCCACAAACATTTGCAGCCACATGATCATGATCCAAAGGCCCAAAATCTTCATCTCCCTCACGCGAGAAGCTACAGGCTTTGGCCGAACTTCTTGAACCCAAACTTGAGAACTAGGGTTAAATAATACATCATCCACACTCAACGATACTCGATCTCAACACCACCACGCGAAAGCTCTCGTCGCAAGCTACCACCACCAGCCACCATGGCCAACTCGGCCCCACCCCCCATTCTCGAAGTGCGTGCAAAACTGAAGCACACGGCCCCAAATCATTCCCTCCACGCGACGCCAAACCCCATCATATCCGTATGGATGTGAAGCCCTCGAGATTCTCAACAACTTTCATGTTGAACACATTAGCTAATTCATTGTAGATTGAGAGAGATTGAGGGTTGAAAGAGGATGATTTCTGGCCATTGAATATTAGGGCCGGCTAGGGTTTATTAGTTTAGGTTTTGTATATTTTTTTTTATTTTCTAAATGAAGGGTAGAGGCTTATTTATAAGGAACGAGCAAGCGTAAACACTATTCATCCCGGGAATTCCGAACTCCGATTTAGACGCCGTAACCAGCGTACCTAGGGTTTATCCCGCGTTCCGGACACAATGGAACAGGTTTCGGAAGCTAATTCGGAAGTATGTGCGAGTTATGGCTAAAAACGTTCAATTTGAATTAAACCGATTTAAATCGATTTCTAGGCGTTTTAATTTGTACCGGACAAACGGTAAATCCAAATGACTTGAAATTTGAAACCTTACAATAATATCACATTACGGATCCGATGAAACTGGTTTCGTCGAAATCCGAGACTTTTTGAAAAATGGCTATTTTGACTCGCCAAATTTAAATTAAAAATAATTCAATGCGTTTCGAGCTGCCACGATCAAACGATAACTCCGATTGACACGAAAATTGAAATCCGGTAATAACTAACTATTACGGATCCAATGGAACTGGTTTCGTTCAATTCTGAGACTGTTCAAAAATTGGCTATTTTACAGTCGATTATTAAATATTAAAATATTCAATTTTCACAGATTTACTTTTAATTCGATTTTAAAAGTTCTAAAATATTTCTATAACTCCAGTATGATTAAATAAAATTTTCCAAATTATTTACAATCATTTTTAACTCAATTTTTAATTATTTCCATAATTTAACATATTAAATTATCGATTTAATAATCCAATTAAATCCAAAAATTCAAATAAAAATTTATTTGACTTATAAATTCACTTATTAATATTTAAAATTAATTAAATATTCAAATTTTAATTTCTGAAAATTCTGGGTCGTTACAAATTATCTGTGACTGATTTGTGTTATGTTTATTTCTATATTTGTTTCCGAAGATTATTATAGCCACTGTGTAGTAGCTTTGAGTTTGTGTCGGTATGTCGGATTTCCTCTTGAGATGAAAAGTTATATTTTTATCTGGCATATCGGTACTCGCACAAAGCAATTATACAGATGGTCGCTCCTCAACAGCCTTATCCTCCGTGCTAGTTGACAGCATTACACCGTAGTGTTCTTGGCTAGCGTGGGTATAGAGGTGGGGCGTCACACTAGTTATTTACTTTAATTGATCATTTAATTAATAGTCTTAATTATTAATCAAACTTAATTACCCATTTAAGTACTACTAGTTACATACTTAACCATTTATTTATTCTTAATTAAATTACTCGATTGATTAACTATTAATCATTCATAAATTAACTTTAAGTAATTAATTTCAAATTTACCCCTTTTTCTTAATTATTAATCGATCTCTTATTATAATTATAAAGTAATTACTCTCAATCGCTTTTCGAAAATATTTAATTAATATTAATTATTCATCTTAATTAACATTTAAAAAGAAATTTTCTTTAACTTGAAAATCAATTTATTATTAACTACACAACTTAAATGTTAATTAACTTGTACTTAACTTAGATTAATTGCTTAATCAAATAACAATTAAGTGTTTTAAAACATCGTTACGTATTAACTAAAATCATCATAACTTGAATCCAAAATCCTCATAGTGCTTAAAAATTTATGGAAACCAAATTTTAATTATCTTCAACACTAATGCAATACTGCAATTGTCAAAACCCGAGACTCCCCTTACTTAGACTCGAGTGTTACTACGAGTTCCCACCTCTTTTCCCCCGCGTCACCTCTAAATCGTCTTCTTCTTCTCCTCTTTTTTTTCTACAAGTTTAAAACTTTAAACTAGGTATAAACGAACACAGAAACTCACACAAACACGGCAAGAAACAAACCCGAAGCCTTTCCCCCATTTCACTCGTGCGCGACTCGAGACGACACGCGACAACACCCCAGCCGACACAGACACGACCACCCACCGTCGTACACGTGCACGGCGGCACCACTGCACTCCGGCGATCACCAACAACATCGACAGGTCACAAATTATACGTAGACACGAAAATCAATCTCGAATCATCTCAAGGAAGCTCGAATCAAAAAAAGGCCTTTTTGGCCGAAAAACAGAAACTCCCCTCTGTCGACAAAAACGGCTTCGCCATCTCTACAGAGACCACCCGAGCCCCTCCACCCTTGGCCACACCACGACAACACGACCCTCTACCACTCCCTTGAATTTCGTGGTGCTCGATCACGCATAGGTGTCGTACGCGACTTATTTACAGAGAAGAACAGAACTTCCAATAAAACCCTAATAAGGTCTCTTATTCAAATTTCACTCAATGGAAAAATTAATTCACATTTTTCCCGAGTTTATGGATGTATAAGCTTGCTTCAATCCAAGTTTCATTAACTAAAATTGAATCAATCACTTGAAATAGGAAGAAATGCAAATTTAGTTTAATTCCAAACTACTCTTTGATTATTAATTTATAAATCTTGATTTTTGTTTTAAAAATCATATTTTGCGGTATGAATTGAATATATAATCTTGAATCAGTATTTTACAACAATAGAATAATTTCAATTATTACTTAATTACATGTAGATCAACATTACAGTGAGGTACTTGATAAAGATGATTTAAAACAACCTTAAAAAAAAACTTTAATTTAAGTTTAGCATCTTATTTGTTGAGAAATCAAAGTTTATCGAAGATTTAAATAAGAATACTTGAGTTTAGACCCAAATATGAGACCTGTACCAAATTTCAGAGATACAGAGTATCTCAACACATATGCAAACAGAAGTATATACAAATTAGTTTATCAAGTAAGTTTGAACTATTTAAATTAACTTAAAACTTTTAAGAATTAAGTTTACTCACCTGTAACATTCCTGAACAAAGAACACTCTGATTATGAAAGCTTGTAGCCTGAAACTGTCATGAGTTTTGACCTGTATTGAAACTATCTTGAACCTGCTCGAGTTCCCTCTTCTTCTTTTTTTTGTTTCTGTTTTGAATAAATTTGAGTTTGGGTTCTTCTTTTTTCTTAATTTTCTCAGGTAACCAAGTTTCTCATTATTTTTGAACGAACTAAAAAGAACAGATGTAAACATATATATAGAAGATGATAGATATGTGAAGGAAGGTGCTTTCTGGTGTAGTTATTTGTTTTGATATGGGCAGAATTTTATATCTGAGATGTACAGATATGTGTACATTTGAATTGACAAAATAATGTGCTGAGATGATAGTAATTAGTACTTAGGTTTCTCTATTAGCTTACATAAGTATAATTATGTTCGGCTGCTTTAAAGATATTTGTATGTAAGTGTACAATCTGCAGGTCAATGTTTTGGCTTGTATATGAAGCTACTTATTTATAAATATTTGCTTTATTGCTCCTAGTTTGAACTATATTTTGTTTTATGCATAAATGTGTCAGTTTTTACCCTTATATTTATTTTTATTTGAGCTTGTTCACATATTCTTAAAGTTATGCTGAATGTATATTCTAATAAACAAATTCTTGCTTTACATTTATTTCTTTTATATTTTAGCCATTAATATTTGAATTAGGTTCATAAGTTATATTTACAATTATACTCATTTTTATAATTATTTTCATTTGTATTTTTTTGCTATAAATATTAAACTTAGATTCATGAGTTCACTTATTTATTTATATTTTTGACTTGCATTAATATTAATATTTTATATTGAACATTTTCATCTATTTATATTTTATATTTTATATTTTTAGACTTTGATCTTATTTTAAACATTATCATCCATATGTATTTATTTATCAAATATTAGCAATGTAAAACATTCTAATTTAATTATAGAAGGTAATTTTATTAAAAATATTGTTAAGAAACTTTTATTTTAGAATTTCAAACATTGTTATCTATATGTATTACTTTATACTAAATATAAACAAAGTAAAGTATTTTAATTAAAATATATAAGACAAATTTGATTGCAAATATTATTAAGAGATTTTATTTTAAATTCCCAAATCACACTCCTTTTTAAAATACAGTTTATATAAATAAATGGCAGTATTTCCAAATCATATTCATTTTAATATGATCAGTTCACATTTTATTTAATTAGATCAAATATTTATTAAATAAACAGGGCCAAAAATCCAGGGTCGTTACATTCCTCCCCCTTAAAAGAATTTCGTCCCCGAAATTTAAAACAAAGATAATTTAAAAGCTGTTATACTAGCCAATCAAACATATATGTCATTCATATATTAACAAACAATCAACAGTCTATTATAACAAACATCACTAGTTATCTGAACACAAGTTCGGATAAGCTTTCCTAAAATTATCGAGAGTTGTCTATCGATGATCAACGATCCGAACTGAATTCCTGACCACAGTCAAATTCGACTCAACTTCCAAATTCCTGAACTACCGGTTTTACACCAAATGATGAATCATGAACAAATTTATAAGATGGAATATGCGGAATACACATCGAATTCCAGATATCCGTTCTGGCAATTCAATTTTGAAAGCTATAGAACCAACTCTTTCCCACTTGTATTGACTTCTTTACAGAATTTCAATATCTATTCATTCAAGCCCGTATGATGTACATATACCATTCGTATGCAATATTAGATTCGATCGCTCGCTCGACCACACAATTTCACTTCCGAACTAGTATCGTCCACCCGACTTTCTAGTGCGGACTCAGATTTGGTTTCTTGACTAGAAACAGTCATTCTCCTTGCATAGCCACAACTATGATTAGAGAATTGCCAGAATCAATCAAAATCCATATCCAGGTTCGTCGTCGAAAATCGAGTGAAAAATCCTAACTCGGATCGATATAACTATTTCGAAATTCTGTGCTCGAATCTGGATCAAATTGCTATGCGAATAAAATAATATACGTACATCCTACGTATTTATATCCATGGATTATCAACTATATCAATTTCTTTTATTCACATTATTTTGATTTCTTTCCTCTTGGAATAATTTTCTCAATATCAAATTTACTTAAGAATTTCACCATTCATTTCCTAAGTTTAATATAAGCATTATATATACTCTTACATTATCACTTTACCACTTTAGCCTTTTAATCTTCATATTTAAATCTGAATTTCCAATTTCATGTGAATTCAATTTATCTTCAACTCTGAATATTGAATTTTATTGACTATCTTCCATTTATAACTGATTATATCATTATTTTAAATTAGTTTCATCCACTAATTTATTTCAATTTCCAATTCGAAATCGGTTTGTTCCTAAAATTTTTAATTTCTAACTCCGAATTTTTGTTGTTGAAAATATCACTATAAAGGAGACTTTTCAATTTGACAAGAGATATAGACATATAAGAAGTTTATAGCATTATGCTTATATAGCATTACATATTTTCATAAGCATATACGTATGGTTTCAACACTTATTGCAATTACTTCCAACCAATTCTCAAACCATTCCCTTCAGTTTAAGTGATTTACAACTTACTCGCTTATATTTAATCTATTTAAGCAAAACAAACTCATATTCAAAATCATCCTATTTCGCTTCTAATAATTCATAAAATTTTATCTAATCTCGTTTACTTCTAACGACCCACTTTCTTATGCAATTCGACAATATTATTGTGAATAAATAATTACTTAAGCTTTATAACAATTTTAAATTGATTCCAACTCAATTTACACTTGATTCCATCCCAATTAATTTATTCACAATCTTTTCATTGCATTTTCTCTCATTCAAAAAGTTTGATTCCAAACCATTTTATTAAACTTGACAACCAATATTTTAAACTAACCATCTCAAAATTTACTTAAGTTATTTCTTTTCTCCAAACTGTTCCACCGAATAACTTAAGTTTATTCTATTCCACCAACTTCCATTTAAATCTTTGATTTGATTTTCCTTTAATCAAATCCTAACTATTTACTAATTTATTCGATTAGTCTATTTTTATCCATTCTTAAATTTTAATTTACATTAACAATTCACTATTGAATTTATTTATAACAAGATCGTTCAATTTATGCTTGAATTAGATTTGTTTACAACTCACTACAATTCTATTTTAATTCAATTCAATACTTACTTGGTTTACAGTTATTTATTTACGTAAGAATTTTATTCCATTCAATATTGTCTATAACTCGATTGAATTCATTTAAATTTAGTTTTATTCCAACTCAACTTCAGTTAAATCTAGCTACTTACCATTCTTTTAAATTTTATTACTCAATATATGAGTTCAAAATTTATTTGTTTACTTAAAAGCTTATATTGCTCATTTGAGTCATTTCATCTTATAACCACAATTCCAGATTATATATATATATAACACTTACCATCTTAAGGTACAAATTTTCATTTCACCATTACAATCATTTTACCTTCCAATTTTAGTTCAATTTCAATTTAATTTTATCTAACTTATCCCAGGTTAAATTCAAATATATTTTCTTCATTTCCATTTACTTAATTAAGTTTTAATTCCCGGATCAAAATTCCCAATTTCTTCTTATTAATATCAACTTTACTTTATAAGTTCAATAGTTGATTCATTTAAACTTTCACATTATCTAAATAGAATTTCTTAGAATTCAATTGCCCGGTTTTCATTTCCAAAACCATTTTGAAATGATAACTACACACACCCACTCGTTATATCAAATCAAATTTTCAAATTCCAAACACTTTTTTTCACCAAAACAAATTTTCCCTTTTGAAATTTCTAAAACAACTTGTATACCCAACAAGCCCGAACAATATCATGGCCAACTATCCTGGTACCAATTCATCGCTTTAGAAACTCGAAAATGAATACTGATGATGTGGCCATCATCATCAGGATTATTTTCCAGCGACTGAAGTGAGTTCATGCTTCCTTACTTTCACAAATTCTTTCCAAAACAATTTCCATTCAACCATATTTTTCCAAAACAATACTCCATTATTGCCTTCAAATCTTTGGAAAAACATTTCAAACATTCCCAAGATTTTTAAATTCCCAAACCTTTCTTTTAAATTCATTTAAACACCTTTCAAATTTCCGGGGCTTAAATTTCTGGTTTAATCAAATTTTAGTTATATTCCTTTTATTAATCCATAGTTAGACAATTTTATTTAGTTATAAACCACTCAAATTTTAAATTTGTAGTATTAACAACCAAACATCCAAATATATATATAATAATTTCAGAAAAATATTTCTTTTATGTCAAAATATATTTTTAGGTAAAATTATTTCATTTACCCTACTTTAAAAACAATACTGTGTCGGTTTACCTTGTTTAAGAGTTTAGAAATCCCTATCGATGAAATGGCGTCCCACGCATCGACCAGAATCCATAAACACTTAACAGATAAGTCAACACAATATAAAAAAATTATATTCGCTAACAAATACGCGCTCATATCTATTAATACACTCAATCTCATTTTAGAGTTCTACAAACTCTATTCTATGAGTAATTCCTACCAGAGCCAAGGTTATCACCAACCTAAGCTCTGTTACCAACTGTGACGACCCGCCCTTCTACTACCAGAAAGACGTATCATCATTAAGAAAGAAAGTGATAGAAATAGAAAAGAAGGAAGAACAACATCAGAATCTCACAGTGGAACGGAACAAAATATAATATATCACATAAATATTACATAGTTTTACATATATCAGAGTTATACAATATCAATACATATGACAGTCATACATATATCTGTAGCTACATACATCAGAGATACAGTATACATCAACTACTGACACAGCGGAACTAGATAGATATCTACATATGTATGGGAACTCCTGCTCCAAGCTCTTCAGAAATCAAAGTCCAAAACCTATCACTTGGCTACTCATAAAAATTTGAGTACCCAAGAGTTTATGAAAACAAAATATAAACTCCGGGTCAGACATGGGTCTGGTATGAGTAAACGGTTTAAAGTTGTTTAACTTTGAAAACATTTGAAAATAAAGGTATCACGTAAGACTCCCCACAAATAAACACGGGTAAGTTTTACCTTACGCTAACCAAACCATTTCATAGAAAATCCAGTGAAATTATAATAGTGTCTAGGGTTTTCAAGTAAATAGAAAATAGCCGAAATTGTTACATCTATTAAATTCCAACTACTAGCCACAAAAGTGGGTAATACAAATCAAAACCGTAGGGTCTTGTAGGGAAAATGGATTTCCAACAATGGCAGGGCTACTGGGGTACAGCCCATCACAGTACGGGGCCTAGATCACCGTACCGAGGATCACTCCCGACCCCCTACAACACAAGGCCGGAACCATTCCTTACTGAACAGTCCCGAACAAGATAAACCCCGCGGTTGTAGCTAGCAACCGCCCACACATCCGAAATAAAAAGGGACATCTAGACAGGGGAATATCTTGTCCTGCTTGGGCATGACCCACCTAACCTTGCTGCATCTCCCCTGTTTTAGCCATTCCCGGTTGATGAGGCTTGAGGCTGCGATTACCTTTACAGGAAATATTTCTTAGAATGCTCATCGTCTGCCTGACGATGTGCTGAAAGCATTCAATCCATACAAGTTCACAACCTAATGTTTAAATTGGATCGATGTGGTTTTCGGAATATCAATTGGATACCCGATCCCGGTCTCATCGAAATCCAAACGCCATTTTAAAGGCCAAGTTGTCTAATTAACTTAAACAGTTTAAATTAAACATATTGAATTGACATAGCATTTATCCCAGATAAAACATATACAAGCATCATAGATATAACACAGCATATCACAGAGCATCACAGAATATCATCAAATAAATATCACAATTAGATATTCTACACAACAACCCGTAACCAGTCATCTTTAAGTTTTATTTGTAATAATTTAATTTAGAATTAATTGCTTGAGAGTTAACCACTTAACTCTGTTTAATTAATCATTAATTAACAATTAATCACCTATTTCATTTTAAATTGTTTAATTAATGATTTCTTAATTAATTATTAAGTCTTAATTACATAGTTATTTTATTTCACACTATCAATTACTTAATTACTTCTTAACCCAGTTATTTACTTTGATTGATCATTTAATTAATAGTCTTAATTATTAATCAAACTTAATTACCCATTTAATTACTGCTACTTAACCATTTATTTATCTTAATTAAATTACTCGATTAATTAACTATTAATCATTCATAAATTAACTTTAAGTAATTAATTTCAAATTTACCCCTTTTTCTTAATTATTAATCGATCTCTGATTATAATTATAAAGTAATTACTCTCAATCGCTTTCCGAAAATAATTAATTAATATTAATTATTCATCTTAATTAACATTTAAAAAGAAATTTTCTTTAACTTGAAAATCATTTTATTATTAACTACACAACTTAAATGTTAATTAACTTGTACTTAACTTAGATTAATTGCTTAATCAAATAAAAATTAAGTGTTTTAAAACATCGTTACGTATTAACTAAAATCATCATAACTTGAATCCAAAATCCTCATAGTGCTTAAAAATTTATGGAAACTAAATTTTAATTATCTTCAACACTAATGCAATACTACAATTGTCAAAACCCGAGACTCCCCTTACTTAGACTCGAGTGTTACTTCAAGTTCCCACCTCTTTTCCCCCACGTCACCCCTAAATCGTCTTCTTCTCCTCCTTTTTTTTTCTGCAACTTTAAAACTTTAAACTAAGTATAAACGAACACAGAAACTCACACGAACACGGCAAGAAACAAACCCAAAGCCTTTTCCCCATTTCACTCGTGCGCGACTCGAGACGACACGCGACAACACCCCACGCCGACACAGACACGACCACCCACCGTCGTACGTTCATGGCGGCACCACTGCACTCCGACGATCTCCAACAACATCGGCAGGTCGCAAATTATACGTAGACACGAAAATAAATCTCGAATCATCTCAAGGAAGCTCGAATCAAAAAAGTGCCTTTTTGCTCGAAAAACAGAAACTCACCTCTGTCGACAAAACGGCTTCGCCATCACTACAGAGACCACCTGAGCCCCTCCACCCTTGGCCACACCACGACAACACGACCCTCTATCAAATCCTTGAATTTCGTGGTGCTCGATCACGCGTAGGTGTCGTACGCGACTTATTTACAGAGAAGAACAGACCTTCCAGTAAAACCCTAATAAGGTCTCGTATTCAAATTTCACTCAATAGAAAAATTAGTTCACATTTTTTCCGAGTTTATGAATGTATAAGCT
Source organism: Allium cepa (assembly GCA_030765085.1). Classification (NCBI taxonomy): domain Eukaryota; kingdom Viridiplantae; phylum Streptophyta; class Magnoliopsida; order Asparagales; family Amaryllidaceae; genus Allium; species Allium cepa. The sequence continues at coordinate 317,316,801 of CM060928.1, read as the reverse complement.
TGCTTCAATCCAAGTTTCATTAATTAAAATTGAATCAATTACTTGAAATAGGAAGAAATGCAAATTTAGTTTAATTCCAAACTGCTTTTTGAATATTAATTTATAAATCTTGTTTTTTGTTTTAAAAATCATATTTTGCGGTATGAATTGAATATATAATCTTGAATCGGTATTTTACGACGTCAAATAATTATAATTATTACTTAATTACATGTACATCAACATTACAGTGAGGTACTTGATAAAGATGATTTAAAACAACCTTAAAAAAACTTTAATTTAAATTTAGCATCTTATTTATTGAGAAATCAAAGTTTATCAAAGATTTAAATAAGAATAACTTGAGTTTAGACACAAATATGAGACCTATACCAAATTTCAGAGACACAGAGTATCTCAACACATATGCAAACAGAAGTATATACAAATCAGTTTATCAAGTAAGTTTGAACTATTTAAATTAACTTAAAACTTTTAAGAATTAAGTTTACTCACCTACAACATTCCTGAACAAAGAACGCTCTGATTATGAAAGCTTGTAGCCTGAAACTGTCATGAGTTTTGACCTGTATTGAAACTATCTTGAACCTGCTCGAGTTCCCTCTTTGTTTTTCTGTTTCTGTTTTGAATAAATTTGAGTTTGGGTTCTTCTTTTTTCTTAATTTTCTCAGGTAACCAAGTTTCTCATTATTTTTGAACGAACTAAAAAGAACAGATGTAAACATATATATAGAAGATGATAGATGTGTGAAGGAAGGTGCTTTCTGGTGTAGTTATTTGTTTTGATATGGGCAGACTTTTATATCTGAGATGTATAGATATGTGTATATTTGAATTGACAAAATAGTGTGCTGAGATGATAGTAATTAGTACTTAGGTTTCTCTATTAGCTTACATAAGTATAATTATGCTCGGCTGCTTTAAAGATATTTGTATGTAAGTGTACAATCTGCAGGTCAAAGTTTGGGCTTGTATATGAAGCGACTTATTTATAAATATTTGCTTTATTGCTTCTAGTTTGAACTATATTTTGTTTTATGCATAAATGTGTCAGTTTTTACCCTTATACATTATTTTTTATTTTAGCTTGTTCACATATTCTTAAAGTTATGTTGAATGTATATTCTAATAAATAAATTCTTGCTTTACATTTATTTCTATTTTATATTTTAGCCATTAATATTTCAATTAGGTTCATAAGTTATATTTACAATTATACTCATTTTTATAATTATTTTCATTTGTATTTTTTTGCTATAAATATTAAACTTAGATTCATGAGTTCACTTATTTATTTATATTTATATTTTTGACTTACATTAATATTAATATTTTGTATTGAACATTATCGTCTATTTATATTTTATATTTTATATGTTTAGACTTTGTCTTATTTTAAACATTATCATCCATATGTATTTATTTATCAAATGTTAGCAATGTAAAACATTCTAATTTAATTATAGAAGGTAACTTTATTAAAAATATTGTTAAGAAACTTTTATTTTAGAATTTCAAACATCATTATCTATATGTATTGCTTTATACTAAATAAAACAATGTAAAGTATTTTAATTAAAATATATAAGACAAATTTGATTGTAAATATTATTAAGAGATTTTATTTTAAATTCCCAAATCACTCTCCTTTTTAAAATACAGTTTATATAAATAAATGGCAGTATTTCCAAATCAAATTCATTTTAATATGATCAGTTCACATTCTATTTAATTAGATCAAATATTTATTAAAATAAACGGGGCCAAAAATCCAGGGTCGTTACAGAAGATAGTACCAGGTTTTGAGTAGCCATTGATAAAAGGGTCTAATAGATATCTTTGATTGTTCTATTTGTGCTAATTGGGTCGAAATAGATCCTAATTCATGCTAAGCTGACGGGGTTAGTTTAGAGATTTTGGAATTTTTGGTTGAAACAATATTCTGATATGGAATTTTTTTATGGTAGAATGTTATGTTATAATGGATTACACATAGTAATCTATTTTATTTTTAGCTTTACTTTGAAAATCGAATCGCAAGGATGCAATTCTAAAAGCAAGGGAGTTCCTAACAACCCTCTTTATTTTGTACCTTGATTGAATTGGTAATGGTTAGTTCCTGAGATGATGGTTTTGATGACAACAACCTTAGGACTTGTTATAAAATATAAATACTAATATTCTTGTCTAGATATATATGTATATGCAGGATATTACGTAGGTACTGAAGAATGAAGACTGTACAGTATAGAGATTCAAGATTGACGAATACAAGATCGAAAAAATCAAGACTGAAGACTCATGAGTATCAAGAGTTCAAGAGTTCAAGATATCAAGATAAGTAATAGTGTCTAGATTTATGTTAAAACTTCATAATAGCACTAAAATCTTTATTCGGATTTTAATTGTGGAATGGAATCCACCTTCTCGCTTTAATAGTGGGATGGAACCCACGACCTCTTTAGTGAGATGGAACCCACTACCTTCTATAATGGAATGGAATCCACGAAATTTTCAAAATGATTTATTTTAAATATTTTTTCCAAAACCCTTTTAAAATCATCTCTCTCAGTTTAAATATTTTAGCCTTAAACTGTTTTATTATCTTTTATATTTTGATTTCAAAATCATCTTTTGTTTTTAAACTGTCTCCTGGTTTTAATATTATAAGCTTTAAATATCAAGAAATATATTCTATACTTAGTTTCTAATATTATTTTATATTATAGATTATATATTTTTAAGATTACTTTTTAAATCTCTTTTATAAGTTTTAACTATATTCAAAATGGTTTATAAACTTCGGAAATTGTTTTGACAAGTTTTAGAAAGAAAATATCATTTAAAAACAAAAATCAATTTTCAAAATTTACTAAGGCATATCGACATAACCCATCTTCCCATGTCGACATGGTGACCGTAGAATTCAAATTTCAAATTTTTAACAGAAATTTCTATTCGCCATTACCTTTCGCGAATGGTCATGACTGTTGTTCTTCTATAAATATCAGTTATTTTCAACGAATTTTAAGTTAGTTTTTCTTCATTTCTTCACTCCTTCTTCTCCACTCAAGTATTCTCTTATATTCTATTAAAACTCTACCGAAATTCTAAGTGAATCAAACTTGATCATCTCTAATTCGATTCTCTGCCACTCTCTTTTAAAGATTTCAGTGCTATTTAGAGTTATAGGATAAATTTGTGACCAAAGAAGTGTATCAAGTCTCTCTATCCATCAATGTGATATTAGAAACGGCATGATGGTGGCCCCTAAATCAACTGGGTGTGACTGTAGCCCATAAATCAATTAGGTGATCTTGTAGCCTGGTTAAATCAAGAGAGTTTGCCCTGAACTCGAAGACGGAAGGGTGTATCTCGTGGCCTTGAAATCAAGGTTGTAATATCGACATTATATTTGAAAAGAAATCTACACAAGAAATTGTGTGGGACTGGATATAGGGTATCTACGAACTAGTATAAAATTCCGGTGTATTCTTTCCTTTACTCTTTTTATTTACTATTTGCATCTGTGTCTGATTCTGTGATTGTTTCTATGTTTGTCAATTGCATTTGCTTGGGTTTAATTTGAAAAGATTTCAAAAGGATTCATAAAATTAATTATACACTATTCACCCTCCCTATAATGTTAATTCTGCCTTAAGATCCGCAATCCGCATTTTCCTACATTTGGTATCAGAGCATTGGTTTTCAAAGTAATCATATTCTGAATTTTGAAAAAGTTTAAAATGGCAATTTTTGGAGATTTTGTAAACACTAGTTCACAACTGTCCATATCATCATTGTTTCATAAGTCTGCATATTGTTATTATAGAAAATCAAATTATCTACCGAATTGATGTGTTGTGTAGGAACAGATGTCTTATATGGCTTTTGATGAATCAACACTCAATGGTTAAATGGTGAAAATCAAGAAAAACAAATGAATACTTGATAGTGGATATTCAAGGCACATGACTAGCAATCCGGAGATACTACATGACATAATTTATGAAGATGGAGGATTGGTCAACTTTGGAGACAAATTAAAAGGATATGTGATTGGCATCGGTAATGTCGGTAACTCTAAAACTCCTACTATTTTTGGTGTTTTGTTAGTTAGGAATCTAAAACACAATTTACTTAGTATAAGTCAACTATGCGATAAGGGGTACAAAATTAAATTTGAAAATGATAAGTGTCACATCGAAGATATTAAATCAAATATTATCTTTGAAGGAATTAGGAAGAAAAATATTTATATAATTAGTATGAAAATCCCAAATGATAACTTATGTCTTTTGGCTAATACAAGAGATCCTTGGATTTGGAATAAAAGATTTGGGCATTTGAATTTCAAACTTTTATCTAGACTATCAAAACTTGATTTAGTAAGAGGTCTTCCTAAAATGAATTTTAAAGTAGATAGTACATGCGATGCTTGTCAATTAGGAAAACTTAGGAAGAGTTCATTCAAATTGAAAGATATGATTTCTACTTCAAAACCTTTTGAGTTACTTCATTTAGATCTGTTTGGTCCATCTCAGATTTAGTCAATAAATCACAGTAAATATGTTTTTGTAATTGTAAATGATTATTCTAGATTTACATGGACAATATTTTAGAAACTTAAAAGTGATGCTTTTGATTTATTTAAAACTTTTGCAAAAAGAATTAAAAATCAACTTTATTTAAAAATCAAAACTATTCGTAATGATCACGGTGGAGAGTTTGAAAATGAAAAAATTTCGAATTTCTGTAATCAAAAAGGACTAACTCATAATTTTTCCTTTCCAAGAACTCCACAACGAAACAGAGTGGTGGAGCGTAATAATAGGACGATTCAAAAGTGTGCAAGAACTATGCTTTCAGATAGTAAATTACCAAGAAATTTTTGGATTGAAGCGGTCGCTACAGCTTATTATATTTTGAATAGGATTTTAATTAGACCTCTAACCAATAAAACACCATATGAACTTCTTTTCAATAAGAAACCAAAGGTATCTTATTTTAAAGTTTTTGGAAGTAAATTTTACATTCTAAATACAAAGGAAAATTTGGATAAATTTGATTGACAAAGGAATCTTTATCAGTAATTCTAGTAGAAGTAAAGCATACAGAGTTTTCAATTTAAAAACCAACGCCATTGAAGAAACAAATCTTTTGATGAAAATTTCAAAGATTTTATTCAATAAATGATGAAGGTGATTTTTTTTACTTTAATAATGAATCAAATGAAATAAATTTTGAAACTATTCATCCTAATAAAAGGATAGGGCTTTTAAAAGATCATCCGATAGAAAATATACTAGGAAATATTGATTCTATTGTTAGAACTAGAAATCAACTAAACAAGATAAGTAATGTATCTTTTATATTAATTATTAAACTCAAAAATCCAAAGGAAGCATCATCTGATGATTCATGGATTCTTGCTATGCAAGAAGAACTAAATCAGTTCACCAGAAATGATGTATGGTTCCTAGACTCCAGGACAAAACTATAATAGGAACTAAATGGGTTTATATATAAAAAAATGAATGAACATGGTGAGGTCGTTAGAAATAAAGCTCGTTTAGTCGCGCATGCTTATTGTCAAGAAGAAGAAATAGACTATGATGAAACCTTTGCACTCGTAGCAAGATTAGAAGCCACTAGAATTCTACTTGCTTACGCAAATCACAACAATTTCAAATAATTTCAAATGGATGTCAAAAGTGCATTTTTATATGGTCTTCTTAAAGAAGATGTTTATGTTGAACAACCCCCACTTTTTGAAGAAGAAAAATTTTCAAATCATATTTACGAATGAAAGAAATCTTTATATGGTCTGAAACAAGCTCCTAAAGCCTAGCATGACAGACTAAGATCTTTATCTATTACAATCAAATTTTGAAATTGGTAAAGTAGATAATACTCTTTTTATTAGAAGAAACAGAAATGATATCCAATTAGTACAGTTTATGTAGATGATATAATTTTTGGATCAACAAACAATGAAATGAACAAAGAGTTTTCTGAAATAATGACAAAAGAGTTTGAGATAAGTCATATAGGTGAACTTACTTTCTTTTTAGTATTGCAAACAAAACAATTAGATAGTGGTATTTTCATTAGTAAAGAAAATTATGCTAATGGTCTAATTAATAAGTTTGGTATGACCACTACGAGTGGAAAACCCACTCCTATGGCAACCAATGAAGCCTTTAATAAATGTCAAAAGATGTTAATCAAAAACTATAAAAGGGAATGATTGGATCGCTACTCTATATAACTGTGAGTAGACCTGATATCATGCATAGTTTCTGTCTCTGTGCAAGATACCAATCTCAACCCAAAGAGACCCATTTAAAAGCTTTTAAATGTATCCTAAGATATGTTAAATACACTTTAGACTATGGCCTATTTTACCCTATAAATGATTCATTTGATTTAATCTCATATTGTGATGCTGACTATGCTGGTTGTAAATCAGACCGAAAAAGTACAAGTGGAACTTGTCACTTTTTAGAACATTTATAGGTTTTCTGGTTTAGTAAAAAGAAAAATATTGTCTCACTATCAACAACTGAAGCAGAACATATCTCTACTGCTTTGGCTTGTTCTCAAGTTATCTATATGCAGCAGACCCTAAAGGATTTTGGATTAAATATTTCAAAATCACCAATATGTTGTGACAATACAAGTGCAATAAATTTATCCAAAAATCCTACTCATCATGCTAGAACCAAACACATTGATATCAGACATCATTTTCTCAAAGACAATATAAGTAAGGAGATTATTTCTCTTGAATTTATGAACACTGAGAATCAAACAAATGATATATTAACCAAACCCTTGAATTAATAAACCTTTACTAAATTTAGAAGAGAAGTAGGTATTTGCTCTATAATTGAGATATAGAATATAGATATAGTAACATATATATTTAAATAAACAAAGAAAAATAAAATTGTCAAAATTTCCATAAGGATGTCAACATAACCCTACCCCCATGTCAACATACAACGGTAAAATTGGAAATTTTGATTTTCCCTCTAAAATAAGTTTGGTAGTTATATATTCTCTATATTTTGAATTCTTCCGTATTCCACTTCATTTCTCTCTGTAATAAACTTATGAAAATATAAAATAATGGCCTTCTCTCCTAAATCAAACCAAAATGCGACCTTTTCTTTCCCTTCTCCTAATGCTGGTCCATTGCAACGAACTACACTGGCTCGAGTCATGAAGATAGAGGAAACTTTGAAGGACTCTGCAAATGATGACTGGGTAGTAAGTCATGCAAATAAAGATGGCAAAGGAACAGGAGAAACGAGGCAAAATCCTTATAAATTTGCAAAAATTTCTAATGGATAATAATGCGGACCTGATCGTGATTGAAGATGAGTCCTCTAACATTCATATTCATAATCCATTAGAGGAAGACGAAGAAGAAGAAGAAGAAGAAGTAGAAGAAGCGCAAATGGAAGAAGAAAATAAAGTTATTTGCGTTGGAGAAGTCTCTTTTGATAAAAATGGTAATTTGATCAAACAACGTGGAAACTTTTGTCTCCATTACCCAAATTGTTCGATTCGTATGTCACTAATTATCAAAGAGTCTCATTAGATTGTTTTTATGTAGAATTTTTTTATATATTGTGTGTATTTGTATATATTTATGTTTATATGTGTACTATAACAACATAATAAAATTATATTTACGTTTCGCTTAATTATACTTCATTATTAGTATTTAATTCCATAGTATTAGTTTAAGGGAGAGTTATGTAGTTTAGGCTTAGTTTTGGTTGATGATAAAGGGGGCGAATTATAAAATAGGTTAGATAGGCTTAGATTAAGGGGGGGTTGTTGGAATAAGGGGGAGTCGGAGTAGAATCAGAGTTTGATGGAGAGGATTTTATAAATAAAGGTTGTCATCATCAAAAAGGGGGCGACTTTTAGTTCCTGAGATGATGGTTTTGATGACAACAACCTTAGGACTTTTTATAAAATATAAATACTAATATTCTTCTCTATATATATATATGTATATTAGGTACTGAAGAATGAAGACTGTACAGTATAGAGATTCAAGACTGACAAATTCAAGATTGAAGAAAGCAAGACAGATGATTCACGAGTATCAAGAGTTCAAGATTTCAAGAGATCAAGATATCAAGATAAGTAATAGTGTCTAGATTTATGTTAAAACTTCACAATAGCACTAAAATATTTGTTCGGGTTTCAATTGTGGAATGGAATCCACCTTCTCGCTTTAATAGTCGAATGGAACCCATGACCCTCTCTAGCGGAATGGAAACCACAAAAATTTCAAAATGATTTATTTTAAATATTTTTTCCAAAACCTTTTTAAAAGTGATCTCTCTTAGTTTAAATATTTTAGCCTTAAACTATTTTTATTATCTTTTATATTTTGATTTCAAAATCACCTCTTATTTTTAAACTATCTCCTGGTTTTAATATTATAAGCTTTAAATCCCAAAAAGTATATTCTATACTTAGTTTTTAATATTACTTTTATATTATATGTTATATATTTTTAAGATTACTTTTTAAATCTCTTTTATAAGTTTTAAATATGTTCAAATGGTTTATAAACTTCGGAAATTGTTTTGACAAGTTTTAGAAAGAAAATCTCTTTTAAAAATAAAAATCATTTTTCAAAATTTACTAGTGCATTTCGACATACCGCTTTCCTTATGTCGACATGGTGATCATAAAATTCAAATTTAAAATATTCAAAAGAAGTGTCTATTCATCATAACCTTTCGCAAATAGACATGACTGTTGTTTTTCTATAAATACCAGTTGTTTTCAATAAATAAGTTAGTTTTTCTTCATTTCTTCACTCCTCCACTCAAGGATTCCCTTATATTTTAACAAAATTCTGTCGAAATCCTAAGTGAATAAAACTTGATCATATCTAGTTTGATTCTGTGCTATTTAGAGTTATAGGATCATTTATAACCAAAGAAGTGTATCGAGTCTCTCTTCTATCAATAAGATACTGGAAACGGTATGATGGTGGCCCGTAAATCAACTATGTGTGACTGTAGCCCGTAAATCAATTTGATCTTGTAGCCTAGTTAAATCAAGAGAGTTTGCCCACAACGCGATGATAGGAGGGTGTATCTCGTGGCCTTGAAATCGAGGTTGTAATATCGACATTATGTTTGAAAAGAAATCAGCATAAGAAATTGTGTGGGACTGGATGTAGGGTAACCTGAATCAGTATAAAATTCCGGTGTGTTCTTTTCTTTACCGCTTTTGTGATATCCCGGATATTTCAAGCAATTAAAATGTAATAATCTCTTTTATAAGTTTATTTATTTTTGGCAAATTGTTCTTTTAAAACAATTAATGGTGGATTGTTTATATTTATGTATATAGGACTTTAAATAGAATTATTATTTTCAAATTTAATATGTGTTTGTTTAAATATATATATATATATATATATATATATATATATATGAGTTGATTTTAAATTGGTTTTAAAATTGAATTTGAATTTGAATTGGAAATTCAAAAGATAAATATCTTAAAATATTTTGGATATATATATATATATATAATTTTATTTAGAATATAATTGGTTTTATATTATTTTCTTTAAGGGACTTTATTTATATAAATTAGAAAAGTATTTATTAAATAGTAAATTAAATATAAAGTTCTATAAACTATTTAAAATTAATAAACACATGCACATTAACAAGTGTAAATTAATAAAATCATATTAATAAGGAGTGTAAGGCGATTAACAAATCCAAATGAAAAATGTTAACAAGTGTCACTATTTTATTTTATTTTCTTTAATTTTTAAAAACCATAAATTAAGTCTATATATACATCTATCTCTTCTCTTTCATTTCTTTTTTCCTATCTTCATTCCAAAAAATCAAAGAACAAAAGCCTGTAAACAATTTTCAAACCAGAGAAAATTCAACCACTCTTTACAATTTAAAACCTGAATTATCAAGCAATCAACTATATTCAACCTGAAATCAAGACAAGATCATCTCTGTTTTCAAAACTTAAATCTTCTCAACAACTAAGCATTATCCAGTAGTAAGGTTTCCAGTTTCAAGTCTATAAATCAAAGAAAGATTTTTAGTTTTCAAAAGATCATCAAAAGCATTCAGTTTACAAGTTTTCAAGCATTTTTCAAGTTCTAGTTTCAAAGATCTCAGCATTCCAGTCTTTTTCCAAAAGCTCTATTCAACATACTGGTGAGTAAACATTCTTTTAAAAAGCTTAAGTAAATAAAAATATGTTGCATGAGATAGGAAATTGAAGCAATGATGTGATAATGGTTTGCATGAGTGGAAATTTTCCTTGCATGTTGATAAATATGGGTGATATAACTGTGCATATCTGATATATCCGTGTTCATCTCTGTTTTATAGTTACAGAGTTTACATTTAAATCAAAATTCCTAATCTCCTCATCTATTTTCTGACAGGCTTTAGTTTTCAAACAAGATATGTTTGTTTAAACGTAGATTAAGTTTTAACAATAAGTTTAAGTAAAATTAGTTGGAATTTTATTTGGAAAATGGAAAAGACGATAAGAATTTTTAATCATGTTAAAATCAAACATTATAATTTGCTGATTCAAGTATATAACTTGAATCGACTTGGAAAACTATAATTTTTAAAAGGAAATTCAGAATTTATAGTGTTGTATCGAGTGAGCATTTCGAAGTTGGTCAGAAAGTGGGTTTTGGGCTATTTATGGTGATGGGTGAACTCGGGGTGGTCGGGGTATCTTCTAGAGGTAGAGAGAAGTTGGGTGGTCTCGGCAAAAATGATAGGAGGATGTTTAAGCCACCGTGGCGACGGCGTTTGGTCGGAGTAGAGTTTTAACCCAAGTTTGGTCGAAGTCTGGAAACGGGATCACTGCGGTGTCTCTGAAGCATCGGGTTTGATCAGAGGTTGGGGGATGGAAGAGTCAGGCTCCGACGGAGATGTGGTTAAAGGCTAGCAACCTCTCGTGGTCGGAGTCGCTAGGACGAGGAGGATTCGTGGATTAGGTTTCCTGTTCCAGTTCTATCCATTGGCTCGTTTTCGATTTTGGTTTCGTGGTGATCTTTGGGTGGTCGGAATCAGAAGAGTGGGTCAAGGTCGACTTGTCGACGGTAGTATGGATGGCCGGAGCTTTGGCGAGCTGGCATGCATGTGCACGGTGAGTTTTGGTGTCTGTGTTTTGGGTAATGCTGTGGCTCGAAGGAATACGTGGGGTTTCTGCAGTTTTTCTCGGGTACTTCTTCGTGTCTTACTTGGGTGTTAGCATGTTTTTCAGATTTTAACTTAAACTAAAGTTTTAAAAAGAAGAAAGTGGATTTTACTCGGGTCTAGGCTCAAGAGTTCTTCGGGTTGAACTCGAAGCAAGAATTTAAACAATTTTTAAGTTTAAATATAAACAAGTTTTAAAATTTAAAATGAAACTGGTTTTGAACTATTTCTTTAAATTTATTTCTTTATATAATAAATGTCTTAAATAATTGTTTTAAGAAGTTATATATATTTGTTTAACTTAAATTTGTAAGTTAAATGCTTAAGTTATTTTAAAACTTAATTTATATATGTAATTAAGTAAAAAAGATAAAATGTTTTAAATTCATATGTTAATGATAATTAAATAAGATAAATGATTTAGCTTAAAAGTTAATGAAGGTTTTACTGATTTATGATTTATTAAATTAATAAAGTAATTAAAGAGTAATTAATTAAATTAATTAATTAATGATTAAGAATTAATTAATTAAGTAATTAGGATTAATTAATTTGTAATTAAAGATTAATTAATCAAGTAATTAAAGATTAATTAATTTGTAATTAAGCATTAATTAATTTAGTAATTAGAGATTAATCAACTGGTAATTAAGGATTAATTAATTAGTGATTAAGTTTTATTAATTAGTAATTAAGGTTTATTAATTAATAATTAAAGGACAATTAATCAGTAATTAAAGAATAATTAATTAATTAATAAAGGTGATTAAAGAATGAAATTAATTAAATGGTTTGTAATTAATTGATGATTGATTAAGCAGGGTTAGGTGATTAATTCTTAAGTAATTAACTTAATTTAAGTTAATTAATTAATTATAGTATGGGTTAATAAATTTTTCTTATGGGTGATTGATTGTGTAGAATGTCTGGATTGATAGATATCTGTAGTATGATAATCTGTGATATTCTGTGATGTGGTATGCTTTGGATATGGCTGATGATAAATGTATGTTAATTATCTGTGATGAATGCTATGTGAATTCAAAGTATTGAATTGAATTAGATTGTTTAACCTTAAACAACTTGGCCTTTAAGCAACGTTTGAATTTCGATGAGACCGCGATCGGATATCAAATTTGATTATCCGAAAACCACATCGATCCAAGTTAAACGATAGGTCGTGAAATCTCAAAGTTAAGATCGAGATGAAGTTTCAGTGGAAAGGGTTATTATCGTTAACTCTGAGGGTGATTCCAAAATGAGTGTAACGAGATAATGCCTTCGATTTCGTTCGAACCCGGAACAAACTTGTATGGATGAATGCTATCAGACCATCATCAATGGCCGATGATGAGCATTCCAAGATGTGTTCTTAAAAGGTAATCGTAGCCTCAAGCCTCATCAACCGAGAATGGCTAAAACAGGGAAGGTGCACGCAAGGCTAAGTGGGTAGCACCGAAGTAGAATAAGATTTTCTGCTGTCTAGAGATCTCTTTTATTCAGCTGTGTGGGCTGTTGTTTGGCAAGAACCACGGGGTTGTCTTATTCAGACTATCCAGTAAGGGGTAGCTCTGGCTTTGTGATGCAGGGGATCAGGGTGGATCCTCGGTACGATGATCTAGGCCACGTACTGTGACGGGAGGTACCCCAGTAGCCATGCCATTGTATGGAATCCATTTTCCCTATGCTCCCTTTACGATTTTGATTGTAGAACCCACTTTGTGGCTAGTATGCTGGAATTAATAATGCAGCAATTTCAGCTATGTGAATATTTATTTGAAAACCCTATACACTATTATAATATAACTGGATTTCCTATCAAATGTTTTGGTTATCTTAAGGGAAAAACTTGTCCGTGTTTATTTGTGGAAAATCTTATGAGATACCTTTTATTTCAAAGGTTTTTCAAGTTAAACAATTTAACCGTTTACTCACACCAGACCCATGTCTGACTCGGAGTTTATTCTGTTTTCTTAAACTCTTGGGTACTTAAATTTTTATGAGTAGCCAAATGATTAGGTTTTGCTTGACGAATTTTGGGAAAAGCTTGGAGCAGGAGTCTTGGCCTAGCTATATATCTATCTATTCTGCTATGTTGGAGTCTTTTGTCTGTTGTACTTTGAAATGTAATGGATAGACAGGTCTTCACGACTGTCTAATGTGGTGATGTTGTATTACTGTGTAACTTTGATGTGTAAAGACTATGTAATAGTTATGTGATATATTATATTTTGTTCCGTTTCCGCTGTGAGATTCTGATATTGTTTAGTTCTTTCTTCTATCTATTCTTTTTCTACCTATTTCTTTTTTATTGATAATACGTCTTTCTGTGGAATGAAAGGCGGATCGTCAAAGCTTTTATATACTATTTGCATCTTTTTTCGATTCTGTCATTGTTTCTGTATTTGTCAATTGCATTTGTTTGGGTCTAATTTAAAAAGATTTCAAAAAGATTCGTAAAATAAATTAAACACTATTCACCCTCCCTCTAGTGTTAATTCCGCTTTAAGATCTGTAATCTGCATTTTCGTATAGTAATTACCTTGATTAGGATTTTGTAATAATTATTCTTAGATATTCATAGGAATTTAAGATTTTAATTGATTAAGATAAGACAAGATTTTGTGTAATTAAAGAGGATAATATTGTTTTGAAATGTTTTATATAAATAAACCATTAATTTGAGAAATAATATTTTCTTCTTAAATGAGTATTATAATTTTATTATAATATAAGTTATAGGACAAAATCATTATGAAGTTATAACAAGTATTTTGAAGCGTAAATTTCTCTTTTTAGATCATTATTTGAATTTCAACTCAAATAGGATAAATAAGAATTTAATCAGAGTTAAAATTTGTATATAAACTAAAAAGAGTATATTTTAGAAAAATAATATAGTTCAGTTTATTCTTAAGTCGTCATTAAATATTGTTAAAGCTTTAGAAAATTAAGGAAAGGTTTGGTAAAATAAAAAGTAAATTTGCTTTATTGTTTAAAGAGTAGTGCATTAGTTCTTATCGGTTTTGATAGGAAACCAAGCCCATTAGAAATTAATAAAATAAAAAAAATCTCATTTTTGTGTATTGTACATACACTTGATCAACTTGAAAAAACCAAAACAGAAAGTTCATCTTCTCATTCCCAAAACCTAGACAATTATCCTCCAAATCAATTAAGGAAAATCTTCAAAAAATTCTAATAATTCAAGGTAGTGATTTCTTATCCTTTTCCATCCTTTAGAACCTGAAATTCTTAATTTTGGTTGAGTGAGTAATCTTTAGTGTATTGTATGTAATTTCTGTGTTAGGGCTTTGATAGTTGAGAAGAAGCAGTCGCAATAAGTATAGGCTGTGCTAATTAAGAAAACATGGTGAGAATTACTAACAACTATATCTAAATCTAAATTACATGCGATAAATCATTGAATTGTAATATTTAATTGAATGTTTTTTAATCTCTGTGTGTTATTACAGTAAATTAAAAACCTTAAAACCTTAGACCTATGATCTCGTGTAGTAGCAAAATCATAGATTTTTATATGCTTGCTTGTTAGTAAAATCATTGCTTTAGAAGTCAGAATAACCAACGCCGGAGCAATCGACCTAGATGGACCATCTGGGGTTTTCCTGAAGTTGCTATAGCTCCAAGATTCGTCGTCACTGGTAGACCAGTGGCGAACACCTAAGGCTGTTTCAACTCTAGGTGAAACCCATTGACCTGCCTAGTCTTCGCCTGATCGTTGCCTCGTTTATCGTCTTTTGTTTCCTATTTTTGTGTAAAAATGTGTAGCTCTTTTGGCATCTATTTCAATCCATCTTCTATTTTATTAAAATGTATTTGGAAATTATATAGAGCTTAATTCTGTGGATCTAACTTGCTAGATTGAATCTCTTTGTTTAGTCATAATTTTGATGCTTATTTCTAATGGTTTTCATTGTTTCATTTCGGGTTTTGATTCTTGAATTCGTGAAGACATCTTGGATTTATTTTGCCGTGGAATTATTATATAGATCTATGACATAAAAATTAGGTTTGTCGATAAATATGGAAGGCATTTAATCATGTGTTTATGGAAGATTTTAAGTGGTTTTAAAGCCTGAATTAAAGTGATTTTAACTCCTTGTTGGTTCGAAATAATTACTTATGGAAACAAATAAGTTTCATAAAAATGAAAATATTATTTTGTTTATGAATTCGACTTCTAGAAATTCAGATAAATGAATTTTAATTATTGGATTTTATTAATAATCTTTTATGAAATAAATATATATTAATGTATGAAATCAAAAGTGGGGTTTTAAGGCATTTGGAAAATCATTGTATTTCTAATTAAAGAGCTTTAAAAGTTTTCTTCCATAAACATATGCTTATTCTGATTTGATTACTTTTTCTATGAATTGAGAAATATACATAAAAAATTCAGTAGTAATAAGTGGTCATGAGACACTAGTATCACTCCATTGTTGAACTATGCGACTTATTTGTGTAGAGAATTTGGTAGTAGAATTTACTAATAAATAGTAAATACTTTAGGAACACCCAGTGGTTATGGGACACGGGTTTTACTTTAAATATTACTATTAAAAGAGTATGTGACAGTATGGGATTAAATAGTATTTTAGGGATGTGAGTTATTGTATAACTCGTTGTATTCATTAGCATTCGGTAGCTTGACTTTGTAGGCTGGTTGTTCGACCTAGCGGCTTAACGGTGGAGGTCACACCCCGAGTCGTGGTATTTGTTTTAGTTTATGGCCCTATACCACCGAGCCCGCGGGCTAAATTTAATACCATAATACTTGCGTCATTCGTCAATAGGCGTGGCATCTTAATATATGATTTTTGGTTTAACACATGTTATGGATATATGGTACCGTTGGACTGTAGGAGCTAGCGGGCTAAGCTCCAAGAGATTTTATTATCGGTCTCTCATTGGAAGAGAGCAATTAGCACTATGAATATTCTATTAGCCGAAATATTTAGTGTGCTATTAGCGACCGACCGGACCACTAGTGTGGTGTTAGCAACCGACCAAACTGATAGTATGGTGTTAGCAATTGATCAAATTGCTAGTGGTTATTTATGTGTATATTACGGTATCCATTCCTGCATAAACTTCATACCGTTTATGTTCGGGTGTGAATTCCCTTTTTATGCTTCAAAGATTTTGATATTTAAGCACCATATTTAAGATGATAGTCCATGAGAGACTTGATATGATTTTATGACATGGTGTGATTTGTTTATGTCTTATGATTGTCCAGGAAGGGACTGTACCTTTATGTTAGTCCACAAAGGAGACAGTAACTTTGATTAGCAACATTCTTATATGGATTTACTTTAGTTGTATTAATTTGAAATGGCTACGTATGAATCGCCTTATTTGTGTATAATATTTTGTAATAGCCTTGACTGTGGTCGAGATCATTTGAACATTTATTATTGATGGATATATCTTGTTGCTATTGATATTTGATTGATATCTTTATTATAGTGATCTCACCTTTTGATGCTTAGAGATAGTATGATCCGGGTGTTATTTCTTATAATGCTCGGGTCAGACCGAGACATTTCAGGTATTGGGACACAAAGACCATGGATGTTGGGCTAGCTATAACGATAGAGTTATACATGTATTATATGTCATTATAATATTAGAAATTCATCTATTTAATAGACTTTGTACGAGATGTCGACTTTTGAGATCATGTATAATTGAGACGTGTTACAGTCTATATCCATATTTGTATTATGTAAGTATAGTCTTCCATTTTGTAGACATATTTATTTATGTATACATGTCTATATATTATATATTCCACTGTGTTATCTGATTATCTGCTCTGTATTGTATTTATGTTGATTTGAATTGTATTGTATCCATCGTGTGTCTTGCTTTGTGCCTATACCGTTCACGTCAACTATTCAGTTCAGATTTTCAAATTTTGGTGAGAAAAACATAATAGATATTTGGTTGCTCATAGCCAACCACATTCTCTGTATTATTAGACGGTATTACTTAGTAATACTCTTTAGTAATATAGGTATAGAGGCGGGCGTTACATTTTCCAACCACTTTTGAAACGACAATGCGTGAGGTGTTTATAGTAGTTGAAACTGATGCTTGAACTTTTGAGATTGTGTTATGAATTAGATGGAAAGCGCACCTTGCCATTGATCTGGTCAAACTTCTGATGGGAGATAGTTGGAAAAGTGAAAGGAATGTGTGGCTAAGATGAATGCCAACAGAGGAATTGTACAAGGTGCATGTCTTGCCTTTACTGCGCAATTGATGCATATATACTACAGTGACATGAATACTATATGCTTTTTGTTAGATGAAAACACACCAAGTCGTGCTTCTTGTCGTTTACTTTTGCACGTTGATGCTGTAAGGCTTGCTGAGCTAACTAGTAGTTAGCCAAAGGCATGAAGAAAAAAGGAAGTTTCCAAGGACCAAGCTATGGAGGACATGTCAATTTAAACGTGAGGCAACGAGATGAGTAACCTGAGATCGATCAAAGGGGGCTATAATGAAGCCGAGATGATGATGGGCTGGCTATTGAAGCTGCACCAAGTTGAGTCGGCCAAACGTAGGCTTGAGGTGTTGTTGACGATATGGCCAAAAGGGAGGTGTTGGACTGGAAGTGTGATGACAAGCGCGGACCACTTGGGACCGGGCATAAGTGGCTATATTGAAGCTAGGCCAATGATGGATCAGGCTTGAGCCGGCCTTGAGCTATGCTAATCGACACATAGCCGAATGATTTGAGTGGACGGGCTGACGAAAGAGAGTCGATCGTAAGTGAGACAGGTCGGTGTGGATCGGGTTGGGTTATGCTTAGGTCTAGCTTTGCTTGATGAATTGGCTGTTGAAGCTGCTTCAATGTGTGTTGGCCGATTGCTGGCCTAATGTGTTGTTGAGTAGAGGGTCTGGCATGGACCTAACTTGGGTTTGGCTCAGCAGTTGAGAAAGTTTGGTTTTCTCATCTCTGGCCTTGGCTGTTTATCTATGGACTGGCCTATATTCGAGCCGACCTGTCCTTGACTAGGCCAGGCTATGAAGCCTTGATCTGTTCTTCATTTTACT
Organism: Allium cepa; assembly: GCA_030765085.1. Taxonomy (NCBI): domain Eukaryota; kingdom Viridiplantae; phylum Streptophyta; class Magnoliopsida; order Asparagales; family Amaryllidaceae; genus Allium; species Allium cepa. The sequence continues at coordinate 317,298,469 of CM060928.1, read as the reverse complement.
TCTGAAAAAATTGAGTGATTACCCTCAAATCCATACACGTAAGCGTGCATGGGCTTGTCAAATCATGAAGACCATCGATTTGCTACTTTGCTATGCATTTAATGTGAGTCTTATGTGATGCTATGCTATTTGTTGAGACGGTTCATTTTTCAAGATGTTGAAGAGATGTGTCACGTCACTCATGTATGTGGTGCAACATGACACTAGTTGCATTTAAATGGTCGAGATCATTACGCCTTTCCAAATAAAATGTTTGTGATTAGAGGGGTTTGTATATAAATATCCCCCTTCATCCTCAACCCATAAAGATTTTTCCATGTAAATTCCTTAAGAATTTCCAAAGTTTCCATGGTTTTCTATTAGTAAAAGCAGCTAACCAAGTCTTTCCCTTTCACTTCATGTGCTCTTGAACCTTTGAAAAACTTATGTATAATTGTAAAGAAAAGGAAGGTTTCTCAATATTGAATTTTTCTTGATTGATTTTTTGTTTTGGACCAATGTTTGAAATGTTGTTTTAAGATAGATCGTACATTGTTGCTTGACCTAGGCTCGCACTCTCTGGTCATCTTTTGGACATCGATCGACCATCGTTGCTATGCTAATAGTTCAGTTGATGCAGGTGGAATTTCCATCGCTTTCCTCCATCGGTGCCAAATCTAGGTTAATTTGGATGCTTCAATGCCTTGTTTGTAGGAGTGAGGGTTATCGCTTCTGTCTCTGGTGTCATAACTAAAGATGCTAATGGCTCTTTTGCATCGTCGACTGATAGCTTTTTGACATCTCTTATGGGATTAGATATGGAAAGCTATAATGGTGACAATGTAACTCCTTTTCCACAACTATTAGCAAACTATGGTCTGGGCGGCGATAAGAGTGCGGGTTAGCATGTTTCACCTGCCCATTTGAAGCTAGATCTTCCAGAGAATTCCATGACATGTGTCTCTTCCTCTTCTTCTTTTTCTAAATTTCAGCTAGTTAGTGATAAATATATTTGTATGCCTAATGTGACAAGCACTGTGCCCCCGCACTTTTGGATTAAATGAAATATATCTTTTGTTGTGAATCTTGTCTAAGCACTTTGCTGCTCTATATTATTTTCATTTATTGTGCATGACTTGTAGGGTGGCGTATTCTAATTGCTAACATAGTCCATGTACTATTTGCAGAAATTCTTTTCCAAGATATATTAAATAGAAACGTATGACAATGAAATAGGTTAAGCTCGGCCATTCATATAAATCATGTGATAGCCAGATGCATAAGGCGGGTGGCACTGGCATGAGCTTGAGCACATGCTCGCTCGTGTGTACTCCTGGGTGACAAGCAATTAGATGTAAAGCAATAAATGGGCCTGGCTCGAATCTGGGCCCATGAGGGGTTAGAAGTTCTCTTTGTAGGAATTGGGCTAGTCCACGATGGAGTAAAAGAGAAAATTTCAAAAAATTCCTTTTGGATCTTTGTTGGACCTATGAAATCTAAATTCATTTACATCTTATCTAAATTTCTTGCATATAAAATCTTTGTTTTATTTATTTTGTAAATAAAGTTTTGTTTAGGTGTATGAATGAATGTGTCATATACAGTCATGTATGTAACGGTTAGTGAAACTAATTTTAAGAAGGAAACTTTTTATTTTCTTCTCTAATACTTGCACAATTAATTATGGAGACAAACAACATTAATTGGAGATAGAAGCTTTTCAATTCTCTCTTATTGGATTGATAACTTGTTAAATAAAAATGTTAACATTTCAATTAAATGTTTTGTTTGGAATACATCAACATACATTCAAATATATGACAATATAAATGAACTAATTTAAACATGTGTGTTTGTATGTGTATGAACATCTAGATATTGGGATTTATATCTATTGTGTGTGTATTTACATATATTGTTACATTCTCGCATGCATATCGAGAATATTGATGCCTTAAGTATATACATAAGCTTGAGTGTACTACAATATATGTATATTGTTTTATGCACATATCAACAGTACCACATATATACAGTTTAGACATATATATACATGTATTTAATCGTTTGTAGCCACTTATATTTTACATTTACATATATGAAGAATAAAAATAATTCACATAAAGAGACAATTAATGTAAGAGTAAATTAGAAGAGTGAAGACGGAAAGTTAATTTATAATGCAACTAAATCTAATCAAAACTAAGTGGAAAAGTGGAAAAACAAGTATGTAATTCTACTTTACCTTTTTTTATAATTACCAATTAAATAATTAATTTAATACCTTATGAGATTTCAAACCTATTTAATTTATTGATCCTAACGATATAATTGAATCTAAAATATAAGTTTATATTTAGGTATAAATATATATTTAATGAACTGAAATTTAATTTAGAAACATAAAACTGAATTAATTGGAAACAAATCTAACAATTTAAATTTAATGTAACATTAGTTTACTATTTAAAGGTACGAAGAAGACTTGATTAATTTATGCGCACACAGACATGCATGTAATATATTGACTTGATTAATTTATGCACATACAGGTTGATATATACACACAAGTTTTATAACTCAATCAATTAAAATTCAATCCATGATTGAAAATGGAACGAGTGTGATAATAAGAGCTATTTATTAAAACAAAGAAGATATATAACAATATATAATAGGATAACAAAAGAGCATTTTTTTTAGATCTCAAATGAAATAAGATAAATTATTTGATTAGACAAAATATTGAGCAATTATTAAAGGATTCAACAAATCAATTCCACGGCAAATAATTATTTCAGATCCAATTAAATCATCAACGTTCAAAACCATATACAAATAGAACTCATAGTCAATCATAATATGTAGAATAATTTTAAATTTATTTTAGTAAGTGGCTATAATTTATATATATGTAAAAGATTTATTTTAACATCATGAATGAATTAAAAACTTACCCGAAAAACCTTGCCCTTCATCATACCTTGATTTTTGGCTTCTCCTTAGACTTCACATAAATCAGCATCCTACCTTGCAAGAGAATGATGAACCACCTTTCTTTAATTTAATTTGATGTTGATTGGAATTTATTTTGATGTTCTTTTTTGGAATAAGTTTTAGCCATGAATGAATGATAGAGACGAGGAAGAAAAGTTATGTTTATTAAAAGAAATCAAAATGAAGAGATATGTTTTAATAGAATGGAATTTGCCATTCTCTTATCAAAACTTCCTTCTTTAATTCCTTTTTATATTTCAACCAGTTTAATTAATTGATTTCCTCCTCTCACTATTATATGGCTTGTCCAAGCACATTCTTAATGTGCAAATTTTCCAAATAAAAAAGCTTTTACGTAATTATTTTATTATTTAAACCTTGTTTAAATTTTACCGATACCATATATCAATATACGAAAATATAAATTTTATTTATGCATTTTAAATAATTACCAACAACATTTAAAACATCAAATAAATTAACAATAATTAATATGTCTTAAAAATTAATTAATTTAATCAATTTATAACATTTTACATATTAATTAAATCATGTGGTTTTCGGAGAAATCACAAATGCGGTTTTGTGACTCAAATATATGAATTTAGTCAGCGATTAATATTGAACAATTCAAATATTAATAATCACATATTATCTTAGCTAGTTGTGTGACAGTTTGGCTAAATTTATTAGTTACAGGTGTAACGACCTAAAATTTCAGTCATTTGAAATTCATATATTTAATTAATTTTAAGTATTCAAAAGTAAATTTTATAAGCTAAATAAATTATATTTCGAATATCGTAATTTAATTAGATAATTAAATTGTTAATTTAACAATTGAAATTGGATAAATAATTGGAAGTTGAATTTAATGCGAATAAAAATGATTTATAAAGTTGAATTAAATTCTATTTGAATTAGAATGATGTTAGTAAACTTTTAAAATTGAACTAAAAGTTAATTGTAGAAATTGAATATTTTAATATTTAATTGATGAGTAAAAATAGCCATTTTTCAAACAGTCTCGGATTTCGACGAAACTAGTTTTATTCGATCCGTAATATTATATTATTGCAAGGTTTCAAATTTCTTGTCAATCGGATTTAAGGTTTGTCCGGGACAAGCTAAAACGCGTAGAAATTTGTTTAAGTGAATTTTAAATTCAAATTAGTCGATTCGAAAATCTATCTTTCAAATACGATCGAATTGGCTCTCGATATATATTCCATTGCATTCCTAATTGGGGTAAAACATTATAAAGGTCAGGCGGCACGCTTCGTTTCGAGTTCGAAAATTTTCGGGATGAACAGTGTCGTTAAATTTTTTATATAAGGCCATATTTTTCACTATTATTCACAAAATCCTGATGGGCTAGGGTTAGCTGCCGTTTTCTAAGGAATGGCCAAAAATGCTCAAACCTTTCTCTCTTAAAATCTTCCAATCCCTTCAATATTTTTGAAAATTTTCTAAAGAAAAACTATAGTGCTTCTCGAGCTCTTCACATCCATAGGCGATGATCGCCTAGATCGTGACGAGGTGATCAAAATCGTCGATCAAAGTCCAGCATTTATACACATTTTTCCACACGAGGGGACGACCGAGTGTGGCTAGTCTTTGGCCAATGGTGGAGACGAGCACGAGCATTTGAACGGCGGTGATCGATCATCGTATCGATCGAAGATGGTGGAGTATAATTCAAAATGGAATCAGCGTCTACGGGTTTAAACTCATGATTTTGAAAGGAAGAGAAGAAGCTCGCGAGCAGGGCCAGGATCTGATTTTGGGGAATGAACGGCTAAGATTGAAGCTAGGGTTTGAAATATAAAATAAAATTGAAATTAATTTATATATTAAATTGTGTAATGTTTAAAATACTGTAACTTCTTCATACGAGGTCCGTTTCTGACGAAACGAATTGCATCGGGTCTATATTGACGTGTACTACATTTTAGAGCTGGTTTGGATGTTGATTGGAGCTAGTGTAAATTTTGAGTAAAATTAAACGGTCGTTTAATTTTATTCGGAATAAAACACTACAATCGCTATTGGAAGCAATGTGAGTACAACTCACTCTTTTTGACTCACTGATATTTTATACAAGTAAGAATAAATATTTTTTGTGATGATCGATGATTATTTGGATGATATGATATATTGACTGGTATTTGGATATATTCCTGCCTATTGGAGCAGATGAGACCCTATATGTTCCCCTGCATGAGCGGATGACCCTTTGTACGCGCGTCTGCCTCGAAACGGACATTGTACACATATCTAATACGTATATTTGTTGCAGGTGACAGGTTGGAGGGATCCAACTGGATTCCTCACCACTATATTGGTTTATTTACAAATATTATGATATATACTGTTATCATATTATATATGATATTTTGGATGTCGTGATTGATGTATTTAGTGCTCTTGTAGCATTGGGCCTATTTTTGGTAATTTAAAAAATGTTTAAGTGATGATTTCCAAATTTAAAGGATTTTCGAGTTATTTTGGAAATAAATGTTTTATTGGATTTAAAATTGTTAAGGAATTGATTTATTTTTAATAAATGAAAGTTATAATTTTTATGTTATAAAAATTATGGTTTTTGTGAAACAAAATCAGAATGTGATTTGGAAATATAGATGTAACTATTTCGTAAAATAGTTTAAATGGTGATTTTTGAATTTATTATAGATGGTTTATAAATAAGATTTATAAATTGAATTTTTATAAATCGGAATAATGGAATTATAAATGACTTTTTATAAGTGTTAAAATGAGTTATAAATGAATCTTATAAGTAATAAGATTTGTACTTTGTGAAGTTATAAAAAGAATGATTTTGTAAATAAGAGAATTAAAAGTAATTATTTATGAATTGGATTTGGCATATAAATGAGATAAATGGAATTGGTTAATAAAGGAGATTTATAAATTGAAGTTTTTATAAAATATAAATGTGATTTATAAACATTGTTTTATAAATCCAAAATCGATTGAATTTGATAAGTTAATTATTATAATTTATTAAAGGAATTATATCCACGATTTTGGATAGTGGATAATCCTTTTAATAAAAGTGCAATAGCAATAAATTTGATTAGGCATTAAATCCACAATTTTGGATAGTGGATTATCCTTAATATAAATGTGTATAAATATTAAATTTGGTAAACGATTTGTATGCACGATTTTAGACAGTGAATAATATATTAAATAAATGTTTTAAAAAGTGATATTTTAAATGGATTTAAATGGTTTAAAGATGTTTTAAAATGTGTTAAATATCAAAACCATATATTTCAACATTCATTGTTGAAACAGACGTTTTCGAGAAATAAGGAAATGATGGACTATAACATTGTTGTTATAGTAAACGATTCTCGAAAGGAAATGTTTTATATAGTATATGAGATTTATGTATCTATCTTATTTTCGAATCCCTATACTAGTGATTTTGGATTGTCGTAACAATGTTTTACGCAACATTCATTTTGACTCAAATAAAAGATGTTTAAAAGAATCTTTTCCTTAAAGAATAAAATACATACTTAATCGTGTTTTAAATATATGTAGTATTTTCTAAGTGTTGAAAATAAATTGATTTGTGAATTACTTATTGTTATATAAGTATATGGAAATGTTTTCCAATATAGAATGTTGAAATGGTTTGGAATTATATCTTTTTAAAGATAATTTGACGTGAATATTTAGCAAGTGATTTAATTAATAAAAGATTAATTAAAAGGGCCTAGTGATTGTATATGGTGCTAAATATTTGTTTGTTTGTTTGATAGTTAAATAACTAACTATCAAATTTGACCAAATTTTAGTTCATTGGCTTGATGTGGGAACTATTTAGTCGTACACTTAGTACGTAGCCTTCTATGTAGGCTTGATTATCGTTTGTGTTGAGGATGATGATTCATATAGTGCGAAGTATTACTCCAATATATCGAGCTTCCTTCTTGGCACGAAGGATAGCAAGTTGAAAGCTGAAAACGTGATAAGTCTATGAGACTTAGTTTCTGTGTGAGGTTGAGAAACACTTTTGCGTTGTTGGTGCGAAGAGACCGAGATCAGATTTATCTAAAAACCACTTCGGACCAACGTATATGCGACGATTGTGCAGGTTGCTTATGATGATATTGATATTCTAGATTTTCATAGTGGGGGACTACTTGTTGATCATTTGAGGTTAAAATCCCAATATACATCCAGTAGCAGTGGTCTCTTCATTATGAAATATCCAATGCGAGGACTATTCTCTACTAATCATGGGGATTTCCCGATAGGATGTGGTAGGTAAGTACCTTCGATTTGTCATGTTCCTGGACAACTTGTATGGATGTTTGTCTGACATTGCATTTCTAAAGATTACGTACTTTGGTTTTACAAATGTACATCAGTGGTGGCGGAGAAGGAAACTTCTTTTAGCTTAACACCCTCCTTGAGACGTATGAGCTTAAGGGTTGTATTTTTATGGAAGGCAATTAGTAGTCAACGAAAATGGCCGTGTGGAATTCAAAGTGATGTGATATGTGATTTGTGAAAGGTAATCGTTATCTCAGGCCTCATCAACTGGAAATGACCAAAACAGGGTTAGATGCAGTAGGGCTAAGTGGGTCGCTCCCAAGTAAGGTATGATCATCCTCTTCTAGATATATCTTTACACGCTATGACCTCTTGTATCTGATTATTATGGTTTGTATGCTAGAGGATCCTCGGTAAAGGTCGGTAATGACTGAAGGATGACATATTCGGTACCATCTAGTTATAGAGGTGGGCCGGTCATGTGTTGGTAGAGGGCAGATGTTCTGTGCCTCGGGACATCCATCTAGAGGTGTACCCATTCAGAAGTTAGTTGTAACGACCCGTACAAATTCGATGTTTAAAATGAATTAAAGTAATAAGATTTTAATTTAAATTTAGAAAGAAATAAAAATCTTATTTATTAATATGAAAGCGAATGTCGAAATTACATGTATCAAGGGTAATTAAAATCTACAAATTAAATTATATATTGCAATTTATTTGTAATAGTGGAAATTGTTGCATTTGGATATAAAGTTAAAGTAAGTAAATTAAGGCAAGTATTGGATTTATCAATGAAATAAAATATTGATATATGGAAATTGAATGTAAATGGGGGTAATAAAGTAATGCAGGACAATAAATAATTTATTTAGTACAATCCCTTTTATTTGTAAACTATTGTAAGGTGTTAATTAATTGAAATATGAAAATTAGGAAATAGATTCAAATTGTATGTTAGATAATAAATTGCAATAAGTAAAGTTAGTAATTGATGGATTAAATGGAATTGGATTTAGAATCTTAATTTGTATGGGTGCATATATATATAATGGAATATAAAACGGTAAAATAATCATATACAAGTATATTAAAGGTTATAATAGCGGGCTACTAGTAAATTCACTCATTACCAATAAAGATAATTAGGTGTGCCTTGATGATAATTAATAACATAACGGAAAGGAGTAAATGTATTCATTGCAATATTAACTGCAATTGGATGGGGATTTTAAGTAACAAGGTTATTGCGAAGTAAGTAATGCTAAACTTAGGTTAATAATAATGAATAGTAATTAATTAAAAATTTGTAACATATATCATAAATTACCTGTTTACTTGTTAATGGAATTAGAATGTGTGATAAGTAATAATAAGATAAATGAATGTTACACTAATGGAAAGTGAAATAACGTTCATATAAAATGTGAGTAATTATATGATCGTATTTATTATCAGCATTACTTTAATAATTTGGATTAATTGAGAAATTTATACGAGAAATATGTAAAGTAATAACTAAAAAGGAAATACGTTATAAATTGATCTTAACCTAACCTTAAGTGTAAGCTAAAAGGATGAAATTGAATCCAATCTGTTTAATTTGAAACTTATTAAAAATAAATGGGATTAAATTTATAATAAAGGGGTTATTTTAAGAAATTGAAATAAATTCTATAGTTAGGAATTAAGTTACTTTAAATTGAGATGGGACATAAGATTTGTTTGTTTAATTGGACTTAAATTTGAAAAATTTGGTCATTGCAATTAATTGAGATTAAATGTTAAATATTACGTTGATTTAAGGGTTAGGTTAAATTTTGAGAATATTAAGGTAATAACTTTGAACCCAATGTTAATTTCATTCATTCGACCATGATAAATTGAATAAAAAGAATGAATGGTGAATGCAGTGCAGTTATTGAAAATATAATTTATAATTGATGAATATAATGAAAATTTAATTTACGCTGAAACATATGATTAAATCAACATTTAATTTGACATCTAACTTTGTTAAAATCATTGTAAATGTTTGAGTAAAATAAAGATGATAAAATTGTCAATTTTAGAATTTAAAATATAAAATTGGATTTAATCAATTTATTTAATTAGTATAAAAATAGCCATTTTGGTCACGAACTCGGATTTCTACGAAAATAGTTTCATCAGATCCGTAACAGTGAATTATTGTAGGGTTTCAAGTATCGTAGCGATCGGACTTGTCGTTTGATCGTACGAACGCGAAACGCCTTGAAATCGATTTAATTGAAATCAATTTGAAACTTTTCAGCATAACTTCTTCATACGATGGAATTTGGACGTGAAACTTTTTCCATCGCGTTCAGAATATTTTTAAATACCTATTTCGATATATAGGTTTATCCAATTTCGTTCCGAAGTCAGAACGGGCTTTCTGGGCCAATTATCGTTCAGCACGTTTGTTTATCGGATCCATCTACTCTATTTCTAACCTACCTATATAAACCCAATATGCACCCTAGCATCCATCTATTCTCATTTGTTTGTGTGTTCGTTTCCTCAGCTCCTCCTCTTTCCAATGGCTGCAAACCCCAGATCTAAATTCAAATTTCAAAAATCAAATCAAAAGTCAAAATTTCAAAGTCCTCAAAAAATTCTCAAAAAAAATATATATTGATGCTCTTGACGAGCGTAATTTAACGATATAATTCGTTTTTCGATTCGGGTTGTGGTTCGACCAGAAATTGGAGTTTTATTTTCGGCCGTTCTTTGAATGGAAGCAAAATCAACGGTGGATCTGCAACGAGGAGTTGATCGGGGGTTACTGCATCGTAGAGGGCTTCACGAGTTATTGATCTAACGGCTTCGTGTTCGCCAGAGGGGTCGGGATTGCCAGAATTTTGCTGTCAAAACGTACGGCATCACTTAGTTTCAGGGAGGATGGAGGCGACCGGAGGGCATGGGTGTGGTCGGCCTAGAGCGTGGAGGCGAATGGCTGGGCTTGATCGACATGATGATGGCCGTGGGCGGTGGAAAAATTACGATAGGTGGCGGCGCTATTCTGGGTATTCGAGGTTAGGGTTTTCGGCTGTAGGATCTCTCGCGTGCATGGCCAGTTGACTTACGTGGCAAAGCTTTGATCGTAATAAAATTTCGGATCTGTTGACGCTGGTTTGGACCAATTTGGAGACTGTCAAATTTTTAGGTTTAAATTGGATTTGAATTCAGTTTAAATTCAAAAGGTGAGTGTTTTAACCCACTCACAACTTCTAAAATTTCTTATGGTTGTTAAATTGATTTTAGATATGAGTAGAAATTTATTTATCACTGTTTGGGATGTTTTATTCATTATCTCTGTTAAATCGCATTTATTTAATATAACCGTTACTTAATTTTGTTATGGCATATAAATTGACAGTTAAAATTTATTTATTTGCATATAAACTGATAGTTAAGCAGTTAATAAATTTATTTTGAATATAAAATGTTAGTTAATAACTGTCATTTATTTCCTGTTATATTGTATATGTTATATATTGATGTTTGTTTAAATGGATGATGACTGAAATAAATTGATGATGATTGAAATAAATTGGTTGACGATTGATATTGGATGAATGGACGATGTGTTCTATCTTATGTAAACTGCAAGTTATCATGCATTTTCATTTCATTCGGGATTGCGGTTTGAAATGATATACAACCGCATTTTATTTTTAAATTGCAGATTGAAATGATAAATATCCGTATCACTTCACCATAGGATAGAAAATTATATACAGGTACCGCGGTGTGTATGTATGTATGTATATATATATATAATTATATAATTATATTTAAAATGATTTCGGATTTATTATGCCATTATTTCAAAATAAATAATAGGACTTTAAATGGTTGAATAGAAATTTCCAACCTTAGTTCCAATTGTTTATTATTCAAAGTTTGAAATATATTAAATTGAAGTGGTTTATTCAACTGAAAGTGAATTTAAAATTTATGGTTTAGACTAAAATTTTAAATGAATAAATTGTAAAGTCGTGAAAATTATTTTATAAAGAAATTTTAAATTCAAACTGTTTTATTTTATATACTGCTGAATATCCAAACCATTTAAGTTTCGAAAGTTATGGTTTTAACACTATGGATTTCGAAGTATTATGTTGAAAGTTAAATTTCAAATAATTGGTTTCGAGGCATTATAAATCTTAAAAGTGGCATAATTTTGGAAAAGAAATATATTTGAAATAAAACGATATCATATTTATTTGGGTTTTAAAAGGAAATGATATCGTATTTATGGGTTTTGAAATGGATAATTATATTCTGGTTTTGAAAGTATAATTATTTTTAAATGACCGCGGTGTTATAATAACGTTTGGTTGTTGAAGAGACCGGGATCGGAAGTTGTCATACTCTCTGCCAACTCCGAAAACCACTTTAACAACCGTGTACGCGGTGGAGATTCCAGAATGAAGTAGGTTGGTGGTGGCGTTTCCTTTAAGGTAAATACGTGGACCCGACTCCCGTGAGTTGGCATAAGGTGGCTAAAACAGGAGCGATCGACGGGTTAATAAGGCAGCACCTTTGATCGGACACATCCCTTCGATATTATACTTTGACTTTTGGATTGATTTGGTGGCTACTTTGGATTTTTGGGGGTGTGGCTCGAGGTGGGCGGTAGCTGCGCGCTACGCGTTGCCACCGACCCAGAAGCGTAATTGGTATATCTACCCTGGCATTGCCTAGTTGTGCCGTGTCACCTACCCTAGCGCGCCTTCTACGAGTTTCTATTTGTGTCGTACCTATGGAGTATCCTCTGGTAGCTTCCCGATCAGGAGGTATTACAGTACTGTATAGACTATTGGCATTATTTGTGTTAAGGGCTATATGGGTAACTCCTTAATGCTATTAAAAAGTAAGTATTTTACAATTAGACACTATTATAATAGCGAAATATACTACATAGTAAATAGTTTAACGGATCCTTAAGAGATATAAATCCCGAGCATCTTTTGAGTTACTGCACTCATATTTATTTCAGTTAGTTTAACTTACATAAGATCTTTTAGTTCTGACACGAGTGTTGTCTTTTCAATTCGCTCGGGTCAGTCCGAGCGTTTCAGGATTTAAGGATTTAGCTTCGGAGGACGAAGACGAAGATTTGTAGTATCACTATCTGCTATATTATTCCACTACACTATGTAATTCCACTGCATTGATTATGATTGGTATGTGAACTCTGATATTTATTGTATAAAGAAGATTCAAATGTTTGTAAATAGTTTATGAACTGTATATTATTATTATATTTTATCCTTCCGCTGTGTGATTCTGTTTTGTTTTTTTCTTTCCCTGTTTTTTTCTTATTTACCCCATAACAATCCGCCCTTCCGTATGGTTTGAATTGGCACGTGTGTCGATTTAAAGCGTGTGAAAAGGTGGGATGTTACATCTGGTATCAGAGCTTTGGTTTGCAATAAACCTTAGCTTTGTGGGGTTTGACTCTTTACTAATAGGGTAGAAATACCCTATGGGAACCGCAGAGTGTATATATATGAGAGAGTGTATTTGTTAGTGTTATAAAAAGATTTTAATATTGTGTTAATCTATTCCGTTTTGTATTTATAAATTCTGGTTGATGCATGGGACGCTATGACATCAATAGGGATTTCTAAACACTTAATAGGACAGACCGACATAATATATGTTTTAATATAGGTGAGTGAAATAATTTTGCCTATTATATTTTCTATATAAAATAAAAAATTTCAAATGATATCTATATTTGGCTGCAATTGATTGGTTGTTAGGTAATAAAAGTGTATAAATAATAATAGAAATAAGATTAAAAAACAAAATAAATGAAATTTGGAAATTTAGAACTTAAGTCCCGGGGTTTTGAAATTTCTTTCGAATAAATGTTAGAATATAATAATATTGTTTATAAGTATTTTCTGATATAAATATTTCAATATAATTCTGAAGTATTGTTTTAAAGAAGATTTTGGAGAAAACAAGTTTTGTACTTTCCTCTCTGTCGCTGGAAAATTATTTCGGTGATGGCGGCCGCATCATCGACTTTAATTTTCGAGTTTCGAAGGGGGAAGGCCACTGTAGTAGTTTTACTGCAGATTCATTTTGATTGAAAAATATAAATTTTGAATTGTTGTCGATATAATTATAGATATATAAGTTTAAGAATATATTTATCTATTGTTTTAAAATAAATTGAAAATGTAACCCGGTATTTAATTCTTAAATTTCCGTTAAAAAAATTGTTTCAATTATTGTAGTGAAATGAAAAGTAGGTAATTAATAATTGAAACCCTAAATAAAATAAGAGAGGTAAATGCTAAGTTATAAACGGAAATTAAAGGAAATTTGAAATTTGTAACATATGAAACAAAGAGTGATCTTGTTGAACATTAAATTTAATTAAAGGATGACAAAACTTGTATAAGTTCATTTGCATTTTCTTTAACATATATAACTTACCAAATATAAAAAGTTGAAATGTTTAATAAGAAATGTAATGGAAATTGTACAAGTGAAAGTACGTAATGAAGTATCCAATGAGTTGGCTATTAAATGAGAATTTAGTGCTATGAACTTAAGTTATAATTGAAATTTTACCAAATAAATATAATTAAAGGTAAGTATCATAAATAGATGATAATAAACTTTAGTAAATGTTAAAGTAAATTATTTTAATAAACAGAACGATGAATACTGTAAATAAATAAGTTAAGCAGTGAATAAATGAATGTAAAATAATAAAAGGAAAGTTCATGATATGAATGAGTGAAAATTTTGGTAGAAATAAGGTGAATAATTGTAAGTAATAAATGAAAATTTTAAATAATCACTGAATAAATGAAAGAAAGGAAATCAAACAACTAAAGTATGAAATAAATTGGTAATAAGTTAATTTGATTTGTTGGTTTGAATTGTTGTTGTTTAAATTATGGTTGTTTGGGTAAGATGCTTTAAAATTGGGATTGGATGAAAGAATAATCTATTTAGTTTTATCTAAGGCTGTTGAGTAAATGATGCGCTAGTAGTTTATTCTTCATTCTGTATAATTTTAAAAGTTTTGAACCCGAACAACTATTTGTTGTTGATTGAATGGTTACTTTCTATTTGTTGTGTATGTTGTTGTTGAAATGGATGGATGTTGTATTGATTTGTTGTTAGTGATTGAAACCACTTAAATATTTTACTTTATATAAATTGTAACCCTTTTAGTTTTATAAGTGAAATGCATGTTATGGAAGCAATTGCTACTGCTTTTGGTTCCATAAATTAAGCGTAAATTAACCGACAAATAGGTATGTTTCGAATTACGGTTTAAAGCACTAATTTATATTTTCCCGGGTTGGGATATAATATTTTGGATAATATATGTAATATAATTGTTATATTTTTGGATATTATATTTTCTTCCAAGCCTCTCCGTACAAGGGAGACTCTGCAAAAAAAATTCATAAATTTTGGACTTAGAAATTATTTTGAAATTATTTTCAAAACTTGTTTATTTAAGTATAAAAGATACAATGATTATATAATGGGTATATTTTAGTTAAAGTAATAAATTTTGTAAATTATTGTTCATAAGTTAATATTTTGAATAAGATATATTAACCTCTAAATTCTTCCTTCTCCCTTCTTTTCCCTTTTCGGGGACGAAATGTTTTGAGTGGGGGGAGTGTAACGACCCGTACAAATTCGATGTTTAAAATGAATTAAAGTAATAAGATTTTAATTTAAATTTAGAAAGAAATAAAAATCTTATTTATTTATATGAAAGCGAATGTCGAAATTACATGTATCAAGGGTAATTAAAATCTACAAATTAAATTATATATTGCAATTTATTTGTAATAGTGGAAATTGTTGCATTTGGATATAAAGCTAAAATAAGTAAATTAAGGCAAGTATTGGATTTATCAATGAAATAAAATATTGATATATGGAAATTGAATGTAAATGGGGGTAATAAAGTAATGCACGGCAATAAATATTTAATTTAGTACAATCCCTTTTATTTGTAAATTATTGTAAGGTGTTAATTAATTGAAATATGAAAATTAGGAAATAGATTCAAATTGTATGTTAGATAATAAATTGCAATAATTAAAGTTAGTAATTGATGGATTAAATGGAATTGGATTTAGAATCTTAATTTGTATGGGTGCACACATATATATAATGGAATATAAAAGGGTTAAATAATCATATACAAGTATATTAAAGGTTATAATAATGGGTTACTTGTAAATTCACTCATTTACCAATAAAGATAATTAGGTGTGCCTTGATGATAATTAATAACATAACGGAAAGGAGTAAATGTATTCATTAGAATATTAACTGCAATTGGATAGGGATTTTAAGTAACAAGGTTAATGCGAGGTAAGTAATGCTAAATTTAGGTTAATAACAATGAATAGTAATTAATTAAAAATTTGTAACATATATCATAAATTACTTGTTTACTTGTTAATGGAATTAGAATGTGTGATAAGTAATAATAAGATAAATGAATGTTACACTAATGGAAAGTGAAATAACGTTCATATAAATTGTGAGTAATTATAGGATCATATTTATTATCAGCGTAACTTTAATAATTTGGATTAATTGAGAAATTTATACGAGAAATATGTAAAGTAATAACTAAAAAGTAAACACGTTATAAATTGATCTTAACCTAACCTTAAGTGTAAGCTAAAAGGATGAAATTGAATCCAATCTGCTTAATTTGAAACTTATTAAAAATAAATGGGATTAAATTTATAATAAAGGGGTTATTTTAAGAAATTGAAATAAATTCTATAGTGACGGAATTAAGTTACTTTAAATCGAGATGGGACATAAGATTTGTTTATTTAATTGGATTTAAATTTGGAAATTTTGGTCATTGCAATTAATTGAGATTAAATGTTAAATATTACGTTAATTTAAGGGTTAGGTTAAATTTTTAGAATATTAAGGTAATGACTTTGAACCCAATGTTAATCTCATCCATTCGACCATGATAAATTGAATAAAAAGAATGAATGGTGAATGTTGTGTAGTTATTGAAAATATAATTTATAATTGATGAATATAATGAAAATTTAATTTACGCTGAAACATATGATTAAATCAACATTTAATTGGACATCTAACTTTGTTAAAATCATTGTAAATGTTTAAGTAAAATAAAGATGATAAAATTGTCAATTTTAGAATTTAAAATATAAAATTGGATTTAATGTAATGACCCAGAATTTTAATTAATTTAAATTTGAATATTTAATTAATTTTAAATATTAATAAGTGAATTTATAAGTCAAATAAATTTTATTTGAATTATTGGACTTAATTGGATAATTAAATCAATAATTTAATATGTTAAATTATGGAGATAATTGAAAATTGGGTTAAATATGATTGAAAATGATTTGTAAAATTTTATTTTATCATATTGAAGTTAGAACGATATTTTAGAACTTTTAAAATCGAATTAAGAGTTAAATTGTGAAAATTGAATATTTTAATATTTAATCGACTAGTGAAAATAGCCAATTTTTGAACAGTCTCAGAATTGAACGAAACCAGTTCCATTGGATCCGTAATAGTTAGTTATTACCGGATTTCAATTTTTGTAGCAATCGGCGTTATCGTTTGATCGTGGCAGCTCGAAGCGCATCGAATTATTTTTAATATTAATTTGGCGAGTTAAAATAGCCATTTTTCAAACAGTCTCGGATTTCGACGAAACCAGTTTCATCGGATCCGTAATGTGATATTATTGTAAGGTTTCAAATTTCGTGTCAATTGGATTTACCGTTTGTCCTGTACAAATTAAAACGCCTAGAAAAATCGTTTAATCGGTTTAATTTAAATTGAACGTTTATTGCCATAACTCGCATAGATGTCCGAATTAGCTTTCGAAACCTGTTCCATTGTATCCGGAACGCGGGGTAAACCCTAGAAATGCTGGTTACGGCGCGTGAATCGGAGTTCGGAATTTCCGGATTGAATAGTGTTTGAGAATTCCTTATAAATAGCCCCTACCCTTCATAAAAAAATAAAAAATAAAAAATAAAAACCTAACCCTAATCTATATGCAGCCACCACCTACAACAGATCAATGGACGAAAGTTTCATATGTTCTTCCTTCAATTTCTCAAAATCCAAGCATCGATTCAAGAATCGCTCAACTAGAAAAACGTAGAGGGTAGTGTGATTGACATATCCAACGGGTATGATCGCGAATGGAGTTGTATATTGTGAGTTATTGGGCCGCGTTTCCCTGATGTTGCACACGTTTTTCGACGCAGGAGGCTCGACCGAGCTTGACCATAGTGGGGGCGGAGGTGCACGTGGGTGAGGGCTTCACGATGGTGGTCCCTGATCGTAGTAGATGTCGTTGTAGTTGCCGTGATATTTAACCCTAGGGGGGCGCTATGGGTTTGGGTAGTCTGTAGATGGTCGCGTGTAGGAAGATGAAATGCACGGCCTTGGATCATGATCTAACGGCCTATATTGAATGAAGGTTAAAATTAGTTAATTTATGTTGTAATTAGTTTATATAAATCGTGTACAATCTTTAAAAAATCATAACTTTTTCATACGAGGTCGAAAATGCGCGAAATCAGTTGCGTTGGAATCGTATGGACGAGCACTACGCGATGGAGTTGGATTGGAGTCGTTTGAAGTTAGTGAGAATTTCGAATAAAATTAAACGCGCGTTTAATTTTATTCGAAATAAATCGCTAAAACGAAATTTAAATCAAGGTGAGAACTTCTCACTCAATCGAATCGGTTTCGATTTTATTTTAAATAGTTAGATTTAAAATTATTGAATGCATGTTTGAATGATGATTGTTATCTATTGATTGTTAAAATAGACATTATGCGCCGTTAGTAAGCGGATGTTATTTAATAAAAACATATACCGCGAATATTTCATAAACAGTGAAATTGGTATTATATATAGTAGCAATATATATATATTGGCATATGTATATATTGGAGTTATTGATTTTCCGCATTTGTGTAGCGGATGAGACCCTATTGCGCCGTCTATTAAGCGGATAATATTTTAAATCCCATATACCGCGATAATTTCGTACTGGAGCGAAATTGGTATTGTGCTAATGTTTGTGGATGCAGGAAAACAGGTTGGAGGGATCCAACTGGATTCCTCAACAATTTTTATTTGATTTCAGATATTTTGATATTTGATGGATTATCATATTGATATATGATATCGTTGTTGTCGTGATTGACTATTTGGTATGTAGCATCATTAGACCAAGTTTTAGAATTTTAAAATGATTTTTAAAGTGATTTTTGAAAATATACTATATGTTTGGAAATTGATTCATTTTAAATAAATAAAAGATATTTTTTTTATGTTATAAAAGTTATGATTTTTGAGAAATATAGTTAAAAACTGATTTTTGAGAAATATGGGATTAATGATTTTATAAAATAGTTAAAACTGGGATTTCTGAATTTATTATAAAAGGTTTAAAAATAGGATTTATGAAATTTGACTATTTTATAAATCAAAATGATGAAATTATAAATGAATTTAAAGACGTTTTAAAATAGTAATATAAATTGATTTATATAAAAAGATTTATAAATTGATAGTTTATAAATGAAAATATTTGAATTATAAAATGAGTTTTTATAAGTGTTTGAATGAAGTGAAAATGAATTGCATAAGTGAATGGAATTTATAAAATTATAAATGGTGAAGTTATAAGTGAAATTTATAAATAATAAGATTTATGAATTTCGTGAAGTTATTAAAGGATATATTTGGGTAAATAAACGAATCTTATAAGTTATAAGATTTATAATTATGAAGTTTAAAGGAACGATTTAGTAAACAAATAAATTTTAAGTGTTTAACTTAAAATATAGACCTTTGGTTTATAATTGAGTTATAAATTGAATAGGTTAATAAAGAAATTTATAAAAGGAAGTGGTTATAAAACAAATAGAAATAGAATTTATAAACGTGTTTTATAAATTCGCAAACGACTTATTTTGATAAGTAAATTGTTGAAACTTAGTAATGGAGTTATATTCACGTTTTTAACTGTGAATAATCCTTTGAAATAAAATGAATAAAAGGATGAAAATTGTTAACGTGGTATATTCACGTTTTTGAATAGTGAATAATATGTTAAAGAAAATGTTTAGATTTGATGTTTTAAATAGAAATTAAAACGATCTAACGATGTTTTAAAATGTGTTGAAATTCGAAACCATAGATTTCAACATTCATTGTTGAAATAGACGTTTTCGAAAAATAAAAGGAAATGGTGGACTATAACACTGTTGTTATAGTAAATGATTTCCGAAAGGAAATGTTTTGTATAGTATTGGGATTTATATATCTATTTAAACTTTAAATCCCTATACTAGTGATTTTGGGTTGTCGTAACGATGTTTTACGTAACATTCGTTTTGGCCCAAATAAATATGTTTAAGAGAATGATTTCCTTAAAGAATGAAATATATACTTAATCTCGATTTAAGTATATTGAATATTTTCCAAGTGTTGAAAATAAATAGATTTGTGAATTACTTATTTTTAGTAAGTATGGAAATGTTTTCCAATATAAAGTGGATATTTTGAGAATTTATCTTTTTGAAGATAAATTGAAATGAATAATTGAAAACGTATATGCATGAATATTTTGGAATATAAATTCACTAAGGAATTTATAAAAGAAAGTGGAATTGGTTCAAAAATAAATATTGATTTATTTTTGACATATTGAAATTTTATATCTTGTAAAGATATTTTGGAAAATAAATAATTTGGAAAATTATTTGGAATCTGGTGATGTGTGCATATCAATTGATAGTCCAATAACCGACTATCAATATTTCCCTTTGAATGGGTAATTGATGTGATTTGTTTGAATTTGAATGCCACACTTATTTTTGAATAAGCGCTCACTATTCGGGTTAACCGGGAAAGGACCATGGGGTCGTATAACCCATTCCGAATATGTGATACGTCGTTATGAATTGCATTTGAAGATCGGTGTTGAAGACCCGGTATTTGCGAGAGCGATAGGATGACCTGTCGATTGACTCTGCACCGAGTAGCTACAGTATAGAGTTCTCCATATGTGATGGTGAATCCGATCAGGATTGTGAATATCCGGATTGCAAGGACTTCTTTGTAAGTGCCTTCGGTTTTGTTCGATCCCGGAACAGACTTGTATGGATTGTATGTCTGACATTACAAATTGAGATATAAAGCCGATTTCTTTCAAATATATTTCTGTTGGTGGCGGAGAATTTATTCTTTTAGCTTAACACCCTTCTCTGAGACGTACGAGCTCAGAGGTTATGTAGTTGAAGGTTATCAGCGATATATTCCCAATTTGGTAATGTGACATGCTGAGTGTTGCTGTAAATGATCATTGTGTTGATTATTTGTGATAGGATCGTTTATTTGATCGTCTATCCTAGTGGTCATTTCTATGATCATTTGTTGACCCAAAGCATGGCTTTTGTATAAAGTATGTTTTTGTGGACGTGACGTCGTCGAGCCTCACACCCCGTGAATGGGCAAAACAGGAAAGATGCGGCAAGGTTATGAGGGGTAGCGCCCTTTAGGATATGTGCATTTCCTTCTGGAAAAGGGTGGTATCATGGTATGGAGCCCAAATACTTACTCATGTTGAAAACACTTTATGATTGTGTGAATTGATTGCGAGCGCTCGGTTGAAAGGTCCCAAAGGACCGAGGGATGGCATATTCGGTCAGTTGTTACTCAGTTAGGGGTAACCCGGCCTTGTGTTGGTAGAGATCCGGTTTGGTTCTCGGGGATGTCCATCCAGAGGCATTCTCATGTGGCAATGGGAAGTTCCTTGGCCTGATCATTCGTTGGAAATCCAAAGAAACAATACGAAACTTGTACGGTTTTAGTTGTAGAACCTTCCATTTAATATGGTAGCTATAGTAAGCATACTATAATGGTACCTATGCTGGCTAAGATTTATATTCTACTTTCGAAATTGTTTTCTACACTATGCACTAATAATAATATCAAATGTTTCTTTTTAATGCGTATCAAGCATCTTTGACTAACATAAGAAGAAATCTCCTCCAAGTCTGCGTTTGCATTGTGTGTGTGGCGGGAGGTCTTATGGTAGTCTCATTTTTAAAAGCATTGCGAATTGACTTTAAAAATATTCCTCTATTTTGTTTTCAAAGATAAATAAACTGTTTTGAGTTCTCACACCAGTCTTGCTTATGCTAGGTGATATGTGATGGGGGGTTCTCGCTTCGCGGTTTGGTGGCGAACGGGAGACTCTTAACCCCCACACGTTCTCTTTACGGGGTTGGTTAGGCGAAGCCGTGACATTCGAAAGGGTGGCCGTAAAAGCAAGTTTGGGATATCAGTGTAAGCCACGGTGGGGCTGGGATGGTTGAAAAGCCTACCGGTTGTGACTGCTGACGGTACGTTCGTGACAATGTGGTATCAGAGCATATGGTTAAGCGACAACCATGGTTCTGTTGGGTATTTCTCATTAGAGATAGAGTCAGCGGTACTCTAGAATGAGTTTGAGTGTAATAATAGATACGAGTGCATATTTGTTAGTGAATATGAAATTGTTTTATATTGTGATGATTGGTTTGTTGAGTGGTATATAGATTCTGGTTAATACGAATAATTAACGTTGTTGATAGGGATCTCTAAACACTTATACAGAACAATTCGACATAGTATTGTTTTTAAAATTGGGTAAATGAAATAATTTTACCTAAGTATATTTTATATATAAAGAAATAATTTTTCAGAATTATCAAAGTGTATGTAAGTTGATTGTTTAGTTGTTTGAATAATCTAAATAAAAGAATAATTGTATAAGTGAAAGAATTATAAGAATTGAATTATAATTAAAGTGATTTACAATTGAGAAATAAACTTATATATATAAGAAGTGAAACTATATGAATATATTTATGAATATGAGTTGTAAGTAAAAATGAATTTAAAGTTAAATAAAAATTTACTTTAGAATTTGGAAGCTGAATTGATTGATAAATGTGAACTTAAGTTAAGTAAATGAAATTCAACTTTAGAAATTGAATTGAATGAGTGAATGGAATGTTAATCAATTAAATTAAGTTGATATGAAATAATGAATATAGGTGTTAATTCATTAAAATCTAATGTTATTGGAAGTTGAAAGATTGAATGAAATCAATTTAATTAAACCAATTGAAAGTGAAGGTGTTAAACCAAATTGAATGAATATAAGCAAAGGAGTTTGGTTGTAATTAATATACATTGGTTGTTATGTGATTGTTAGTTGATTTTATATAATTCATTAAGAGTTAATGAAATTTAAAGCTAAAGTAATTGAAATTCAATTGAAAGTTAAGTGAATCTTAAATAGAATTGAATTTGATTTGGAAGTGAACCAACGTGAATATGAATTAGTGAATATAAACTAATTGAAAATGAATGTTAGTAAGAACACCACTGTTAATGAATCAAATGTGATTAAATTGAAAACCATTTCATTGAATATTAATAAGAATATGAATGAATATTTATTGGTTATGGATGATAGCTGGTTGATGTTTGCATTTGTTGTTTTATTGCATTTGCTATGTTGACATATATAGTTATTATGTTGCTATATGATGTATATCGATACTATTGTCTATATGCATGGTTCTCATCTTGTTTGTTAAGTGATTAGTAGGTGCGGATCGCGTTTGCTTCGCATTTGGAGCTCGCTTTCGCGCTATATTAGCCGTATATGCTCGCTAATAAAATATAAGGTACATATCTCGGATTACATACCGTACTTTTATACCTTTTTCCCTTCGGGATGCCTCA
Organism: Allium cepa; assembly: GCA_030765085.1. Lineage (NCBI taxonomy): Eukaryota > Viridiplantae > Streptophyta > Magnoliopsida > Asparagales > Amaryllidaceae > Allium > Allium cepa. Next base: position 317,275,314 of record CM060928.1, on the reverse strand, counting down.
TTACTTGATGAGATGTATATTTGTGATATATATACTGTCATTTTTTTTCGGATCGAGCCGCGCAAAGGAGACTATGGCGAATTTTTCCGAAAATTTAAGGCGTTAGAAAATTTTTGAGAAAATTGGAAAATTTTTGAAAAACTATAACTTTGATTTAGAAATTGAAAGTTAAACAATAGTAGTTGTTTTTGAAAAGATAACTAAGTATTATTTGAAAACTTAGTAAAGTATTATAAGAAGTTTAATTATGAAATTTTGGGAAAGTTAATAAATTCTATAACTTTTCTTACTTGTTAATTTCGAGGACGAAATTCTTTTAAGGGGGGAAGATTGTAACGACCTAGAATTTTAATTAATTTAAATTTGAATATTTAATTAATTTTAAATATTAATAAGTGAATTTATAAGTCAAATAAATTTTATTTGAATTATTGGACTTAATTGGATAATTAAATCAATAATTTAATATGTTAAATTATGGAAATAATTGAAAATTGGGTTAAATATGATTGAAAATGATTTGTAAAATTTTATTTTATCATATTGAAGTTAGAACGATATTTTAGAACTTTTAAAATCGAATTAAGAGTTAAATTGTGAAAATTGAATATTTTAATATTTAATCGACTAGTGAAAATAGCCAATTTTTGAACAGTCTCAGAATTGAACGAAACTAGTTCCATTGGATCCGTAATAGTTAGTTATTACCGGATTTCAATTTTCGTAGCAATCGGAGTTATCGTTTGATCGTGGCAGCTCAAAACGCATCGAATTATTTTTAAAATTAATTTGGCGAGTTAAAATAGCCATTTTTCAAACAGTCTCGGATTTCGACGAAACCAGTTTTTCGGATCCGTAATGTGATATTATTGTAAGGTTTCAAATTTCGTGTCAATTGGATTTACCGTTTGTCCTGTACAAATTAAAACGCCTAGAAAAATCGTTTAATCGGTTTAATTTAAATTGAACGTTTATTGCCATAACTCGCACAGATGTCCGAATTAGCTTTCGAAACCTGTTCCATTGTATCCGGAACGCGGGGTAAATCTTAGAAACGCTGGTTACGGCGCGTGAATCGGAGTTCGGAATTTCCGGATTGAATAGTGTTTGAGAATTCCTTATAAATAGCCCCTACCCTTCATAAAAAAAAAAAAAAACCTAACCCTAATCTATATGCAGCCGCCACCTACAACAGATCAATGGCCGAAAGTTTCATATGTTCTTCCTTCAATTTCTCAAAATCCAAGAATCGCTCAACTAGAAAAACGTAGAGGGTAGTGTGATTGACATATCCAACGGGTATGATCGCGAATGGAGTTGTATATTGTGAGTTATTGGGCCGCGTTTCCCTGATGTTGCGCACGTTTTTCGAGGCAGGAGGCTCGACCGAGCTTGACCATAGTGGGGGCGGAGGTGCACGTGGGTGAGGGCTTCACGATGGTGGTCCCTGATCGTAGTAGATGTCGTCGTAGTTGCCGTGATATTTAACCCTAGGGGGGCGGCTATGGGTTTGGGTAGTCTGTAGATGGTCGCGTGTAGGAAGATGAAATGCACGGCCTTGGATCATGATCTAACGGCCTATATTGAATGAAGGTTAAAATTAGTTAATTTATGTTGTAATTAGTTTATATAAATCGTGTACAATCTTTAAAAAATCATAACTTTTTCATACGAGGTCGAAAACGCGCGAAACCAGTTGCGTTGGAATCGTATGGACGAGCACTACGCGATGGAGTTGGATTGGAGTCATTTGGAGTTAGTGAGAATTTTGGGTAAAATTAAACGCGCGTTTAATTTTATTCGAAACAAATCGCTAAAACGAAATTTAAATCAAGGTGAGAACTTCTCACTCAATCGAATCGGTTTCGATTTTATTTTAAATAGTTAGATTTAAAATTATTGAATGCATGTTTGAATGATGATTGTTATCTATTGATTGTTAAAATAGACATTATGCGCCGTTAGTAAGCGGATGTTATTTAATAAAAACATATACCGCGAATATTTCATAAACAGTGAAATTGGTATTATATATAGTAGCAATATATATATATTGGCATATGTATATATTGGAGTTATTGATTTCCCGCATTTGTGTAGCGGATGAGACCCTATTGCGCCGTCTATTAAGCGGATAATATTTTAAATCCCATATACCGCGATAATTTCGTACTGGAGCGAAATTGGTATTGTGCTAATGTTTGTGGATGCAGGAAAATAGGTTGGAGGGATCCAACTGGATTCCTCAACAATTTTTATTTGATTTCAGATATTTTGATATTTGATGGATTATCATATTGATATATGATATCGTTGTTGTCGTGATTGACTATTTGGTATGTAGCATCATTAGACCAAGTTTTGGAATTTTAAAATGATTTTTAAAGTGATTTTTGAAAATATACTATATGTTTGGAAATTGATTCATTTTAAATAAATAAACGATATTTTTTTTTTATGTTATAAAAATTATGATTTTTGAGAAATATAGTTAAAAACTGATTTTTGAGAAATATGGGATTAATGATTTTATAAAATAGTTAAAACTGGGATTTCTGAATTTATTATAAAAAGTTTAAAAATAGGATTTATGAAATTTGACTATTTTATAAATCAAAATGATGAAATTATAAATGAATTTAAAGACGTTTTAAAATAGTAATATAAATTGATTTATATAAAAAGATTTATAAATTGATAGTTTATAAATGAAAATATTTGAATTATAAAACGAGTTTTTATAAGTGTTTGAATGAAGTGAAAATGAATTGCATAAGTGAATGGAATTTATAAAATTATAAATGGTGAAGTTATAAGTGAAATTTATAAATAATAAGATTTATGAATTTCGTGAAGTTATTAAAGGATATATTTGGGTAAATAAACGAATCTTATAAGTTATAAGATTTATAATTATGAAGTTTAAAGGAACGATTTAGTAAACAAATAAATTTTAAGTGTTTAACTTAAAATATAGACCTTTGGTTTATAATTGAGTTATAAATTGAATAGGTTAATAAAGAAATTTATAAAAGGAAGTGGTTATAAAACAAATAGAAATAGAATTTATAAACGTGTTTTATAAATTCGCAAACGACTTATTTTGATAAGTAAATTGTTGAAACTTAGTAATGGAGTTATATTCACGTTTTTAACTGTGAATATTAAATAAAATGAATAAAAGGATGAAAATTGTTAACGTAGTATATTCACGTTTTTGAATAGTGAATAATATGTTAAAGAAAATGTTTAGATTTGATGTTTTAAATAGAAATTAAAACAATCTAACGATGTTTTAAAATGTGTTGAAATTCGAAACCATAGATTTCAACATTCATTGTTGAAATAGACGTTTTCGAAAAATAAAAGGAAATGGTGGACTATAACACTGTTGTTATAGTAAATGATTTCCGAAAGGAAATGTTTTGTATAGTATTGGGATTTATATATCTATTTAAACTTTAAATCCCTATACTAGTGATTTTGGGTTGTCGTAACGATGTTTTACGTAACATTCGTTTTGGCCCAAATAAATATGTTTAAGAGAATGATTTCCTTAAAGAATGAAATATATACTTAATCTCGATTTAAGTATATTGAATATTTTCCAAGTGTTGAAAATAAATAGATTTGTGAATTACTTATTTTTAATAAGTATGGAAATGTTTTCCAATATAAAGTGGATATTTTGAGAATTTATCTTTTTGAAGATAAATTGAAATGAATAATTGAAAACGTATATGCATGAATATTTTGGAATATAAATTCACTAAGGAATTTATAAAAGAAAGTGGAATTGGTTCAAAAATAAATATTGATTTATTTTTGACATATTGAAATTTTATATCTTGTAAAGATATTTTGGAAAATAAATAATTTGGAAAATTATTAGGAATCTGGTGATGTGTGCATACCAATTGATAGTCCAATAACCGACTATCAATATTTCCCTTTGAATGGGTAATTGATGTGATTTGTTTGAATTTGAATGCCACACTTATTTTTGAATAAGCGCTCACTATTCGGGTTAACCGGGAAAGGACCATGGGGTCGTATAACCCATTCCGAATATGTGATACGTCGTTATGAATTGCATTTGAAGATCGGTGTTGAAGACCCGGTATTTGCGAGAGCGATAGGATGACCTGTCGATTGACTCAGCACCGAGTAGCTACGGTATAGAGTTCTCCATATGTGATGGTGAATCCGATCAGCATTGTGAATATCCGGATTGCAAGGACTTCTTTGTAAGTGCCTTCGGTTTTGTTCGAGCCCGGAACAGACTTGTATGGATTGTATGTCTGACGTTACAAATTGAGATATAAAGCCGGTTTCTTTCAAATATATTTCTGTTGGTGGCGGAGAATTTATTCTTTTAGCTTAACACCCTTCTCTGAGACTTACGAGCTCAGAGTTTATGTAGTTGAAGGTTATCAGCGATATATTCCCAATTTGGTAATGTGACATGCTGAGTGTTGCTGTAAATGATCATTGTGTTGATTATTTGTGATAGGATCGTTTATTTGATCGTCTATCCTGGTGATCATTTCTATGATCATTTGTTGACCCAAAACATGGCTTTTGTATAAAGTATGTTTTTGTGGACGTGACGTCGTCGAGCCTCACACCCTGTGAATGGTCAAAACAGGAAAGATGCGGCAAGGTTATGAGGGGTAGCGCCCTTTAGGATATGTGCATTTCCTTCTGGAAAAGGGTGGTATCATGGTATGGAGCCCAGATACTTACTCATGTTGAAAACACTTTATGATTGTGTGAATTGATTGCGAGCGCTCGGTTGAAAGGTCCCAAAGGACCGGTGGATGGCATATTCGGTCAGTTGTTACTCAGTTAGGGGTAACCCGGCCTTGTGTTGGTAGAGATCCGGTTTGGTTCTCGGGGATGTCTATCCAGAGGCATTCTCATGTGGCAATGGGAAGTTCCTTGGCCTGATCATTCATTGGAAATCCAAAGAAACAATACGAAACTTGTATGGTTTTAGTTGTAGAACCTGCCATTTAATATGGTAGCTATAGTAAGCATACTATAATGGTACCTATGCTGGCTAAGATTTATATTCTACTTTCGAAATTGTTTTCTACACTATGCACTAATAATAATATCAAATGTTTCTTTTTAATGCGTATCAAGCATCTTTGACTAACATAAGAAGAAATCTCCTCCAAGTCTGCGTTTGCATTGTGTGTGTGGCGGGAGGTCTTATGGTAGTCTCATTTTTAAAAGCATTGTGAATTGACTTTAAAAATATTCCTCTATTTTGTTTTCAAAGATAAATAAACTGTTTTGAGTTCCCACACCAGTCTCATGACTGACTCGGAGTTTATTGTTTTCCTTCCTAAACTCTGGGTGCCCACCAATTTCCACACGGGCAGTCAAGAGTTAAGGTTTATCAGGATATTCTGGATATTCTGGAGTTGCTAGAGGCAAGCTGGATGGCATGGCATATTACTAGTATATAGTATTTCTTTTCCGCTGCATTGTTTGTTGTTGTTGTACACTCTGATGATATGATGTAATGAAATGTAATGTATAAAATGTAATAACTGATATAGTTCATTGTTTAAAGATTATTCATTTATTATTATATGTTGTTCCGCTGCGATTGTGAGATTCTGATGTTGTTCTGTTGTTTTCTTTCCGTTCCGTTCTATTTTCTATTTTCTTTATTCTCTATTTCCTATCCTTCTAATCTCTTCTTCTCTCTTTTTCCATTTTCTTAAACCCTCAGTGTTCGGTTTTCCGTCGTTCGATTGCTCGGCAGTCGATAAAGTGAGAATCGATGTTGAATTTTCGAAAGACGAAGAATCGGGTCCTGACATTTAATCAATTTATTTAATTAGTATAAAAATAGCCATTTTGGTCACGAACTCGGATTTCGACGAAACCAGTTTCATCGGATCCGTAATATTGAATTATTGTAGGGTTTCAAGTTTCGTAGCGATCGGACTTGTCGTTTGATCGTACGAACGCGAAACGCCTTGAAATCGATTTAATTGAAATCAATTTGAAATCAATTTGAAATTTTTGTTTTCAGCATAACTTCTTCATACGATGGAATTTGGACGTGAAACATTTTCCATCGCGTTCAGAATATTTTTAAACATCTATTTTGATATATGGGTTTACCCAATTTCGTTCCGGAGTCAGAACGGGCTTTTTGGGCCAATTATCGTTCAGCATGTTTGTTTATCAGATCCATCTACTCTATTTCTAACCTACCTATATAAACCCAATATGAACCCTAGCCTCCATCTATTCTCATTTGTTTGTGTGTTCATTTCCTCAGCTCCTCCTCTTTCCAATGACTGCAAACCCCAGATCTAAATTCAAATTTCAAAAATCAAATCAAAAGTCAAAATTTCAAAGTCCTCGGAAAATTATCAAAAAAAATATATGTTGATGCTCTTGACGAGCGTAATTCAGCGATATAACTCGTTTTTCGATTCGGGTTGTGGTTCGACCAGAAATTGAAGTTTTATTTTCGGCCGTTCTTTGAATGGAAGCAAAATCAACGGTGGATCTGCAACAAGGAGTCGATCGGGGGTTACTGCATCGTAGAGGGCTTCACGAGTTATTGATCTAACGGCTTCGTGTTCGCCAGAGGGGTCGGGATTGCCAGAATTTTGCCGTCAAAACGTACGGCATCACTTAGTTTCAGGGAGGACGGAGGCGACCGGAGGGCATGGGTGTGGTGGCCTAGAGCGTGGAGGCGAGTGGCTGGGCTTGATCGACATGAAGATGGCCGTGGGTAGTGGAAAAATTGCGATAGGTGGCGGCGCTATTCTGGGTATTCGAGGTTAGGGTTTTCGGCTGTAGGATCTCTCGCGTGCATGGCCAGTTGACTTATGTGGCAAAGCTTTAATCGTAATAAAATTCTGGATCTGTTGACGCTGGTTTGGACCAATTTGGAGACTGTCAAATTTTTAGGTTTAAATTTTTAGGTTTAAATTGGATTTGAATTCAATTTAAATTCAAAAGGTGAGTGTTTTAACCCACTCACAACTTCTAAAATTTCTTATGGTTGTTAAATTAATTTTAGATATGAGTAGAAATTTATTTATCACTGTTTGGCATGTTTTATTCATTATCTCTGTTAAATCACATTTATTTAATATAACCGTTACTTAATTTTATTATGGCATATAAATTGACAGTTAAAATTTATTTATTTGCATATAAACTGATAGTTAAGCAGTTAATAAATTAATTTTGAATATAAAATGTTAGTTAATAACTGTCATTTATTTCCTGTTATATTGTATATGCTATATATTGATGTTTGTTTAAATGGATGATGACTGAAATAAATTGATGATGATTGAAATAAATTGGTTGACGATTGATATTGGATGAATGGACGATGTGTTCTATCTTATACAAACTGCAAGTTATCATGCATTTTCATTTCATTCGGGATTGCGGTTTGAAATGATATACAACCGCATTTTACTTTTAAATTACGGATTGAAATGATAAATATCTGTATCACTTGACCATAGGATATAAAATTATATACAGGCACCGCGGTGTGTGTGTGTGTGTGTGTGTGTGTGTGTGTGTGTGTGTATAATTATATTTAAAATGAATTCGGATTTATTATGCCATTATTTCAAAATAAATAATAGGACTTTAAATTGTTGAATAGAAATTTCCGACCTTAGTTCCAATTGTTTATTATTTAAAGTTTGAAATATATTAAATTGAAGTGGTTTATTTAATTGAAAGTGAATTTAAAATTTATGGTTTAGACTAAAATTTTAAATGAATAAATTATAAAGTCGCGAAAATTATTTTATAAAGAAATTTTAAATTCAAACTGTTTTATTTTATATACTGTTGAATATCCAAACCATTTAAGTTTCGAAAGTTATGGTTTTAGCACTATGGATTTTGAAGTATTATGTTGAAAGTTAAATTTCAAATAATTGGTTTCGAGGCATTATAAATCTTAAAAGTGGCATAATTTTGGAAAAGAAATATATTTGAAATAAAACGATATCATATTTATTTGGGTTTTAAAAGGAAATGATATCGTATTTATGGGTTTTGAAATGGATAATTATATTCTGGTTTTGAAAGTATAATTATTTTTAAGTGACCGCGGTGTTATAATAACGTTTGGTTGTTGAAGAGACCGGGATCGGAAGTTGTCATACTCTCTGCCAACTCCGAAAACCACTTTAACAACCGTGTACGCGGTGGAAATTTCAGAATGAAGTAGGTTGGTGGTGGCGTTTCCTTTAAGGTAAATACGTGGACCCGACTCCCGTGAGTTGGCATAAGGTGGCAAATACAGGAGCGATCGACGGGTTAATAAGGTAGCACCTTTGATTGGACACATCCCTTCGATATTATACTTTGACTTTTGGATTGATTTGGTGGCCACTTTTGATTTTTGGGGGTGTGGCTCGAGGTGGGCGGTAGCTGCGCGCTACGCGTTGCTACCAACCCAGAAGCGTAATTGGTATATCAACCCTGGCATTGCCTAGTTGTGCCGTGTCACCTGCCCTAGCGCGCCTTCTACGAGTTTCTATTTGTGTCGTACCTATGGAGTATCCTCTGGTAGCTTCCTGATCAGGAGGTATTACGGTACTGTATAGACTATTGGCATTATTTGTGTTAAGGGCTATATGGGTAACCCCTTAATGCTATTAAAATGTAAGTATTTTACAATTAGACACTATTATAATAGCGAAATATACTACATAGTAAATAGTTTAACGGATCCTTAAGAGATTGTTTCAATTATTGTAGTGAAATGAAAAGTAGGTAATTAATAATTGAAACCCTAAATAAAATAAGAGATGTAAATGCTAAGTTATAAATGGAAATTAAAGGAAATTTGAAATTTGTAAGATATGAAACAAATAGTGATATTGTTGAACATTAAATTTAATTAAAGGATGATAAAACTTGTATAAGTTCATTTGCATTTTCTTTAACATATATAGCTTACCAAATATAAAAAGTTGAAATGTTTAATAAGAAATGTAATGGAAATTGTACAAGTGAAAGTAGGTAATGAAGTATCCAATGAGTTGGCTATTAAATGAGAATTTAATGTTATGAACTTAAGTTATAATTGAAATTTTACCAAATAAATATAATTAAAGGTAAGTATCATAAATAGAAGATAATAAACTTTAGTAAATGTTAAAGTAAATTATTTTAATAAACAGAACGATGAATACTGTAAATAAATAAGTTAAGCAGTGAATAAATGAATGTAAAATAATAAAAGGAAAATTCATGATATGAATGAGTGAAAATTTTGGTAGAAATAAGGTGAATAATTGTAAGTAATAAATGAAAAATTTAAATAATCACTGAATAAATGAAAGAAAGGAAATCAAACAACTAAAGTATGAAATAAATTGATAATAAGTTAATTTGATTTGTTGGTTTGAATTGTTGTTGTTTAAATTATGGTTGTTTGGGTAAGATACTTTAAAATTGGGATTGGATGAAAGAATAATCTATTTAGTTTTATCTAAGGCTGTTGAGTAAATGATGCGCTAGTAGTTTATTCTTCATTCTGTATAATTTTAAAAGTTTTGAACCCGAACAACTATTTGTTGTTGATTGAATGGTTACTTTGTATTTGTTGTGTATGCTGTTGTTGAAATGGATGGATGTTGTATTGATTTGTTGTTAGTGATTGAAACCACTTAAATATTTTACTTTATATAAATTGTAACCCTTTTAGATTTTATAAGTGAAATGCAGGTTATGGAAGCAATTGCTACTGCTTTTGGTTTCATAAATTAAGCGTAAATTGCCCGACAAATAGGTACGTTTCGAATTACGGTTTAAAGCGCTAATTTTTATTTTCCCGGGTTGGGATATAATATTTTGGATAATATGTGTAATATAATTGTTATATTTTTGGATATTATATTTTCTTCCAAGCCTCTCCGTACAAGGGAGACTCTGCCAAAAAATTTTATAAATTTTGGACTTAGAAATTATTTTGAAAATATTTTCAAACCTTGTTTATTTAAGTATAAAAGATACAATGATTATATAATGGGTATATTTTAGTTAAAGTAATAAATTTTGTAAATTATTGTTCATAAGTTAATATTTTGAATAAGATATATTAACCTCTAAATTCTTCCTTCTCCCTTCTTTTTTCTTTTAGAGGATGAAATTTTTTGAGTGGTGGGAGTGTAACGACCCGTACAAATTCGATGTTTAAAATGAATTAAAGTAATAAGATTTTAATTTAAATTTAGAAAGAAATAAAAATCTTATTTATTTATATGAAAGCGAATGTCAAAATTAGATGTATCAAGGGTAATTAAAATCTACAAATTAAATTATATATTGCAATTTATTTGTAATAGTGGAAATTGTTGCATTTGGATATAAAGCTAAAATAAGTAAATTAAGGCAAGTATTGGATTTATCAATGAAATAAAATATTGATTTATGGAAATTGAATGTAAATGGGGGTAATAAAGTAATGCAGGACAATAAATAATTTATTTAGTACAATCCCTTTTATTTGTTAACTATTGTAAGGTGTTAATTAATTGAAATATGAAAATTAGGAAATTGATTCAAATTGTACGTTAGATAATAAATTGCAATAATTAAAGTTAGTAATTGATGGATTAAATGGAATTGGATTTAGAATCTTAATTTGTATGGGTGCATATATATATAATGGAATATAAAAGGGTTAAATAATCATATACAAGTATATTAAAGGTTATAATAATGGGTTACTTGTAAATTCACTCATTTACCAATAAAGATAATTAGGCGTGCCTTGATGATAATTAATAACATAACGGAAAGGAGTAAATGTATTCATTAGAATATTAACTGCAATTGGATAGGGATTTTAAGTAACAAGGTTAATGCGAGGTAAGTAATGCTAAATTTAGGTTAATAACAATGAATAGTAATTAATTAAAAATTTGTAACATATATCATAAATTACTTGTTTACTTGTTAATGGAATTAGAATGTGTGATAAGTAATAATAAGATAAATGAATGTTACACTAATGGAAAGTGAAATAACGTTCATATAAATTGTGAGTAATTATAGGATCATATTTATTATCAGCGTAACTTTAATAATTTGGATTAATTGAGAAATTTATACGAGAAATATGTAAAGTAATAACTAAAAAGTAAACACGTTATAAATTGATCTTAACCTAACCTTAAGTGTAAGCTAAAAGGATGAAATTGAATCCAATCTGCTTAATTTGAAACTTATTAAAAATAAATGGGATTAAATTTATAATAAAGGGGTTATTTTAAGAAATTGAAATAAATTCTATAGTGACGGAATTAAGTTACTTTAAATCGAGATGGGACATAAGATTTGTTTATTTAATTGGATTTAAATTTGGAAATTTTGGTCATTGCAATTAATTGAGATTAAATGTTAAATATTACGTTAATTTAAGGGTTAGGTTAAATTTTAAGAATATTAAGGTAATGACTTTGAACCCAATGTTAATCTCATCCATTCGACCATGATAAATTGAATAAAAAGAATGAATGGTGAATGTTGTGTAGTTATTGAAAATATAATTTATAATTGATGAATATAATGAAAATTTAATTTACGCTGAAACGTATGATTAAATCAACATTTAATTTGACATCTAACTTTGTTAAAATCATTGTAAATGATTGAGTAAAATAAAGATGATAAAATTGTCAATTTTAGAATTTAAAATATAAAATTGGATTTAATCAATTTATTTAATTAGTATAAAATAGCCATTTTGGTCACGAATTCGGATTTCGACAAAACTAATTTCATCGGATCCGTAACAGTGTATTTGTAACATCCCGCCTTTTCGCACGATTTAAACAGACACACATGCCGATTTAAACCATACGGAATGGCGGATTGTTATGGGGTAAATAAGAAAAACAGAGAAGAAATAAACAAAATACAATCTCACAGCGGAAGGATAAAATATAATAATAAAATATACAGTTTATAAAACTGTTTACAAACATTTATATAATACATATCAGAGTTACACATAACAATAACAATGCAGCGGAACAGTGTGTAGTGCACTAGTATAAATAATAATAGTAATACTACAAATCTTCGTCTTCGTCCTCCAGAGCTAAAACTTCAAATCCTGAAACACTAGGACTGACCCGAGCGGATTGAAAAGACAAAACACTCGAGTCAGAACTAAAAGATCATATGTGAGTTAAATTAACAGAAATAAACATGAGTGTAGTAACTCAAGAGATGCTCGGGATTTACATCTCCTAAGGATCCGTTAAACTATTTACTATGTAGTATATTGCGCTATTATAATAGTGTCTATTTGTAAAATAAACTTACTTTTTAATAGCGTTAAGGGGTTACCCATACAGCCCTTAACACAGAATATATTCCCATAGTCTATACGGTACCGTAATCTCCCCCGTACTGGGCGTCGTCAGAGGGCACTCCATAGGTATGGTACAAAACAAAACTCGTAGTAAAGGCTCGGTATGGTAGGTGACACGGCACAACTAGGCAATGCCAGGGTAGATATATCAATTGCTATCCGGGATGGTGGAAACGCGCAGCCGCAGTTACCGCCCACCTCGAACAAACTCCCCCAAAATCAAAAATAGAAGTGGCCACTGAATCAATCCAAAGTCAAAGTATAAAATCGAAGAGGAGCGTCCGATCAGAGGTATGACCTCATTGGCCCGAGAATCACTCCTGTTTTAGCCACCTTATGCCAACTCACGGGAGTCGGGTCCACGTATTTACCTTACAGGAAACGTCGCCACCACCTACTTCATTCTGGAATCTCCACCGCGTACACGGTTAGTCAAAGTGGTTTTCGGTATCGACAGAGAGTATGTCCATATCCGATCCCGGTCTCTTTGCCAACCCATCGTTATTATAACACCGCGGTCATTTAAAATAGTTTATACTTTAAAACCAGAATAAAAATTCCATTTCAAAACTATGAATACGATATCATCTTAAAACCCAAAACAATATGATATCATTTTATCCAAATATATTTCTTTTCCAAAATCATACTGCTTTAAAATTTAAAATACCTGGAAACCAAATATTTGACTTATACTTTCAAAGCATAATATTTCGAAATTCAAAATTTTAAAACCATAACTTCTAAAACTTGAATGGTTTGGATATTCAACGAATGTAAAATAAATGGTTTAACTTTAAAGTTACTTTGTAAAGAAAAATAATTTCCATGGCTTTTCAAATATATTTCTTTATTCAAAGTTTAAACCATAATTTAAATATCACTTCAAGTTCCAAATACCCCTTCAATTTCTATATATATATATATATATATATATATATATATATACATTTGGAGTATTAATATTTCAAAACTAAAGTTGGATTTTCTTCTTTCAACAATTAATATTCTATTATTTAGTCTTGAATATTCATATAAATTCCATAACTAAAACTCCAATTTCTAGCAATTAAATATTTTCTCAAATTTACTTTATACTAGAATTTTCATTTTTAATTCATCTTGGAAAATCCAGTTATAAATATCATACCTTAAAATTTCCAAACTTAAACATATAAGATAAATTCCAAATTCCATTTTCTCAATTTTTCATTTTTATTCAACAGGTTTATACACAACTTAATTTTCAAATTTTTAACTTCATATGTATATATATCAAAGAATAATATTTTATAAAATATCAAATCAAATTTTTAATAAACCGTATCCCATCCAAACCATAGAAATCACTTTAAAATAATTTATATATAGACCACGGTGCCTGTATATAATTTTCTATCCTATGGTCAAGTGATACGGATATTTATCATTTGAGTCCGCAATTTAAAAATAAAATTTTGCGGTTGTATATCATTTCAAACACAAATCCCGAATGAAACGAAAAATGCATGATAACTTGCAGTTTATACAATATAATTATAGCATTCATTCATCCAAATATCAATCATCAATTGCAATCATCATCCAATTTTAAACAATCATTGATACATAGCATATGAATTATACAGGAATTAATAACAGATTATTAACTAACAGTTTCTATTCCAAAATAAATTTAATGACTGTTAACTAGCAGTTTATGTGCAAAAATAAATTCTACCTGTTAAATTTTATGCAATAAATAAACTAAATTAACAGTTAAGTTAAATAAATGCGATTTAACAGATATGCTGAATAAAACACGCCAACAGTCATAAATAAATTTCTACTCATATTTAAAATAAATTTAACAAACATAAAAACTTTTAGAAGTTGTGAGTGGTTTAAAACACTCACCTTTTGAATTTAAATCGAATTTAAATCCGATTTAAACCCAAAAATTCGACGGTCTCCGAATTGGTCCAAACTAGTTCCAAACTGTCCAGAATTTAATTACGATCCTAACAAAAAAAAGTTTCGCGTGAATCCGAGGTCGTATGAAAAAGTTATGCGATTTAAACGATTTGAAAATCAAAATAAATTATAAAACAAAACAAACCTTAATTAAATACTCGCCACGTCACTATCGTCTTCCACGCGCTTTGGCTACAGGAGCACGCGAATATGTTTCCAGAGCGAACCCAAAACGGAAAACGAACACCACCAGTAGATTGCGTATTCTGAGAACTCCAACATATAATTTTTCTGGAATTTTTAGACGAGTTTGAATTTTGACTTTTATTTGGATTGAAACTGGATCTAGAAATTGTCTGTTGCCATTGAAGAAGAGAAGAAGTTGAAGAAGAGACTATACAGAGGAATGAAGATGGAGGCTAGGGTTTCACCGCCTATTTATAGATAGATCGCAAAAGAATAGGTGTGCACGAATTTTAACGTGCAAACGGAGGTGGTCCCAAAAGATAAATAATATTAATTCACACGTTATGGATTTAGGAAGTAAATAAATTCCTTATCATTTACATTTTATTTTAAACGTATTTACAAATGTAAATCTAGACGTTTCGTTTACGTTTCAAAATATATCCACAATTTTATTAATTTCCAAATTGATCTAAACAAATTTAGATGTAAATTAAAAGCTGATAAGTCTATCCATTGCAGTGTTAATTTCTCCACTCCCTTATATTTAGAATGGAAACGTTCACTTTATTTCCTCAACATTCTTTTATTTTCCTTAAAATGCTTATTTGTTACTTGCAATTCATAATGTAAACATTCTTATATTCTAAAATGATCAACTTATACAATATTAAATCAATTCTTATATTTCCAAATAATGTACATTCATAATGAAAACATTATTACATAAATTTTATTAATTGCACTTTGTTTCTTTTCCTTTTTCAATTGAAAGATTTTAATAAATTTATTTCCAATTAATTTTAATCTTCCACTTCAAAACAGACCCTAATTGATGAAATCAATTAAATAAATACGTGAACATTGTAATCCTTATTTATAGTCAAGCAAACATGTTTATAAAATTACAGTTTTCAACAAGCATTAAATTACATACTAAATAAATCTTTTTCTCTATTCAATGAAATAATCAAATGTTTATTCCATCTAAAAATTTTAAGTAGAAGGATTCCATTTTGGGTTCAAAATCTATTATTTTAATATCCTTGAATTTTAGTTTAATCTCTATAAACGAAATATTTAAACGTTAATTTCATTTATTTTGCAATACTTAATTAAACCAAAATATCGTTTTCTAAACTTAAATCTATGCTCCCATTGATTCATTCAATTTGCACTTATTATGTATTATTTTAACAACTCATTTATAACTTTGAATCTATTCCCCAAATTTCACATTTCTATCGTTATATACATTTGAATTCCATCCTATTTAATATTTCAAATATTACGTCATTATCATTAATGAAATAAATATATTGTTATTTATTGCAATTGATTTTCCTTTATAACTTAATATACTAAATAGGTGGTAAATCTCAAATACTTGTTCTCATTAACGATTTATTTCTACTTACAAATTAATGCAATTATTACCTATTTCCATCTTTATCTCCAATTAACGTAAAATGTTATATTCATATTCCATAAATTTCAATAGATTCAAATTATCATATCTATGAAGAACATTTACGTTATTATCCATTTATTACCTTAACTTATTCAACGTAACATTTAATTTATATTTAATGCAATGATTTCCAAATCAATTGAATTGAATTAAATATATATGTATCACTCATAATAACTTGTGGTCACAACTCTTGATCACCATTAATAAGTTTATTATTTACAATCCAATAATCGCCATTATATATATATATATATATATATATATATATATATATATACGAATTAACTAATTCAATATTTCCATTTCATTTTCCTATCCTAAATTTATTACTAAGTGTATTTACTCCATTCCAACAAGTTGGAATTCCATTTTTACTATACAATCATTTCCCTATTCACTTTTATTACTAACCCATCATCATTGCATTTATTGTCTTTTATTGATTTAATCAATTTACCCCATATTCCCTTAAACTCATACTAACGAAACATTCAATTCTATTTATCTCATAAACTCCATTTCATAAATCTACCTGCAATTTCTACCTAGAAATAAGGTTACATTTCCGTTGAAAATACATTTACATCTTACGTTACTACATTAATAGTTAGTAACGTTTATATCATCAACCATCACTTATGAATAATTAGCGTTTCCTATTTATTTTGTTACATTCACTTATATTCATTTATGAATAAATTGGTATTCCCTTTAACCTATTAATTACTAACTTTAATTATTGCAATTCATTTATCTAACATAAATTTTGAATCTATTTCCAAATTTTCATATTTCAATTAATTAACACCTTACAATAGTTTACAAATAAAAGGGATTGTACTAATTACATTATTTACTTTCTTGCATTACTTTATTACCTCTGTTTATATTCAATTTCCGTAAATCAATATTTTATTCCATCGACAAATTCAATACTTGCAACAATTTCCACTATTACTATTAAATGCAATATATAATTTGATTTGCAAATTTTAATTACCTTTGATACACCAAATTTCAATATTTTCTTTCATATAAATTAATAAGATTTTTATTTCTTTCTAAATTTTAAAATAAAATCCTATTAATTTAATTCATTTCAAACATCGAATTTACGCGGGTCGTTACACTCTCCCCCACTCAAAAATTTTCGTCCTCGAAAAGGAAAAGAAGGGAAAAATTAAATACAATACATCTTATCCAAAATAGTTAACTTATAAACAATTAAATTTACAAAATTAATCACTTTAAATAAGATATCCTATTTATAACTATTTAATCCTTTATATTTAAATTATTAAAGTTTGGAAAAACATTTCCAAAATATTTCCAAGATACCGCATTTTCTTATATAATCCAAAGGGTTACAATTTATATAAAGTGAAATATTTAAACGGTTTCAACCATTAATCAACCAATCAATACAACAACAATCAACTTTACAAACAGCATACATACACAAGACAAAGCAACCATTTAATCCAACAAAAAAATAGTTGTTCGGGTTCAAAACTTGAAATTGTATGGAATGAAAATAACTATCAAGTGCATCCTTTACTCAACAGTCTTAGATGGAACAATGATAGATTATTTATTCATCCAACAACTGCAAATTCTCTTGCCCAACCAACCATAAGTCAAACAATAACAATTCAAACCAACAACCAAATTAACTTATTATACATTTATTTCATGCTTTAATTGTTTAATTTCTTTTCTCTCATTTATTGAGTGATTCCTTCATTACTTACAATTTTCATTTTTCATTCATTACAATATTCATTATATTTGCATTCCGTTTTATTTACTTAAGTTTATAATCATCTA
This sequence comes from Allium cepa, assembly GCA_030765085.1. Lineage (NCBI taxonomy): Eukaryota > Viridiplantae > Streptophyta > Magnoliopsida > Asparagales > Amaryllidaceae > Allium > Allium cepa. Next base: position 317,257,474 of record CM060928.1, on the reverse strand, counting down.
TTTATAATACTTAAAATTTCCATTTTAACTTAAGTTTATACATTTAATTCTCATTTTGTAACAGCAAATTCATTGAATACCTTTATTACCTCAAGCTTCACTTATAAGATTTTCCCTTACATTTTCTTACTAACATTGCAACTTTTATTATATGGTAAGTTATATATATGCTTTAAGAATGTAAGTGAAAATTATACAAGTTTCTTCTCAATTCCTTTAATTAATTAATGGTTCAATAATTATATATATTCATTTTATAAATTACAATTTCAACTTACTTTTAATTTCATTCATTTATTTAATGCTTACATTTCTATTATATTTAATAATGGTAATAATTTAACTACACTAAATTTGCAACTTTATACATCAATTCTTATAAATAAAGAAGTTCATTAATTCATTTAATAATGTTTACAATCGTTTATTTACATTACTTATCTTCCTATTGTATTAAATTTTTACTTTAATTAAAGGTTCCAATTTCTACACTTAATTGAACTATTAATTAACTGGAACTTAAGAACCAAATACCGGGTTTAATTTTTAAATCATTTAAAATAATAGATAGATATCTATTCTTAACATATATATATATATCCAATTATAATTAAAACGATAAAAATTTCTTAAACAATTCTGCAGTAAATTTCTACAGTGGCCTTCCCACTTCGAAACTCGAAAATGAAAGTCGATGATGCGTGCACTCATCACCGAAATTATTTTCCAGCAACAGGGAGGAAAGTAAAAAACTTATTTTTTTCAAAATCTTCTTTAAAACAATTTTTCCGAATTATATTGAAATATTTATATCAGAAAATACTTATAAATAATGTTATTATATTCCAAAATTTATTCGAAAGAAATTTCAAAACCCCGGAACTTAAGTTCTAAATTTCCAAATTTCATCAATCTTATTTTCCAATCTAACTTATATTATTAATTATACACTTTATCACCTAACAACCAATCTATTGCAGCCAAATATAGATATAGATTGAAAAATTTATTTTATATATAGAAAATATAATAGGAAAAATTATTTCATTCACCTATATTAAAACAGATATTTTGTCGGTCTGTCCTATTTAGTGTTTAGAAACCCCTATTGATGTCACAGCGTCCCATGCATCAACCAGAATTTATAAATACAAAACGGAACAGATTAACACAATATTAAAACCTTTTTATAACACTAACAAGTATGCTCTCTCATATATATACACTCAGCGACTCCCATAGGGTATTACTACCCTATTAACAAAGAGTCAAACCCCAGAAAGCCAAGGTTTATCACTAAACCAAAGCTCTGATACCAACTGTAACATCCCGCCTTTTCGCACGATTTAAACAGACACACATGCCGATTTAAACCATACGGAAGGGCGGATTGTTATGGGGTAAATAAGAAAAACAGAGAAGAAATAAACAAAATAGAATCTCACAGCGGAAGGATAAAATATAATAATAAAATATATAGTTTATAAAACTGTTTACAAACATTTATATAATACATATCAGAGTTACACATACCAATAACAATGCAGCGGAACAGTGTGTAGTGCACTAGTATAAATAATAATAGTAATACTATAAATCTTCGTCTTCGTCCTCCAGAGCTAAAACTTCAAATCCTGAAACACTCGGACTGACCCGAGCGAATTCAAAAGACAAAACACTCGAGTCAGAACTAAAAGATCTTATGTGAGTTAAATTAACAGAAATAAATATGAGTGCAGTAACTCAAGAGATGCTCGGGACTTACATCTCCTAAGGATCCGTTAAACTATTTACTATGTAGTATATTGCGTTATTATAATAGTATCTATTTGTAAAATAAACTTACTTTTTAATAGCGTTAAGGGGTTATCCATACAGCCCTTAACACAGAATATATTCCCATAGTCTATACAGTACCGTAATCTCCCCTGTACTGGGCGTCGTCAGAGGGCACTCCATAGGTATGGTACAAAACAAAACTCGTAGTAAAGGCTCGGTATGGTAGGTGACACGGCACAACTAGGCAATGTCAGGGTAGATATACCAATTGCTATCCGGGCTTGTGGAAACGCGTAGTCGCAGTTACCGCCCACCTCGAACAAACTCCACCAAAATCAAAAATAGAAGTGGCCACTGAATCAATCCAAAGTCAAAGTATAATATCGAAGAGGAGCATCCGATCAAAGGTATGACCTCATTGGCCCGAGAATCACTCCTGTTTTAGCCACCTTATGCCAACTCACGGGAGTCGGGTCCACGTATTTACCTTACAGGAAATGTCGCCACCACCTACTTCATTCTGGAATCTCCACCGCGTACACGGTTAGTCAAAGTGGTTTTCGGTATCGACAGAGAGTATGTCCATATCCGATCCTGGTCTCTTTGCCAACCCATCGTTATTATAACACCGCGGTCATTTAAAATAGTTTATACTTTAAAACCAGAATAAAAATTCCATTTCAAAACTATGAATACGATATCATCTTAAAATCCAAAACAATATGATATCATTTTATCCAAATATATTTCTTTTCCAAAATCATACTGCTTTAAAATTTAAAATATCTGGAAACCAAATATTTGACTTATACTTTCAAAGCATAATATTTCGAAATTAAAAATTTTAAAACCATAACTTCTAAAACTTGAATGGTTTGGATATTCAACGAATGTAAAATAAATGGTTTAACTTTAAAGTTACTTTGTAAAGAAAAATAATTTCCATGGCTTTTCAAATATATTTCTTTATTTAAAGTTTAAACCATAATTTAAATATCACTTCAAGTTCCAAAAACCCCTTCAATTTCTATATATATATATATATATATATATATATATATATATATATATATATATATATATCCATTTGGAGTATTAATATTTCAAAACTAAAGTTGGATTTTCTTCTTTCAACAATTAATATTCTATTATTTAGTCTTGAATATTCATATAAATTCCATAAATAAAACTCCAATTTCTAGCAATTAAATATTTTCTCAAATTTACTTTATACTAGAATTTTCATTTTTAATTCATCTTGGAAAATCCAATTATAAATATCATACCTTAAAATTTCCAAACTTAAACATATAAGATAAATTTCCAAATTCCATTTTCTCAATTTTTCATTTTTATTCAACAGGTTTATACACAACTTAATTTTCAAATTTTTAACTTCATATGTATATATATCGAAGAATAATATTTTATAAAATATCAAATCAAATTTTTAATAAACCGTATCCCATCCAAACCATAGAAATCACTTTAAAATAATTTATATATAGACCACGGTGCCTGTATATAATTTTCTATCCTATGGTCAAGTGATACGGATATTTATCATTTCAATCCACAATTTAAAAATAAAATTTTGCGGTTGTATATCATTTCAAACCACAATCCCGAATGAAACGAAAAATGCATGATAACTTGCAGTTTATACAATATAATTATAGCATTCGTTCATCTAAATATCAATCATCAATCATCAATTGCAATCATCATCCAATTTTGAACAATCATTGATACATAACATATGAATTCTACAGGAATTAATAACAGATTATTAACTAACAATTTCTATTCCAAAATAAATTTAATGACTGTTAACTTGCAGTTTATGTGCAAAAATAAATTCTACCTGTCAAATTTTATGCAATAAATAAACTAAATTAACAGTTAAGTTAAATAAATGCGATTTAACAGATATGCTGAATAAAACACGCCAACAGTCATAAATAAATTTCTACTCATATTTAAAATAAATTTAACAAACATAAAAAAATTTAGAAGTTGTGAGTGGGTTAAAACACTCACCTTTTGAATTTAAATCGAATTTAAATCCGATTTAAACCCAAAAATTCGATGGTCTCCGAATTGGTCCAAACTAGTTCCAAACTGTCAAGAATTTAATTACGATCCTAACAAAAAAAAGTTTCGCGTGAATCCGAAGTCGTATGAAAAAGTTATGCGATTTAAACGATTTGAAAATCAAAATAAATTATAAAACAAAACAAACCTTAATTAAATACTCGCTACGTCACTATCGTCTTCCACGCGCTTTGGCTACAGGAGCACGCGAATATGTTTCCAGACCGAACCCAAAACGGAAAACGAACACCACCAGTAGATTGCGTATTCTGAGAACTCCAACATATAATTTTTCTGGAATTTTTAGAGGAGTTTGAATTTTGACTTTTATTTGGATTGAAACTGGATCTAGAAATTGTCTGTTTCCATTGAAGAAGAGAAGAAGTTGAAGAAGAGACTATACAGAGGAATGAAGATGGAGGCTAGGGTTTCACCGCCTATTTATAGATAGATCGCAAAAGAATAGATGTGCACGAATTTTAACGTGCAAACGGAGGTGGTCCCAAAAGATAAATAATATTAATTACACACGTTATGGATTTAGGAAATAAATAAATTCCTTATCATTTACATTTTATTTTAAACGTATTTACAAATGTAAATCTAGACGTTTCGTTTACGTTTCAAAATATATCCACAATTTTATTAATTTCCAAATTGATCTAAACAAATTTAGATGTAAATTAAAAGCTGATAAGTCTATCCATTGCAGTGTTAATTTCTCCACTCCCTTATATTTAGAATGGAAACGTTCACTTTATTTCCTCAACATTCTTTTATTTTCCTTAAAATGCTTATTTGTTACTTGCAATTCATAATGTAAGCATTCTTATATTCTAAAATGATCAACTTATACAATATTAAATCAATTATTATATTTCCAAATAATGTACATTCATAATGAAAACATTCTTACATAAATTTTATTAATTGCCATTTGTTTCTTTTCCCTTTTCAATTGAAAGATTTTAATAAATTTATTTCCAATTAATTTTAATCTTCCCCTTCAAAACAGACCCTAATTGATGAAATCAATTAAATAAATACATGAACAGTGTAATCCTTATTTATAGTCAAGAAAACATGTTTATAAAATTACAGCTTTCAACAAGCATTAAATTACATACTAAATAAATCTTTTTCTCTATTCAATTAAATAATCAAGTGTTTATTCCATCTAAAAATTTTAAGTAGAAGGATTCCATGTTGGGTTCAAAATCTATTATTTTAATATCCTTGAATTTTAGTTTAATCTCTATAAACGAAATATTTAAACGTTAATTTCATTTATTTTGTAATACTTAATTAAACCAAAATATCGTTTTCTAAACTTAAATCTATGCTCCCATTGATTCATTCAATTTGCACTTATTATGTATTATTTTAACAACTCATTTATAACTTTGAATATATTCCCCAAATTTCACATTTCTATCGTTATATACATTTGAATTCCATCCTATTTAATATTTCAAATATTACGTCATTATCATTAATGAAATAAATATATTGTTAATTATTGCAATTGATTTTCCGTTATAACTTAATATACTAAATAGGTGGTAAATCTTAAATACTTGTTCTCATTAACGATTTATTTCTACTTACAAATTAATGCAATTATTACCTATTTCCATCTTTATCTCCAATTAACGTAAAATGTTATATTCAAATTCCATAAATTTCAATAGATTCAAATTATCATATCTATGAAGAACATTTACGTTATTATCCATTTATTACCTTAACTTATTCAACGTAACATTTAATTTATATTTAATGCAATGATTTCCAAATCAATTGAATTGAATTAAATATATATGTATCACTCATAATAACTTGTGGTCACAACTCTTGATCACCATTAATAAGTTTATTATTTACAATCCAATAATCGCCATTCTATATATATACGAATTAACTAATTCAATATTTCCATTTCGTTTTCCTATCCTAAATTTATTACTAAGTGTATTTACTCCATTCCAACAAGTTGGAATTCCATTTTTACTATACAATCATTTCCCTATTCACTTTTATTACTAACCCATCATCATTGCATTTATTGTCTTTTATTGATTTAATCAATTTACCCCATATTCCCTTAAACTCATACTAACGAAACATTCAATTCTATTTATCTCATAAACTCCATTTCATAAATCTACCTGCAATTTCTACCTAGAAATAAGGTTACATTTCCGTTGAAAATACATTTACATCTTACGTTACTACATTAATAGTTAGTAACGTTTATATCATCAACCATCACTTATGATTAATTAGCGTTTCCTGTTTATTTTGTTACATTCACTTATATTCATTTATGAATAAATTGGTATTCCCTTTAACCTATTAATTACTAACTTTAATTATTGCAATTCATTTATCTAACATAAATTTTGAATCTATTTCCAAATTTTCATATTTCAATTAATTAACACCTTACAATAGTTTGCAAATAAAAGGGGTTGTACTAATTACATTATTTATTTTCTTGCATTACTTTATTACCTCCGTTTATATTCAATTTCCGTAAATCAATATTTTATTCCATTGACAAATTCAATACTTGCAACAATTTCCACTATTACTATTAATTGCAATATATAATTTAATTTGCAAATTTTAATTACCTTTGATACACCAAATTTCAATATTTTCTTTCATATAAATTAATAAGATTTTTATTTATTTCTAAATTTTAAAATAAAATCCTATTAATTTAATTCATTTCAAACATCGAATTTACGCGGGTCGTTACAGAATTATTGTAGGGTTTCAAGTTTCGTAGCGATCGGACTTGTCATTTGATCGTACGAACGCGAAACACCTTGAAATCGATTTAATTGAAATCAATTTAAAACTTTTGTTTTCAGCATAACTTCTTCATACGATGGAATTTGGACGTGAAACTTTTTCCATCGCGTTCATAATATTTTTAAATACCTATGTCGATATATGGGTTTACCCAATTTCGTTCCGGAGTCAGAACGGGCATTTTGGGCCAATTATCGTTCAACACGTTTGTTTATCGGATCCATCTACTCTATTTCTAACCTACCTATATAAACCCAATATGAACCCTAGCCTCCATCTATTCTCATTTGTTTGTGTGTTCATTTCCTCAGCTCCTCCTCTTTCCAATGGCTGCAAACCCCAGATCTAAATTCAAATTTCAAAAATCGAATCAAAAGTCAAAATTTCAAAGTCCTCAGAAAATTCTAAAAAAATATATATGTTGATGCTCTTGACGAGTGTAATTTAACGACATAATTCGTTTTTCGATTCGGGTTGTGGTTCGACCAGAAATTGGAGTTTTATTTTCGGTCGTTCTTTGAATGGAAGCAAAATCAACGGTGGATCTGCAACGAGGAGTCGATCGGGGGTTACTGCATCGTAGAGGGCTTCACGAGTTATTGATCTAACAGCTTCGTGTTCCCCAGAGGGGTCGGGATTGCCAGAATTTTGCCACCCAAACGTACGGCATCACTTAGTTTCAGGGAGGACGGAGGCGACCGTAGGGCATGGGTGTGGTCGGCCTAGAGCGTGGAGGCGAGTGGCTGGGCTTGATCGACATGAAGATGGCCGTGGGCGGTGGAAAAATTGCGATAGGTGGCGGCGCTATTCTGGGTATTCGAGGTTAGGGTTTTCGGCTGTAGGATCTCTCGCGTGCATGGCCAGTTGACTTATGTGGCAAAGCTTTGATCGTAATAAAATTCCGGATCTGTTGACGCTGGTTTGGACCAATTTGGAGACTGTCAAATTTTTAGGTTTAAATTGGATTTGAATTCAATTTAAATTCAAAAGATGAGTGTTTTAACCCACTCACAACTTCTAAAATTTCTTATGGTTGTTAAATTGATTTTAGATATGAGTAGAAATTTATTTATCACTGTTTGGCATGTTTTATTCATTATCTCTGTTAAATCGCATTTATTTAATATAACCGTTACTTAATTTTATTATGGCATATAAATTGACAGTTAAAATTTATTTATTTGCATATAAACTGATAGTTAAGCAGTTAATAAATTAATTTTGAATATAAAATGTTAGTTAATAACTGTCATTTATTTCCTGTTATATTGTATATGCTATATATTGATGTTTGTTTAAATGGATGATGACTGAAATAAATTGATGATGATTGAAACAAATTGGTTGACGATTGATATTGGATGAATGGACGATGTGTTCTATCTTATACAAACTGCAAGCTATCATGCATTTTCATTTCATTCGGGATTGCGGTTTGAAATGATATACAACCGCATTTTATTTTTAAATTGCGGATTGAAATCATAAATATCTGTATCACTTGACCATAGGATAGAAAATTATATACAGGCACCACGGTGTGTGTGTGTGTCTATATATATATATAATTATATTTAAAATGATTTTGGATTTATTATGCCATTATTTCAAAATAAATAATAGGACTTTAAATTGTTGAATAGAAATTTCCAACCTTAGTTCCAATTGTTTATTATTCAAAGTTTGAAATATATTAAATTGAAGTGGTTTATTCAACTGAAAGTGAATTTAAAATTTATGGTTTAGACTAAAATTTTAAATGAATAAATTGTAAAGTCGCAAAAATTATTTTATAAAGAAATTTTAAATTCAAACTGTTTTATTTTATATACTGTTGAATATCCAAACCATTTAAGTTTCGAAAGTTATGGTTTAACACTATGGATTTCGAAGTATTATGTTGAAAGTTAAATTTCAAATAATTGGTTTCGAGGCATTATAAATCTTAAAAGTGGCATAATTTTGGAAAAGAAATATATTTGAAATAAAACGATATCATATTTATTTGGGTTTTAAAAGGAAATGATATCGTATTTATGGGTTTTGAAATGGATAATTATATTCTGGTTTTGAAAGTATAATTATTTTTAAATGACCGCGGTGTTATAATAACGTTTGGTTGTTGAAGAGACCGGGATCGGAAGTTGTCATACTCTCTGCCAACTCCGAAAACCACTTTAACAACCGTGTACGCGGTGGAGATTCCAAAATGAAGTAGGTTGGCGGCGGCGTTTCCTTTAAGGTAAATACGTGGACCCGACTCCCGTGAGTTGGCATAAGGTGGCTAAAACAGGAGCAATCGACGGGTTAATAAGGTAGCACCTTTGATCGGACACATCCCTTTGATGTTATACTTTGACTTTTGGATTGATTTGGTGGCCACTTTTGATTTTTAGGGGTGTGGCTCGAGGTGGGCGGTAGCTGCGCGCTACGCGTTACCACCGACCCGGAAGCATAATTGGTATATCTACCCTGGCATTGCCTAGTTGTGCCATGTCATCTACCCTAGCGCACCTTCTACGAGTTTCTATTTGTGTCGTACCTATGGAGTATCCTCTTATAGCTTCCCGATCATGAGGTATTATGGTACTGTATAGACTATTGGCATTATTTGTGTTAAGGGCTATATGGATAACCCCTTAATGCTATTAAAAAGTAAGTTTATTTTACAATTAGACACTATTATAATAGCGAAATATATAAAGGATCCTTAAGAGATGCAAATCCCGAGCATCTTTTGAGTTACTGCACTCATATTTATTTCAGTTAATTTAACTTACATAAGATCTTTTTGTTCTGACTCGAGTGTTTTGTCTTTTCAATTCGCTCGGGTTAGTCCGAGCGTTTCAGGATTTAGCTCTGGAGGACGAAGACGAAGATTTGTAGTATCACTATCTACTATATTATTGCACTACACTATTTAATTCTGCTGCATTGATTATGATTGGTATGTGAACTCTGATATTTATTGTATAAAGAAGAATCAAATGTTTGTAAATAGTTTATGAACTGTATATTTATTATTATATTTTATCCTTCTGCTGTGAGATTCTATTTTGTTTTTTTCTTTCCCTGTTTTTTTCTTATTTACGCCATAACAATCCGCCCTTCCGTATGGTTTGAATTGGCACATGTGTCGATTTAAAGCGTGCGAAAAGACGAGATGTTACATCTGGTAACAGAGCTTTGGTTTAGCAATAAACCTTAGTTTTGTGGGGTTTGACTCTTTACTAATAGGGCAGAAATACCCTATGGGAACCGCGGAGTGTATATATATGGGAGAGTGTATTTGTTAGTCTTATAAAAAGATTTTAATATTGTGTTAATCTGTTCCGTTTTGTATTTATAAATTCCGGTTGATGCATGGGACGCTATGACATCAATAGGGATTTCTAAACACTTAATAGGACAGACCGACATAATATCTGTTTTAATATAGGTGAATGAAATAATTTTGCCTATTATATTTTCTATATAAAATAAAAAAATTCAAATGATATCTATATTTGGCTGCAATTGATTGGTTGTTAGGTAATAAAAGTGTATAAATAATAATAGAAATAAGATTAAAAAACAAAATAAATAAAATTTGGAAATTTAGAACTTAAGTCCCGGGGTTTTGAAATTTCTTTCGAATAAATGTTGGAATATAATAATATTGTTTGTAAGTATTTTCTGATATAAATATTTCAATATAATTCTAAAGTATTGTTTTAAAGAAGATTTTGGAGAAAACAAGTTTTGTACTTTCCTCTCTGTCGCTGGAAAATAATTTCGGTGATGGCGGCCGCATCATCGACTTTAATTTTCGAGTTTCGAAGGGGGAAGGCCACTGTAGTAGTTTTACTGCAGATTCATTTTGATTTAAAATATAAATTTTGAATTGTTGTCAATATAATTATAGATATATAAGTTTAAGAATATATTTATCTATTGTTTTAAAATAAATTGAAAATGTAACCCGGTATTTAATTCTTAAATTTTCGTTAAAAAAATTGTTTCAATTATTGTAGTGAAATGAAAAGTAGGTAATTAATAATTGAAACCCTAAATAAAATAAGAGATGTAAATGCTAAGTTATAAATGGAAATTAAAGGAAATTTGAAATTTGTAAGATATGAAACAAAGAGTGATATTGTTGAACATTAAATTTAATTAAAGGATGATAAAACTTGTATAAGTTCATTTGCATTTTCTTTAACATATATAACTTACCAAATATAAAAAGTTGAAATGTTTAATAAGAAATGTAATGGAAATTGTACAAGTGAAATTAGGCAATGAAGTATCCAATGAGTTGGCTATTAAATGAGAATTTAATGTTATGAACTTAAGTTATAATTGAAATTTTACGAAATAAATATAATTAAAGGTAAGTATCATAAATAGATGATAATAAACTTTAGTAAATGTTAAAGTAAATTATTTTAATAAACAGAACGATGAATACTGTAAATAAATAAGTTAAGCAGTGAATAAATGAATGTAAAATAATAAGAGGAAAATTCATGATATGAATGAGTGAAAATTTTGGTAGAAATAAGGTGAATAATTATAAGTAATAAATGAAAATTTTAAATAATCACTGAATAAATGAAAGAAAGGAAATCAAACAACTAAAGTATGAAATAAATTGATAATAAGTTAATTTGATTTGTTGGTTTGAATTCTTGTTGTTTAAATTATGGTTGTTTGGGTAAGATACTTTAAAATTGGGATTGGATGAAAGAATAATCTATTTAGCTTTATCTAAGGCTGTTGAGTAAATGATGCGCTAGTAGTTTATTCTTCATTCTGTATAATTTTAAAAGTTTTGAACCCGAACAACTATTTGTTGTTGATTGAATGGTTACTTTCTATTTGTTGTGTATGTTGTTGTTGAAATGGATGGCTGTTGTATTGATTTGTTGTTAGTAATTGAAACCACTTAAATATTTTACTTTATATAAATTGTAACCCTTTTAGATTTTATAAGTGAAATGCAGGTTATGGAAGCAATTGCTACTGCTTTTGGTTCCATAAATTAAGCGTAAATTGCCCGACAAATTGGTACGTTTCGAATTACGGTTTAAAGCGCTAATTTATATTTTCTCGGGTTGGGATATAATATTTTGGATAATATATGTAATATAATTGTTATATTTTGGATATTATATTTTCTTCCGAGCCTCTCCGTACAAGGGAGACTCTGCCAAAAAATTTCATAAATTTTGGACTAAGAAATTATTTTGAAAATATTTTCAAACCTTGTTTATTTAAGTATAAAAGATACAATGATTATATAATGGGTATATTTTAGTTAAAGTAATAAATTTTGTAAATTATTGTTTATAAGTTAATATTTTGAATAAGATATGTTAACCTCTAAATTCTTCCGTCTCCATTCTTTTTCCTTTTCGGGGATGAAAATTTTTGAGTGGGGGGAGTGTAACGACCTTTACAAATTCGATGTTTAAAATGAATTAAAGTAATAAGATTTTAATTTAAATTTAGAACGAAATAAAAATCTTATTTATTTATATGAAAGCGAATGTCGAAGTTAGATGTATCAAGGGTAATTAAAATCTACAAATTAAATTATATATTGCAATTTATTTGTAATAATGGAAATTGTTGCATTTGGATATAAAGCTAAAATAAGTAAATTAAGGCGAGTATTGGATTTATCAATGAAATAAAATATTGATTTATGGAAATTGAATGTAAATGGGGGTAATAAAGTAATGCAGGACAATAAATAATTTATTTAGTACAATCCCTTTTATTTGTAAACTACTGTAAGGTGTTAATTAATTGAAATATGAAAATTAGGAAATTGATTCAAATTGTATGTTAGATAATAAATTGCAATAATTAAAGTTAGTAATTGATGGATTAAATGGAATTGGATTTAGAATCTTAATTTGTATGGGTGCATATATATATAATGGAATATAAAAGGGTAAAATAATCATATACAAGTATATTAAAGGTTATAATAGTGGGTTACTAGTAAATTCACTCATTTACCAATAAAGATAATTAGGTGTGCCTTGATGATAATTAATAACATAACGGAAAGGAGTAAATGTATTCATTAGAATATTAATTGCAATTGGATACGGATTTTAAGTAACAAGGTTAATGCGAGGTAAGTAATGCTAAATTTAGGTTAATAATAATGAATAGTAATTAATTAAAAATTTGTAACATATATCATAAATTACCTGCTTACTTGTTAATGGAATTAGAATGTGTGATAAGTAATAATAAGATAAATGAATGTTACACTAATGGAAAGTGAAATAACGTTCATATAAAATGTGAGTAATTATAGGATCATATTTATTATGATCGTTACTTTAATAATTTGGATTAATTGAGAAATTTATACGAGAAATATGTAAAGTAATAACTAAAAAGGAAATACGTTATAAATTGATCTTAACCTAACCTTAAGTGTAAGCTAAAAGGATGAAATTGAATCCAATCTGTTTAATTTGAGACTTATTAAAATTAAAAGGGATTTAATTTATAATAAAGGGGTTATTTAAGAAATTGAAATAAATTCTATAGTGAGGGAATTAAGTTACTTTAAATTGAGATGGGACATAAGATTTGTTTATTTAATTGGATTTAAATTTGAAAATTTTGGTCATTGCAATTAATTGAGATTAAATGTTAAATATTACGTTAATTTAAGGGTTAGGTTAAATTTTGAGAATATTAAGGTAATAACTTTGAACCCAATGTTAATCTCATCCATTCGACCATGATAAATTGAATAAAAAGAATGAATGGTGAATGCAGTGTAGTTATTGAAAATATAATTGATGAATATAATGAAAATTTAATTTACGCTGAAACATATGATTAAATCAACATTTAATATGACATCTAACTTTGTTAAAATCATTGTAAACGTTTGAATAAAATAAAGATGATAAAATTGTCAATTTTAGAATTTAAAATATAAAATTGGATTTAATCAATTTATTTAATTAGTATAAAAATAGTCATTTTGGTCACGAACTCGGATTTCGACAAAACCAGTTTCATCGTAGCCGTAACAGTGAATTATTGTAGGGTTTCAAGTTTCGTAGCGATCGGACTTGTCGTTTGATCGTACGAACGCGAAACGCCTTGAAATCGATTTAATTGAAATCAATTTGAAATTTTTGTTTTCAGCATAACTTCTTTATACGATGGAATTTGGACGTGAAACTTTTTCCATCGCGTTCAGAATATTTTTAAACACCTATTTCGATATATGGGTTTACCAAATTTCGTTCCGAGGTCAGAACAGGCTTTTTGGGGCAATTATCGTTCAACAAGTTTGTTTATCGGATCCATCTACTCTATTTCTAACCTACCTATATAAACCTAATATGAACCCTAGTCTCCATCTATTCTCTTTTGTTTGTGCGTTCATTTCCTCAGCTCCTCCTCTTTCCAATGGCTGCAAACCCCTGATCTAAATTCAAATTTCAAAAATCAAATCAAAAGTCAAAATTTCAAAGTCCTCAGAAAATTCTCAAAAAAAATATATGTTGATGCTCTTGACGAGCGTAATTCAACGGTATAATTCGTTTTTCGATTTGGGTTGCGGTTCGACCAGAAATTGGAGTTTTATTTCCGGCCGTTCTTTGAATGGAAGCTAAATCAACGGTGGATCTGCAACGAGGAGTCGATCCGGGTTTACTGCATCATAGAGGGCTTCACGAGTTATTGATCTAACAGCTTCGTGTTCGCCAGAGGGGTCGGGATCACCAGAATTTTGCCGTCAAAACGTATGGCATCACTTAGGTTCAGGTAGGACGGAGGCGACCGGAGGGCATGCGCGTGGTCGGCCTAGAGCGTGGAGGCGAGTGGCTGGGCTTGGTCGACATGAAGATGGCCGTGGCGGTGGAAAAATTGCGATAGGTGGCGGCGCTATTCTGGGTATTCGAGGTTAGGGTTTTCGGCTGTAGGATCTCTCGCGTGCGTGGCCAGTTGACTTACGTGGCAAAGCTTTGATCGTAATAAAATTCCGGATCTGTTGACGCTGGTTTGGACCAATTTGGAGACTGTCAAATTTTTGGGTTTAAATTGGATTTGAATTCAATTTAAATTCAAAAGGTGAGTGTTTTAACCCACTCACAACATCTAAATTTTCTTATGGTTGTTAAATTGATTTTAGATATGAGTAGAAATTTATTTATCACTGTTTGGCATTTTTATTCATTATCTCTGTTAAATCACATTTATTTAATATAACTGTTAATTAATTTTATTATGGCATATAAATTGACAGTTAAAATTTATTTATTTGCATATAAACTGATAGTTAAGTAGTTAATAAATTTATTTTGAATATAAACTGTTAGTTAATAACTGTCATTTATTTCCTGTTATATTGTATATGCTATATATTGATTTTTTGTTTAGATGGATGATGATTGAAATAAATTGATGATGATTGAAATAAATTGGTTGATGATTGATATTGGATGAATGGACGATGTGTTCTATCTTATATAAACTGCAAGTTATCATGCATTTTCATTTCATTCGAGATTGCGGTTTGAAATGATATACAACCGCATTTTATTTTTAAATTGCAGATTGAAATGATAAATATCTGTATCATTTGATCATAGGATAGAAAATTATATACGGGCACCGCGGTGTGTGTATATATATAATTATATTTAAAATGATTTCAGATTTATTATGCCATTATTTCAAAATAAATAATAGGACTTTAAATTGTTGAATAGAAATTTCCAACCTTAGTTCCAATTGTTTATTATTCAAAGTTTGAAATATATTAAATTGAAGTGGTTTATTCAACTGAAAGCGAATTTAAAATTTATGGTTTAGACTAAAATTTTAAATGAATAAATTGTAAAGTCGTGGAAATTATTTTATAAAGAAATTTTAAATTCAAACTATTTTATTTTATATACTGTTAAATATCCAAACCATTTAAGTTTTGAAAGTTATGGTTTTAACACTATGGATTTCGAAGTATTATGTTGAAAGTTAAATTTCAAATAATTGGTTTCGAGGCATTATAAATCTTAAAAGTGGCATAATTTTGGAAAATAAATATATTTGAAATAAAATGATATCATATTTATTTGGATTTTAAAAGGAAATGGTATCATATTTATGGGTTTTGAAATGGATAATTATATTCTGGTTTTGAAAGTATATTTATTTTTAAATGACCGCAGTGTTATAATAACGTTTGGTTGTTGAAGAGACCGGGATCGGAAGTTGTCATACTCTCTGCCAACTCCGAAAACCACTTTAACAACCGTGTACGCGGTGGAGATTCCAGAATGAAGTAGGTTGGTGGCGGCGTTTCCTTTAAGGTAAATATGTGGACCCGACTCGCGTGAGTTGGCATAAGGTGGCTAAAACAGGAGCGACCGATGGGTTAATAAGGTAGCACCTCTGATCGGACACATCCCTTCGATATTATACTTTGATTTTTGGATTGATTTGGTGGCCACTTTTGATTTTTGGGGGTGTGGCTCGAGATGGGCGGTTGCTGCGCGCTACGCGTTACCACCGACCCGGAAGCGTAATTGGTATATCTACCCTGGCATTGCCTAGTTGTGCCATGTCATCTACCCTAGCGCACCTTCTACGAGTTTCTATTTGTGTCGTACCTATGGAGTATCCTCTTATAGCTTCCCGATCATGAGGTATTATGGTACTGTATAGACTATTGGCATTATTTGTGTTAAGGGCTATATCGGTAACCCCTTAATGCTATTAAAAAGTAAGTTTATTTTACAATTAGACACTATTATAATAGCGAAATATATAAAGGATCCTTAAGAGATGCAAATCCCGAGCATCTTTTGAGTTACTGCACTCATATTTATTTCAGTTAATTTAACTTACATAAGATCTTTTTGTTCTGACTCGAGTGTTTTGTCTTTTTAATTCGCTCGGGTCAGTCCGAGCGTTTCAGGATTTGAGGATTTAGCTCTGGAGGACGAAGATGAAGATTTGTAGTATCACTATCTACTATATTATTTCACTACACTATTTAATTCTGCTGCATTGATTATGATTGGTATGTGAACTCTGATATTTATTGTATAAAGAAGAATCAAATGTTTGTAAACAGTTTATGAACTGTATATTTATTATTATATTTTATCCTTCCGCTGTGAGATTCTATTTTGTTTTTTTCTTTCCCTGTTTTTTTCTTATTTACGCCATAATAGTCCGCCCTTCCGTATGGTTTGAATTGGCACATGTGTCGATTTAAAGCGTGCGAAAAGGCGGGATGTTACATTAGTCCCTTCACCTGGTCATTTGTATGGAAATCCAAACTTCACTACGTGTCTGTCATTTTGATTATATAACTCATTTTGGGTTATATGCTGGAATTTAATCAATGTAACAATTTCGGTTATGATTAATATTATTTGTGTAGTAGACACTATTTTAACATAAGAGGATTTGATATGAGATGTTTTATTTATCGGAAGGTAAAAACATGTCCGAGTTTATGTGTGGACTTTTCATATGAGATACTTTTGTTTTGATAAAGAAAAAGTTTGGTAATTTAATAAATTCAGTTGAGTTTGTTTCTCACGCTGGTTTACCAGATTAATCCGGGACTTTCTTCCCTTTCAATGCTCGGGTCACATCGAGTATATTTATAGGTTCAGAATTTGTGCTTATGGAGCTTCAATAGGCGAGCTGGAGATCTTCATTTCATATACACGTATCGATTTTGATTATTGATTATCCGTTGTGCTTAGTTGTTGTATGTTATGAGCAATTGCGAGGATAGGTTATTACAACTGTTCAGGCTGATAATTTGTGATTGATTGTTGTACTCTAATTGATGTATATAAATACAATTTCTATTTTGTAAAGATCATTGATATGATATTATATGTTTTCCGTTTTGATATGAGATTCTATATTGTTCTGTTTGGTTCTATCTTCTCTCTTTCTTCTCTTCTCTTCTTCTCTCTTCTTTTCTTTCTCCTGACTTTCCATCAGTCTGTGATTTTTGGGTCGGACATGTGTGGATTATTGTCGATTCAAAGGGTACCAATTTGCGGGTCGTCACAACAGGTTTTTTGGTAAAATCAAATTTCATAAACACTTAAATGGTACCTTTTAATGACAATTATTTACACTGATTATTTTCATTAAAATTATATCACTTTGGGCTTATGGAATTTGGTAATGGTCGAAATTTCGATATCGTCCATATTCAACTTTATAGTCCAAACACAATTATTGGTTCAATACAATAATTAACCGAGATGCTCTGGCCAAAGACTTTGACTTTGAGTTGACTTCAGTTGACATCAATACTAACCTCATATAACTGGGGAGATGAATCCTCTTTTGAGTAGTGTTTCACTTCCAATGCTTCCACTCGATCTAACTATAGTCATTCGATGGACATCATGTCATAATTTAACTGTAATAAAGTGGAGCTTCCACATTAAAGATCAATGGTATTCTAAAATCGAGAAAACTATGTAAATTAGTCACATCGGTATTTTCTATTTGATAAAGTTATATCAACAAACAGAAAACTATTGAGTGAGTCATTCCATAGTTATCCAAAAACTATTAGCACATAAACCATTGGTGCCCCCAACAGCCATAAGTAATATACTGCCCAACATTGGGTGAGCTTTACGTACTCTAGTCTCAATGAATATATTGATATCCAGTCTCGATACATATTGATTCGGAATATTTGAAATGACATATTTATTTTCATTCTAATAAATTACTCACATTATAACACTTTGTAACTATTATTACAAAACAAACCATTTTTGGATTTTCTATTAAATACATTTTAGGTTAAATTAATTAATATATAACACATTATATCAAGTATATAATAGAAAGAAAACACATTTTATTTCAAACAAGATTGGTTATCGAGTTAGATATATGAAATAAATTACATAATTGCCTCTAGGGCATACCCCTAACTCTATCAGTCTCCTACTTGCCTTAGGTACAATTATGGAATCTCGTTTCGATTTCTCCAATCAAATTTCTCAAAACGAATTGGGTCAGTTCCTCAGCGAACGGGCATACTATTATGTTTCAATTTTCTACTCTTTCAATCAACTCTCTTTGATGTTGATAAATTACCTTTATCATGCGGAATAATT
This sequence comes from Allium cepa, assembly GCA_030765085.1. Taxonomy (NCBI): domain Eukaryota; kingdom Viridiplantae; phylum Streptophyta; class Magnoliopsida; order Asparagales; family Amaryllidaceae; genus Allium; species Allium cepa. The sequence goes on along the minus strand of CM060928.1, from coordinate 317,238,641 downwards.
CAGAGTGTGTCTCTTGACTTCTAGTGGGCTCTAAGTTTTGTTACAAACTGTATCGTGGCATTGTTATCATATAACGATGTTATGGAATTCTCAGCATTTGACATCACCCTCGGCATAGCTATAAATTTATGGATTTATATTTATATACATTGCTTTTTTTGCAGCGCAACTCAAGGCGATGTACTTAGCCTTTCACATCGAATCTGCCATAGTTTTTTATTTGGAACATTTCCAACTTAAAGATTCTTAACTTGAATTTATTATTAACATATTATATTCAAAATCACTTATGTAATTTTAAGTCAGAACACACCTTAATAAGGAGTTTGTTGTTTCTATAAACAAATCTCTAGTATTTTATAAATATATGGGAACACTTCAAACAACTATTTAATGATATTTATTTGGATTTGATATTTTCTTCATGCATCAAATACATAAAAAATCACGATATTATGGAAATAATAACACGTATGATAATTCCTATCGTAATACATAAGGAATCCATCATACCTGTTCCATATTAAACATTTTACTAAGGTGTCCTTGCATATTGTTTGGGATGTTCCCAATACCTTTTACACTTACTATAAAAGACATTATTTTCAAATCCAACGTTATGTATTTAAACCACTAAGATTTATTTTAAAATAAGTGCATCGTTAAAATTAGCAACGTGTTGTTCACTTATGGCTTAGAAATATCTATGTACCTTTTAAATGTTCTTTCTTATGAATACAGGCTTCCTCTGCATTTTTTCACTAATAGTCAAATTATTTGATATTTCTATCAAAACCCTTGTTTAATTTTGATGCTTTTTCTGAATGACACTTTTTTATATGTTCTTGGATCGTTTTCAAAAACCCAACAAACTCAATATTGCTCCCATTTACTTTGGAACACTTTGGTTGTTATATGCAAACATTCAAGTCTAAATCTATATTTAGAACTTTTCTGCTTCAACACATATATACCAAACATAAATTTATAGTGGGCGATAATTTTGTGAGTAAAATACAAACCAACTTGAGAATATCAAATTGTGAATCTTTTACATTAATTTCGATAATTTGAAATTCACAGTATTGTTCTTATCAATGTGGCTCAGTATATTCCAATTACAATTGTCTTTCTCTTAAAGATACATTTGCAGCCAGTGGATCATTTTCATTCAGGTGCAACCATCGAAATCATATTTTGATAATGTACTTGGAATCTATTTTGGATCTGCACATTGTATAATATCATATAGTCAATACGCTTAATGGTTTAATTAAACAATTAAGGATTATTTATTCTTGACATTGATAAGAAATGCACCGTTTCTCTTTAATGTACAAGAATATTCATTACAAATTCTATTGTATTGCATTCATTTAAGTTCGGTCAATTTCATTTCATCCCCTATTATCAGTTTTTTGCTTGGATCATATCCAAAATTATTTTATATCAATAATTTCTTAAATGAATATCTTCACTACAAAGTTGGTATTTTTTGTAACAACGGTCATTTCTTAGTGAAACGAAACGAGCATTCATAAATATTTTATAAATTTCCTTATATAAGGCTGATTTTGCACTAGTTCACAATATATTAATGTTCATAACATAAATTAGTCATCTAATGGCTATCATTTCTAAAATTCTCTTCGAACGATTCATACAAGAGCTCTCATATACAATTATTATGTGCAGTCTTTCGACTCGCACAACCCGCCAACTCCTAGGAAAGTAATGGTTTCTTATAAATTCGTATCTTGTAGGGATTTGTAAACTATTATTTGGATGATATTAATTTTAACTTTGTGTACTGCCCTTAAGTACACACCTTATAGAAAGAATTTAACTCAATTTCACTCATCATTAATTGTGCATTATCAAAGCTCAATTACTCCTTATCAATACATCATTATATATATTATAAGGAGGAGTGAGCTTGAGAATAAATCTTTACTTATATCGGGTACATGGGAAAACTTTTCCAGCATAGTCACCTATTCGGTCAAATTGAATAATTTTTGTCGCATGTTACACTTTTCACTTCCGTTTTATATTCTGTAAGATAACTCACCGGTGAATATGATGAAATACATGGAACCGTTTTGATATTCATAGACTTACAATTGCATACATCTATTTGTACTAATCTGAAGAGTTCATCAAATCTTTTAATGTTTCTATTGAATCGGTGCTTTTCCATTAATTATTTAAGATGTAATTAACTAGTATCATATGATTCAGAAGCATATAAGAAAAATTATTTCTCAAAACTACGGTTTAGTCTATAATGTTGAAATAATTATAAGTAATTTTTGATACTCCATTATTTTCCAATGCATCATTTTTTTATAAGAACAAATGCCACATTATAGATTTATTTCATAATGAATATTCGTAGTATTCAATTTGAAATATAACTATGTCTGTTTTTCGATTGACACTGAAAAATAGTCATTGTTTCATAAATAATGTTCGGTGTGTTTTATGAAAACAATTTTCGTAACTTGATGCAATCAATATGTGTTATCTGGCATGCTCCCACTATTTTTGCCATTACTTTATTCGAATACTGAATTGGAGCTCCATTATTCAATTAATACAGATTATTTATTTCCTATATTGCGACTAGTTTATAGCAAAGTTCTTTGATCAAATATTTTAAAATCAAAGAAATAAATCTTATAGAAAACAATTTTCTATATGAAAATATATTTTGGAATAGAAATCGTATTTTTTATTCACATGTTAAGTATCAATTATTATTTTAGTTGTCATTTTCGATGTTTCTTTATAAAGCAAAAATGACTATCCATTTTCTTCATCCCAACCGTATCATAAATCACATCTACTCCTCTACATCCGTTTTTCTTCCTAAATGCTCGAACCATTGAAAAGAATGCCCTTACTATGACATCATAATGAACTCTTTACAAAAGAGAACTCGATCATCCTTAACATCTAAGGAGATCAAATATGTTGCAATTTGCATAGACTAATCAAAATGACATTTCTACGATCATGTTCTTTGATCTATCTTGTAGTTCTGGTCTAGCGTTACATTCAACACAACATGATCTTTATTGTAATCAATCAAATTGAATACTCAATCTCATAGTACAGGTTTATTTGTTTACTTCGAATGTACCATTTTCATCGAAGTATCGTACATTATGAACTATGCATGTTCACTATATAACACTTATATGCGATAGTATATGGATCAAATATCTATAGTCTTGTATTGTTTTCGAGTTTGTAACTCATAGAATGCAATACATGACCTCTACTAAATAAACACATAAGTGACCAAATTACGAACGTATTAAGCGGTTGTAAAATTAAGAACTTGCATAGGTGTAGAAAACAATCACATGAAAGAAGTATTTAATAGAAAGTGTGCGCGCGTGTGTGTATACATATATATATTATATTTCTATTTTCCAATCTTCAATCCATTTCAATTTGTATATTTGAATTGATAAACATTTTATCAATCATATTAAATGCACAAGTTTATCAATGTATATTATTACAACATTATTTAGCATACGTTCTTACAATATTAGAAAGGTTAAATGTTATCATTTCATTTTTCTAATAAAACTCCCACTAGCCTATTATGTTTCTCCAAACCCTAAGGCGAAATAAAAAAAGTCTTTTGACTTCACTAGTGAGTGTTAGGACTCGTCTATCTTAGGATTCTGAACTTGAGTTTTCTCAACAAATTATAGCCCCACAAACGATGAATTACTCCTTATCGATTGTATCACATACAACTCCTATGTCCTAACCCATGGTTCCTTGTCCTAATCTCATTTCGACCTTGAGTTCGCTCAACAAAATCAAAAGAGATTATTCACTCGTACTTACTATATCATGACAGCCAGAGTATAGTATATGTACCTGGAGTTTTCTCAATAAATACATATAGTTATCTTACCTCGTATATTCAATATATTAAAAATACTGCATATAACATCCCTAACTTGTGTTTGCTCAACAACTAAGGAGTATGCAAGTAATTTATTATACATATATATATTAGAGGATAACATTAAATTAAAGATTCATAATCTTCAATATATTATATTGAGCGATATCGACTTATGAGCTAATGTATTTTCTTATGAAATACCCTCATGATTCAAGTGTTGGAGAAATCGAGTATACGTACATAATCAAGTACTTTATTCTACTTTATCTTTTTTTAATCACCAGCTAAATAATTAGTCTAATACCATGTGAGATTTCAAACGTAATAATTTATTGACCCTAATCATACGATTGGACCTAAAACATAAGGTTTTATTTAGGTGTGTATATATATATTTATGAACTAAAATTTAATTTTGAAACCTGAAACTGAATTAATTGGAAACAAATCAACCAAGTGAAATTTAGTTTAACATCAGTTTACAATTTCAAGGTATGAAGAGGACTAGATAAATTTATACACACACACACATGTGAATGATAGATATACACATAGTTTTATAATTCAATCTATTAAAATTTGATCCATGATTAAAAAAAGAATGAGCGTGACAACAAGAGTAATACATTAAAACAAAGAATATATATAACAACATACAATAGGATAACAAAAGAGGATTTTCTTCAGATCTCAAATGAAATAAAATATAAATTATTTGATTAGACAAAATATTAAGCAATTATAAAAGGATGCAACAAATCAATTCCACAATAATTAATTATTTTAGATCCAATTAAATCATCAACATTCAAAATCATACATAAATAGAACTCACAGTCAATCACAATACATAGAATAATTTTAAAATTGATTTTAATAGTGGCTAAAATTTACATATATGTAGAAGATTTATTTTAACATTATGAGTGAATGAAGAACAAACCCAAAAAACCTTGTCCTTCATCACACCTTGAATTGTGGTTTCTCCTTAGATTTCAATTAAATCAGCATCCTGCCTTGCAAGAGAAGGATGGACCACCTTTCTTTATTTAATTTAATGTTGATTTGAATTTTTTTGATGTTTTTAAGTTTTCAAGCATGAATGAATGACAAAGAAGAGGAAGAAAAGTTATGTTTAAAAAAAAATCAAAATGAGGAGATTTTGTTTTAGAATTAAAAGAAACTTTTTCACTCATTTATCAAAACTTCCTTCTTTAATTCCTTTTTAAATTTCAGTCGAATCAATTTGATTTCCTGCTCTCATTATTATATGGCTGGTCCAAGTTTATTCTTAATGTACAAATTTTCCAAATAAAAAAAAAATCTTTTATGTAATTATTTTATTATTTAAACATTGTTTAAAATTATACTGATATCATATGTCGACATATGCAAATATAACTTTTGCTTATGCATTTAAATAATCACCAACAACATACAAAATATAAAATAAATTAACAATAGTTTATATTTCATAAATATTAATTAATTTAATCAATTTATAACATTTTACAAAATAACTAAATCATGTGGTTTTCGGGGAAATCACAAATGCGATTGTGCGACTCAGAGGTGTGGATTCAGTCGGCGATTAATACCGAACAATTCAAATATCAACATTCACACATCACTTTAGCTAGTGATGTGACAGTTTGGCCGAATTCATCACTTTTAGGCCTTTTTGGTAAAATCAAATTTCACAAATACTTAAGTGGTACCTTTTAGTGACAATTGTTTACACCTATTCTCTTCGTCAAACTATATTACATTAGACTTATGAAATTTGGTAATGGTTAAAATTCCATTATCATCCATATTCAACTTTATGAAAGTGCTGCTATGGATTGTAATATGGAATATGATCTAAGTTAACTACTAGTGCAGAATATGAATATAAAAAGTAAATAGTAAGCAAATGACATCAGGGATTTTTATGCTGGTTCGAACTCCCGTTCTACGTCCAGTCCCAGACTCCTTCTAGACTTTAGCAACAACCCTCACTTTACTCGAAGGAATAGGTATGACACTACTTGAGCAACCAAATAGGACTTCTACCGTCTAGACAACCAAATAAGACTTCTACCTCCTGAGCAACCGAACAGGACTTCTATCGCCTAGAAAACCTAATAGGACTTCTACCTCCCGAGCAACCAAACCGGACTTTAACAATACATTAAGATTTCTTGATTGATTGTGCTCTATTAATAGCACGGATGAGTCTTTAGAGTGCACCCTTCCTATAATATTTTCCTTTGTGGTATATAATATGGTACGTGAAGATTGGAAGTAATTTTAATCACTAATAAGTTTATGCTTGAATGTGCATGTGATTTGAAAGCGTTTATGAAAGCAAATGACAGAAATTAGATGGCAAGAATATAGAATAGAATCAGAGAATTATGTTATAAAAACAGTCTGAATTTAAGGCTATTTATATAGTTGAAAAGATGTAATCATTTGTAAAAGGATTCGGCTAAGAGATACGGAAACAACTGTTGAACTACAAGTTGTTTCTGTCCATTGAAAAGTGGCAACCATTTAGAAAATAGCCGTTATGAATATTCAGTCGACCGAGGAAATAAATTTAGTGTTCTAAATATTCAAAAAAAATTGAAATTGAAATTTATTTTGAAAAGACACTGGTTCAGTCGAATTAATGGGGGTGTTAAGTCGACTGAACCTTCAAAATAATTTGTTCATGTATACATATTTCAGTCAACTGCCCAGTCATGTTCAGTCGAATGAAACAATTGATATCTGCCCAATAAACTTCCTTTTGAAAGTAATGTGAGTACAAACTTTTTATAATCAAAAGTTAGTGTGTGTATCTGTTTTTGAATATGACTTAAAACCATTTGTGTGTGCGCATATACCACTTAGCAGAGATTTTAACAATCATTAACTACTAAGTAGATTATAGACAAACCAATTATAAACTTTGAAACTTCTATTTGAAATCTTTGGTCTTCGATCTATCAATGAGTATAATAGTTTTTTCTCCTACAAATTTGGTTAGTTCATATAATATATACTTATATAGTTGTCATGATCAGAACATCAAAATACAAGGTTCTAACATTCTTCCCCTTTTTTGATGATGACAACTATATAAGTTTAAAATTTTATAAAAAGTAATTAAAACTTCCCCTAAACTAATGAACTACCTGGTTATCCTCATAAATCTCCCCTTTTATCATCGACAAAAAGGACTACTAGTTGCATAACCATTAGAGTATAGATGAATGTGAATATTGTTAAACAATGATAGCATGGTAAATGTGAGTACTTTCAAGTAAACATATGACAATATAGAAATCTTGAATTTAACCAAACTATACTCTTAACAATCATAGATTCAATAAGCAATATTGATATCATGGAATAGAACAAATGAAAAATAGAACAACATTGTAGTTATCAATAAACAAAACAAATAATACTTTCTCACGGATATAACATGATAAAACAAAAACAATAACATACATAAAAAGTAAACGGACTAAACTTCCTCACTATTAGATTCTTCCTCTTCTTCTTATCCTCCTCGAAAGTAGTCCAAGAGAAAGGAGTGGGAGGATTTTCGGCTACACTTGTGGAAGTAGAGCCAGTGCAAGAGATTTTTTCCAAAATTTATTTAAGAAGCCCTTTATTGAGTTGAGCTTCGTTGTTGGTCCTGACGACGGTTTTCTCAACATTGACCAAATATTGATTTGAGCCTGCGTTGATTCCTTGAGAGGGTGATAAGACCTTCAAATCATCATGGGGTTCTACGATGACGTCATCTTATTCTTCCTCGACTTGGCAGGAAGGTTAGGAGGAGGAGAAACCAATGTGAGTAATGTAGGGTTGTGGAATCCCTTGGGCCCGATTAGGAGCCTATTATTGGAAGCTAATTATATCTTGAGGAGGTGGGTATTTTGGCAAGCCCATAAGACTTAACATCTTAGTGTTAGGCTCACTGATAGTAATGAAATTGGCATCGGGGATGGTGATACCAAAGTTTTGGAGAATCCACGTAATGTAAGCTCCATAGAAGATAGTCTTGAAGCTTCTCTTGTGGTTGACGGTGAGGAATTCATCAGGAATGACCTTGACCCAATTGATATTTTGGAAGGAGTAGATTGCATAAAATCGCTTGTAGACTTTCTCGTAGCTTCCCATACAAGGTTGAATGGAAAGAATAAGAGCAGGATGAAGGATCCATACCTTTGGTCGCAAGGCAATAGATTTGAGATTGGTCATATCATTGGAAAGAAATCGATGAGAGACCTCATCCTGATTGTCTATATCAACTTCAACATCATTGATTTCAATGCCTTCGTATGGACATCGAAGAATATGGCAAATTCATTGGAGGGGAAGGTAGATCCGGATGCCACAAACAAGAGTCCAAATGCAATTGTCCTCATTCCTTGGATCTTGGTGATCCAAGTTCATATTGGCAAAGAAAGCTTTATTAGAAGGGGTAGATCTTGATGTTATTGGCATCAAAGCTAAGCAAGCTCTCAAGACCACTTACGTCCACCGTTTCTCAAATCCCATAGGAAGTGAATTTTAGATAGTTGACCAATGAACCATCGAATATTCTAGAGCTATGCATGTCTTTGAATCGAGTGCTGGCAGTTTCATCATGTAGCCAAGACCTAGTTTGGTTTTCTGATGGCCCAACGATTGATTGGGAAGGACATTTTGTTCTTGGAGCCATTTAGTTTGGGTGGTTTTGAAGTAGAAAATTTTGATCGAAGAAAATGGAGGCTTGGGTTTTATTCTGAAAATTAAGTAGGATTTTGGAGAGGTGAAAAGGTGTGTGGGAAGTTATGCCATTTCATTTTAAAAAAACCAGAATTCATCAATTCAGTCGACGAATGATATGGGGCAGTCGATTGAAAACGTCAGGTTTTCAACCCGAAAGTTTTAGCCTAAAAATTTCCTGATTCGGTCGACCTAAAATATAGGATCAGTCAACTGAAATCTAGAAATTTTCAAGAACTACAAATGTTTAATTGACTGAAATTTAAATTCAGTCGACTACTGTGTGGAGAAAATTTTCCTGCATCAAATAGCCTAAAAAGCCTTAATTCAGTCGACGGAATTTGCTTTAGTAATTGACTGAAATTTCTTGTATAAAAATTATGCTTTGAATTGCACTTGTAAGCTTTTTCAGCCTATTAAGTAAAAAAATTCTAATAAAGATTTCTTAACATTATAACTTTAATAATTTTATAATTATTATATATTAAAACATTATTAAAAACAAAGAAACATACAATATTTATTCATAAACAACAAAAAAAATCTAATTTTTTGAAGAATGAGAGACGTCAGAATGTGGTTCAATCCTCGTTATTTTCTATAATGGTTGAATTGGTGACTAAACATTACTGTGTTTCTACGAGTTTGGTGACACCTGAGGAAGTTATGGACTTCGTTCCCAAGAATTTTGTGGAGCTTGAGAATGGTTTGACGAAGGTTGATGTATGTTATTTTTCGACTAAGACCTGCTGAAATTTAACGCAACCTTCTCCAGAAAACTTAAATGCATAGCGTTTACTTTCTGTTAGTAGTAAAGTCCACGCTGCAGTTCAGAGTCTCTCTTTGATAATGATGAATATCGTCTATTTTCTCCTTAGTTGATGGAGAATCAAAATGTAGAGTCCTCTTAATTCTCTTTCCTTAAGGAGTATATCCTGTATGATGAGTAGGTGATGGTGTGATTTTAACAGAAATATAAACTGGTGTAGAGTTGTTGGAGTGCTTTGACAATTTTAAAGTAGGTGCGCTGAAACTAATATATGATTGGTTGGATTCATCTTACGAAGACATGTTGATGTTTTGTAGGAAACAGAATTAAAAAGTTATTAAGTTTTTTTTTGAGAAATGATGATGAACAAAGTGATGATATTTAGTTCTTTATATATAGGAGAGAAGACTATTTTTAGGTTTTTTAAGCTGAGAATGAAAATTGTTAAACGATTATAGCCAGTAAACATTATGAGGTAGGAAAGGATTAGGAGATAAGAAGCAGTTATGCAATGTGAGAAAGGTAGTTCTTAGAGTATCAAGTAATACGATAGCAAAATGGAAAATCATGTAACTACCTTATCAGTGAACCAAGTTCGAGTGTCGGCAGCAACAATTTTAATAAAAATTATTTTTTTCAAAATTTTAAAGAAAAAATTTCAAATCATGTAAAGACATAATACCCAATTCTCGACATAATTTCATAAATATATTTCATTCAAAGGTTTTGTAAATATGTCAACTATCTGTTTTTTGGAAGAAACAAATTCTAATGAAATATTTCCTTTTTCTATATTTATCTCTGAGAAAATGATGTCTTGTATCTATGTGCTTAGTTCTAGAATGGTTTATTTAATATTTTGATAAATTTATTTCACTTATGTTATCATAGTAAATTGTCGATTTTGGAAGTTTTAATCCAAAATCTTGTAGTGTTTGTTGTATGTAGATTACTTGAGCACACGCCAAAGAAGTAGATATATATTCCGCTTCACACGTCGAAAGTGAAACACAATTTTGTTTCTTACTAAGCCAAGATACTAAAGATTGTACAATAAAGTGACAAGTACCACTAGTACTCTTTCAATCTGTAACGACCCAGTATTTTCAACCATTCGCATCCGCACATGTCGGACTTGAATTGTTCAAAATACCGCGTTGTAAATAAAATTTGGCAAATCTCAAAATATACAGTAATAATTAATCACAGAATCACAGACACAAAATCAGAATACTCGCGGCGGAATTTAAAAATACTTAGTGGTTCATGAAGCCACTATAAATAGTCTCAACAAATACAAATTACAAAGTCTTTCATCCCAAATATAGTTTAAATCATCAAATAGAAAATCCAAAAATCCCAAAGTCTTGATTTCATAAATAAGATAACGGACAGAAAGAAGCCAGCAGCTGGAAAGGATCTACAGAAGTCCTAGCTCCGGGATGATGACTGAACTGCAACTCAGGCTGACCCGAACGTAAAATAAAACATAAACACTCGAGTCAGGACATATATACTTATATAGTGTAAGCTAATTCAAGTGTACTGTAATATAAAGCAAGTAACTTAAAGAATGCTTGGGACCGCCCATTCTCTAAGGATCCGTTAAACTATTTACTATGTAGTAATATTTCGCTATTATAATAATGTCTATTAGTAAAATAAACTTACTTTTAAATAGCGTTAAGGGGTTACCCATATAGCCCTTAACACATAATATATTCCCATAGTCTATACAGTACCGTAATCTCCCCCGGAATGGGCGTCGTCAGAGGGCACTCCATAGGTATGGTACAAAACCAAAATCGTATAAGGCGCGCTAGGGTAGGTGACACGGCACAACTAGGCAATGCCAGGGTAGATATACCAATTACGCTTCCGGACCGATGGAAACGCGTAGCGCGCAGCTACCGCCCACCTCGAACAATACTCCCAAATCAAAGGTGCGCACCAAAACAATCACAAAAGTAATAGAATGGCATACGAAGAAGTGCGTCCGATCAGAGATGCTACCTCATTAATCCGTCGATCGCTCCTATTTTAGTCACCTTATGCCAACTCACGTGAGTCGGGTCCACGTATTTACCTCATAGAAAACGTCACCACCATCCTACTTCATTCTGGAATCTCCACCGCGTACACGGTTGTCAAAGTGGTTTTCGGTATCGACAGAGAGTATGCCAGATATCCGATCCCGGTCTCTTTAACAACCAAACGTTATTATAACCCATGGTTACAACTTTTAGAAATGGTATTTATACTTTAAAAATCAAAGTTTCAAATACATTTCAATACCATAATATTATTTCAACCATCATTTATTTAAACATCAGTCATTTTATTTACTATAAAATACCATTTAAATCTATTCAATTTATTTAGGAATTAATTTGTCTTTCAACTCACATTTAAAAGTTAAATTCTTCCATTTAAAACCATTTAAAGTCAATTCCATATTTTTTATTAATTACATATTAAATTCCAAAAATTTAAGCCTTTTTTCCCCAAAGATTATTTCCATTTATTTTAAAAATCCGAAAATTCAGTTTCCGTAGCATTTATGAAATGCCACCTAAAGTCTGTAAGTCAAAACAGTTTATTTATAAAAGACTGCATTTAAGTGCTGTAATTTATTAACTTAACCATTAAGTTTTAAATTCCCACAATAAAACTTAATATCAATTATTTTACTTAACTAAAATCTCACTCTTAACAAAATTCAGAATTTTCCAAAATAAGTTATACTCAAAATTTTACATAAACATTCATTTATTTAACATTTGACTCATTCAAAAATCATTATAAATAAATAAATAAAAATCCTTCAAATACATTTAAACCAGAAAATTATAAACTTTCTATTTAAAAATATTTTTTTAAACATTTCATAAAAATATTATATAAACCATGGGTCTGTATATAGTTTTCTAGCCTAGGTCAAGTGATACGGATATATATTATTTCAATCCGTAATTTACAAAAACCCGGGTTCTATCATTTCAAACCCACAATCCCAAGTTAAATATTTAAAATTAAACAATTAAATAAATAAATGAATGAATAATTATCGTACAGGCCTATCATTTCAGCCTATAACGATCTCAAATTTACAGGGAACTTGCAGTGATGATTTAACAGTAAATAAGCATTAAATAGTATAACTGCAATAATATAAAATAAATAAACAACTGATGATGTGTCAATTAATAATGGGGTTTAACATCATACGCTTATATCACAGGCAGATAAAATTTAAATAAAAGTTTACAATTACACTTGTGATAAATTCACAGATATAGGTATGTTTGTCTGGTGAGAAATACTCACATTAAAGCTGCAGAAATTTAGATTCAAACGATTGTACCACTTGATAAAGGAACGTACAAATGGCACGATTAGATTTCTGCGGATGCCACGACTTGATTCAAATCTATAATAAGATCCAAATACCAAATACGCGACTTTTAAAATTACGGTTAAAGCAAAATTTTCGAAACAATTGGAACGAATAGAGTAAAAGAAATTTTAGTTCAGCTTTTGCTCGACTGCCTTACCCCACATCCTGACCCCAACTTCATAGGCTTGGCAATGCTATTTATTATTATTATTATATATTTATTTATTTATTTATTTATTTTTTTCTAACGGCATGTCCAACTTATCTAGTTTGAAAAATATGTATTTACACAAAACTTGCGTCTCTGACTAATGCAAACTCTCTCTGTTCATAAATACAATACGTCTCTGCCACTTTAATTTCAAAACATGCACACATGCACCTAAACACGCTACTTCATAAACCATATACGTGTACTCTGCACTCCTATTCTCTTTCTCTACCAAATATCAATTTTCTTTTTCAACACGTGAACTAGATTTGCAAAATTATAAACACTTTGGAAAAAATATGCAGGCAGCACTTATGCATGGCACACGCAACTACTATATCACAAAGTATTCAGATGGCTCCAAATATATTCCCATTTGCTAACTCACATCACTATGACTCACGCATCTATGATATATGTTTGAAAATGATATTGCACTGCTTCCTAGTTCAACACGCTCAGCCCAAAATTTAAGAAAACTGAATGCATGCTTCATGTATCTACAATATATGTACGGCCCTGCCTATTCACGAAACTGACATGTATGTGTGCAAATATGTTTTGTTTGAGGTGAGGTATGCTCTAGATATTAGTTGATGAAATTTATATGCTCGGTTATGAAAACTTAGAGGGACGTGCCGTGGTGGAGAAGTAGCCGAGCAAGGCAAAAGGGAAACAGAGAACAACAAGAAGAAGAAAGGGAAAAACTGGAAGAAGAAAAGAAAAAGTAAAACCATTACCTGATAGAGGCTTCAGCAAAAAAGAAGAAGAAGGCTAAACTATGAGATGCAGAGGAAAGTTTTGGACGAGGCTATATATTTATAAAGAGGAGTTGCTTTGTATGCAAGGAAGTAAAATATACACGTGAAAAATCAAGGAAAGTTATCTCGGTAAGATTTATGATTCCCAGTCTATGCAAATTTGATTGAGATAGCAGTGAATTTCGTACTAAATAAAAATGGAAGTGTTGATTTTTTTTTTTTTTGTGGATAAGGCTTGCATGATTTACTTCCCAGTTTGGTTTGTTAGAATGGATAAGTCTGCGTGAATAAAAATGAATACAGGGACATGCGCAAGAAATAAATGGTAAGAGGCAAATGCCAAAAATGTTAAAAGAATAAAATTTTATGTCACGCGCAAAGGAAGGCAAATTGATTTTCTCTCAGATGATATATGCGTGATTTACTGCCAGATATATGGAAAATTTGATTTCAACGCTATCTCTTTTTATTCTCCCCCCAATTAATAGTTGCGTGATTTATATAGTCTGAGAGATTTATATTCAAAGAATCAGCAAGTATTAATTTGCTTTGGATGCTACTTCAAGGACAGATTTGAATGCATGCGTTGATTTATTTCACGGAGAGAAAATGGTAAGAAATTTAATTTTCTGATTGATTGAATTTTAGAATGCAAGCAATTATATTTGATTGAGAGGAATGAATGGCAAGTGGAATAAAATTTATTTGTGAAAGTTTTTAAATCAAATCTCTATAAAGAGGCAAATGACAAAGATGTTAAAGGAAATAAATTTCACTGGTATGTCACGCGCAAGGAAAGCAAGTTTCATTTCTTTCCAGATGATATTTGCGTGAAAGGGAAGCACGATTTTGAAAACAATATTGGTAGTGGGAATCTTCTTAATCAGTGCATGATTTTAGAGAAACGGATAGGCACGAAATCAATACGTTTTGGTTAGAAATCTCCTAACTGATTTTATTAATCCATATAGATATTGAAATATAATTTTTTTTAAAATACGCCAAACTGACGCATTACCATACGCCCAAAAATTTATGCAAAAGTAACATTTTTAATTTATACGTTTATACGTTACTTATACCATTACAATGCGTGCCCTTTTTAAATTCGAAATTATCAGTTTATTAATATGCTATAAATTTTTAACATTTATTACTAAATTAAAATGATAAAACTTTGGTTACATCTCTCTCTGATTCTTATTACCATAAAAAGGCGATTTATTATCCAAATGGACCAAATATTACAAATTTTTAAAGCAAGTATATAATCCAATTTTTTTCTTTTTTTTTTAATTAAAATTCCCATTTAGAGTTATCCTTAAACAAAGTGAAACTTTCATTTATTATTTAGCATTTTGGAAATGATTTGATCAAATTAAAATATATAAAAATTGGGAAGTAAATTTTACTGGAAAGAGAAAAATAACGTAAGAGATATGAGTAAAGAGAAAAACGCATATGAAATAGGTAAGCAGATAGGAGAATGGATACTGCGCATGACTGAGATTTAGGAGAAATTGTGTTTTGAAAAATGCAAGAAATAAATTTTGTTGAATGAAAAAAAAATCTATGGAAATCAAAATTTTAAAGTAATGCGTTGAATTTAGAGGCAACATATTTGATTTGAATGCTAGAATATTCCTTCCCTCTAAAAACACATGCCACAGATAAATTTACTCATTTACACTAAGGTCATATTTTTAAGAATGTGTACCATAGCCATAATATTTTATGCCCAAAATATACCGAAATAACGGATTAAAATTCTATACGTTTTATTATATATATATATATATACACACGGTATTTATTCCCTAAATTTAGGCACCATTTTTAACGCGTAATTACCCAATTCATTTATACACTAAAAAAAATTCGAAATTCTAACCGTGTTGAAACTCGAACTCATGACCTGTCGTGAATAGCCCAGATGTCTTAACCACCTAAGCTATTAATGTTTTCTTAATTAAAACTTGATTTTGCTAGAAATTAAGTTATTTACCATCTTCGACAAAAACCTAAATTTCCAAATTAAAGTTAATTCTTAACCATGTCAAAATTTCAGAGATCTTATTATTTAATTAAAATTTGGTCAATTGTTTTTATTTTTATTTTTAATCACTGTAAAATTTAGATTTTTATATAATAAACTCCAAAGTTTTTAAAATACAAGTGAAAAATACTTGTTAAAAATTTGGGCTGTTACGCTCTCCCCCACTCAGAACTTTTCGTCCTCGAAAAGGAAGAAGGTAGGGGAATAGAAACAACCTGAAAGAAAACTAAATTGAAGCTTAAATTAGAATCATTAATCTAAACAATAAAAATTCAATTTTAAATTAATCATTGATTTCATCTATTTATACTTAAAATTTTAACATTTATTTATTTACATATTTACTTGTATAATATCCCTACACTTAAAAAAATCATTCATTTTTTTATCCAAATTTTACACAAGGTATTATAACATTCTAATTTAAAATGTTTAATTTTAATCCAAATTTGAAATGGTAATTTAACTTAATTGTTAAAGTAAATTTACCATTTTCCAAAATAAACTAAATTCCCCATTTAGTTTCTTCTTTATTCCAAACTATAATTAAATTTATTTCTCTCAATATATTTTTCTCATCTATGTCAAATATGTTTACACTTATTACAACTGTTTAAATTTATTCTTAGTTCCTTAACATCATTTTATACTAAAAATTATTCCATTACCCTTTAATTTTATTTTCCTCTGTTAATCTTTTTATAACTAGAGTTTAAGTGTATAACATTTATTATAACCACTCAAATTTTATTTATAAATCTTTTTATATTGTATATTATCCAATTACATTGTTAACTTCTGAAAATCAAGGTAGGTTATATTGAAATGAAATTGAGTATTATACAAATAAAACTTTCAAATTCAATTATCTCAAGTTGGAATTATTTATTCAAAATTTTGATTTTTTTTATTGAAATTATTCCTCAAGATAAAATTTAAGAATTAAAACCCAAATAAATATATGTACATAATATGTCAAATCAAATTTAAATCATATATATCTATATATTATAAATCAAGTCGTATTTAGAGATTCAAATCAATTAAATTCTCAAGGTAACACTGTAGCAAGACTACAGAATGGTCTTTTCACTTCGAAACTCGAAAATGAATGTCGATGATGTTGCTGTCATCACCGAAATTATTTTCTAGCGACAAGGAGAAGAGCACTGATTTTAAACCTTTAAAATTCTTTGGAAACAAATTTTTATTCGAAAATATTTTAAATAATATCTCCCTTTAAAATTTTAACACAAGATTTGAAACCATCGAAAATTGAATTCTCAAGTTCTGGTTTTAAATTCATTTCTGTTTCGAAATTAATTTATAACCATTCAATTATTTATATTAGACAAAACACATGGTCTATAAAACCATAAATAAAATCAAAACTATTATCTCTTAACAACTAGTTAAATTCTGAAAATTATACTTATATATATAATATTAGATTTTTTCCAAATATAGGAATAAATTTTTTCAAAACAAGTATAGAGATTCAAATTTGAAGGACTCAAATCAAAGAGAATTTTGATTTAAAGATAAGTTGGAATCAGAAGACCCGATGATTAAATAACAGAATAAGGAACCAGATAAGTTTATATAAATCGCGGGCAACCTTAACCAGGTCAACCGTGACTTAAAGAATAAGATCGATGTGGATTTTCTAGGGTAAATCTACATTCGATCTGAAGAAATAAAGTTCAGAATAACCAAAGATACTAGCATCTAAACAGAGGATAAATATAAATCTCCGGTGAATCAATGCTAGTTGTAAAGGAGTTTCACCCATTTATTAGAATATTGGCGAGACCGCAAATTCACTATAAAGATCATCCGAAGTAGAGTTATGGAATACTCCAGAATCAAAAGAAAATGAATAGTGAGGGACACGAATGAACTTCGGAACCGCAGGGAACGTTCCAAACTTCGAAAAGGAAGAGATTCAAGCTCAAATGAAAGTGATTCTGTAAATCAATTTTACCATACATTCTAAGTTTTGCCTAGAGCCAAAGCTCTGATACCAAAATGTAACGACCCAGTATTTTCAACCATTCGCATCCGCACATGTCGGACTTGAATTGTTCAAAATACCGCGTTGTAAATAAAATTTGGCAAATCTCAAAATATACAGTAATAATTAATCACAGAATCACAGACACAAAATCAGAATACTCGCAGCGGAATTTAAAAATACTTAGTGGTTCATGAAGCCACTATAAATAGTCTCAACAAATACAAATTACAAAGTCTTTCATCCCAAATATAGTTTAAATCATCAAATAGAAAATCCAAAAATCCCAAAGTCTTGATTTCATAAATAAGATAACGGACAAAAAGAAGCCAGCAGCTTGAAAGGATCTACAGAAGTCCTAGCTCCGGGATGATGACCGAACTGCAACTCAGGCTGACCCGAGCGTAAAATAAAACATAAACACTCGAGTCAGGACATACATACTTATATAGTGTAAGCTAATTCAAGTGTACTGTAATATAAAGCAAGTAACTTAAAGAATGCTTGGGACCGCCCATTCTCTAAGGATCAGTTAAACTATTTACTATGTAGTAATATTTCGCTATTATAATAATGTCTATTATAAAATAAATTTACTTTTAAATAGCGTTAAGGGGTTACCCATATAGCCCTTAACACATAATATATTCCCATAGTCTATACAGTACCGTAATCTCCCCCGGAATGGGCGTCGTCAGAGGGCACTCCATAGGTATGGCACAAAACCAAAATCGTATAAGGCGCGCTAGGGTAGGTGACACGGCACAACTAGGCAATGCCAGGGTAGATATACCAATTACGCTTCCGGACCGATGGAAACGCGTAGCGCGCAGCTACCGCCCACCTCGAACAACACTCCCAAATCAAAGGTGCGCACCAAAACAATCACAAAAGTAATAGAATGGCATACGAAGAAGTGCGTCCGATCAGAGGTGCTACCTCATTAATCCGTCGATCGCTCCTGTTTTAGCCACCTTATGCCAACTCACGGGAGTCGGGTCCACGTATTTACCTCATAGAAAACGTCACCACCATCCTACTTCATTCTGGAATCTCCACCACGTACACGGTTGTCAAAGTGGTTTTTGGTATCGACAAAGAGTATGCCAGATATCCGATCCCGGTCTCTTTAACAACCAAACGTTATTATAACCCATGGTTACAACTTTTAGAAATGGTATTTATACTTTAAAAATCAAAGTTTCAAATACATTTCAGTACCATAATATTATTTCAACCATCATTTATTTAAACATCAGTCATTTTATTTACTATAAAATACCATTTAAATCTATTCAATTTATTTAGGAATTAATTTGCCTTTCAACTCACATTTAAAAGTTAAATTCTTCCATTTAAAACCATTTAAAGTCAATTCCTTATTTTTTTTATTAATTACATATTAAATTCCAAAAATTTAAGCCTTTTTTCCCCAAAGATTATTTCCATTTATTTTAAAAATCCGAAAATTCAGTTTCCGTAGCATTTATGAAATGCCACCTAAAGTCTGTAAGTCAAAACAGTTTATTTATAAAAGACAGCATTTAAGTGCTGTAATTTATTAACTTAACCATTAAGTTTTAAATTCCCACAATAAAACTTAATATCAATTATTTTACTTAACTAAAATCTCACTCCTAACAAAATTCAGAATTTTTCAAAATAAGTTATACTCAAAATTTTACATAAACATTCATTTATTTAACATTTGACTCATTCAAAAATCATTATAAATAAATAAATAAAAAATCCTTCAAATACATTTAAACCAGAAAATTATAAAATTTCTATTTAAAAATATTTTTTTAAAACATTTCATAAAAATATTATATAAACCACGGGTCTGTATATAATTTTCTAGCCTAGGTCAAGTGATACGGATATATATCATTTCAATCCGTAATTTACAAAAACCCGGGTTCTATCATTTCAAACCCGCAATCCCAAGTTAAATATTTAAAATTAAACAATTAAATAAATAAATGAATAAATAATTATCGTACAGGCCTATCATTTCAGCCTATAACGATCTCAAATTTACAGGGAACTTGCAGTGATGATTTAACAGTAAATAAGCATTAAATAGTATAACTGCAATAATATAAAATAAATAAACAACTGATGATGTGTCAATTAATAATGGGGTTTAACATCATACGCTTATATCACAGGCAGATAAAATTTAAATAAAAGTTTACAATTACACTTGTGATAAATTCACAGATATAGGTATGTTTGTCTGGTGAGAAATACTCACATTAAAGCTGCAGAAATTTAGATTCAAACGATTGTACCACTTGATAAAGGAACGTACAAATGGCACGATTAGATTTCCGCGGATGCCACGCCTTGATTCAAATCTATAATAAGATCCAAATACCAAATACGCGACTTTTAAAATTACGGTCAAAGCAAAATTTTCGAAACAATTGGAACGAATAGAGTAAAAGAAATTTTAGTTCAGCTTTTGCTCGACTGCCTCACCCCACATCCTGACCCCAACTTCACAGGCTTGGCAATGCTATTTATTATTATTATTATATATATATATATATATATATATATTTTTTTTTTTTTCTAACGGCATGTCCAACTTATCTAGTTTGAAAAATATGTATTTACACAAAACTTGCGTCTCTGCCTAATGCAAACCCTCTTTGTTCATAAATACAATACGTCTCTGCCACTTTAATTTCAAAACATGCACACATGCACCTAAACACGCTACTTCATAAACCATATACGTGTACTCTGCACTCCTATTCTCTTTCTCTACCAAATATCAATTTTCTTTTTCAACACGTGAACTAGATTTGCAAAATTATAAACACTTTGAAAAAAATATGCAGGCAACACTTATGCATGGCACACGCAACTACTATATCACAAAGTATTCAGATGGCTCCAAATATATTCCCATTTGCTAACTCACATCACTATGACTCACGCATCTATGATATATGTTTAAAAATGATATTGCACTGCTTCCTAGTTCAACAGCTCAGCCCAAAATTTAAGAAAATTGAATGCATGTTTCATGTATCTACAATATATGTACGGCCCTGCCTATTCACGAAACTGACATGTATGTGTGCAAATATGTTTTGTTTGAGGTGAGGGTATGCTCTAGATATTAGTTGATGAAATTTATATGCTCGGTTATGAAAACTTAGAGGGACATGCCGTGGTGGAGAAGTAGCCGAGCAAGGCAAAAGGGAAACATAGAACAAAAAGAAGAAGAAAGGGAAAAACTGGAAGAAGAAAAGAAAAAGTAAAACCATTACCTGATAGAGGCTTCAGCAAATAAGAAGAAGAAGGCTAAACTATGAGATGCAGAGGAAAGTTTTGGACGAGGCTATATATTTATAAAGAGGAGTTGCTTTGTATGCAAGGAAATAAAATATACACGTGAAAAATCAAGACAAGTTATCTCGGTAAGATTTATGATTCCCAGTCTACGCAAATTTGATTGAGATAGCAGTGAATTTCATACTAAATAAAAATGAAAGTGTTGATTTTTATTTTTTTTTGTGGATAAGGCTTGCGTGATTTACTTCCCAGTTTGGTTTGTTAGAATGGATAAGTCTGCGTGAATAAAAATGAATACAGGGACATGCGCAAGAAATAAATGGTAAGAGGCAAATGCCAAAAATGTTAAAAGAATAAAATTTTATGTCACGCGCAAAGGAAGGAAAATTGATTTTCTCTCAGATGATATATGCGTGATTTACTGCCAGATATATGGAAAATTTGATTTCAACGTTATCTCTTTTTATTCTCTCCCCAATTAATAGTTGCGTGATTTATATAGTCTGAGAGATTTATATACAAAGAATCAGCAAGTATTAATTTGCTTTGGATGCTACTTCAAGGACAGATTTGAATGCATGCGTTGATTTATTTCACGGAGAGAAAATGATAAGAAATTTAATTTTCTGATTGATTGAATTTTAGAAGGCAGGCAATTATATTTGATTGAGAGGAATGAATGGCAAGTGGAATAAAATTTATTTGTGAAAGTTTTTAAATCAAATCTCTATAAAGAGGCAAATGACAAAGATGTTAAAGGAAATAAATTTCACTGATATGTCACGCGCAAGGAAAGCAAGTTTCATTTCTTTCCAGATGATATTTGCGTGAAAAGGAAGCACGATTTTGAAAACAATATTGGTAGTGGGAATCTCCTTAATCAGTGCATGATTTTAGAGAAACGGATAGGCACGAAATCAATACGTTTTGGTTGGAAATCTCCTAACTGATTTTATTAATCCATATAGATATTGAAATATAATTTTTTTTAAAATACGCCAAACTGACGCATTACCATACGCCCAAAAATTTATGTAAAAGTAACATTTTTAATTTATACGTTTATACGTTACTTATACCATTACAATGCATGCCCTTTTTAAATTCGAAATTATCAGTTTATTAATATGCTATAAATTCTTAACATTTATTACTAAATTAAAAAGATAAAACTTTGGTTACATCTCTCTCTGATTCTTATTACCATAAAAAGGCGATTTATTATCCAAATGGACCAAATATTACAAATTTTTAAAGCAAGTATATAATCCAATTTTTTACTTTTTTTTATTAAAATTCCCATTTAGAGTTATCCTTAAACAAAGTGAAACTTTCATTTATTATTTAGCATTTTGGAAATGATTTGTTCAAATTAAAATATATAAAAATTGGGAAGTAAATTTTACTGGAAAGAGAAAAATAACGTAAGACATATGAGTAAAGAGAAAAACGCATATGAAATAGGCAAGCAGATAGGAGAATGGATACTGCGCATGACTGAGATTTAGGAGAAAATTGTGTTTTGAAAAATGAAAGAAATAAATTTTGTTGAATGGAAAAAAAATCAATGGAAATCAAATTTTTAAAGTAATGCGTTGAATTTAGAGGCAACATATTTGATTTGAATGCTAGAATATTCCTTCCCTCTAAAAACACATGCCACTGATAAATTTACTCATTTACACTAAGGTCATATTTTTAAGAATGTGTACCATAGCCATAATATTTTATGCCCAAAATATACCGAAATAACGGATTAAAATTCTATACGTTTTCTTATATATATATATATATATATATATATATATACATACATATATATATATACACACACGGTATTTATTCCCTAAATTTACGCGCCCTTTTTAACGCGTAATTACCCAGTTCATTTATACACTAAAAAAAAATTCGAAATTCTTACCGTGTTGAGACTCGAACTCGTAACCTGTCGTGAATAGCCCAGATGTCTTAACCACCTAAGCTATTAATGTTTTCTTAATTAAAACTTGATTTTGCTAGAAATTAAGTTATTTACCATCTTCGACAAAAACCCAAATTTCCAAATTAAAGTTAATTCTTAACCATGTCAAAATTTCAGAGATCTTATTATTTAACTAAAATTTGGTCAATTGTTTTTATTTTTATTTTTAATCACTTTAAAATTTAGATTTTTATATAATAAACTCCAAAGTTTTTAAAATACAAGTGAAAAATACTTGTTAAAAATTTGGGCTGTTACACAATCCGTGCAGCATTCTTCAAAATCAGCATCACTATATGATGCTAACTCAAAAGGATGTTCTTTTGGATAGAAGAGACCATAGTCTTTAGTTTTTCTTAAGTACCGCAAAATTCGCTTCACTGCCTGCAAATGTGATTCTTTGGGATTTGATTGAAATCGTGCACATAGGCAGACACTCATCATTATGTCAGGTCTGCTAGTAGTTAAATATAGTAGTGAACCAATCATACTATGATATAGTTGTTGGTGAACACTTTTTCCATTTTTGTCTCTATCGAGATGTAATGTAGTACTCATAGGAGTAGGTTTAGCAGAAGTATTTTCCACACCAAATCTTTTATGAGATTAGTACAATATTTTTGATGATTAATAAAAATTCCATTTTTTAATTGTTTAATTTGTAATCTAAGAAAATACGGAAGTTCTTCTATGTGAGACATTTCAAATTCTCTTGTCATAATTTCTGAAAATTCTTGGCATAATTTTTTGTTTGTGGTACCGAAAATAATGTCATCTACATAGATTTGAATTATTAAAATATCATTTTTGTCTTGTTTTATAAATAGAGTTTGATCTACTTTTCCAATTTTAAAACCAGAATTATTTTAATAACTTTTAAGAGGGTTATACCAAGCACGAGGTGCTTATTTTAAACTGTATAAAGCCATTTTTAATTTGTAAACATAATCTGGATATTTTTCATGTGTGAATAAAGGAGGTTGTTCTACATATGCATTTTCTTTTATAAAACCATTTATGAAAGCACTATTTACATCCATTTGATAAAACTTAAATTTATTAAAACAAGCATATGCTAATAAAATACGTACAGCTTATAGACGAGCCACGGGTGCAAATGTTTTATGATAGTCTATTCCTTCTTCTTGATTATAACCTTGAGCAACTAGTCTAGATTTGTTCCTAATAATATTTCCTTGCTCGTTAGCTTTATTTTTATAAACCCATTTTGTACCGATGACAGCTTAATTACTTGGTCTAGGAACTAAGTCCCAAACATCATTACATTCAAATTGATTTGATTCTTCTTGCATAGCCATTATCCAATAGTCATCAGTTGAAGCTTCTTTAGGATTTTTAGGTTCAATATTCGTAAGTAAAGCTATATGACCCATTTGATTTAGTTGATTTCGTGTTCTTACGTTGGAATGAATTTCTCCAATTACATTTTTCAATAGATGATTTCTTAAAAGTGTTGGTAGGGACCTAATATCAGTATTATTTTGAAATTGTTGTTATTTTCAGTATAACCAAGGTCACCATCGGAGTCATTTGATTTAGAAATAGTTTCTTTATTTTCTATTTTATATTTAACTTTAAAATTTTCATTGAATGACACATGAAGTGTTTCTTCGATTGCATTAGTTCTTTTATTATAAATTCTATAAGCTTTGCTTCGTTCCGAATAACCAACAAATATTCCTTCATCGGATTTTGGATCGAATTTTCCAAGCTTATCATTTTGTATTTAATATAAAACATTTTGAACCAAAAACTTTAAAATAAGATGTGTTAGCTTTTCTTCCATTAAAAAGCTTATATGGTGTAAGTTTAGTTAATGGTTAATGGAAACTCTATTTAAAACATAACAAGTAGTTGCTACAGCTTCTGCCCAAAAATGTTTTGGTAGAGCACTTCCATTTAATAATGTTCTAGCACATTCTTTAAGAATTCTACTTTTCTTCTCTACAACTCCATTTTGTTGCGGAGTTCTAGGCAATGAAAAATTGTGAACAATTCCTATCTTATTATGGTAATTTTCAAAAAATTCATTTTCGAATTCACCGCCATAATCACTCTAGATATTTTTAATTTTAAACTATTACTATTTTGAATTATTTTGGAAAAAAATTTAAAATTTTAAAAAGTATCGCTTTTATTTTTCAAAAATATTGTTCAGATATATCTTGAAAAGTCGTCTCCTATTACAAAAACATATCTATTATGATTTATAGATTGAATTTGAGTTGGTCCAAAAAGATCCAAATGTAGTAACTCAAGTGGTTGTAATGTAGAAATCATTTTCCTTGATTTAAAAGAAGATATAGTTAATTTTCCAAACTGACAAGCATCACAAATATTTTTCTACTTTAAAATTCATCTTTAGTAAACCTCTAACTAAATTATTCCTAGATAATTTATTAATAGCTTTAAAATTCATGTGACAAAATCTTTTGTGCCATAACCAAGGATCATTATCTTTGGCTACTAGACACATATTTGTGTTATAATTGACTTTCATGTTTAATATATAAATATTTCTTTCTCTTGTTCCTCCAAAAATAAGGTTATTATTTTGATCAAAGATATTGCATTATTTTTATAAAAAGTTATATTAAACCTTTATCACATAGCTGACTTATACCAAGTAAATTATGTTTTAGATTCTTGATTAATAAAGCATTTGTAATCAATAAAACACCAACTTCATCACCGATTTTGGGCTATACTACTACAGGGTAATGCCATTCGATTTGAAGAATGTCGAGGCAACTTATCAAAGACTGGTAAATACCATGTTCAATTGCCAAATTGGGAAAACTATGGAGGTTTACATGGACGACATGTTGGTCAAATTACAAGTGGCTACCAACCACCTAGATAATCTCGCTAAAATGTTCGAAATACTCCGAAAGTACGGAACGAAACTCAATCCACTCAAATGTCACTTCGGTGTAGCCTCCAGGAAATTCTTAGGATTCATCGTAAGTGCCAAGGGCATTGAAGAAAATCCAGAACAAATAACGGTGCTACGAGAAGTCCAAGCTACGAAAAATAAGAAGGAACTACGAAGCCTGAATGAAAAGGTCGCAGCGCTAAGTCAATTATCTCGAGAGCTACCGATAAGTGTATACCATTCTTCGATGCACTAAAGAAAGGAAAGAAGAACTTCGAATGGAGTGAAGCTTGCCAAACAACATTCGAAGAATTGTCGTGGTATATGGAAGCTCCGCCAATCCTATCAAAGCTTGTGGATGGAGAAGACCAGTTCATTTACTTAGCAATCTCACCTCATGCATTGAGCACCGCCTTTGTGCGTGAAGAAGCGAAAATTCAACGACACGTGTATTACATTAGCAAGCCGTTCATCGGAGCCGAGAAAAATTACCCAAAACTAGAAAAACCAGTGTATTGCCTTTTGATCGCATCAAGGAAGTTATGACCATACTTTCTAGCTCGCACAATCAAAGTGTTGATTGATCATCCCATGAAGCAAGTGTTGTATCAGCCCGAAACTTCTAAACGACTTCTCAAGTTGAATGTAGAACTGAGTCAATATGATATTACATCCACCCAAGAAAGGCCATCTATGGGAAAGTGTTAGAAGACTTCACCATCGAATTTACTATACAAGATGACGAGGAAGAAACATAGCTGGAAGTGGAAACATGTAACAACCCGAGATTTTGCCTATATATTTTAAATTTAACTTTATTTTATTTTTATTATTTTAAATTTGTTTTATTTCAAACATTTCATTTTTTTTAAATATAAATGTTTATTTTTATGCGAATTATAGTTTCAAACTTGTATAAATTGAATATTTTACTGAAAAGTGAATTTCTGGTCAAACTTTGACTTTTAAACTTCAAACTTAAATTATTTAAAATCTTAAAAAAATTATGAAAATAGATGAAATAACTTGAATATTGCTTTTCGTTTCGTTGAAAACGGATTTAAATTGTGAAAGTTATACTGTTTTCAATATTGTGTGTATATTGAGTTATTTAAAAATATTCTTTGTTTTAATGTATATAAATGATATTTTACTTGATATATCTTATCCTAATTTGTATATTTATGTTATTGTATGTATATTTTTGTATTATAATATTTTAAAATGAAGTAAACAATTTTCCAAATTCAATGGTGATTTATTTGTGATTTCTGGACACCGTTTTGGATTTTTAAGCAATTTCTTTAAATCTTTTTCTATTTTCTTTAAATTTAATTTTTTTTATATGTGTTAATATGTTATTTTAAGTATATTTTATCTTTTAAATATTTTTAAAGTGATGTTTGAATTTTTCCAAAGCTTATTGAATTTATTTCCAAATTTTAAAGCCTAGTTTTCATTTTTTTGCTATTTTCATTATTTAAATTATATTTAAATTAAAATTTACATATTTATTTATGAATGCATTTTTACTTTTATGTTGTTATCTTTGTTATAAATATTTTTACAAGTCCATATAAATTTTCCAAAGTTCATTCTGTTTATTTTCCATTTTTCTGACTAGTTTGCAATTTTGTGCTATTTTCTTATTTTAACCTTATATAATTAATAAATATTTATATATATCTTATATTTTGTTATATTTTCAAAATTTTGACTGGAATCATTATTACTTTCAGTAATATAAACTTATATGAATAAATTAAGGAAATACCAAAGGTTTTAAAAGCTTTTGAAACGTAAGTCGTTTCTTTTACTGTTTCCTCATTTACGCTTTGGCGGTTTTTATTTATTTATTAGCCTTTACTTCTTTTGGCTGTATTTTACTTTGTTTGGCCATGTATTCCAGTCTTCATTCACTAAAAAAAATCCTCTTCTCATTCATTCACGGCTAGGAGAAAAAAATTGGGTAATGGCCTCCTCTTTTTGCACTTTTTCTTCTATTTTTTTCCATACTTTTTTCTTGATTCTTTCTTCTATTTTCATGGCCTCCTCACTATTTCCATGGCCACCACTCTCTACATCTATTCCCTGCCATTATCACCACCTACACTCCAGATCATGACCATATCCGAGCCAACCATGGTGACAAAACCCCTTAAAAATCCAACATATGCCTTGAAAACATGCTAGTTTGAGCCTTGTTGCTTCACCACTTCATTTTCCACCACCACCACCTATAGCCGCCACCGCCACCTCTGACCAGACCAACACACACCACCCCAACATCATTCCAGATCTGAACTTGAATGGCCAAGCCAAACCACTCCAAGCCCGAGCCCTTTTGTTGACCAAAACATGCTATTTTGCCTTAAACCCTTAACATTCTCAAGTTGTAACCCCTCCACCTTCAATGCCTTGTAGCCGTGCATTTTTGTGTTCATACCTGAGCCATGCTATGTCCAAACCTGAGCCAAATACGCCCCTAGGCCATGCAAAACAATAATAGAAAGCAAGGCAAAAGATCGTGTGTTCATATTGCTTTTTATTCCAAAGTTATTTCAATTCAATCGGGTATTGAATCTATGTTTATGTTTGGTTTTGTTTATGGGTTGTGACAAGATCATTGAGCTTGGTTCTCTTCCCACTTGGATTTATTGTTGTGTTATCTTGCCTTTTGGAATTCGTTTACGTCGTTTTTATTGCAATCTCCAGCTAAAAAGGTGAGTAAAGCTCACACGACATTTATACTTATGCAGTTGTGAAACAACAACAACTGAATGTGTAGAAAAAATATGTGATGTTATAACTGCCTGTGATTAATTATATATGATGTTAAACCTTTTAAATTTCATGTCATATCATCTGTTATTATATATATGTTGTTACTGTTCATTTTTATATATGTTTATCACACTGCAAGTTCCCTATAGATTAGAAATCACTATGGGTTGAAATGATACATACCCGAACGGACTTTAGAATAGGGAAAAATCGTTATGGGCTGAAATGATAAGCCTGAATGGTTTTTATTTATATTATTTAACTTGGGATTGTGGTTTTGAAATGATAGAACCCGGATTTTTCTTTTTAAACTACGGATTGAAATGATACATATCCGTATCACTTGACCTAGGTTAGAAAACTATATACAGACTCGTGGTTATTTTATAAAGTATTTTGGATATTTTTAAGCATTTTAAAATATAAATTTATGAAATTTGATTTAAATAGATTTTTAAATGTTTTAAAATAAAGAAAATTTTGATTTTTTTCTATGAGTTAAAAATGTAATTAATGAATGGTTAAATTGGATTATCGAATATAACTTAAGTTTGAAAATTTGGAATTTTGGTTAAAAAAGATAATTAAGTTATATGAATAAAATGGAAATTTAATTCTATTGGAAACTGGTAAATATGATAATTTGATTAAATTTGAATTTAAGTGATTTATTAAAGTATTATTGATTTTCTATGAATTTAAGTGGTTAAATAAATGAATGCTTAAAAAGTGAAATTTGAAAATACAACTTGATTTGGAAATGTGGAATTTGGTTTTGTTTAAAGTTTTAAGTTAATTAAATAAATTGGGAATTTAGTTTAATTTGTGAAATGATAATTTGGAAATGCAAACATTAATAAAGTGTTAAATGTAAAAATAGAAGTTTGCACTTGAATTTATTAAGTGGATTTGTGAAATTTGATTTAATTATAAAATGTTGCTTTATAAAAATCATTAATTAAAAGAGTATTTAATGAACATCTTTGAATGTTAAAATATGATTTTTATAATGTTTAAATGGTTTAAATTGAAATGTTTTCAAGTATAACTTTTAGCACCTTTTTCTGAATGTTGTAAAGGTTGAAATTTTCAATGTTTATGGTTTTAACTTAGTAAATGAACTCATAATGGTTTAAAACTTTGGAAATTGAATACTTGGTTTGAAAGTATATGAACTTAAATTTTAAATGGTTTAAATGAATTATTTTGATTAAAATATAAGCTATAAAGAAGGTGATTTGGGATGATAATAAATGAATGATATCTTTGAATTTAAAGGGTATTTAAAGTTGAATATTTGGATTTGAACTTATATGATGATTTGAAACTGAAGCTTTGGAAAGATATGATAGTTTGATATATATTAAATGTTTTGAAATGAAGCTTTGGAAAGATATGATATTTTGATATAAAAAACATTTTGGAATGAAGTTTTGAAAGATATGATATTTTAATATATTGAAATGATTTGAAAGGAATTTTGAACGGATATGATAATTTAATATATTGAAATGGTTAGAAATGACTTGATATTTATTTTGATAAATATTTGAATTTGAAAGATATGGTATGTTGATTTATTGAAATGGTTTTGGAAATGATTTAATCTTTATTTTGATCAAGATTCGGATTGAAAGGGATACTTTATTTTGAAGTATAAAATATTGTTTTAAAAGTTATAACCACGGATTATAATAACGATTGTTGTTAAAGAGACCGGGATCGGATATTGTCTTATAGCCGGCCAATACCGAAAACCACTTTAACAACTGTGTATGCGGTGGAGATTCCAGAATGAAGTAGGATGGTGGTGACGTTCTCGAGGTATATTACGTGGACCCGACTACCGTGTGTTGGCATAAGGTGGCTAAAAAAGGAGCGATTGACGGACTAATAAGGTAGCACCTTTGATCGAACGCACTTCTTCGTATGCCATTCTATTACTTTGTGATTGTTTGGTGCGCACCTTTGATATGTTCGAGGTGGGCGGTAACTGCGCGCTACGCGTTACCACCGGTCCGGAAGCGTAATTGGTATATCTACTCTGGCATTGCCAAGTTGTGCCGTGTCACCTACCATAGCGAGCCTTATACGATTTTGGTTTTGTACCATACCTATGGAGTGCCCTATGACGACGCCCATTCCGAGGGAGATTACGGTACTATATAGACTATGGGAGTATATTATGTGTTAAGGTGAAAAATGTAAAGCATTAACGCTATTTAAAAGTAAGTTTATTTTTCTAATAGACACTATTATAATAACGAAGTATTACTACGTAATAAATAGTTTAACGGATCCTTAGAGGATGGGCGGTCCCAAGCATCCTTTAAGTTACTTGTACTTTTACTACAGTGCACTTGAGTTGGTTTACATTGTATAAGTATGTATGTCCTGACTCGAGTCTTTGTATTTTTATTTACGCTCAGGTCAGCCTAATTTATTCACAGATTTGGATTTCCACTTTTTGGAGATTGGAATCGCTGGAGATTATCTACTTGTCAAGTTTTATCTTTTGCAATCTGTTGTTCCTTTCAGCTCTTGTATTAGTAGACTTCTATGTAGTGAGACTTCCCTTGTACTTTATTTCTTCTGTTGTATTTTATATAACTCTGATATTTTATATAGTAGCTTCATGAACTACTATTTCTTTTACTTCCACTGCATTATTATTACTCTGTGTCTGTGAATTTGTGATTTTATTTACTGTATATTCTGAGATTTGCCAAATCTTTATCTACAACGCGGTATTTTGAGCAATTAAATTCCGGCATGAGTGTCTACCTATGCATTTATAATGGATGCGAATGGTTGAAAATACCGGGTCGTTACGAAACACAATGAAGACTCTTTATAGACGGTGCATCCAATAATCTTTTTTCGGGGGTGCTTGAAACCCCCAAAGTGCGAGCCATTTGTTGTGCCTCATGCTTGGAATTCCCTACGACAAATAAAGAAGCGGAATATGAAGTATTGATAGCAGGATTAAAAGTTGTAAAAAATATCAAAATAAAATCCGTTCACATCCACAGCAACTCCCAGCTAGTCATCTGCCAAGTAAAGGGGGAATACCAGGCTCAAGGGGAAAATCCTGCCCCATACCTATCTAAAGTGCAAGAACTGTTAAGTGGCATCGAACATTACACCATAACTCACATTCCACCGGAGCAAAACACCAAGGCAGATTATTTGGCTAAACTAGTAAGCCCCAAAGAAGCTCAGTCATTGGGACTAGTCCCAATTGAAACTCTAACCACCACAAGCATAGACGAAATGGACGTCGACTGGATCCTCCAGATCACTGTCGAAGCAGAGACTTGGATGACACCGATAAAGGACTACTTACTTGCAGGGACCCTTCCGACTGACTGGAATCAACGGAAAAAGTTTCTCGCAAGGTACCTCGATTCATGATGCAAGATAGAATACTCTATCGAAGGGGATTCTCAACCCTCTTTTTAGAAGTGTGTCCGACGACGAAGGCTGACGAATCCTAAAGGAAGTGCATGAAGACGAACGCGGAGGCTATATTAGGGGGTAGACCCTTGCGAAGAAATTCCTTCGAACGATTAACCGCGATGCTGTAGAATACGCTAGAAGATGTGATCATTGCCAAAGATTCGGTAAAATTAAAAGAACTTCTTCAACAGAGCTAACATAAATGGTCAGCCCGTGGCCATTTGCAATATGGGGAATCGACTTAGTTGGCATCCTGCCAATAGTAAAAGGAGGGGCCAAATATGCAATAGTTGTCGTTGATTATTTCACGAAATGGGACAAAGCGGAACCCCTGGCCACCATAACCAAAAAGAAAGTCATTAATTTTGTTACTTAAAACATTATTTGTAGGTTTGGTATGCCACAGAAAGTCAACACTGATAATGGAACTCAATTTGAAAACATCGAGTTCAAAGACTTCTACAAACACTTTCGAATTGAGAAGAGCTTTTCAACGATAGCTCATCCACAAGAAAATGGGTAGGTGAATGCAATAAACAAAATTATCAATTCCACTATCAAAAAACGACTAACTAAGGCAAAAGGAAACTGCGTTGATGAACTCCCACTCGCATTATGGACTTACAGAACTACCCACAAAGCGTCACCCGACCACACTCCGTTCACTCTAGCATATGACACAAAGCAATGATTCATGTCGAATTAGAAATTCCCTTGCACCAAAGGCAAAATTTTAATCAAAAGCAAAACGAGCAGCTTCTACTCGAATCGTTGGATATGATTGACGAAAGAAGGGAAGAAGCCGAGTTGAGAACCACTGCCCACCAAAAAAGAGTCGCACGGTACTTCAACTCTAAAGTTCACAACCAGACCTTCGAAGTGGGAGAACATATACTCAAGCGGCTCTACCCCATCCCGGGGGCCTTCAGACCGAATTGGGAAGGGCAATATGTCATCGGCCAAAAGCTAAGGGACGTAACTTTCAAGCAAACAACTTTTGATGGAATCCAAATTCCTAGGGCATGGAATAGCGAGCCGCTTCGCCATTACTTTATAAGAAAAATACCTTATGTACTCTCTATTTTTCAGCAAATAAGCCATCTCGGGATGCCGGGGGGCAATGTAAAGAGGCAAAAATCTACCATGCTTTCCTTAATAAAGATTGGTTCGCTTTTTGAACCGACAAAACTATGTTTATAATAACTACCTCTGGATCGACGAAAGCAAATCGACTCAAAACGTTGGATCGGTGGAACCCGATCTTCGCCTTCCAAAAACCAGTGTTGCCTTTGAAACATCGAGAAGGTTCAAATATGAACTCCTTGAGTTGACCGGAGATAGGAAACACCGAGGAGTACGAAAAGCCATGCATCCCATAAGCCGCGCACCAACTTTTAAAACTTAAAATCCTTGCGTAGCCCGGAGATAGGCAACACCGAGGAGTACGAAAAGTCGCACATCCCATAAACTGCACACTAACTTTTAAAAATCACATTCCTCACGTTACCCAAAGATAGGCAACATCGAGGAGTACTGGAACCGTTGCGGACCAACGGCTCGTATCAGTCTCAAAAGTCGTGCATTTACTCTCGGATCTGTGAAATCACGTTCCTAAGATGTAAAATCCTAATGTGCCCAAGGATAAGCACCGCCGAGGAGCATCTTCATGAAATCACGCTCCTAAAACGCAAACTCCTCACATTACCTGAAGATAGGAAATACCGAGGAGCACCAGAACCACTCCGGAGTGATGGGGCATACCGATCCTAAAATCCATGCATCCAATAAGCCGCGCACACTTTCAAGTCCTGCAATTGCCCCGGCAATACCGGGAAACTTATCCATACAGGAATAACAAGAATCAACCCACTTCCATTGTTGGAAGCAATGGGCGCGACTCTAACAAAATCAAAGTACTGCAAACCAACGGAAAAATTTCAACGGCTGGAATTCAATGACTAACTATAGCATCTAACGTCGACAATGTGTAACTGCCTATAGTTAACTCATACACGCTAAAGTTACAAAACTTCTGAAATAAGAAAAATCAAGTTGTGGCTAAGTCAAATTTCAAGTTTTAATACGCAAACTATTTAAACCATAAGTTACCGGCCATTAGCCAATTGTTTGAAATAAACAACCCTGTGAACTAGAGGGCATACACCGAGACTTAAATTAAAATAAAAAACACAATAATTTCACAAGTTCTGCTGCTCCTAATAAAGAATTTTAGCAGTAATCACAGGACTATATAAAGTGAAGTGAAAGTATGTAAAGTAAACTTAAGTGTACAGAACACACATAAGCAAATAAGTGTAAACAAAACAAGCATAAGTGCACAAAACACGTATGAACGGACAAGTAAGAGTACAGTCAAAATATCAATGTGTTATTTGTAACTTTCTTTTATACAGGGTCAAAATATGGGGGTTATACCCACGCAACACCGACCAACAAAAGAAAATTATAGATTCCACAACAAAAACATAAAGTGTAGACTCTTCACTTCAACAAAACAACACAAAATGAATCAAAATTAGATCAATCACCTTCCAAACTTTTCAGCACTTCTTTCCACCACCCCCTATTCCGCCTCTTGTTCGGAATTTCTTATTTGCCTTGGAAGTAGTGTCACTACCAGTAATGTTAGTAATTCCTTAGCACTAGTGTCCTTCTCCTGGTCTGCAACATTCTCAAAAGAATCACCCTTCGTTTTACGCTTCCTTGATTTGTGGGAGCTCTTAGAGGCCTTGATTGCTTCAACCTTCTATTTTTTGATGGCAACCAGCTGTTCTTGAGTCTTGCATGGCTGCTCAATTTGAACTTCTTGCTCCCTAACTTTGGCCGTCATTGCGTCACCTTCCAAAGATACAAAAGGGCCATCCATGTCATGAAGTGCGGCAATCTTCTCAGACTCTGGCCCCGACTGCGAACCAGACGCAGACATGGAGACCAGGGTAGGAATGGAAACAAGCACAGAAGCAATGGAAATAGCAGTAGGTCCAAGCATCGAGGAAGCTGGCAGGTCAACAAATATGGTAGATGGACCTATAAGATCAAAAATGAATGCATTAAATTCTTTCCGCTCTTGCGGTGTAAGCTGAATGCTCCCGAAGTCAGGGGAAACAAGAGGATTACCTGCACCGGAAGAATGACCAAGAATGTCAACCTCGTATTCATCCCCTTCACCCTCCTTAGACGGCTCTATAATCCGAGGGAAAGCCTCAAGTCCAGAACTTGTTGGCAGATTACGGGGCTGCTCCAATGGCTCGCCAGCACTAGAAATGAAAGGCTCCGTAAGCGCTTCGGCAGCCGCAACCATAGAGCTATCGGCAGCTTCTTTCTCCCTCTCAGTCTGCAAAATATCTTGGCCCTCCAGCAACGTCTTCTTTGATTCTTCATTAAGGTAGGCGTTTTCTAACTCCCACTAGGTGTAAACGTCACCGCCATCATGAAAACAGGTCAAGATTTCTTC
The DNA here is from genome assembly GCA_030765085.1 of Allium cepa. Lineage (NCBI taxonomy): Eukaryota > Viridiplantae > Streptophyta > Magnoliopsida > Asparagales > Amaryllidaceae > Allium > Allium cepa. The sequence goes on along the minus strand of CM060928.1, from coordinate 317,202,843 downwards.
CCAGACCATAACTAGAGCGGGCAGAAATTTTGAGCCTATGTAGGTGAGGCTCCCCTAATGTAGTAGAAAATTGACATAGAAATTCAAGATGATCTCGTCCATCTTTTCCATCTTCCTTTCAAAAGCATTTTATAGCTCTAGATAGTCCGCTGTAACCGTGGCCTATTTAACTTAGATGCGAGACTTGTCGGCGCTATGTTGTGCAACTTGATACTATAGTCGAGCGATTGTCTTAGCCTGATTGAGATGGTCTTGTCGTGCACCTTAACGATAATGTCATGATCAAAGACAGTTTTCTTTTAGACTTCAATTGTCTCGCTACAAGCAGCTACCTCCTCTTGTAATTTGGCCTCTTCAGCATGAGCCTTCTTTATTTCATCCCTATAGATGATCCCAATTCTCTCGTGGGCCTCTTTTATTTCCTTTAGCATGTCGGCGTTCCTTTTTCTTTCTCGAAGTGCCACTTCTTTCTCCTCCTTCAATTGTTTAATCCTAACATCGCGTTCTGTCATGCACTTTCAATATCATCCTTCTCTGACTCAAAAGAAAGGATTTCCTGGTAGTTGTTGCGACTTGTATCTTCCATCTGCTTACACAATTTTCCCACCCTTCGGCTTGTTCTAAATTATTTGGATAGCCTGAAGATGTTGCATGTAAGAATCTCTGTGGACCGGATGGAGATCGTAATCAAACTTAACCTCCCTTAAAACCACCAAAGGAGCATCGCCTCAAGCCTGGGAGGACCAAACGGAAGAATATAGGTGGGTCTTCGGTGGGGATGTGAAGCACCGGGGGCAAGAGCAAAAAAAGTTGATGGAGTGAAAGTTCAAGGATGAATGGAGATAGAAGTAATGGGGATTTCCTTACCCGCTGAAGGAGCGTCGGAACAACAGCTCGATGCGTTCGAATTTAGACCTCTTCGATGGCTCCTCTCCCGTCAAAAATTTTCCTCTTTTCGTACCCGCCTTTGTATGTTCGACTCTGATCTCTCTCGTCTCGACGACGAGTTTCGGCCTCTAGATCTTTCCTTCTTCTATACTCTTCCTCCATCTCTCGGGGTTGGTGACGACTGAAAGAATGCTTGGACCAGCGCTGAGAGTCGGTGAATTCCTCAAAATCATCATAAAGGTCGCGTTCTCTCGTCATACCCGGCACGGAGCATAAATAAAAGGTTTCAGAAATGAAAAATAAACATGAAAAGTGTGTGTACAAGTGAGTGTGACCATAGTGAAGCATGTGGTGTGCTTTGAAGGAGAGCCTAAAACGACATCACAAACCAGATTGGGCAGGCGCCGCAAAAGGAATCAGACTAACTTCGGATGAGACATGGGTCGAACGAGGGGGCATCTCCTCAAATTTGAAATATTCACCCATAAGCACATCGAAATCGACGTAAACATCGCTCAAGTCTCCAAACTCCACGCCAGCATCTTTACCCGAGGAATCCTGACGTCCTCCAATTCCTGGAGCATTGTCTTTATCACTCATGTCTTGAAGTGGTGTGCTCGGAATAATTGGACTCATCCCCAGTGTCTCATTGCACGATTCAGAATCCCGGTCATCAATTTATGTATGGAAGTCAACGTTAGAAGTGGACTCATCGCTACTACTCCATATTTCCCCCTCCTCTTTTTCTAAGTCCATTGCAGTTTTGCTTCCGTCTGTTTGAACTCCTCTTCTCCTTCTTCTAGAATCGAAGGCATTCTGGCCGGATGACTAACCCCGATCGCAGCAACATCTCTTCCATCATGAGCCTCTTTGGTTGATTCTCCGAACAAGCTCTCTCTCTTGAGAAGCACGTTCTTGGAACCATGAGAAAAGGAAGTGGACCATGTGCGGACCCTGGATCGAGAAGGAGAGGGGATTTCAACTAGAATGGTGGATTTCCCCAAATGTAGTAATCCATATCGGAGCAAGTTTGCGTCGGTTAGTAAGACTTTAACAAATCTTGCCTCAGCATCGTTAGCCTCCAAGGTTCGGAAAACTTTATCAAGAGATGAGTCCTTATTTGGCTTTGGGATAACTGCAAGAAATGTTCGACTTGTTAAAAGCCCTATAGAGACATGTCAAAACTCAATAAGTAGGGAAAAGAACTTACCCCCCGTCATCCTGTAACAACCCTGTATTTTGTGATTTTTTTTTTGAATATTTTAATTATTTTAATTGAATTTTTGATTTAAAAAAAACTTATTTTATTTATTTTGAATGATAAACTTTAGTTTTGATATGAATTATCATTCCAAAGCATGACTAAAAAGAATATTTTCCAAAAGTGAATTTTTGGTCAAAATAGTCAAACTTTGACTTTTGTTTTAAAATTTTAAAAGTTTGAAAATTTAATTTTTTCTTTTATTGTGAAAGTACATAAAATTTTAAGAACACTACTTTTCGTTTCGTTGAAAACGGATTTAAATTGCAAAAGTTATACTGTTTTCAATATTGTGTGTATATTGGGTTATTCAGCAATAGTCTTTATTTTAAATTATATAAATGACATTTTTATTTGATATATCTTATTCTAACTTGTATATTTATGTTATATTATTTATATTTTGACTTTTAATTATTTTTAAAATGATAATAGAATTTTTCCGAAATTTACTGTATTTATTTCCTATTTTTAAAAGGCTGTTTCTATTTTTCTGCTATTTTCTTCATCTAAACTATATTTAAATAAAAAAACATTTGTGAATGTATTTTTTGTTATTATCTTTATTTATAAATATTTTTCAAGTATATAAAAATTTTCCAAAGTCCATTGCATTTATTTTCAAATTTTCTAACCTAGTTTCTATTTTCTTTGCTATTTCCTTAATTTAATTATATATAATTAAAATTTAGTAATTTATTTTATACATTCACTTTTATTTGTTGTGTTTTAATTTATTAATATTCATTTTTCATGTATTTAAATTTGAATATATTTTTCCAAAGATTATTTGAGTTGTTTTCAATTTTAAAGCCTAGTTTGCAATTTTAAGCCAATTTCTTAATTTAAATTCTATTTAATTAAAATTTAATTATTTATTTTAGATATTTATTATTATTTCTGATTTGTTATCTTTATTTCTCAGTTTATATGTATTTATAAAATTACAAATTATATATATGAAATTTGAAAGGTTTAAAGGCTAAGAAACGTAATGTCGTTTCACGTTTCTTTTACAGTTTCTTTTGTCATCAATACATCCGTTATTTTAGCCACTCCTTACTCTATCTCCAGCCGACTTCCCTTTCTTATTTTTCACGAAATTTTCTCTTTCTCAAACCCTAAAAAATTCATAGCCTCCATCTTGCAAGTTTTGGTAATGGCTTCCCTTTCTTTTTCTTATTTTTCTTCTTATTTTTCTATGAATTATGCCTTGTTTTCTCATGCTCTCTGCTAGGCTTCTCCTCCATAGCCGCAGCCACAAACTCCTACACCTCTTCCCTGCCATCACCACCACCTATGCTTTCAGCCATGACCAAGGCCGAGCCACCCATGGTGGTCAAACCCTTCAAAATTGCAACCTACATGCCAAAAACAATGTTTGTTGACCATTTTGGCCTCATCCCCTTCAACCACCACCCTAACCACCACCATAGCAGCAACCACCACCTATGACCTGATCACCACACACCCCTCCAACCTCTGTCCAGTCATGGTGCACCCACAGGCCGAGCACACTTCCATGGCCGAGCCCTCTAGCCAACCAAAACTCCATTTGTTTGCCTAAGACCCTTCACCTCTTCATGTATGAAACTCCACCTTGCTCATGACATGAACCCGACCCATGCTAGCCTAGACCTGAGCCAAAACTTAACCAAATCTGAGCCAAACTATACCCTAGGCCGTGACAAAGATTTGAGGAAGCAAGGCAAAAAGTTTGGCAATTCGTTTCTCTTTTATATCAAAGTTATTGCATTTTAAAGTCGTATTGAATTGTGTTGTTTTGATTGTTTGTTTTGGGTTGTACACAAGAGTTGTAGCTTGGATTCGCTCTCCACTCAAGTCCGTAATTGTGTCATCGTGCTTTGTTTTCTATTGTGCCTTTGGTTTTGACATCTTCAGCAATCAGAGGTGAGTAAATCTCATACGTCATTTATACTTATGCAGTTGTGAAACAACAACAACTGAATGTGTAGAATTAAATATGATGTTATAACTACCATGTAATTATTTATATATGATGTTAAACCTGTTAAATTTCATGTCATATCATCTTTTATTATATATATGTTGTTACTGTTCATTTTTATATATGTTTATCACGCTGCAAGTTCCCTGTAGATTAGAAATCACTATGGGTTGAAATGATACATATCCGAACGGACTTTAGAATAGGGAAAAATCGTTATGGGCTGAAATGATAGGCTTGAACGGTTTTTATTTAATTTATTTTAACTTGAGATTGCGGGTTTGAAATGATAAAACCCGGATTTTCTTTGTAAATTACGGGTTGAAATGATATATTACCCGTATCACTTTACCCAGCGTAGAAAATTATATACAGGCCCGTAGTTAAAATATTTTTTCTAAAAATTTTAAAATATTTTAGAAATTTAATTATTACAATATTTGATTTGAAATTTAAAAAAATATAACTTTTGTAAAGTATTATTTATTTTCTAGAGATCTATAAGTTAAATAAATTGTGGAAAAGTTAGAAAATATGAATGTAAGTTATTTTGGAAATTTTGATTTAATTTTTAATGGAATTTAAATTAACTTTGAAAATATGATAAATTTATGATATTTTGAATTTAAATTAATTTAAAGTGATTTTATATCATATTAATGATTTTTGATAAAGTTGAATGTGAATTGAATAAATATTTAAGTTGAAATTTTGAAATATAACTAAAATTGGAAATTTATGAAATTGACTTAAAAGTGATCTTTTAGTTAAGTAAATAAAAATAAAACTAAGTTATATTTGAGAATTTGAACTTAAGTGTTAAGTTGAAATTTAAAATTGAACATTGCAATTTAATAAGTGAATTATTATTAAATCTTAATTTTTGAATGGAAATTTAACTTTATAAAATCATGAACTTGAGGAAAATTAAATGATGTTTATAAATGTGAAAATGTATGATTTTATGAGTTAAAAATGTTTTAAATAAAAAAATATAATTGGTTGAGAAATTATATTGAATATTTGAAGTTAATTGACTGCATTTTTGGAATACTATTAATTACAATGTAAATGATATTACAGCATTTGTAAATGCTGTAGTTGATGATAATGAACTAAAAAGCTAAATTGAATTAAAAGCTATTATAGCAATTTTTGTAAGTGCTATAATTTTTGAATTTAACTAATTTTATTTGGAATTTAAGTAAACCCTATTACAACATTTTAAAATGTTTTCTTTTGTTAAATTGAACTGTTTTGAATGTATCTTTCCGTAGCGTTTTCTAAATGCTGCGAAAAGTGGAATTTCACTGTTTTGATAAACATAAGTGAATAAATGAACTTTGGAAGTTGAAAATTTTGGAAATTTAATAATTTAATTATTGAACATAATAACTTCATTTTAATGATTAAAAATGATTTTTTTTTAATATAAACTGTTTTGAAATGTGAATTGAAATGGTATTTTAAATTGAATAAAATGAATAATGATTAGAAATGAATGTGGTTTTGAAAAGGGATGATATTTTGATATATATTAAATGATTGAAATGTGGTTTTGAAAGGTTATGATATTTTGATGTATTAAAATGATTTGAACGGAAGTTTTTAAAGGATATAATAATTTAAAATATTGAAATGGTTAGAAATGACTTGATATTTATTTTGATAAATATTTGAATTGAAAGATATGGTATGATGATATATTGAAATGGTTTGGAAATGATTTAATCTTTATTTTGATAAAGATTTAGGTTGAAATGACATTTTATTTTTGAAGTATAAAATATAGTTTTAAAGTTATAACTACGGGTTATAATAACGATTGGTTGTTAAAGAGACCGGGATCGGATATTGTCTTATAGCCGGCCAATACCGAAAACCACTTTAACAGCTGTGTACGCGGTGGAGATTCCAGAATGAAGTAGGATGGTGGCGACGTTCTCGAGGTATATTACGTGGACCCAACTCCCGTGAGTTGGCATAAATGACTAAAACAGGAGCTATACCGGGCTACACAAAGGGTCGCACCCTTTCATCGAGCATGCTACATCGGAAACCATTCTATTGCTTTTGTGATTCGATATGTGGCGCCACTTTGATTCGGGGGTATTGTTTGAGGTGGGCGGAAGCTGCTGGCTTGCCGTCACCATCGGTCCGAGAGTGCAAACGATGTATCCACCCTGGCATTGCCTCGCGTGCCGTGTCATCTCCTTATATCGAGCCCACTACGATTTTGGTTTTAAAGATCCGACCGCGTTAAGGTTCATCATCCCCTTAACGCTATTTTCTATATGATTATACTTTACTGATTAGACACTACTGTATATAGCGTATATTACTGCATAGTAAATAGTTTAACGGATCCTTAGAGGATGGATGGTCCCAAGCATCTTCTAAGTTACTTGTATCTTTGCTACAGTTCACTTGAGTTGGTTTACATTGTATAAGTATGTATGTCCTGACTCGAGTGTTTGTATTTTTATTTACGCTCGGGTCAGCCTGAGTTATTCACAGATTTGGATTTCCACTTTCTAGAGAGTGGAATTGCTGGAGAATATCTACTTGTCAAGTTTCATCTTTTCAGTTCGGTTGTTCTATTCAGCTTGTACTTGGTTATCATATTTAAACTTCTGTTATACTTTATTTCTTCTATTGTATCTTATGTAACTCTGATATATTTATATAGTAGCTTCATGAACTACTATCTCTTTTACTTCCGCTGCATTATTATTACTCTGTGTCTGTGATCTGTGATTTTTATTTACTGTATATTCTGAGATCTGCCAAATTTTTATTTACAACGCAGTATTTTGAGCAATTCAATTCCGCCATGAGTGTCTACCTATACACTTATAACGGATGCGAATGGTTGAAAATATCGGATCGTTATAGTTGGTATCAGAGCTTTGGTAGCTGTAACGATCCTAAATTTTGAACAATTTAAATTGTGAATATTTAATTAATTTTGAATATTTGAATGATAATTTAAACTGAATTTCCGATATAACAATGAAATTGGTGATTAAATATTTAAAATTTAATCTATACAAAGCTGAAGAAAAATTTAAACTTGACTTTGGAGTTGAAATTGAATATTTAATTTGTAATTGAAATTCAAACTAATGACTTAAGAAAATAATTTGGATACAAGAATTTTTATTTATGTAAATTAATAAATTGATGGTTAAAATTTTAATAACATTCTTTTCTTTAGCTTAAATAAAAAAAAAATCAATATAAAATAAAAATAAATGAATACACTTAGTAAAAATCCACACCCTTTACTTTTAACCCGTCCCCTTTACCATTTTCATTTCTAAACCCTAAACGAAATAACGAAACAAAATGGCGGCCTCTCCAATTTTTTGCTCGTCTTCAAATTTGGGGCTTTACTTCTCGCGATTCAAAAACTAGGGCTTGTAATCAAATTTGGGGCTATTTCGACTTTGTTATGGTGAGTTTTCTGCTCACGATTAATTTTTAATTCAGGTGTTTAAATTTGTTTGGATTGAATGTTGGTTGCATGCTATGATTTGGTGATTATTAGCTTTCAGTTGCTCGGTTAAATTTGAATTTTAAACTAATAAGAACAGATAACTCACTGCATGTTGGATTGTTGGTTGCTATTCGTTATCACTTGCTCTGATGTTTTGTTTTTGAACTGTTAAGATCAGATTCTACTCAATTTTTGATTTTAAACTAATAAGAATAAATGCTATTAGATATTTGTTTTAAACTGGTAAGAACAGACACTATTTAAATTTTAATTTAAACTGATAAAAACAAATGCTATGAATAACCTGATGAGAACAGGTGCTTCCAAATGTTTGATTTCAGATTGTTGTTTTGAAAATTTGTTTTTCTTAAAAACTGATTTGAACAGATGCTATAAATTTAAATTTTTTTTTTACTGTTGAGAACAGATGCTATCATTTTAAGAATCTGATGAGAATAGAGGCTATTAAATCTTGACTTGCTTTGTGTTGCTGCATGTGTTGGATCTTGCTTTGTTAATGAAAATTTATATGGAAACCTCTGAACCCAAACCTTCTTCTTTGTTTATCTGTGAATCAATCACTTAAGCCTATAATATGTTGTGATGTTTTGGTACCTGAAATTGTTTTTGTTAAGTGATAATGTGTTTGCATGCTTGTTTATGTTGACTGTCCCTCTGTTTTGAAATGCATGTGAGTAACTCAACTTAAAAAAAAAATTAAATAGGTAAAGGTTGATTTCATGTTTTTAATAAGAAATTAATTTATAAATGAATTTGCTGTGAATACGAATATATCTATGCGTGCATGCTTGTTATCTGTCATATTCCTGTTTCCTCAATTTCAAACTTCTGTTTGATTTAAAAAAAAAAAATCCATTTTCCTTGGTTAAATCTTGGTTAATTTGTAGTTTTGTTTTCTTTGACATTGCTGAGTCTTTGCTGGCTCGAACTTGATGTTGTCTGCATCTCATATTCCCTAACCATTGTGGCACTTCTGTTCATCTCAGTTGCATGTACCATTCGTACTGCTATGTTGTATTTGCATTGTGCCTGCCCCTTTGTCTTGTGCAGTAGCATTCTGTCTTGTTGCATTACTCATTTCATTGTTGCATGTAGTGTCGCATTGACCTATGTTGTCTTCATTAGTTGTTCCAGTCTTCGAAAAAATTGCTGTGTCACTTTTGCATTGGTCTTGCATCTGTAGTTGTTCCAGTCTTCATGTCCCCATATGCCTGTTCTTTGTAGTTGATTCATGCCTGAGTATATACATAGACCACCTCTGTTATGATATACAGTTTCAAAAATAATAATAATAATAATAATATAATACTGTGAGTAAACTTTAACTTGTTTCACTAAAATCTGGTTGCATGACTTGAAGCTCGATGATAAATAAGTTTGCATGTGATTAAACTAAGTATACTTGTTTAAAATTTGTTTTGCATGTGAATGAAATATCAAAATGTTTCTCTGTTTGAAAATGTGCACATATGAATATTGCTGTAAATTGCAAATAGACCAAATATGTTAAAAGGAAAAAAAAGTAAATCCATTTACCTGATTATCTTTAGCATGGGATGCTCAAATGGAAGTAGGTTGTGATGGTGTAAAACAATTTATTAAAATGTTAATGAGCATCAAGTAGCTTCTCTGTTTTAAACTGCTAAGTGAGCAAACTTCCATCTCCATTAATTTGAAATATCTGCATGTGTTAAATTTTTCTATGATATTGAATAAATCTTCTATCTTGTTTGAAAACTGTTTGCAAACAATTGCATTATGAATTTAAACTTGCATGGTTGTCCCATGCCTGGTAACCATTAGACCATTTATTATTTTGCACTTGAGTTAAATAATTGGTTTAGAAAAGTGAAAATAAATGAATAAAAATAGTTCCTGGGCAAGCTTAAATCGTTCTCTGTCTCTGTTCCTACAATGTGAGCAAACCATCCATATTTATTTGTTTCAGAAACATTGTCTTGAACCTGTACCATGTTTCAGAAATAAATCAAACTTGAATTGATCTTGAGTGTTATCTCTGGCCTGTGAGCATTTGTGCATGCATTAAATATTTCAGTTTTGATGTTGTATTCATCTTTTATCCTCTAAGTTAATCACTGATAATCATTGATCATTAAAAAGAAACTTGGGCATAATGAAGTGATTTGTGTTTAAAATAAAATAAATTTTGAAACATTGGATTTCCAGTGACATTGAACTTGCATGCTTACATCTGCATGTTTTGTTTGTTGCATTCATGTCTGTTTAGTTGAGTTGCAGTCTTGTTCAAAAGTTTATGCATACTTGTTCTTCATTTAGTCCACTGTATTAAGTTTGGAACATGGTTATTTCATTATGTGTCTGCTATACATATGACTGTCCATCCATGTTGCATCCATGCTGTTGCACTTTGGTCTGGTCGCTGTTCTCCTGGGTGTTCAAGTCTTCATCTCCATTGTTGTTTGCATTATCTGATATGTCTCAGTTTTATATCCATGTTGTATCCATGATGTTGCACTTGTAGCTGTACCCCATGCTGTTGCACCTGGTCATTAGTGCACTGCTGTGTCATTTTGGGTTCTGCTTGTTGCACCTGGTCATTTGTGCACTGTCTATGCATGTGCCTGTGAGGTTAAGAATTGTTAATGTGTTTATAAAACAGTTTCAAAATCCTATAATAATTTCAATAACTTGATTTTGAACACAAACTGGGATTTGTCTTGCCTGTCCTGTTGCTTGTTGAAGCTCTAATCTCAAAATTAATACCTGAAGCATGTATTGCTTGTTGTCTTCATAAAATTGTCTCTGTGCTTGCATTGACATGTTGTGGCCTGTCATTGATAATTGCCATCACTTGGTTGCATGTTGGTTTAACCTGAATTTCCTTTGAGCAAGTTTTGCGTAGTATGATTACTGCCTGTTCCTTATTCATTGCACTGTGCTGCTGTGTTGACTTCATTGTGTATTTTGTACTTGTGCAACTTCATTTTGTTTTGTATATGTTTGTGTTGTTCAGTGTACTACTTGGGCTATTTTCTTCTGCCCCCAAAGATTGTTGCAGTGATTATCATTTGCAGTGATTTGTCTGATTTGTGCACACGTGTTGGCGAGGCAGTGCACATGTATGTAAACATACGTGTGTACTGCAGCCACACACGTTTGTCAGAACTTAAAAAATTGAAATTGTTAATGTAAAAATCTATAATAGATTTTAAATTGATTTATTTGATTCATCAAATCTGTAAACATTTATTTCAGTTCATTTCAAATTTAATTACTTGAATAAAGATTAATCCTGACTCGAGTGTTTTTGTGTTTTGCAATAACGCTCGGGTCAGACCGAGTATTTTTACAGCTTGGAGTTTTGCGCGCAGCGAAGTTAGAGAGAGAGGGGAAAGCACAACTAAAGCTTTTCAGAAAATTATTTTTCTTGTACTTAATAAAATTTGTTTCCGCTGTATAAAATGTAACTTATTGTATTAACTCTGATAATTGTATATAAAAGAAAGTTCATTTATGAAAAATATATTATTGTTTTGTGATTCTGTGACTGATTCTGTTTAAACTCTATAAACTAAATAACAATCCGTCATTTTGAACGTTTCTAGTTGGTTTAATTACCGGCTAGAGGCGGTCAGAGCGGCGGGTCGTTACAAAGTGGTATCAGAGCTTTGGTTTACACAAAGCTTAGTTTATGGCGTTTAATATGAATAGTTACTAGAATCACTTTAAAGAAAGTGTTTTCAAATCTAAAGAAGTTAAAATTGTTTTCTTTAAATAAGAGGTATTTTGAAAATCAGAATTATTTTCAGAGATTCCCCTCTCTAAATTTAGGATTGCGACCGTTTCTCTTCAGTGAGGTCTCGTTAGATTGAGTTTCAATCGTTCGGAAACTCATTTTCGAATCTTTGAGATTTATGGAAAATAAAATATGAGTCAAGTGAATTAACGAATTAGTTTAAGTTGGTTTAAATCGAATATTGTGAATATCTCCAATGTAATAATTGGGAAATAAAATGATATGTCAATTTGATTATAATCAAGTGGATTATTGAACTATAACTTGAGAATTTGATTCTGAATTCTTTTGAAATTGATTTCAAATGTTGTGAAGAACGATTTAGTGAATAAATGGATTATAAGTATTTAACTTATAATATGAACTTTTGGTATATAACTGAGTTATATGAATTGAATTGAATCAAATTAAGAAAGGAGATTATAAAACGAAGTTTTATAAATAGAAATGGAATTTCTAAAGATGTTTGTAAAATTCCACAAACGACTTATTTTGATAAGTAAATTGTTGTAACTTATTAAAGGAGTTATATCTATGGTTTTGGACAATAAATAAGATATAAAAAGAGATATGAATCTAATGAAAATTTATAAGAGATTTAAATAGATGCAATGAAGAATTTGAATTTGAATGGGCATGGAAATAAGTTAAGTGGAAAACTTAATATTGGAAATTTGAAGTTGGGTTAAAACCAATATTTTGAAATGTATGCAGAATTCAAACTATGAATTAAGTTGAAGTTGAAAACTTAAATGAGAATATTTTTGGGAAGCAACACTATGAAATGAAGTAAATCCATTTTAAGTTGTTTTGAAATGTGTTAAGAATCGAAAGCATAGATTTCAACATTATTGTTGAAATAGACGTTTTCGAGAGAAAGAAAGGAAATGTTTTTATATAGTATTGGGATTTATATATCTATATTAAATTCGAATCCCTATACTAATGATTTTGGGTCGTCGTAACGATGTTTTACGTAACATTCGTTTTGACTCAAGTTAATGTGTTTAAAGAATGATTTCCTTTAAGAATTAAATATATACTTGATTTTGGTTTTAGTATATCGAATATTTTCAAAGTGTTGAAAATAAATGAATTTGTAAATTACTTATTATTGAATAAGTATGGAAATATTTTCCAATATGAAATGTAAAGGTTTGAAATTTTATCTTTTGAAGATAAATTGAAAAGTGAATATTTGAAATTTGTTTCAAATGGCTAAGTGTGAAAATTTATATCTTGTAAAGATATTATTTTTGAGAAATTTGAACGCTTAGTTCAACTTGGAAAGATTTCAAAGTGATTGAATTTTGAGTTAAATTGAGTTTAACTTTGACACACAAAACTAATATAAGTTGAACTTTGAATTTTAAATGGATGATTTGGATTGAATGTCTAACGTCGTGAATTGACGACATATCAATTGATCTCTATTAAATATATATCTGCGGTGGCGGAGAATTTATTCTCTTAGCTTAACACCCTTCTCTGAGACGTACGAGCTCAGAGGTTATATATCGATAGACGTCAATTATGTGTTGAGGATTGACGATGTAACGTGAAATCCAAATCGAGTGTGAAGTCGATAATAAATTGGATTATGAGTGTGAATTAGGTTTGATATAACCTTAAAATTCCAAATCGACTTAGAGGAAAATTTTAAATGGATAATGAAATGGAAAATTTGTGAATCCTCTATTTGTTATGGGTATGAAATAGTGTGGTTTTCATAACGTATATGTGTGAATACGATTAATTCGAAAACCAATTAGTTTGGAAAAGTAATTGTTATGGAAAACTTATGTAAGTACATGAGTATGATATGTACTAAGTGTGAAATGAAATATTATATATGTATGTATAATATTATGTTTTCCAAATTGAGGATATGGAAAAGTACCTTCCATTTAAAATTGTGAAGGTTATTGGAACTCGAGATGAGTGTCTATTTGAAAATCGTAGCTACGTTGTATTTCCATTAGTTGGAGTGATTATTTGTATTTCCATTAGTTGGATTGTCCTTTTGGACTGGTATCCCTCATGTTTATCATGATGGGATAGTGTACTAGCGTAATTCGAGGGGCGAGAGGCCTACGGTTACAAGCGATTCCACTGGGATAGTGGCGTAACCGCCGAGTATACCGCGATCTAGTTACACTCGGGTGGTAGCGTAATTTGAGGGGCGTGATGCCTACAGTTACAAGCGATTCCACTGGGATAGTGGCGTAACCGCTGTGTAAACTGCAATCTACAAACCAAAGCGTAATTCGAGGGGCGAGATGCCTACGGTCACGAGCGATTCTACTGGGATAGTAGCGTAACCGCCGTGTGAACCGCGATCTTTGGCAACAACCATGGCGAAATTCAAGGGATGAGATATCCACAGTTACAAGCGACTCTACTGGGATAGTAGCGGAACCGCCGAGTAAACTGTGATCCATGGGGGAATGTGCTTTCCATATCCATTTTTAAAAGAATTTTTAAAGTATTTTCACTGGGAATTGAAGCAAGTATATTTAGTACTTGGGGATTGTTAGACTTGCGCCTGGCCAGCGTATGCCTAATGTCTTTAAGAACGACAGTAGACTTGTTAAATTTCGAGTTAGCAAGTATTTTCAAACTTTAAATAGCAAATCAATTATCTGAAATTAAAGTGATGTAAATTCCAACCTAATGAATTAAGGAAGAGGATTTTTGAAATGTTTTGAAAAATCCACAGCTTTGGAAAAGTTATAATATGTAAAATTTCTTAAATGTAGTGTTTCAAATTTAAAATTTGGGTTTTGTAAGTTGAAAATTTTAGTAAAGATTTTTTTGTGTCTTGATTGTAGAAAATAATAAACAAAAGAGTTAATTAGCAAAGCTAGCGAGATAAAACAAATAGAATGAATCCTATATTCATTCATCTTTAATAAGTGTTGAACTTGATAAAATTGAGTAAAATATAAATATCGGTGAAATTTTAACAATCATTTTTCCTTACTTGTAATTTCGGGACGAAATTCTTTTAAGGAGGGGAGATTGTAACGATCCTAAATTTTGAACAATTTAAATTGTGAATATTTAATTAATTTTGAATATTTGAATGATAATTTAAACTGAATTTCCGATATAACAATGAAATTGGTGATTAAATATTTAAAATTTAATCTATACAAAGCTGAAGAAAAATTTAAACTTGACTTTGGAGTTGAAATTGAATATTTAATTTGTAATTGAAATTCAAACTAATGACTTAAGAAAATAATTTGGATACAAGAATTTTTATTTATGTAAATTAATAAATTGATGGTTAAAATTTTAATAACATTCTTTTCTTTAGCTTAAATAAAAAAAAAATCAATATAAAATAAAAATAAATGAATACACTTAGTAAAAATCCACACCCTTTACTTTTAACCCGTCCCCTTTACCATTTTCATTCTAAACCCTAAACGAAATAACGAAACAAAATGGCGGCCTCTCCAATTTTTTGCTCGTCTTCAAATTTGGGGCTTTACTTCTCGCGATTCAAAAACTAGGGCTTGTAATCAAATTTGGGGCTATTTCGACTTTGTTATGGTGAGTTTTCTGCTCACGATTAATTTTTAATTCAGGTGTTTAAATTTGTTTGGATTGAATGTTGGTTGCATGCTATGATTTGGTGATTATTAGCTTTCAGTTGCTCGGTTAAATTTGAATTTTAAACTAATAAGAACAGATAACTCACTGCATGTTGGATTGTTGGTTGCTATTCGTTATCACTTGCTCTGATGTTTTGTTTTTGAACTGTTAAGATCAGATTCTACTCAATTTTTGATTTTAAACTAATAAGAATAAATGCTATTAGATATTTGTTTTAAACTGGTAAGAACAGACACTATTTAAATTTTAATTTAAACTGATAAAAACAAATGCTATGAATAACCTGATGAGAACAGGTGCTTCCAAATGTTTGATTTCAGATTGTTGTTTTGAAAATTTGTTTTTCTTAAAAACTGATTTGAACAGATGCTATAAATTTAAATTTTTTTTTTACTGTTGAGAACAGATGCTATCATTTTAAGAATCTGATGAGAATAGAGGCTATTAAATCTTGACTTGCTTTGTGTTGCTGCATGTGTTGGATCTTGCTTTGTTAATGAAAATTTATATGGAAACCTCTGAACCCAAACCTTCTTCTTTGTTTATCTGTGAATCAATCACTTAAGCCTATAATATGTTGTGATGTTTTGGTACCTGAAATTGTTTTTGTTAAGTGATAATGTGTTTGCATGCTTGTTTATGTTGACTGTCCCTCTGTTTTGAAATGCATGTGAGTAACTCAACTTAAAAAAAAAATTAAATAGGTAAAGGTTGATTTCATGTTTTTAATAAGAAATTAATTTATAAATGAATTTGCTGTGAATACGAATATATCTATGCGTGCATGCTTGTTATCTGTCATATTCCTGTTTCCTCAATTTCAAACTTCTGTTTGATTTAAAAAAAAAAAATCCATTTTCCTTGGTTAAATCTTGGTTAATTTGTAGTTTTGTTTTCTTTGACATTGCTGAGTCTTTGCTGGCTCGAACTTGATGTTGTCTGCATCTCATATTCCCTAACCATTGTGGCACTTCTGTTCATCTCAGTTGCATGTACCATTCGTACTGCTATGTTGTATTTGCATTGTGCCTGCCCCTTTGTCTTGTGCAGTAGCATTCTGTCTTGTTGCATTACTCATTTCATTGTTGCATGTAGTGTCGCATTGACCTATGTTGTCTTCATTAGTTGTTCCAGTCTTCGAAAAAATTGCTGTGTCACTTTTGCATTGGTCTTGCATCTGTAGTTGTTCCAGTCTTCATGTCCCCATATGCCTGTTCTTTGTAGTTGATTCATGCCTGAGTATATACATAGACCACCTCTGTTATGATATACAGTTTCAAAAATAATAATAATAATAATAATATAATACTGTGAGTAAACTTTAAATTGTTTCACTAAAATCTAGTTGCATGACTTGAAGCTCGATGATAAATAAGTTTGCATGTGATTAAACTAAGTATACTTGTTTAAAATTTGTTTTGCATGTGAATGAAATATCAAAATGTTTCTCTGTTTGAAAATGTGCACATATGAATATTGCTGTAAATTGCAAATAGACCAAATATGTTAAAAGGAAAAAAAAGTAAATCCATTTACCTGATTATCTTTAGCATGGGATGCTCAAATGGAAGTAGGTTGTGATGGTGTAAAACAATTTATTAAAATGTTAATGAGCATCAAGTAGCTTCTCTGTTTTAAACTGCTAAGTGAGCAAACTTCCATCTCCATTAATTTGAAATATCTGCATGTGTTAAATTTTTCTATGATATTGAATAAATCTTCTATCTTGTTTGAAAACTGTTTGCAAACAATTGCATTATGAATTTAAACTTGCATGGTTGTCCCATGCCTGGTAACCATTAGACCATTTATTATTTTGCACTTGAGTTAAATAATTGGTTTAGAAAAGTGAAAATAAATGAATAAAAATAGTTCCTGGGCAAGCTTAAATCGTTCTCTGTCTCTGTTCCTACAATGTGAGCAAACCATCCATATTTATTTGTTTCAGAATCATTGTCTTGAACCTGTACCATGTTTCAGAAATAAATCAAACTTGAATTGATCTTGAGTGTTATCTCTGGCCTGTGAGCATTTGTGCATGCATTAAATATTTCAGTTTTGATGTTGTATTCATCTTTTATCCTCTAAGTTAATCACTGATAATCATTGATCATTAAAAAGAAACTTGGGCATAATGAAGTGATTTGTGTTTAAAATAAAATAAATTTTGAAACATTGGATTTCCAGTGACATTGAACTTGCATGCTTACATCTGCATGTTTTGTTTGTTGCATTCATGTCTGTTTAGTTGAGTTGCAGTCTTGTTCAAAAGTTTATGCATACTTGTTCTTCATTTAGTCCACTGTATTAAGTTTGGAACATGGTTATTTCATTATGTGTCTGCTATACATATGACTGTCCATCCATGTTGCATCCATGCTGTTGCACTTTGGTCTGGTCGCTGTTCTCCTGGGTGTTCAAGTCTTCATCTCCATTGTTGTTTGCATTATCTGATATGTCTCAGTTTTATATCCATGTTGTATCCATGATGTTGCACTTGTAGCTGTACCCCATGCTGTTGCACCTGGTCATTAGTGCACTGCTGTGTCATTTTGGGTTTTGCTTGTTGCACCTGGTCATTTGTGCACTGTCTATGCATGTGCCTGTGAGGTTAAGAATTGTTAATGTGTTTATAAAACAGTTTCAAAATCCTATAATAATTTCAATAACTTGATTTTGAACACAAACTGGGATTTGTCTTGCCTGTCCTGTTGCTTGTTGAAGCTCTAATCTCAAAATTAATACCTGAAGCATGTATTGCTTGTTGTCTTCATAAAATTGTCTCTGTGCTTGCATTGACATGTTGTGGCCTGTCATTGATAATTGCCATCACTTGGTTGCATGTTGGTTTAACCTGAATTTCCTTTGAGCAAGTTTTGCGTAGTATGATTACTGCCTGTTCCTTATTCATTGCACTGTGCTGCTGTGTTGACTTCATTGTGTATTTTGTACTTGTGCAACTTCATTTTGTTTTGTATATGTTTGTGTTGTTCAGTGTACTACTTGGGCTATTTTCTTCTGCCCCCAAAGATTGTTGCAGTGATTATCATTTGCAGTGATTTGTCTGATTTGTGCACACGTGCTGGCGAGGCAGTGCACATGTATGTAAACATACGTGTGTACTGCAGCCACACACGTTTGTCAGAACTTAAAAAATTGAAATTGTTAATGTAAAAATCTATAATAGATTTTAAATTGATTTATTTGATTCATCAAATCTGTAAACATTTATTTCAGTTCATTTCAAATTTAATTACTTGAATAAAGATTAATCCTGACTCGAGTGTTTTTGTGTTTTGCAATAACGCTCGGGTCAGACCGAGTATTTTTACAGCTTGGAGTTTTGCGCGCAGCGAAGTTAGAGAGAGAGGGGAAAGCACAACTAAAGCTTTTCAGAAAATTATTTTTCTTGTACTTAATAAAATTTGTTTCCACTGTATAAAATGTAACTTATTGTATTAACTCTGATAATTGTATATAAAAGAAAGTTCATTTATGAAAAATATATTATTGTTTTGTGATTCTGTGACTGATTCTGTTTAAACTCTATAAACTAAATAACAATCCGTCATTTTGAACGTTTCTAGTTGGTTTAATTACCGGCTAGAGGCGGTCAGAGCGGCGGGTCGTTACAGTAGCTCTAGGCAAAACTCAGCATATGGAGTGAATGTATTTACAGAATCACTTTCATTCGAGTTTGAATCTCTTCCTTTTTGACTTGATTTCTTTGAATTTTGGAACGTTCCCTGCGGTTCCAAAATCCATTCGTATCCCTCACTATTCATCTTCTTTTTGACTCTGGAGTATTCCATAACTCCGCTTCGAATGATCTTTTTAGTGAGTTGGCAGTCCCGCCAATCTCAACAATTGAATTATCAA
The DNA here is from genome assembly GCA_030765085.1 of Allium cepa. Lineage (NCBI taxonomy): Eukaryota > Viridiplantae > Streptophyta > Magnoliopsida > Asparagales > Amaryllidaceae > Allium > Allium cepa. The sequence goes on along the minus strand of CM060928.1, from coordinate 317,183,924 downwards.
AGGGTGAAACTCCTTTACAATTAGCATCGATTCACTAGAGATTTGTATCTATCCTTGGTTTAGATGCTAATATCTTTTGTTATTCCAAACTTTAACTCTTGAGATCGAATGTAGATTTACCCTAAAAATCCACATCGATCTTATTATTTAAGTCACGATTGACCCAGTTAAGGTTGCCCGCGATTTATTTAAGCTTATCCACCTCCCTACTCTGTTATTGAATCATCTTGTCTTTTGTTTCCAATCTATTCTTCCAAACATTTTGAATTGTACTTGTATATCTATGTTTTGTTTTATATATTGTGTTGTTTGAGTTGTTGATGTTGATTTGGGTTTCCGATCGATTCGTCTGATCAACGCTATCGATAGGATTTCTAAAACACTTTGACAGAACAAACTAACACAATATTATTTTAAAATTTGGTTAGTGAAATAAAATTTTGATATATAAGTTAATTTATGGAACTTAATAAACTGATTTAAAATTGATTATTTGAAATGATAATACTTAATTTATCATTTGTTGTTCTATACATGAATTTATAGATAGTTGTTTATAAATTGATTTGGGAACTGAAATGAATTTAGAACAAGAAATTTGAGAATTTAATTTCCGATGGTTTCAAACCTTGTGTTTAAAGTTTTAAAAGGTTATATTATTTAAAGTATTTTCAAATAGAAATTTGTTTCCAAAGAATTTTAAGTTTAAAATTAGCGCTCTTCTCATTGTCGCTGGGAAATAACTTCGGTGATGACTACAGCATCATCGACGTTCATTTTCGAGTTTCGAAGTGAAGAGACTATTCTGTAGTCTTACTACAGTTTTGTTTTGGGAAATCAAATTTATTTGAATTTCTAAAATATGACTTGATTTAGAATATGTATAGACATATGATTGAAATTTTATTTGATAAACTATGTACATACATTTAGTTATCTCTAAATGGTTTGAAGAAATCGGAAATTTAATTCTTAAATCCAATTATAAAAAGAAAATCAATAATTTTGAATAAATGATTTAAGCTTGAAATGATTGAATTGGAAAGTTTTATTTGTATAATACAATTGCATTCAAATATAACTTACCTTAATTTCAGAAGATTACAATGTAATTGGATAATAATCAATATAAAAGATTTAATAAATAAAAATTGAGTGGTTATAATAAATGTTATACACTTAAATTTTAATTAGAAAATGATTAATAGAGATAAATATAATAAAGGGTAATTGAATAACTTACAATAAGAAAATATATTAAAAGAACGAAGAATAAAACAAAGCAGTTATAATAAGTGTAAGTATATTTAATATAAGTAATAAATATATTGAAAGGAATAAATTTAATTTTAATTAGGAATAAAGAAGAATTAAATGTATTAAGTACATTATGAGTATAATAAATGATTGTTTTTCAAACCCTTTGGTTTTAAAAATTGTTAATTTAAGATGATTGGATAATAAGATAATGGAATTTGAGATAGTTAAGATTTATTTAACTTATGTACAGATTTATTCTCTATTTAAGTTGAAATTTCCGTGCTTTCAAATTTATTTCCTTATTTTGTTTTCCAAACTATCTTTTGGTTGTCCTTATCATCCTTATCTTGCTATAGATTGGTATAGGCATCTTTCTATAATCTTTGATAGATCTTTGGTAATCATTTTGAATCCACCTTTTCGTGCTTATGTTCTTAATTTTGGAGAATCTTGGAAAGATTATCCTCACCTTGTAAAACTTACCTATAACAATAGCCATCATGTATAATTTCAATCTCCTTGTCATCTTGTCCTAATCTTGTTTCACTCTATCTTTTTTTGTGCTTTCCCGTACCTCATTCCTTTTCGGGGACGAAAAGTTTTGAGTAGGGGAGAGTGTAACAACCCTGTATTTTGTGATTTTTTTTGTATATTTTAATTATTTTAATTGAATTTTTGATTTAAAAAAAACTTATTTTATTTATTTTGAATGATAAACTTTAGTTTTGATATGAATTATCATTCCAAAGCATGACTAAAAAGAATATTTTCCAAAAGTGAATTTTTGGTCAAAATAGTCAAACTTTGACTTTTGTTTTAAAATTTTAAAAGTTTGAAAATTTAAATTTTTTCTTTTATTGTGAAAGTACATAAAATTTTAAGAACACTGCTTTTCGTTTCGTTGAAAACGGATTTAAATTGCAAAAGTTATACTGTTTTCAATATTGTGTGTATATTGGGTTATTCAGCAATAGTCTTTATTTTAAATTATATAAATGACATTTTTATTTGATATATCTTATTCTAACTTGTATATTTATGTTATAGTATGTATATTTTGACTTTTAATTATATTTAAAATGATAATAGAATTTTTCCGAAATTTACTGTATTTATTTCCTATTTTTAAAAGGCTGTTTCTATTTTTCTGCTATTTTCTTCATCTAAACTATATTTAAATAAAAAACATTTGTGAATGTATTTTTTTTGTTATTATCTTTATTTATAAATATTTTTCAAGTATATAAAAATTTCCAAAGTCCATTACATTTATTTTCAAATTTTCTAACCTAGTTTCTGTTTTCTTTGCTATTTCCTTAATTTAATTATATATAATTAAATTTTAGTAATTTATTTTATACATTCACTTTTATTTGCTGTGTTTTACTTTATTAATATTCATTTTTCATGTATTTAAATTTGAATATATTTTTCCAAAGATTATTTGAGTTGTTTTCAATTTTAAAGCCTAGTTTGCAATTTTAAGCCATTTTCTTAATTTAAATTCTATTTAAATAAAATTTAATTATTTATTTTAGATATTTATTCTTATTTCTGATTTGTTATATTTATTTCTCAGTTTATATGTATTTATAAAATTACAAATTATATATATGAAATTTGAAAGGTTTAAAGGCTAAGAAACGTAATGTCGTTTCACGTTTCTTTTACAGTTTCTTTTGTCATCAATACATCCGTTATTTTAGCCACTCCTTACTCTATCTCCAGCCGACTTCCCTTTCTTATTTTTTACAAAATTTTCTCTTTCTCAAACCCTAAAAAATTCATAGCCTCCATCTTGCAAGTTTTGGTAATGGCTTCCCCTTCTTTTTCTTATTTTTCTTCTTATTTTCCTATGAATTATGCCTTGTTTTCTCATGCTCTTTGCTAGGCTTCTCCTCCATAGCCGCAGCCACAAACTTCTACACCTCTTCCCTGCCATCACCACCACCTATGTTTCCAGCCATGACCAAGGCCGAGCCATCCATGGTGGTCAAACCCTTCAAAATTGCAACCTACATGCCAAAAACAATGTTTGTTGACCATTTTGGCCTCATCCCCTTCAACCACCACCATAGCAGCAACCACCACCTCTGACCTGATCACCACACACCCCTCCAACCTCTGTCCAGTCATGGTGCACCCACAGACCGAGCACACTTCCATGGCCGAGCCCTCTAGCCAACCAAAACTCCATTTGTTTGCCTAAGACCCTTCACCTCTTCATGTATGAAACTCCACCTTGCTCATGACATGAACCCGACCCATGCTAGCCTAAACCTGAGCCAAAACTTAACCAAATCTGAACCAAACTATACCCTAGGCCGTGAGAAAGGTTTGAGGAAGCAAGGCAAAAAGTTTGGCAATTCGTTTCTCTTTTTATCAAAGTTATTGCATTTTAAAATCGTAATGAATTATGTTGTTCTGATTGTTTGTTTTGGGTTGTACACAAGAGTTGTAGCTTTGATTCGCTCTCCACTCAAGTCCGTAATTGTGTCATCGTGCTTTGTGTTCTGTTGTGCTTTTGGTTTTGACATCTTCAGCAATCAGAGGTGAGTAAATCTCACACGACATTTATACTTATGCAGTTGTGAAACAACAACAACTGAATGTGTAGAATTAAATATGATGTTATAACTACCATGTGATTATTTATATATGATGTTAAACCTGTTAAATTTCATGTCATATCATCTGTTATTATATATATGTTGTTACTGTTCATTTTTATATATGTTTATCACGCTGCAAGTTCCCTGTAGATTAGAAATCACTATGGGTTGAAATGATACATATCCGAACGGACTTTAGAATAGGGAAAAATCGTTTGAACGGTTTTTATTTAATTTATTTTAACTTGAGATTGCGGGTTTGAAATGATAAAACCCGGATTTTCTTTGTAAATTACGGGTTGAAATGATATATTACCCGTATCACTTTACCCAGCGTAGAAAATTATATACAGGCCCGTAGTTAAAATATGTTTTTCTAAAAAATTTAAAATATTTTAGAAATTTAATTATTATAATATTTGATTTGAAATTTAAAAAAATATAACTTTTGTAAAGTATTATTTATTTTCTAGAAATCTATGAGTTAAATAAATTGTGGAAAAGTTAGAAAATATGAATGTAAGTTATTTTGGAAATTTTGATTTAATTTTTAATGGAATTTAAATTAACTTTGAAAATATGATAAATTTATGATATTTTGAATTTAAATTAATTTAAAGTGATTTTATATCATATTAACGATTTTTGATAAAGTTGAATGTGAATTGAATAAATATTTAAGTTGAAATTTTAAAATATAACTAAAATTGGAAATTTATGAAATTGACTTAAAAGTGAACTTTTAGTTAAGTAAATAAAAATAAAACTAAGTTATATTTGAGAATTTGAACTTAAGTGTTAAGTTGAAATTTAAAATTGAACATTGCAATTTAATAAGTGAATTATTATTAAATCTTAATTTTTGAATGGAAATTTAACTTTATAAAATCATGAACTTGAGGAAAATTAAATGATGTTTATAAATGTGAAAATGTATGATTTTATGAGTTAAAATGTTTTAAATAAAAAAATATAATTGGTTGAGAAATTATATTGAATATTTGAAGCTAATTGGCTGCATTTTTGGAATACTATTAATTACAATGTAAATGATATTACAGCATTTGTAAATGCTGTAGTTGATGATAATGAACTAAAAAGCTAAATTGAATTAAAAGTTATTATAGCAATTTTTGTAAGTGCTATAATTTTTGAATTTAACTAATTTTATTTGGAATTTAAGTAAACCCTATTACAACATTTTAAAATGTTTTCTTTTGATAAATTGAACTGTTTTGAATGTATCTTTCCGTAGCGTTTTCTAAATGCTGCGAAAAGTGGAATTTCACTGTTTTGATAAACATAAGTGAATAAATGAACTTTGCAAGTTGAAAATTTTGGAAATTTAATAATTTAATTATTGGACATAATAACTTCATTTTAATGATTAAAAATGATTTTTTCTGAATATAAACTGTTTTGAAATGTGAATTGAAATGGTATTTTAAATTGAATAAAATGAATAATGATTAGAAATGAATGTGGTTTTGAAAAGGGATGATATTTTGATATATATTAAATGATTGAAATGTGGTTTTTAAAGGTTATGATATTTTGATGTATTAAAATGATTTGAACGGAAGTTTTTAAAGGATATGATAATTTAAAATATTGAAATGGTTAGAAATGACTTGATATTTATTTTGATAAATATTTGAATTGAAAGATATGGTATGATGATATAATGAAATGGTTTGGAAATGATTTAATCCTTATTTTGATAAAGATTTAGGTTGAAATGACATTTTATTTTTGAAGTATAAAATATTGTTTTAAAGTTATAACTACAGGTTATAATAACGATTGGTTGTTAAAGAGACCGGGATCGGATATTGTCTTATAGCCGGCCAATACCGAAAACCACTTTAACAACTGTGTACGCGGTGGAGATTCCAGAATGAAGTAGGATGGTGGCGATGTTCTTGAGGTATATTACGTGGACCCAACTCCCATGAGTTGGCATAAATGACTAAAACAGGAGCTATACCAGGCTACACAAAGGGTCGCACCCTTTCATCGAGCATGCTCCATCGGAAACCATTCTATTACTTTTGTGATTCGATATGTGGCGCCACTTTGATTCGGGGGTATTGTTCGAGGTGGGCGGAAGCTGCTGGCTTGCCGTCACCACCGGTCCGGGAGTGCAAACGGTGTATCCACCCTGGCATTGCCTCGCGTGCCGTGTCATCTCCTTATATCGAGCCCACTACGATTTTGGTTTTAAAGATCCGACCGCGTTAAGGTTCACCATCCCCTTAACGCTATTATCTATATGGTTATACTTTACTGATTAGACACTACTGTATATAGCGTATATTAATACATAGTAAATAGTTTAACGGATCCTTAGAGGATGGGCGGTCCCAAGCATCTTCTAAGTTACTTGTATCTTTGCTACAGTTCACTTGAGTTGGTTTACATTGTATAAGTATGTATGTCCTGACTCGAGTGTTTGTATTTTTATTTACGCTCGGGTCAGCCTGAGTTATTCACAGATTTGGATTTCCACTTTCTGGAGATTGGAATCGCTGGAGATTATCTACTTGTCAAGTTTCATCTTTTCAGTTCGGTTGTTCTATTCAGCTTGTACTTGGTTATCATATTTAAACTTCTGTTATACTTTATTTCTTCTATTGTATCTTATGTAACTCTGATATATTTATATAGTAGCTTCATGAACTACTATCTCTTTTACTTCCGCTGCATTATTATTACTCTGTGTCTGTGATCTGTGATTTTTATTTACTGTATATTCTGAGATTTGCCAAATTTTTATTTACAACGCGGTATTTTGAGCAATTCAATTCCGGCATGAGTGTCTACCTATACACTTATAATGGATGCGAATGGTTGAAAATATCGGGTCGTTACACATCCACAGACGGTTAAACCCCTCGGGGCATCAAGCGAAGAAATACTGTGCCTTGAACTGGGATAGATTGCCCTGCGGTCGTAATATGATTTTTTGATTCCTTTGAGCTTCGATTACGACCAAGGACAGACACTCATCTCTCCTCTTGAATAAAAGGAAGTATCAACTCGTCAAAGCTCGGAGCCCGATTGAATGTCCGCATGAAAAGGACGTGCAAACAAGTTAAGATGGTGTAACTATTGGAATGAATCTAGAATAGGGCTGTAACGACCCAGAATTTCTGTCAATTAAAATTCATATATTTAATTGATTTTCAAATATTAACAAGTAAGATTTGTAACTTGAATAATTTATTTTGAATATAAGGATTTAATTTGACAATTAAATCGATAATTTAATATTTGGAAATACAGAAATAATTCGAAATTGGGTTAAATATGATTGAAAATGATTTGTAAAATTTTATTTAATCATACTGGATTTATAATGATGTGATAGAACTTTTAAAATTGAATTTAAAGTTAATTTGTGAAAATGGAATATTTTAATATTTAATTGACGAGTTAAAATAGCCATTTTTCAAACAGTCTCGGATTTCGACGAAACTAGTTTCATCAGATCCGTAATGTTATATTATTGTATGATTTCAAATTTCGTGTCAATCGGATTTACGGTTTGTCCGAGGCGAGCTAAAACGCGTAGAAATCGATTCGAGTAAATTTTGAATTTAAATAATTCGATTCGAAATCGTATCTTCCAAATTTGATTGAATTGGCTTCCGATACACGTTCCATTGTGTTCGGAACGTGGGGTAAACCTTAGAAACGCCAGCTGGAACGCTTCGTTTGGAGTTCGAAAATTTTTGGGATGAATAGTGTTTGCAAATTTTCTATAAAAGGCCCCCATATTTCTAATTTGCAAAGAAAACCCTACCATAATTGAAAACCTTCAGCCGCCACCCTCTTCTTTTAGTGGCCGATATTTCGTTTTAATTTCCTCTCGATTTCTTCAAATCCACACACTAATTCGAAAGACTTTCAACATGAAAAACGTAGACAACATTGCGAATTATAAATCCAACGACTATGATCTGATATGGGGTGGTGGATCGTCGACATACTGAGCTAGAACAACATGCGTTTGGGGTCGTTTAACATAGCAAGATGATGACCGAGTGTAACGACCCGTAGATTTCAGGAATTTAATTTGGTTAAATTAATGAGTTTTGCAATTGAATTTAGTAGGAATAAAAACTTTATAAATTAATATCAAAATGAAGGCTAAAATATAATATATGAATGGTAATTTAGCCTATTTATTTGTAATATGAATAAAATTCAATAAATAAAATAGTGTAAGTATTGTACCTGTATATAAGGTGAATTGAATAAATCCTATTTATTGGAACCTTGTTTATCGATATGCGAATGTGTATAATAAATAAGTTATTACAAGAGATTGAAATTTAAATAGAATTCTAAATAATGAATAGTGGAAAGGATTATACAGGTGTATAATTTAATGCGAGAAAGGAAAGTATTTGATTGACTTTGTAATAAAAAATGTTGAAACGGAAATTGGAATAAATGTATTTAAGGAGAGTTGTTGAAATAATTGTTGTAGAGAATAAATTACAAATGTTATAAATTGTATAATGGTGACAACTATTGTTCGTTACCAATGCATTTAATTAATAGCGATTAAATGTAATTAATCATTGCCTTTTGTAAGTTAAGAAAATAACCGAAAATTTTGAAGGTAAAATCAATAGAAAGGTTAACTATATGCATAAGATGGAAAGTTTAATAGAATTCTAATAAATGATAATAATGGAAAACGTATACAATCAATGTAGGTAATTTGTTATTATAATGTTGCTAAAGGTAATAAACGTTTCTTGGTTGATAATTTATAACATAACGGAAAGGGTAAATGTACTCATTAGAATATTAATTGAAATTGGATAGGGATTTTAAGTAACGATGTTAATGCAAGGTAATTAATGATAAATTAAAGTAAATAATAATGAATAGTGATTAATTCAAAAGTTGTAACATATATTATAAATTACCTGCTTATTTGTTAATGGAATTAGAATCTGTAATAAGTGATAATAAAATAAATGAATGTTACACTAATTGAAAATGAAATAACATTCGTAAATGGGGAGTAATTATAGGGTCGTAATTATTATAAGCGTTACTTTAAAATTTATGTTAAATTGTGAAATTAGTACGGGAAGATGTAAAGTAATAACTAAGGTAGTAATACGTTATAAGTTGATTATAACCTAAACTTTTGTGTAAGGTTGGAATTGAATCTATCCGTTAATTGGAAACTTATTAAAATAAATTGGATTCAAAGTGTAATAAAGGAATTATTTTAAGAAATTAAAATAAATACTATAATTGGTAAAATAATTTACATTTTAAGTTTGAGATAGGAATTTGTTTAAGGAATTATAAATTTATAAGTAAACCAAGGTAATAAAATTTATGAATTTTAGAATTTGAATTTTAATAGTGAGTTAATTTATTTAATTTATAACAGTTGGATTTATTGCAAATAAATAAAAATCAAATATGTAATTATTACGTTAATTTGAAAATTAAGTTGAAAACTGAAAATATTTATGTGATAATTTTAAATCCAATGGTAAACCCTTATATTTGAAATTAATGAATGGAATAAATATAGGTTAATTCAATTAAAAGGAAATTTTGGAAATTTATCTACAATTTTGAATTTAATAAATTTGAGAATTAATATTGAAATTTATAAATGAATCATCTAATTTACATTTTTAAATTGGTTTAAAATCAATGTAAATGTTTGAGGATTATTAAGTGATAAAATTTTCCAATACTAAAACTGAAATATAAAAATTGGATTCATTTACTTATTCTTAATTTATTTAATTAATATAAAAATAGCCATTTTGGTCACGGACTCGGATTTCGACGAAACAAGTTTCATCGGATCCGTATCAGTGAATTATTGTAGGCTTTCAAGTTTCGTAGCGATCGGACATGTCGTTTGATCGTACGAACGCGAAACGCCTTGAAATCGATTTAATTGAAATCAATTTGAAAATATTGATTTCAGCATAACTTCTTCCTACGATGGAATTTGGACGTGAAACTTTCTCCATCGCGTTCTGAATATTTTTAAATACCTATTTTGATATATGGGATGATCCATTTTCGTTCCGAAGCTGAAACGGGCTTTTCGGGGCATTATTGTCATTTCAACCCAATTTGACTTTAACAGTAACCCACCGAAATGATGGAATTGGGCTTCGAAACTAGTCCCATTGTGTTCAGAAGGCCATTTTACGCTATGATAGCCTGTCGGCATGCTTAAATCGGAGTTCGGGTTGTTTTCGGACCTAACTATATAGGTACGACACGCATCACGAAAAATATTAATATAATATTCCAAAACCCTAGACCTAAGCTTTCAGCCGCCTCCAAGTTTTCTATGGACGAAAGTTTGTCTTGTTCTTCCCCAAATTTCTTTCAATCCGTAAACTTTCGTGAAAATCTTCCAACTGCCAACTTGTAGAACTATGCGAGCTTTACCGATCCAACGGGTATGATCGGAATTGGAGCAAAGGATGAGCGGCGTTATGGATTTGAATAGTCGGCGTTCTCACGTGTTTTCCTAGAGAAGGAGGAGGCTGAGTTCACTGTGCTTGTGACCGAGATTGAGCTTGGGACAAGCTCGCGCGTGGTGGTTGCTGATCAAGGAGGAGGTGGTCGAGGAAGTCGCGACATTTGAGGAGCGATTTGGCGGCGTGGGTTCTGAGGTGTTTCGCATTCGAACGAAAGGGGAAGATGGTTTCCTGTAGCGTGCTAAGATTCTTGATTTGGCTATTAAATAGGGTTTGTTTTATTTTAATTTTATTTTGTTTTCAAACGATATAATTCGAATAACTCCTTCATATGTTATCTGTTTCACGTGAAATTTTTTTTGTTAGGATTGTAATATAATTCCGGATTTGTTGACGCTGGTTTGGATCAATTTGGAGACGGGCGAATTTTTGAGTTTAAATTGGATTTGAATCCAATTTAAATTCAAAAGGTGAGTGTTTTAACCCACTCACAACTTCTAAAATATCTTATGGTTGTAAAATTGATTTTAGATATGAGTATAAGCTTATTTATGACTGTTTGGCATGTTTTATTCATCATCTCTGTTAAATCGCATTTATTTAATTTAACTGTTATTTAATTTTATTATTACATATAAATTGACAGTTAAAATTTATTTATTTGCATATAAACTGATATTTAAACAGTTAATGAATTTATTTCGAATATAAACTGTTAGTTAATAACTGTCATTTATTTCCTGGTATATTGTATATGTTATATATTGATGTTTGTTTAAATTGATGATGATTGAAATAAATTGATGATGATTGAAATAAATTGGTTGATGATTAATATTGGATGAATGGATGATGTGTTCTATCTTACATAAACTGCAAGTCATCATGCATTTTCATTTTATTCGGAATTGCGGTTTGAAATGATATACAACCGCATTTTTATTTTTAAATTACGGATTGAAATGATAAATATCCGTATCACTTGACCGTAGGATAGAAAATTATATACAGGCACCGCGGTATATATATAAAATTATTTTTGAAATGATTTTTATGGTTTGGATAAGATACGGTTTAATAAATATTAAATTTGGATATGATATAAATATATTTATATATACATACATAGTTAAATTGTTGAATTTAAGCTATGCATAAATCTGTTAAATAAAGATGAATAGGTTGAAGAATGGCATTTGATAATTTATATTATACGACTAAGTACAAGTTTAAGCTCTTGTATATGTATATAGAGTTATAAATGATTCAAATAAATTAAGATTGAAAGATAAATTGGAAATTTAATTGGAATTGAGCTTATTTGAAAATTTAACTCCATAAGTTGATATTAATTTATTAAAATTGGAAATTTTAAAGGTATGATATTTATAACTGGATTTAATGAATAAATGGAAGGAAATTTTAGTGTTAATAATTTTAGTTATTTTAAATGGTTATGGATTTATCATATAAACCTTTCAAACTAAATAATAGGAAAATGAATTATTGATTTGAAATTTCCAACCTTAGTTTTGAAATTTATTAAATACTCAAAGTTTGAAAATACTGAAATCAAAGTGTTTTATTCAAACTGAAAGTGAATCTAAAAGTTATGGGTTTAGACTGAATTTAAAGTGAATAAAAATTATAAAGGCGTGGAAATTATTTACTTTTAAAGAAACTTTAAATTCAACTGTTTTATTTTATATACTGTTGAATATCCAAACTATTTAAGTTTTGAAAGTTATGGTTTTAAAACTATGGATTTTGAAGTATTATGTTGAAAGTTAAAATTTAAATATTTGGTTTCGAGGCATTATAAATTTTAAAAGTGGCATGATTTTGGAAAAGAAATATATTTGAAATAAAATGATATCATATTTATTTGGGTTTTAAAAAGGAAATGATATTGTATTTATGGGTTTTGAAATGGATAATTTTATTCTGGTTTTGAAAGTATAATTATTTTAATGACCGTGGTGTTATAATAACCTTTGGTTGTTGAAGAGACCGTGATCGGAAGTTGTCATACTCTCTGCCAACTCCGAAAACCACTTTAACAACCATGTACACGGTGGAGATTCCAGAATGAAGTAGGTTGGTGGCGGCGTTTCCTGTAAGGTAAATACGTGGACCCAACTCCCATGAGTTGGCATAAGGTGGCTAAAACAGGAGCGATTGACGGGTTGATAAGGTAGCACCTTTGATCGAACACATCCCTTCGATATTATACTTTGACTTTTGGATTGATTCGGTGTTCACTTTTGATTTCTTTGATTTGGGGGTGTGGCTCGAGGTGGGCGGTAGCTGCGGCTATGCGTTACCACCGACCCGGAAGCGTAATTGGTATATCTACCCTGGCATTGCCTAGTTGTGTCGTGTCACCTACCCTAGCGCGCCTTATACGATTTAGGTTTTGTACCATACCTATGGAGTGCCCTCTGACGACGCCCAGTACGGGGAAGATTACAGTACTGTATGGACTATGGGAATGTATTATGTGTTAAGGTGGAAAATGTAAAGCTTTAACGCTATTTTAAAATAAGTTTATTTCACAATTAGACACTATTATAATAGCGAAATATACTACATAGTAAATAGTTTAACGGATCCTTAGAAGATGTAAATCCCGAGCATCTCTTGAGTTACTGCACTCATATCTATTTCTGTTCACTTAACTCACATAAGATCTTTTAGTTCTGACTCGAGTGTTTTGTCTTTTCAAATTCGCTCGGGTCAGTCCGAGCGTTTCAGGATCGAAGACTTTAGTTCTGGAGGACGAAGACGAAGATTTGTGGTATTGCTATCTACTATATTATTCCACTACACTATTTAATTCCGCTACATTGATATTTATGGGTATGTGAACTCTGATATTTATTGTATAAAGAAGAATCAAATGTTTGTAAACAGTTTTATGAACTGTATATTTATTATTATATTTTATCCTTCCGCTGTGAGATTCTGTTTAGTTTTTTCTCTTCTCTGTTTTTCTTATTTACCCCATAACAATCCACCCTTCCGTATGGTTTGAATTGGCACGTGTGTCGATTTAAAGCGTGCGAAAAGCGGGACGTTACATCTGGTATCAGAGCTTTGGTTTTGCGATAAACCTTAGCTTTATGGGGTTTGACTCTTTACTAATAGGGTAGTAATACCCTATGGGAGTCGCTGAGTGTATATATATGAGAGAGCGTATTTGTTAGTGTTATAAAAAGATTTTAATATTGTGTTAATCTATTCCGTTTGTATTTATAAATTCTGGTTGGTGCATGGGACGTTGTGACATCAATAGGGATTTCTAAACACTTAATAGGACAGACCGACATAATATTTGGTTTTAATATAGGTGAATGAAATAATTTTGCCTATTATATTTCCTATATAAAATAAAATTTTCAAATGATATCTATATTTGGCTGCAATAGGTTTGTTGATAGGTAATAAAATGTATAAATAATAATAGAAATAAGATTGAAAATAAAATAAATGAAATTTGAAAATTTAGAACTTAAGTTCCGGGGTTTTGAAATTTCTTTCGAATAAATTTTAGAATATAATAATATTGTTTATAAGTATTTTCTGATATAAATATTTAAGAATTGTTTTAAAGAAGATTTTGAGGAAAAAAAATATAAGTTTTGTACTTTCCTTTTTGTCGCTGAAAAATAATTTCGGTGATGGCGGCCGCATCATCGACTTTCATTTTCGAGTTTCGAAGTGGGAAGGCCACTGTAGTAGTTTTACTGCAGATTTATTTTGATAAATAAAAATATATATGTATATATAAATTTTGAATTGTTTTAAATATAATTAGAGATATACAAGTTGTAAGAATATATTTATCTATTATTTTAAAATAATTTGAAATTTAACCCGGTATTAAATTCTTTAATTTCCATTAATTAATTATTTCAATTATTGTAGTGAAACAGAATTTAACTAATAATTGAAACCTTAAATAAAATAAGGGACTTAAATGCTAAGTTATAAAGGAAATAAAAAGGAAGTTAAAATTGTAACTTATAAAAAAAGGTTAAGATTTATTGAACAATGAATGAATTAAAAGAATTGAGATAAAACTTGTATAAGTTCAATTGCATTTTCTTTAACATATATAACTTACCAAATATGAAAAGTTGAAATGTTTAATAAAAAGTGTAATGGAAATTGTACAAGTAAAAGTAGGTAATGAAGTATCCAATGAATTTGCTATTATAAATGAGAATTTAATGTTATAAACTTAAGTTATGATTGAAATTTTACTATAAGTGAATATAATTATAGGTAAGTATTTCAAATAGATGATTATCAACTTAAGTAAATAAATGGAAATGCTAAGAAATTAAATCGGACATGAATACTATTGATGAACAAGTGTAAATAGATGAGGTCATGCAATTATAAATGAATGTAATATAATAAAGAGAAATTGAAAACTTAAGTAAAAGGGTTGAAGTTATTTCTAAATAAAATTTGAAGAAATAAACGAAAATTAAAAGATAAACAATTATATGAATGAAAAGAATCACTGAATGAATGAAAGAAAAGAAATTAAACAACTAATGTATAAAATAATATTTATAATGAGTTAATTGATTTGTTAGTAGGAATTGTTATTGTTTGGTTATGCTTGTTTGGGTAAGATACTAAAATAAATTTGGGTTTGGGAGAATGAATAATCTATTTAGTTTTATCTAAGACTGTTGAGTAAATTGTAATAACCCGCATATTTAACGATTTTATATTTAAATGTTTGATTTAAATATAGCGTCGTTATTCGGATTTTGGGGTCCGAAATGTTACTTTCTGCAAATGGCCGAATTGGAGCTCGAAACCATTTCCATTGAGTCCAAAATGGCGTTTGCGATCTTTTTGAGTATAATCTTTGATATGTTTGGAGTTTGTGAAATTTTGGCTACTTTTCCTATTGGGTTTGGGGTTGGGTTCAGCCCACTAGCTCACTTAACCCCTAGCTCAACCCTTCTCTTCATTTCATCTTCATTTCATTTTATTTCTTAAACTAAAAACTGAAATGGGGGAAAGGAAAGAGAAATAGAAATTAGCAAGCCCTAGTTTCTCCTTTGTAGCTTGATTCTTGCTCCAAAATCAAAGAGAATCCATTGGTAAGTTCATCTCCACCTTCTCCGTCTTTTCTCCTCTTCAATTTCAGTAATTTCCTAACCCTAACTTAGGAAATACTTGCTTTTGATTCTAGATTGAAGCTTGTAGTGTTGAAGTGGAGTGTAGTTGGTTGATCCCTTGCAATTGTGCTTCTTCATCTTCTTTGTTTTGTGTAAAAAGGTGAGTTTTGAACTCACATCTACTTCTCTTGATTTCATTGATGTTAGGTATGAATTCCTAACACCTTGTTCATATGCACTTGCAATTGGTTTGGGTTGAATTGGGGAATATTCCAATTTTTAGTGTTTTGGGTTCAAACCTTTGAAATCCTAACTTTGATGTTTTAATCATGTTTTGGTGATGCATCGAGGAACATATAGGGCCGGGTTGTCGATTGGCATAAGCCCTTAGAGCCAATGTTCGTCCGATTGCATTTTGGGAGAGTTTGCCCTTCATTTGAATAAGGCTGAAAAACAGCCCAGGCATGATTCAGTCGACTGAAAACTCTGTTCAGTCGACTGAACCTGAAACCCGAGAGTTTCCAGGCATGATTCAGTCGACTGAAAAACTCTGCACAGTCGACTGAACCTGGAAACAGAAAGTTTCCTGAACCTGGAAAATTTTCCAGGTATAGGGTCAGTTGACTGAAAACTCTGTTCAGTCGACTGAACCTGCTGTTTCAGCCCACTTTGCCTTTTGGGATTGAATTTTCAATTTGAATCGATTCATGATGATCCTATGTATGATTATCAATTGTTTTGACTTTGATGGTTCCTTTTAATTTTAATCCACGGGTTTTTATAAAATAATCTCTCGAATCGCATTTAAAAGTTCGTTTCTCTAATTTATAAATTCTATTTAAAACACACACACTTTCGCATTTCGAACGAAGTGGAAGGGTGAATAAATGGTTGGGCAAAACACGGACCATGAATCTGTGCGTTTATCTTTCCGATTAATCCTCGACCTATTCGATTGATTGTTTTGACCTTCGGGTTTGGTTTATCGATGATATGAGGTAAACTTTGTACTGCTTTGAGTGTGAAAGGGACTGACGGATAGTAAACCGTTTAGTGCGAACGAGTGGTTATGGGACATACGTTAACACTTTTCGGATTCCTTTTCGAGAGTTGTGACACATTCCGCCAGTTAGTGGTGTCCAGTACTGGGTCTTCGACCTTCACCACTACGGTTTGTTGCCTCTGGGATAGTGTCTTCGGACTGTCTCCCTAGGTTTGTTGCCTTCGAGTATGTTGCCTTCGGGTTTGTTGCCCTATATAGTTTCGCTCTGATGTTGGCCTTATGTGCCGCATGGGTGATACTTGGGTTTGGAGTCTTCGGGCTCATGGATCCTTGTTTGTATAGTACTGAGCTCGAGCAAATTTTATGATGTTTCATTGATATGTATATTCCCTTGGTATCGCCCTTCGGTATTGGTCTTTTTGAGCCGCATGGAGTATAGCGTTTACCTTGTGGAACTTTTATACCTTATTGGTATTTGTTGTTTGCCTATTGGCTTGTTTTGGGATATTCGTATCCTTTGTTTCTATATGTTGCCGATGATATGAGGCTTGCTCTATATGATTCATCTCTTGTTGATGATTGTGTTATCTCCCCTAGAGATATTTATTATACTGTATGACCTTGCAGGTTTATTAGTGTTCAGTTTATCTAACTGATTTGTTATCTAGACTGACCCGTGTATTTTATACTCGGGTCAGACCGAGATGTTTCAGGTTAGGTGCTTTTGGGGACTTAGCCTAATTTTCTTCCGCATGGACTATTCGCTAGCTTCATTTTGTTATAGCGTCTTTTGTAGTCCTTATCTGTTATAACTCTGATTTATACTCTTTCATCTCGTCTGTATATGGTGGTCTCCTGTACCACTTGACATGTATTATTTTGTATACTCAGTGGTGTACCTGTGTATGTGTATATTATGATCGAATGTTCTGTGATGTATATTACATTTGAGTTGTTATATTTTCTTCTGATAGATCCTATAGCCATTGTGGTTTTGCTTTAAATATTCATTGAATAGGTCGAATTTTAATGTGTTTCTACTTTTCGACATATTTAGTGAATAGTTAAGGTAAGATTGCACATGGTCGCTTCCATTATACTCTATTGTCCGCGTTAGCCGACAGTATTATCTATGTAATACTCTTTGTTAACGAGGCTCTCGGATTGGGGCGTCACAACGTGGTATCAAAGCGAGATTCAGAACAAAATATGATAAACACAGAATAGATGCACATATTATGGTACATCAAAGTGTACAAGTGATACAGATCCTTGAACCATCGTGTCTCTTTATTCCATCAAGGTTAGATAGATATTGGAAATACGTCTAGGAATGCATTTTATTCCGTAGTATCTGTTGAATATGCGCTTATATGTTTTTGTTTGATGATAATAAACATATATATTCATTTAAATGTAATTGGTAATGTACCATTTTGTTTTTCATAGATTAAATAAATATTTGTTGAATAAAATAAATTACACAGAATTTGAATTTGAATTCAAACAGAATAAGTTACACAGATTTTGAATTCAAACAGAAATTTTATTCAAACAAATATTTATTACAATCTTGAATAGTACAAATTCATGCTCTCACTATACATATACATTTCTGATTACATCACGATTACATCACAAATATTTTTACATTGATAACCTCACTACATATCACTCACACTCGTATTTTGTCTTCAACTGCATTCCAGTTTGAATCCAGCATCTGAGAAATCTGCAAAAATATTCACTAACGCAGTAAAATTGAAAAAGAAATATTTTTGCAATATAAAATGAAATACGATTTTTGAAAATATGATTTGCCTCAGTTATTTGGGTTGTTCATCATCATTCACACTTGAATTCATCACAAAGTCGTGCACATAGATATTACAGGGACAGGTAATCATAAGTGGCTGCAATACACACGTGTACGTTCATACACGTGTGTACTGCCTCGCCAACTCGTGTGCGCAGCCAACAACAGCAAGTGTGCAAGCACAACATGAAGTGGATCAAGCTCAAGGCAGTAGTGTACATGAATACAACTCGACTACAACAGCCAGTCCAATGATCAAATAAACTAATGAATGAATGCAAAGGCAACAGCTCAGGTCAGAGACAACACACAAACCCAAATGAATATCACAAGCATGATTAGTGGTACACATGCAAGCTCGAGCACAAATATGGAAACTGCACCAAGTGCAAATCACCAAATGAAGACCACAAATATATCAACTCAACAAGAACAGTACAGTCATGAAGTATGCAAAGAACTCGAGCATGAGATATGTCAACTACATGAAGCAACAGTCAGACCAAAAGGCTACATGAAGTATGCAAGTTCAACCTCTTCATTAAACAACTCAAGACCAAGCTGCAAACATTCAAAAGTGCCAACAAAGAATGCAAGCTCGACCAACATAATGAATACTGCAGTGCAGTCCAAAGAAATGCCACCAAGAACATATGAACAGAGTACATGCATGAAGCATGAAATCACAAGTTACAAACATCAAGTCAGGCATGAAGACAACACAGTTCATATACAAAGCTCAAGTCACAATGTCGAGCATGCATGAAACAGTGCAATGAACCAGTGATACAAATGCAACAGTGAAGCTACTGAAGGCAACATGAAGCAATGTACATGCACCAGTGATGAAAGCTACAAGATACACAAGTTTAGTTCAAATACCAGTGATACAAGTGCAACACAGTTGCAAACAACATGACAGCACTGCATCAATGCAAAATGGAATGAATGCAACATGGACTGCGCAAATTCAAGACAGCATCAAACAGCAACAGTGAAGACTGCATAAGTGATACAAGTCAGAGCAACAAAATCATCACAATGAAGACCACTATGCAGTGTATAACAGTGACATGCACATCATCCAAACAACAAATGAATGACCAGAACAATGACCAAGCAATGACCAAACTACAAAGAACATCAACAATGCAACAATGTGCATAGCAGATCAAAAGCAACTGTTCTTAACTGCAAGTTCAAACCAAAACACAAGTGCACAACCAACTCAATCACAAACAAGTGCACCACTGAGCTATGAAAATGAAACACAGTGGCAACACCACAAATTAACTGCAACATTTCCACGAATGCAATGCTAATTCGAAGATCATGTTAAACCAACCAGAAGAAGATGGCCAGAGACAAAGACATGATGACCACGAGACTCAACAGTGCGGAGATGGGCCGAAGTCAGAATTCAATGATCAACTCAAATTTGTATTCTTTGAAATAGTCAGCAAAATTAAAAAGGGAAAGTTTCTGTTTTTTTTATACAAGAAGAATCGAACGTGTAAAAGTTAAAGCCGTGTGACTCAAGGCAATCGAACGCTACAGAATAGAAGCCGTGCGTATCAAAGTTGCAACAAATCAGGAAAGTGATGAAGTCGCAAGTGAATACGAACGAATCAATTGATTCGAATTCATATAAATACAAACCCCATACTATCATCATCGGCATCGAGTTATAGAGTCAAGCAAATCATTAAAACCAGCAACGAAAAGAAATAACATACCGAATCATCAACAACTCGATCATCAGAGAACGAGCTAGCAACAAGAATCAATTATCAGAGAACAAGCGACGCAAGCCATCGGTCACGAATCAGAGAATCGATCATCAGAACGAAGCCCTAATTCGAGAAAGAAGCCGAAGCCCTAATTCGACAAAGAGAGGCCGCATTTCTACTTCACAGTGGATCGGGTGAAAAATAACAAGGGCCGGCCTTGTTTATTTTCAAAGGGGATCTAATTATTTAGTTATTTAGGGTTTTAAATTAAAGGGGTTTTCTTATTTTATTTGAGCAAAAATTATGCATTCAAGTTCGTATTTTAATTTTTGCTCCTGCGGTTATTTTTGAAGTTGTTTTTTCTTTTCGAGTCGAAGAATTTGTAAATCACCACCTAGGTATTAGGTAGTGTCAGATTGTCTATTTAGAATTAGTTCAGTGAGCAGGGTGTGCGAGTTTGCAAAGCTCTATAGGCGGGAGCAGTGTTTGCGAGTGAGCGAAACTCTATAGGCGGGAGCAGAGTGTGCGAGTCTAGTAGAGTGTTTGTGAGCGGGAGCAAAAGGGTCTGCGAGTCTAGTAGAGCGTTTGTAAGCGTGATACTGTTTAATTCTAATAGAAATCTGTGAATGCAGCAGTAGGCAGGGGTTGCCGAAGCTGGGTAAATTTTGTGTGTGATTTACTTTTCAGCATATTTATTTCTGTAGTTTATTTCTGTGTTTAAATCGAGAAAATTTGCTGTAACCCTATTCACCCCCCCCCCCTCTAGGGTTAATCTAGATCCTACAAGTGGTATCTGAGCCCGGTATATATTTTTTTATCTAACTCTAGAGTCATGAATCCGTCAAATAATGCTTTTTCTGAGGGGCAATCTATTGTTAGGACACCCATGTTTAACGGGAATGATTATGCTTATTAGAAAGTTAGGATGAGTATTTATCTTAGTTCCATTGATTATGATGTTTGGGATATTATTGAAACTGGCTATAAACCTCCCACTATAATCGTTGGTGATACTGAGATTCCTAAACCTAAGGATAGGTGGGATGCTAACGATAAGAGATTGAAAACGACAAATGCTAAAGCCATGAATGCTTTGATATGTGCTCTTGGTAAAAATGAATTTAATAGAATTTCTCATTGTACAACAGCACAGGAAATTTGGCACACTTTGGAGGTGACACACGAAGGAACTTCTCAAGTCAAGGAGTCTCGTCTAGCCCTATTCAGCAATGAATACGAGAACTTTGTGATGGACAAAGGCGAGAGCATAAAGGACATGTTTGGACGCTTTTCAACTTTGGTGTACAACGCTAAAGCACTTGGGAAGGTATTCACTGAGGTAGAGCTTGTGCGGAAGATACTACGAGTCTTACCGATGAACTTTGAGGCAAAAGTCACGGCAATCCAAGAATCGAAAGATCTGAGTAAGCTAAGCATGGAGGAGTTGATTGGTAACTGATGACATACGAGCTTGAGCTAAAAGCAAAGGAAGAGCGCAACAACTCCGAACCAAAGAAGAAGACGATTGCCTTAAAGAGCAAAGAAGAAAGCGATGAAGAAGGAGAAGATCCAATTGAAGAACTTGCAATGGCTGTCAATAATCTTAGAAAATGGTCGAGATTCAAGCCACGCAAAAAGAAAACAAATCGTAATAGGCCAAAAGATTCTGACAATTCCGATAATGAACCAACGTGCTTTAACTGCAAGAAACCCGGACACTTCATACAAAAATGCCCACTTCTCAAAAACAACAAAGGAAAGAAAAAGACGAAGAAGGTATTTGCAGCAACTTGGGATGATGAAGAAGGAGAAGAAGCTTCGGATAGCAGCTCAGAGGAGGCTAACTTGTGTCTTATGGCGAAATCAAATTCAGATTCAAGCTCAGAGGAATCTAGTGAGGAAGGTGAGTATTCTGTTTGATGTGATTTTTTGTTTGATGATAACAAACATACATATATCAATATATATATGTGTTTGCAGTTTGGACTATATACAGAAAGGAAGAAATATTCATATTGAATAATTATACTATTGCACAGAATCTATATAATTCAACTAGTATTTTTTATTCAATATAATATTTTATTACAACACTTAAACAATACGAAGTTTTCAGCTCTCTCTATATATATACATACATTAGTTCATACATTTTACTTTTCTCACTACAACACTCAACACTCAGTTTTTCACTCTGTCTGCACATCTGCATCTATCTGCATTGTCCAGCTCCACTTCTCGTCCTGTCTCCTGTGTACCTGTATAATTAGCAACTACAACAGTAATCTGAAAACAAACAAATTTAAATTTGCAAAAATAAAATTTGTTTGTGTCTCAGATACATGGTTTATTGTCATCATCTTTGATTGTGCAATATCTATGCATATCAGTAATTTTTATCAGGGACAGGCAATTATAAGTGGCTGCAGTACACACGTGTACATTCGTATACGTGTGCACTGCCACGCCAACTCGTGTGCACAAACTACAACAAAACACAAATTCATTCAAAGCAACATAACAGTGAAGACCACAAAGATCAGACATGACCAAAGAGAAGTAGTGCAAGCATATGAAATGGAGCAACTTGAGCTCAAGAATGATCAAGTGCAGACAAATGAAACAACAGGCAAATGCATATACAAACTATGGTGAATGCAGATACAACATGTCAAAGAATACTACAAGGCCAACACAGTGATCATTATCACTGACTCCATTAATCAAGACACAGCTGTGATCAGATGAATCATGAAATGCAACATCAAACCAGAGAACACATTACAGTGGTCATGAATGCAGTAACAACACCGCACCAGAATGCATCAAAAGCAAACCGAGTACAACACAGCAAACAACTCTGTGCACATGTGAAGCCAGAAGAATTGCACAACTATAAGTACAGGGATGAATACAACATGATGAAGCAGTGGAAACAAACTCAAGTGCACATGAACATGGCAGCAGACCAGTGACAACAACCAAGTAAAGAACATGGATGTACAAGGCAATGCACCAATGCAAGTGACTAATGCAACATGAAGTGAATCAAGTTCAAAACATCATAACAACAAGTACAGTGTTCCTCAAAGACGAATTCGAGCTAGAAACAAATGACATGCACCAGCAAGCTATCAAGAATCAGATCACAACTACATGCAGATCAAATGAAGTTCTGATTTAATCCCATAGCAAAATCAAGTCACAATGAAAGTACAAACCCAAGAATATATGCATACACACATACATATGTATGTATGCACATATATAGTAAACAGGTGAATGTGCAGTAGGAAACACAAGACAGTGGCAAGTACAAGTCAGTGCAGAAATCAAGCCAAAGTTAAAGATCAAATTCGTATTTTTAATTAAGTCAAAGAAATCAAATTTTGGAAAGAAATCTCTGCATCAAACTTCTCGACTAAATATGGTCAGTATTAATTCAAATAGGGGCCGAGACAACAAATAAAGGAAGATATCTTCGAATCAATTAATTCGAATACAAATATGGCCAGCAATTATTTGAAATTGAATCAAGAAAGGAATACTCCAAATCTAGAACAAATTCAGGAAAATAATCAACGACGTGAAGAAATCAAATCTGACAGTGGTTATTAGGGTTTCAACCCTATAAACAAACCCCAAGAAATCATCATAGAACACAGAGAAATCGAGTTAAAAAGCAAGCAATCAAACGAGCAACAAAAGAAATAATATACCGAATCATCAACAACTCGATCATCAGAGAACGAGCAAGCCAAGCAACGCAATTTCAAAGTCAACAATTAATCATCAGAAATCGAGCACAAGCAAGAGCCGATAGCCGCAATTTGGATCGATGGCGTAAAGCCCTAATTTTTCTCAAAGACTCAAGCCCTAATCTCAAAAGCAAGGCCGACATTATTTTTACAAGCAAAAGAAGGAACGAAGTGGATCGGGTTAAAGAATATTAGACCGGCTTTGTTTAATTATTAAAGGGGTGTTAGTTTTATTTAGGGTTTAAACTTTAAAAGTTTTTTTTAAAAAAGTTGAGCAAAAATTAGGGATTAACATTTATATTTTAATCTTTGCTCCTGCAATTAATTTTGAAGTTGTTTCTTTTCTTTTTGAGTCAAAAGAATTCGTAAATCACCACCTAGGGTTTAGGTGTTGTCAGATTGTCTAGTTAGAATTAGTCCAGTTAGCAGGGTTTGCGAGTTTGCAAAACTCTATAGGCGGTAGCAGGGTTTGCAAGTCTGTTAGAGTGTTTGTAAGCGGGAAACTGTTCAATTCTAATAGAAATCTGGGAATGCAGCAGTAGGCAGGGGTTGCCGAAGCTGGGTAAATTTTGTGTGTGATTTACTTTTCAGCATATTTATTTCTACAGTTTGTTTTTGTGTTTAATTCGGAAAAATTTTCTATAACCCTATTCACCCCCCCTCTAGGGTTAATCTAGATCCTACAAGTGGTATCAGAGCAAGGTATTTTACTTTAACTCTAGAGTCATGAATCCACCAAATAATGCTTTTTCTGAGGGGCAATCTATTGCTAGGCCACCCATGTTTAATGGGAATGATTATGCTTATTGGAAAGTTAGAATGAGTATTTATCTTAGTTCTGTCGATTATGATGTTTGGGATATTATTGAAACTGGCTATAAATCTCCCACTATAGTTGTTGGTGATACTGAGATTCCTAAACCTAAGGATTGGTGGGATGCTAACGATAAGAAATTAAAAACTACAAATGCCAAAGCAATGAACGCTTTGATCTGTGCTCTTGATAAAAATGAATTTAATAGAATTTCTCATTGTACAACAGCACAGGAAATTTGGTACACTCTGGAGGTGACACACGAAGGAACTTCTCAAGTCAAGGAGTCACGACTAGCTCTATTTAGCAATGAATACGAAAACTTTGTGATGGAAAAAGGCGAGAGCATAAAAGATATGTTTGGACGTTTTTCAACTTTGGTGTACAATGCTAGAGCGCTTGGGAAGGTCTTCACTGAAGTAGAGCTTGTACGGAAGATACTGCGAGTCTTACCAATGAACTTTGAGGCAAAAGTCACAGCAATACAAGAATCGAAAGATCTGAGTAAACTAAGCATGGAGGAGTTGATCGGAAACTTGATGACATATGAGCTTGAGCTAAAGGCAAAGGAGGAACGTAACAACTCCGAATCAAAAAAGAAGACGATTGCCTTAAAAAGCAAAGAAGAAAGCGGTGAAGAAGAAGAAGAAGATCCAATTGAAGAGCTTGCGATGGCTGTCAATAATCTTAGAAAATGGTCAAAATTCAGGCCACGCAAGAAGAAAACAAGTGGTAATAAGTCAAAAGATTCTGATGATTCCGATAATGAATTGACATGCTTTAACTGCAAAAAGCCTGGCCACTTCAAACAAAAATGTCCACTTATCAAAAACAACAAAGGAAAGAAAAAGAAGAAGAAGGCCTTTGCAGCAACTTGGGATGATGAAGAAGGAGAAGAAGTTTCGGATAATAGCTCAGAAGAGGCTAACTTGTGCCTTATGGCAAAATCAGATTCAGAAACAAGTTCAGAGGAATCCAGTGAGGTACGTGACTATTCTTATAAAGAACTTGTTTTGATGTGTTATGATCTTACTAATACAATTGATACTCTTGAAACTAAAATTGAAAAATTGAAGTCTGACAGGAGAGAACTTGTTCATGAGAATACTAGGCTAGAAACTGAACTTGAGAATATTCAAAACCTAGACTGCAAAAAATGTAAAACTTTAGATTTAGAAATATCAAGACTTAAGAATAGCTTCGATAATCTTGAAAAAGAAAACTCAAGTCTTAAGGAAACCATTGACACTAGGAAAAAGGATTTTATAAATAGATGCACCACACTTGTAACTGAAAACACAACACTAAAAACCAAAGTCCAAAATCTTGAGAAATCTCTGAATAACTTTTCAAGAGGAGAAAAATCGTTTAACATGTTATTGGGAAATCAACTCTTTGCTAACAACAGAAAAGGACTAGGTTTTGGGAAAACACAGGTTGATGATCATGCAAAAGGTAAGAGTGTCTTTGTTAGAAGTAAAATTGGACATCGTGTTGAAAATTGTAGTCATAGGAACAAGAACACAAAATTTATACAAGTTTGGGTTCCTAAGAATTCTACAAACAAATTTCATGTCTATAGGAACAAAAATAAAAGGACAAAACAAGTTTGGGTTCCAAAGGGATTGTTTGTTCACAATGCTTCAGTTACTAATATCATTGGACCTAAGAGTTTCTCTAGGTCATCCTCCTCTCTCTTTATGTAGGTCTGTTGGCGGGCTAAGGAGCAACAAGAATGGTTTCTAGATTCAGGTTGTTCTAGACATATGACAGGTGATAAATCTAAGTTCCTTAGCCTAGAGAAGTTTAGAGGTGGAAATGTGATCATGGGAGACAATAGCAAGTGTAAGATTATTGGGAAAGGTGAAGTAAGTAATGGTACTTTTTCCTTGACTAATGTTTTATACGTTGATAATTTGCATCACAATCTCATTTCTATTAGCCAACTATGTGACAAAGGTATGAATGTGGTTTTTGATAGTGATACTTGCAAAATCATTGATAAAACTTCTAATAACATTGTTTTTATGGGCAAAAGAAAAGGAAATGTTTACTCACTTTCGTTTGACAATCTAAATCTTTCCAGATGTTTGGTAGCCACTGACGAAGAGGCATCTTTATGGCATAGGAGACTTGGACATGCTAGCATGAGTCTCTTAAGAAATCTTGAAACGAAAGAATTAGTCAGAGGGTTACCACATCAGAAATTTAAAGATAACAAAGTGTGTAAAGCATGTTCCTTGGGCAAGCTTAGTCGATCATCATTTCGCCCTAAAAACATTGTTAGCACATCAAGGGTCCTCGAATTAATTCATATGGACTTATTTGGACCAAATGAAATTGCAAGCTTGAATGGAAAACGTTATTGTTATGTATTGGTTGACGATTATTCTAGATTTACATGGGTTTATTTCTTAGCCAAAAAGTCTGAATCTTTTGATTATTTTTCAAAATTTGCTAAACTTGTTCAAAATGAAAAAGGAGTTTCAATTAAAACTTTGAGAAGTGATCATGGAGGCGAATTTGAAAATTCAGAATTTGAAAATTTTTGTGAAGAAAATGGTTTAAAACATGAATTTTCTGCCCCACGAACACCTCAACAAAATGGGGTGGTTGAAAGGAAAAATCGTACATTACAAGAATTGGCTAGATCCATGTTGAGTGAGTATAAACTACCTCTAACTTTTTGGGCAGAGGCGGTGAATACTTCGTGCTACGTAATGAATAGAGTAATGATTAGACCAATACTTGGCAAAACTGCTTATGAAGTGTGGCATGAAAGGAAACCTAACATCTCTTATTTTCGTGTTTTTGGATGCCCTTGTTTCATTCTTAACACAGGTGATCAACTTGGAAAATTTGAATCAAAGGCCGATGAGGGAATTTTCATAGGCTATTCAACAAGGAGCAAGGCTTACAGGATATACAACAAACGAACAAAGACAATTGTTGAATCAGTCAATGTGAAATTTGATGAATCTGATCTGGAAAGGACGACTAAAAAAACGGGTGATGATGGGGTAGATCATGAAGGCATTAAAGAAGGGACATCTACTGAGAAAGATGGAAGTAGGACTGTTGATGCTGATAGATTGAAGTTCAAATCCAATCATCCTCCTGAATTGGTTATAGGAGATCCTACGGAAGGTATACGCACTCGCTCTTCATTTGATAAAAATTTGTGTGCGTTTTGTTGTCATAGTGGTTTTATTTCTGAAATAGAACCTGATTCTGTTGAAATGGCTCTTAATGATGAAAGTTGGGTTTTAGCAATGCAAGATGAACTTAATCAATTTGAGAGAAATAAAGTTTGGAAATTAGTTCCTAGGCCTAATGACTATCCAATTGTAGGAACTAAATGGGTGTTCAAAAACAAACTTGATGAATCAGGAAATGTAATTAGAAACAAAGCTAGGTTGGTCGCAAAAGGATATAACCAAATAGAAGGCATAGATTTTGATGAGACATTTGCACCAGTTGCTAGGTTAGAAGCCATTAGGATTTTGCTCAGCTTTGCTTGTTATAAAGGTTTCAAACTTAAACAAATGGATGTAAAAAGTGCATTTCTAAATGGTGATCTGAAAGAAGAAGTTTTTGTTGAACAACCCCCCGGTTTTGAAAATCATGTTTTTCCAAATCATGTGTATAAACTTGAAAAAGCATTATATGGTCTTAAGCAAGCTCCTAGAGCTTGGTATGACTGCCTTTGTACATATCTTTTGGAAAATGGCTTTGAAAAGGGGAGTGCTGACACGACACTGTTTCTATTACATAAAGGAAATGATTTTTTGATTGTTCAGATTTATGTGGATGATATCATTTATGGTGCTACTAATGAACTATTGTGCGAGAAATTTGAACAAGTCATGCAGGCTAAATTCGAGATGAGCTTGGTTGGAGAATTGAAATATTTTCTTGGATTTCAAATCAAGCAAAGCAGTGATGGCATTTTCATTTCACAATCCAAGTATGTGTTGGAACTGTTGAAGAAATTTGGAGTTGAGAACTCCAAATCATTGAGAACTCCTATGAGCCCATCAACAAAGTTGGACAAAGACAAGAAAGGAAGTGCTGTTGATCAGAAGAAATATCGAGGGATAATTGGTTCACTTCTCTATCTTACTGCTTCTAGACCTGATATTATGTTTTCTGTGTGTTTATGTGCACGTTTTCAATCTAATCCTAAAGAATCTCATTTGAAAGCCACTAAACGAATTTTGAGATATCTTTCACACACACACAAATTTGGATTATGGTACCCTTCTTGTGAAAACTTTGATTTAGTTGGTTATTCTGATGCTGATTATGCTGGTTCATTGGTTGACAGGAAAAGCACCAGTGGGACATGTTTCATGCTAGGACATTCATTAGTTTCATGGTCAAGTCGAAAACAGAATTGTGTTGCATTATCCACCACTGAAGCAGAATATATTGCTTTAGGAAGTTGCTGTGCTCAAATTTTATGGATGATGCAAACTCTTTCTGATTTTGGCTTAGTTTATAAACAAGTTCCATTGAAATGTGATAGTAAAAGTGCAATAGACTTGTCAAATAATCTTGTTCATCATTCACGCACAAAACACATTGATGTGAGACACCACTTTCTTAGAGATCACATTGCTAAGGAAGACATTTGCATTGAATATATTTCAACTGAGGCTCAACTTGCTGATATTTTCACAAAACCCCTCCCCGAAGACAGATTTTCTAGATTACGTTTGGATTTGGGGATTATAGAAATTGACTAACCATTTTTCATTGTTAGGTTGAAATATTCTTGGATATATACTTTCAACTTCAATTTCTAGGATTCAAACAAGTTTTGGATATTTTCTAAAGATTGATTCGAATATGGTTGTAACATCCCGCCTTTTTGCACACTTTAAACCGACACACGTGCCAATTCAAAGCATACGCAAGGGCGGATTGTTATGGGGTAAATAAGAAAAACAGAGAAGGAATAAAATAAATAGAATCTCACAGCGGAAGGATAAAATATAATAATAAATATACAGTTCAAAACAGTTTACAAAACAGTTATTTCACTTATACAATGAAATCAGAGTTACACATACCAATACAACAATGCAGCGGAATATAGAGAGTGTGTGGTGCAATACTATATATATAAAATAATGCTGAATCTTCGTCTTCGTCCTCCAAAGCTAAACCTACTATCCTGAAATGCTCGGACTGACCCGAGCGAATTTGAATAGACAAAAACACCCGAGTCAGACTAGAATATCTTATGTGAGTTAAATAAACAGAAATAAATATGAGTACAGTAACTCAAGAGATGTTCGGGATTTACATCTCCTAAGGATCCGTTAAACTATTTACTATGTAGTATATTGCGCTATTATAATAGTGTCTATTTATAAAATAAACTTACTTTTAAATAGCGTTAAGGCTTTACATTTTCCACCTTAACACGTAATAGTCCCAGTAGTCCATCCAATATCATAGCTCCTCCTACTCGGGAAGCAACTAGAGGATACCACACGGGCTACGGGAGAAAACCAAACTCGTACAAGGCTCGATATGGTAGGTGACACGGCACAACGAGGCAATGCCAGGGTAGATATACCAATTGCTATCCAGGCTGGTGGAAACGCGTAGCCGCAGTTACCGCCCACCTCGGACTAACTCCCCAAAATCAAAATATAGAAGTGGCCACTGAATCAAATCCAAGTCAAAGTATAATATCGAAGAGGAGCGTCCGATCAGAGGAATGACCTCATTGGCCTGAGAATCGCTCCTGTTTTAGCCACCTTATGCCAACTCACGGGAGTTGGGTCCACGTATTTACCTTACAGGAAACGTCACCACCACCTACTTCATTCTGGAACTCCACCGCGTACACGGTTAGTCAAAGTGGTTTTCGGTATCGACAGAGAGTATGTCCATATCCGATCCCGGTCTCTTTGCCAACCCATCGTTATTATAACACCGCGGTCATTTAAAAATTGTTTATACTTTAAAACCAGAATATAATCCATTTCAAAACCATAATATTACGATATCATTCCAAAACCCAAAACCATATTTTTCCACTTATTCCAAATATAATTCCTTTCCAAAAATTAAAAGGCTTTAGCTTCATAATATCTGAAAATCGAATATTTTCAAAGCTTAATATTTTTGGAAATCCATAATTTCAAACCATAACTTTTAAACTCAAATGGTTTGGATATTCAACGGTATGCGAATTAAAAAGGTTTAACTTTACTGTTGCTTTATAAAGAAATAAATTACACGGCTTTCCAAATATTTCTTCTTTTAAAGTTAAACCAAAATCCAAAATATTACCTCAAGTCCCAAAACCATTTCAATTTTATATATATTTATATCCATTTTTGAGCATTAATATTTCAACTAAAGTTGGATTTTTATCCTTTCAAAATCAATATTCTATTAATTAATCTTGACCATTCACATAAAATCCATAATTAATAAAACTTCAATTTCTAGTAAAATATATATATAAATTTTCCAATTCAAATTTTTACTAGAATATCCATTTCTATTTATTTTGGGAAAATCCAATTTCAAATATCATATCTTAAAATTTCCAACTTTACATTTAAACATAGGATATAAATTTACCAACTCCATTTTCTAAATTTCTTCCATTTCAATAAAGAAATTTATCCACCTTTTAAATTCCTAAATTTTAACTTCATAGGTATATAAATATGGAATAAAATATTTATACAATATAAAATTTAAGATTTATAAACCGTATTCAATCCAAACCATAGAAATCACATTAAAATAGTTATATATAGACCGCGGTGCCTGTATAAAATTTTCTATCCTATGGTCAAGTGATACGGATATTTATCATTTCAATCCGCAATTTAAAAATAAAACTTTGCGGTTTTATCATTTCAAACCACAATCCCGAAAATGTAAAATGCATGCTAACTGGCAGTTAATGATATCCACATAAATCATCCATTCAACAACACATCCATCACCCAATTTCAACCATCAATCAATATCAATCCATATCAATCAATAACAATATTAGTTCGATAATATGCAACGGGTAATAACTGTCAGTTTATTCAAATTAAATTTCAACTATTAATCTAACCATTTATATTTAGAGATAATTTATATAACTGTTAACTAGCATTTCATATGCAAACAAAATTCCTAACAGCAAATTAATACGCAATTAATCAATTTAATTAACAGCTAAATTCAATAAATGCAATTCAACAGATATGGATGAAATAACATGCCAAAAGCTCATAAATAAATTTCTATTCATTTCTAAAATTTATTTAACAAACATAAAAGCTTCTAGTAATTGTGAGTGGGTTAAAACACTCACCTTTTGAATTTAAATCGAATTTAAATTCGATTTAAACCCAAAAATTCGCCCGTCTCAGAATTCGTCCAAACCAGCGTCATCGAGTCCGGAATTTAATTACGATCCTAACAAAAAAAATCTCGCGTCAAACGGAGTTCGTATGAGAACGTTATGTCGAAAATTGCGAATGAAAACATAAAATATAAAATACAAAAATGGAACACAATTACACAAAATTTGATAGCCACGTCATCCTCACCCATTTCTTCCCAGAACGCGCCCAAGACCAAAACACGCGCCATTAAATCTGAAAACCAAGTCGAGTTTTTGCCGTCAATCCAACCGTCGATTCGCGAAACAAATCATATGGATGCGATCACCTTCGTTCCCTCGTCAAAACCCAGAAACCGTTTTCCGATCCGACGAAGTTTTGCGCGACGATGATGAACGGTTTTGGGGCTGTTTGAATTTATTCTGGATGAATGACAGCTCCAATTGAAAAACGAATTTCACCAGTATTTTACGCGTATCGAATACTTCAACATATATTTTTTCTGGAATTTTCTGAAATTTTTGAGTTTTGACTTTTGATTTTGAACTGTGGATAGATCTGGAATTGGATCTGAGATGTATGCATTTGGGGAAGAGAAAAGAGTGAAGAAATGAACGTACAGCAAATGAAAAAGAAAGGAGCTAGGGTTTATAGATGTATATTTATAGATAGGCTAGAGGTAGGGTAGCTAGACTGGATACGCGAACGTGCGTGACAAACCATGGTCCAAAAAGCCCGCTATGCCTCCGGAGTCGGATTTGTTAAAACTATATATCCAAATAGGTGTTTTAAAATATTCTGAACGCAATGGAAAAAGTTTCGCGACCAAATTCGATCGTAATAAGAAGTTATGCCAAAAAAACAAAAATTTCACATTGATTTCAAAATGCGTAAATTTCAAGGCGTTTCGAGTCCGTACGATCAAACGACAAGTCCGATCGCTACGAAACTTGAAACATTATTATAATTCACCGTTACGGATCCGATGAAACTGGTTTCGTCGAAATCCGAGTCCGTGCCCAAAATGGCTATTTTTAATATTATTAAATCAATTAAATAAATCATAAAAAAATCAATTTTTATGTTTCAACTCCTATTATTGGCCAAATTTCATTACTTAGATAGTTCAATTAATCCCAATAAATTTAACAAGCTTGGATGTGAATAAAAATTTATAGGTATATAAATTTGCAATTTTAATTTCTGCACTTTCTTATTAATTGGGAATTATAAATTTATTCTCACAAATTACCTAATCTTATACTTATACACTCTCATCTTAAACCAAATTAAATAAATAACTTGATTTCCATCTCAACTTACTTTTAATTGCAGTTAACCCTTTTCACCGTAATTAAAATTCCAAATTATAAATAAATTTTTATTCCCATTCCCTTAATTTTCTTAACTATTTATTTATTCAAATTTTCAATATTCAACATAAATAGTTTGGTTAAGTTCATTTATTTACCTTCTTCCTATGATTCACAGTTATGGATGTCAATATGATGAAGTTTACATTAGTTAAGATTTCACTCAATTGTTCTCTAAGTCAAATGTTTACAGCTTTCATTTAACTTTAATAACGTACAAATTTACGTTAAATTCCATTTTTAAATGAAGTAATTACCATTCGTTGAATCAAATACTCAATTCATAAATAAAGTCTTGTTTTCAAAAAGTTATATCACAAATGGTCAACTAAAATTTGAATAAGCTTTACTAAATTCTATGGTATTAAATGTTGCAATAAATCCAAATTGCCATGTCTTAAATCCAAATTACTAATTAAGTCTTGATTCCTTTATTATTCCTTTGGTTTTCAAATAAGTTTTTATGATGAATGTGAATTCAAATGAACAATGGAAACCCATTCCCATTTGATTTCACTATTCCATTAAATATCTTCATATTCCAGCTAAATCAACTAACGTATGAATTAGCTATTTCAATCTTCATTAAATTGCGGTTTTTATACAATAGAAATTAAATCCCATTAACATATAAATAAAGGTTGATATCCATCTATTTACATTATATCACACTTGTGCTTCTATTTAGCTTTGTATAAATGTATGAATGCGGAGTCTTGCCTATTAACGTATTAAATAAGCCTTAAAATCAATTAATGCCCCTCCTTAGTTTAACCTCTTTTTATCCGTATTTATTTTTAGAGTAACCCTTGGATTAAATTCCCAAATCACCAATTCAATTAATTATACCTTTCAATCCAAATGTAAATCTTCCACCTTTTAATTCTTATATTAAATGAATTTTATTCTAGGCAATATTTTTTTACAAATGTTTACTGATTCCACATTTATAGGTTTCTTAAATTTTACTCCATCTAAATGTGACACATTTTTATTTCATTTCAAATCAATATATATATTCATTCCTATTCAATATATATATTCATTCCTATTCCTTTCATTTGGTTACTGCATTGAAATCTATTTATTAGCTAATACTACGTTACTATCATTAATTAAATTTTGGATTATATTCCAATTCCTATAACTAGGCCTTAAGTCACCATTTTACATAGTTTTAATTTAGCGTTTATTTAAATCTTCGTTTATCGTTTAGAATTTCTACTAAATTGAAATGCACAACTTATGAACTTTAACCAATTTAGTCCACCTAATAAATTTTTCAAATGTTTGTGTGTATGTAATCCAATTCAGTTATTGTTACATTAATACCATTAAACCAACAAATTAAGACTTATAACTACAACACAACTTTCAGTTATTTTCAAATCTATGTCATATAACTTTTTAAATCTCTACCTGTAATTACAGTTACTATCTAACTCCTACATTCATCCTTTTAAAATCCTAAGACTTTAATTTTATACTGGATTAAATTAGCAAACATATAAATTAAATTTATAAAAATATCATAAATTTATCAGGTCGTTACAATCTCCCCCACTCAAAACTTTTCGTCCCCGAAAAGGAAAAAAGAAGGGAGAAGGAAGAATAAACGGTACTTTTATTTCAATTTTTAATTTATAAACAATATTTTCCTGGATTAATCCTCCTAAATGAAATATTCTTGTTTTATAATCATTATATCCTTTAATACTTGAGTTATTAAAGTTGGAAAAATATATATTTTTTTTTTTTTAAAAAAAAAATTCTAAGTCCAAAATTTACGAAATTTTTTGGCAGAGTCTCCTTTGTACGGAGGGACTCTGGAGAAAATATAATATCCAAATATACAAATATATTACATATATATATCCAAAATAAAATATCCCGCACGGGAAAATATATAAAATAGCGCTTTAAACGTAATCCGGAAACGTACCTATTTGTCGGGCAATACGCTTTTATTATTTTGGAACCAAAAGCCGTAGCAGTTGCTTCCATTACCTGTATTCACTTATATAGTCTGAAAAATTAAATATTTAATTTACAGTGACATGTTTAGTTGGATTCAATCATTCATATCCAAATCAAATGCAACAACCATACATTTTAACAAACAGCACACACCACAAACAACAATCATTCAATCAATAACCAATAGTTGTTCGGTTCAAATTCTGAAATTTTACGGAGTGAGAAATAACTATCAAGTGCATCCGTTACTCAACAGTCTTAGATGGAACAAAGATAGATTATTTCTCCATCCTATAACTTCAAAATTCCTTACCCAACAACCATACATCAACCAAACAATTCAAATCAACACCACAATAGCTTATTATACATTTATTTCATGCTTCGGTGGTTTTATTTTCTTTCTTTCATTTATGGAGGGATTTCTTTGTTTCTTACAATTTTCATTTTCCATTTGTTACAAAATTCATTATATTGTATTCCAATTTATTGACTAAAGTATATATCATCTATTTATACTACTTACCTTTACTTATATAGTAAAATTTTCAATTTATCTTAAGCTTATACAATTAATTCTCATTAACAATAGCGAATTAATAGAATACCTTTTCCCTCAAGCTTCACTTGTAAGATTTTCCTTAAATTCTTAATCTGCTAACATTCATTCTTATAAGTGGAAGTTTTTATTTATTCATCAACTATTAATTGTAGTCATTTCAAATTTTTCTACTTTCCATTATATTGGAATAGGGAAGATTAAAACATACTTAAGTCAATAATCATACAATCAATCCTTATTTAGAATATCATTTTATATACTTAAGTTCATATCACCTATTAATAATACTTAACTTTATTTTTAGTAAAATTTCAATCATAACTTAAGTTTATACCATTTAATTCTTATTATAGCAGTAATTTATTGAATACTTCATTTTTCCTAAATTCCTACTTGTAAAATATTCAATTCCAGTTTCTTATTTAACACTTCAACTTTTATATTTGGGTAAGTTATTTATGTTAAGGAAATTGCAATTGAACTTATACAAGTTTAATCTCCATTCTTTTAATTAAATTTAATGTTTATTCATATTACCCTTTGTCTCATATGTATGCAAATTCCTTTTTATAGCTTTGCAGTTATTCTCTTATTTCAATTAGAGGTTTCAATTCATTTATTACTTAACTTTTATTTCACTAACAAATTTTAAACAATTAATTAACGGAAAAATTTAGAATTAAATACCGGGTTAAATTTCAATTTGTTTCAAAATAATAGGTAAATAAGTTCTTACATCTCAATATCTCTAATTATAGTTAGAGCAATAAAAGAAAAAAAAAATTTAGAAAATTTCAAAATAAATCTGCAGTAGAATTTACTACAGTGGCCTTTCCCCTTCGAACTCGAAAAATGAAAGTCGATGATGCGGCCGTCATCACCGAATTTATTTTCCAGCGACAGAGAGGAAAGTACAGAATTTAATTCTTTTTCCAAAATCTTCTTTAAAACAATTCTTCCAATTTATACGAAATATTTATATAAGAAAATACTTATAAACCGAACCATTATTTTTCATAAACTCTTTGAAAGCAGATTTGGAAAAATCCCGGACTTAAGTTCTAAAATCTCCAATTTGATTTATCAAAATTTCAACTTAGCTTCCGTTATTATAGATATTTTTATTTTCTAACCCCCAATCTATAGCAACCAAATATATATATATCTTTATAAAATATTTTTATATATAGAAAATATAATAGGCAAAATTATTTCATTCACCTATATTAAAAACAAATATTATGTCGGTCTGTCCTATTAAGTGTTTAGAAATCCCTATTGATGACATAGCGTCCCATGCATCAACCAGAATTTATAAATACAAAGCGGAACAGATTAACACAATATAAAAATCTTTTTATAACACTAACAAGTACGCTCTCTCATATATATACGCTCAGTGACTCCCATAGGATATTACTACCCTATTAACAAAGAGTCAAACCCCACAAAGCCAAGGTTT
This sequence comes from Allium cepa, assembly GCA_030765085.1. Classification (NCBI taxonomy): domain Eukaryota; kingdom Viridiplantae; phylum Streptophyta; class Magnoliopsida; order Asparagales; family Amaryllidaceae; genus Allium; species Allium cepa. The sequence goes on along the minus strand of CM060928.1, from coordinate 317,146,555 downwards.
ATCGCTAAACCAAAGCTCTGATACCAACTGTAACATCCCGCCTTTTTGCACACTTTAAACCGACACACGTGCCAATTCAAAGCATACGCAAGGGCGGATTGTTATGGGGTAAATAAGAAAAACAGAGAAGGAATAAAACAAATAGCAACTGTAACATCCCGCCTTTTTGCACACTTTAAACCGACACACGTGCCAATTCAAAGCATACGCAAGGGCGGATTGTTATGGGGTAAATAAGAAAAACAGAGAAGGAATAAAACAAATAGAATCTCACAGCGGAAGGATAAAATATAATAATAAATATACAGTTCAAAACAGTTTACAAAACAGTTATTTCACTTATACAATGAAATCAGAGTTACACATACCAATACAACAATGCAGCGGAATATAGAGAGTGTGTGGTGCAATACTATATATATAAAATAATGCTGAATCTTCGTCTTCGTCCTCCAAAGCTAAACCTGCTATCCTGAAATGCTCGGACTGACCCGAGCGAATTTGAATAGACAAAAACACCCGAGTCAGACTAGAATATCTTATGTGAGTTAAATAAACAGAAATAAATATGAGTACAGTAACTCAAGAGATGTTCGGGATTTACATCTCCTAAGGATCCGTTAAACTATTTACTATGTAGTATATTGCGCTATTATAATAGTGTCTATTTATAAAATAAACTTACTTTTAAATAGCGTTAAGGCTTTACATTTTCCACCTTAACACGTAATAGTCCCAGTAGTCCATCCAATATCATAGCTCCTCCTACTCGGGAAGCAACTAGAGGATACCACACGGGCTACGGGAGAAAACCAAACTCGTACAAGGCTCGATATGGTAGGTGACACGGCACAACGAGGCAATGCCAGGGTAGATATACCAATTGCTATCCAGGCTGGTGGAAACGCGTAGCCGCAGTTACCGCCCACCTCGGACTAACTCCCCAAAATCAAAATATAGAAGTGGCCACTGAATCAAATCCAAGTCAAAGTATAATATCGAAGAGGAGCGTCCGATCAGAGGAATGACCTCATTGGCCTGAGAATCGCTCCTGTTTTAGCCACCTTATGCCAACTCACGGGAGTTGGGTCCACGTATTTACCTTACAGGAAACGTCACCACCACCTACTTCATTCTGGAACTCCACCGCGTACACGGTTAGTCAAAGTGGTTTTCGGTATCGACAGAGAGTATGTCCATATCCGATCCCGGTCTCTTTGCCAACCCATCGTTATTATAACACCGCGGTTATTTAAAAATTGTTTATACTTTAAAACCAGAATATAATCCATTTCAAAACCATAATATTACGATATCATTCCAAAACCCAAAACCATATTTTTCCACTTATTCCAAATATAATTCCTTTCCAAAAATTAAAAGGCTTTAGCTTCATAATATCTGAAAATCGAATATTTTCAAAGCTTAATATTTTTGGAAATCCATAATTTCAAACCATAACTTTTAAACTCAAATGGTTTGGATATTCAACGGTATGCGAATTAAAAAGGTTTAACTTTACTGTTGCTTTATAAAGAAATAAATTACACGGCTTTCCAAATATTTCTTCTTTTAAAGTTAAACCAAAATCCAAAATATTACCTCAAGTCCCAAAACCATTTCAATTTTATATATATTTATATCCATTTTTGAGCATTAATATTTCAACTAAAGTTGGATTTTTATCCTTTCAAAATCAATATTCTATTAATTAATCTTGACCATTCACATAAAATCCATAATTAATAAAACTTCAATTTCTAGTAAAATATATATATAAATTTTCCAATTCAAATTTTTACTAGAATATCCATTTCTATTTATTTTGGGAAAATCCAATTTCAAATATCATATCTTAAAATTTCCAACTTTACATTTAAACATAGGATATAAATTTACCAACTCCATTTTCTAAATTTCTTCCATTTCAATAAAGAAATTTATCCACCTTTTAAATTCCTAAATTTTAACTTCATAGGTATATAAATATGGAATAAAATATTTATACAATATAAAATTTAAGATTTATAAACCGTATTCAATCCAAACCATAGAAATCACATTAAAATAGTTATATATAGACCGCGGTGCCTGTATAAAATTTTCTATCCTATGGTCAAGTGATACGGATATTTATCATTTCAATCCGCAATTTAAAAATAAAACTTTGCGGTTTTATCATTTCAAACCACAATCCCGAAAATGTAAAATGCATGCTAACTGGCAGTTAATGATATCCACATAAATCATCCATTCAACAACACATCCATCACCCAATTTCAACCATCAATCAATATCAATCCATATCAATCAATAACAATATTAGTTCGATAATATGCAACGGGTAATAACTGTCAGTTTATTCAAATTAAATTTCAACTATTAATCTAACCATTTATATTTAGAGATAATTTATATAACTGTTAACTAGCATTTCATATGCAAACAAAATTCCTAACAGCAAATTAATACGCAATTAATCAATTTAATTAACAGCTAAATTCAATAAATGCAATTCAACAGATATGGATGAAATAACATGCCAAAAGCTCATAAATAAATTTCTATTCATTTCTAAAATTTATTTAACAAACATAAAAGCTTCTAGTAATTGTGAGTGGGTTAAAACACTCACCTTTTGAATTTAAATCGAATTTAAATTCGATTTAAACCCAAAAATTCGCCCGTCTCAGAATTCGTCCAAACCAGCGTCATCGAGTCCGGAATTTAATTACGATCCTAACAAAAAAAATCTCGCGTCAAACGGAGTTCGTATGAGAACGTTATGTCGAAAATTGCGAATGAAAACATAAAATATAAAATACAAAAATGGAACACAATTACACAAAATTTGATAGCCACGTCATCCTCACCCATTTCTTCCCAGAACGCGCCCAAGACCAAAACACGCGCCATTAAATCTGAAAACCAAGTCGAGTTTTTGCCGTCAATCCAACCGTCGATTCGCGAAACAAATCATATGGATGCGATCACCTTCGTTCCCTCGTCAAAACCCAGAAACCGTTTTCCGATCCGACGAAGTTTTGCGCGACGATGATGAACGGTTTTGGGGCTGTTTGAATTTATTCTGGATGAATGACAGCTCCAATTGAAAAACGAATTTCACCAGTATTTTACGCGTATCGAATACTTCAACATATATTTTTTCTGGAATTTTCTGAAATTTTTGAGTTTTGACTTTTGATTTTGAACTGTGGATAGATCTGGAATTGGATCTGAGATGTATGCATTTGGAGAAGAGAAAAGAGTGAAGAAATGAACGTACAGCAAATGAAAAAGAAAGGAGCTAGGGTTTATAGATGTATATTTATAGATAGGCTAGAGGTAGGGTAGCTAGACTGGATACGCGAACGTGCGTGACAAACCATGGTCCAAAAAGCCCGCTATGCCTCCGGAGTCGGATTTGTTAAAACTATATATCCAAATAGGTGTTTTAAAATATTCTGAACGCAATGGAAAAAGTTTCGCGACCAAATTCGATCGTAATAAGAAGTTATGCCAAAAAAACAAAAATTTCACATTGATTTCAAAATGCGTAAATTTCAAGGCGTTTCGAGTCCGTACGATCAAACGACAAGTCCGATCGCTACGAAACTTGAAACATTATTATAATTCACCGTTACGGATCCGATGAAACTGGTTTCGTCGAAATCCGAGTCCATGCCCAAAATGGCTATTTTTAATATTATTAAATCAATTAAATAAATCATAAAAAAATCAATTTTTATGTTTCAACTCCTATTATTGGCCAAATTTCATTACTTAGATAGTTCAATTAATCCCAATAAATTTAACAAGCTTGGATGTGAATAAAAATTTATAGGTATATAAATTTGCAATTTTAATTTCTGCACTTTCTTATTAATTGGGAATTATAAATTTATTCTCACAAATTACCTAATCTTATACTTATACACTCTCATCTTAAACCAAATTAAATAAATAACTTGATTTCCATCTCAACTTACTTTTAATTGCAGTTAACCCTTTTCACCGTAATTAAAATTCCAAATTATAAATAAATTTTTATTCCCATTCCCTTAATTTTCTTAACTATTTATTTATTCAAATTTTCAATATTCAACATAAATAGTTTGGTTAAGTTCATTTATTTACCTTCTTCCTATGATTCACAGTTATGGATGTCAATATGATGAAGTTTACATTAGTTAAGATTTCACTCAATTGTTCTCTAAGTCAAATGTTTACAGCTTTCATTTAACTTTAATAACGTACAAATTTACGTTAAATTCCATTTTTAAATGAAGTAATTACCATTCGTTGAATCAAATACTCAATTCATAAATAAAGTCTTGTTTTCAAAAAGTTATATCACAAATGGTCAACTAAAATTTGAATAAGCTTTACTAAATTCTATGGTATTAAATGTTGCAATAAATCCAAATTGCCATGTCTTAAATCCAAATTACTAATTAAGTCTTGATTCCTTTATTATTCCTTTGGTTTTCAAATAAGTTTTTATGATGAATGTGAATTCAAATGAACAATGGAAACCCATTCCCATTTGATTTCACTATTCCATTAAATATCTTCATATTCCAGCTAAATCAACTAACGTATGAATTAGCTATTTCAATCTTCATTAAATTGCGGTTTTTATACAATAGAAATTAAATCCCATTAACATATAAATAAAGGTTGATATCCATCTATTTACATTATATCACACTTGTGCTTCTATTTAGCTTTGTATAAATGTATGAATGCGGAGTCTTGCCTATTAACGTATTAAATAAGCCTTAAAATCAATTAATGCCCCTCCTTAGTTTAACCTCTTTTTATCCGTATTTATTTTTAGAGTAACCCTTGGATTAAATTCCCAAATCACCAATTCAATTAATTATACCTTTCAATCCAAATGTAAATCTTCCACCTTTTAATTCTTATATTAAATGAATTTTATTCTAGGCAATATTTTTTTACAAATGTTTACTGATTCCACATTTATAGGTTTCTTAAATTTTACTCCATCTAAATGTGACACATTTTTATTTCATTTCAAATCAATATATATATTCATTCCTATTCAATATATATATTCATTCCTATTCCTTTCATTTGGTTACTGCATTGAAATCTATTTATTAGCTAATACTACGTTACTATCATTAATTAAATTTTGGATTATATTCCAATTCCTATAACTAGGCCTTAAGTCACCATTTTACATAGTTTTAATTTAGCGTTTATTTAAATCTTCGTTTATCGTTTAGAATTTCTACTAAATTGAAATGCACAACTTATGAACTTTAACCAATTTAGTCCACCTAATAAATTTTTCAAATGTTTGTGTGTATGTAATCCAATTCAGTTATTGTTACATTAATACCATTAAACCAACAAATTAAGACTTATAACTACAACACAACTTTCAGTTATTTTCAAATCTATGTCATATAACTTTTTAAATCTCTACATGTAATTACAGTTACTATCTAACTCCTACATTCATCCTTTTAAAATCCTAAGACTTTAATTTTATACTGGATTAAATTAGCAAACATATAAATTAAATTTATAAAAATATCATAAATTTATCAGGTCGTTACAATGGTATTCAGTACTGGATATTACATAATATAATTAACTTGGTAACTTATTCCACGATCATTTCTATTTCTACCATCTTTCTATCGTTCATAATGGTTTGATAAAATAAGAAGAGTGAATTATTTTTAAATTAAAAAAAAAAATTATAGTAATAAATAATAATAACTCTTATGCATCCATTCTCATTTAAAAGTCCTTATGGTTATGCATGGATGGAGCATGTGAATGAATTATTTTTATCCTTACTCCATTCTCATTTAAAAGTCCTTATGGTTATGCATGGATGGAGTATGGTAACTAAGTATTCTGGTCTCACTTAATAGTCTGGATGCTTAGACTAATAAGTAACTGCTAATCCCATTTAAAAGTCCTTATGGTTATGCGTGGTTAGTAAGTGCTTATTTTTTTTTTTTTTTGTGCTTAAATGTCAAATTAATGTTAAAATATCTCTCTTCTTATTAAAACTGATCATCGATCCATCATCTACAATATGGAAGTTTTTATCTCGTTATGATATATTATTTTTTGTTCCTACTGTTCCATTGTTTTTTGTCAGTCTTTTATAATGACAAAAGGGGGAGAAGAACAAGATTTTGATGAGAAAGTAAATATTTTTTGACCTATTTCAACAAATTTGGTTAAATGTTGTTAGTTAATTTTTCTTTAGTTCTTTTATTCTTTTGTAATTTTTGTTATCTTCTAAATAGGGAGTGGTCTTGGTTGTAGGGGGAGCATTCAAATAGGGGGAGCTAAAAATTTCATGTTCAAACACATGTATTAGCATTTCAAAATCTTTAATATATATGTTTGTCATCATCAAAAGGAGGAGATTGTTTGATGTGATTTTTTGTTTGATGATAACAAACATATATATATCAATATATATATATGTGTTTGCAGTTTGGACTATATACAGAAAGGAAGAAATATTCATATTGAATAATTATACTATTGCACAGAATCTATATAATTCAACTAGTATTTTTTATTCAATATAATATTTTATTACAACACTTAAACAATACGAAGTTTTCATCTCTCTCTATATATATACATACATCAGTTCATACATTTTACTTTTCTCACTACAACACTCAACACTCAGGTTTTCACTCTGTCTGCACATCTGCATCTATCTGCATTGTCCAGCTCCACTTCTCGTCCTGTCTCCTGTGTACCTGTATAATTAGCAACTACAACAGTAATCTGAAAACAAACAAATTTAAATTTGCAAAAATAAAATTTGTTTGTGTCTCAGATACATGGGTTATTGTCATCATCTTTGATTGTGAAATATCTATGCATATCAGTAATTTTTATCAGGGACAGGCAATTATAAGTGGCTGCAGTACACACGTGTACATTCGTATACGTGTGCACTGCCACGCCAACTCGTGTGCACAAACTACAACAAAACACAAATTCATTCAAAGCAACATAACAGTGAAGACCACAAAGATCAGACATGACCAAAGAGAAGTAGTGCAAGCATATGAAATGGAGCAACTTGAGCTCAAGAATGATCAAGTGCAGACAAATGAAACAACAGGCAAATGCATATACAAACTATGGTGAATGCAGATACAACATGTCAAAGAATACTACAAGGCCAACACAGTGATCATTATCACTGACTCCATTAATCAAGACACAGCTGTGATCAGATGAATCATGAAATGCAACATCAAACCAGAGAACACATTACAGTGGTCATGAATGCAGTAACAACACCGCACCAGAATGCATCAAAAGCAAACCGAGTACAACACAGCAAACAACTCTGTGCACATGTGAAGCCAGAAGAATTGCACAACTATAAGTACAGGGATGAATACAACATGATGAAGCAGTGGAAACAAACTCAAGTGCACGTGAACATGGCAGCAGACCAGTGACAACAACCAAGTAAAGAACATGGATGTACAAGGCAATGCACCAATGCAAGTGACTAATGCAACATGAAGTGAATCAAGTTCAAAACATCATAACAACAAGTACAGTGTTCCTCAAAGACGAATTCGAGCTAGAAACAAATGACATGCACCAGCAAGCTATCAAGAATCAGATCACAACTACATGCAGATCAAATGAAGTTCTGATTTAATCCCATAGCAAAATCAAGTCACAATGAAAGTACAAACCCAAGAATATATGCATACACACATACATATGTATGCATGCACATATATAGTAAACAGGTGAATGTGCAGTAGGAAACACAAGACAGTGGCAAGTACAAGTCAGTGCAGAAATCAAGCCAAAGTTAAAGATCAAATTCGTATTTTTAATTAACTCAAAGAAATCAAATTTTGGAAAGAAATCTCTGCATCAAACTTCTCGACTAAATATGGTCAGTATTAATTCAAATAGGGGCCGAGACAACAAATAAAGGAAGATATCTTCGAATCAATTAATTCGAATACAAATATGGCCAGCAATTATTTGCAATTGAATCAAGAAAGGAATACTCCAAATCCAGAACAAATTCAGGAAAATAATCAACGACGTGAAGAAATCAAATCTGACAGTGGTTATTAGGGTTTCAACCCTTTATAAATAAACCCCAAGAAATCATCATAGAACACAGAGAAATCGAGTTAAAAAGCAAGCAATCAAACGAGCAACAAAAGAAATAATATACCGAACCATCAACAACTCGATCATCAGAGAACGAGCAAGCCAAGCAACGCAATTTCAAAGTCAACAATTAATCATCAGAAATCGAGCACAAGCAAGAGCCGATAGCCGCAATTTGGATCGATGGCGTAAAGCCCTAATTTTTCTCAATGACTCAAGCCCTAATCTCAAAAGCAAGGACGACATTATTTTTACAAGCAAAAGAAGGAACGAAGTGGATCGGGTTAAAGAATATTAGACCGGCTTTGTTTAATTATTAAAGGGGTGTTAGTTTTATTTAGGGTTTAAACTTTAAAAGTTTTTTTTTTAAAGTTGAGCAAAAATTAGGGATTAACATTTATATTTTAATCTTTGCTCCTGCAATTAATTTTGAAGTTGTTTCTTTTCTTTTTGAGTCAAAAGAATTCGTAAATCACCACCTAGGGTTTAGGTGTTGTCAGATTGTCTAGTTAGAATTAGTCCAGTTAGCAGGGTTTGCGAGTTTGCAAAACTCTATAGGCGGTAGCAGGGTTTGCAAGTTTGTTAGAGTGTTTGTAAGCGGGAAACCGTTCAATTCTAATAGAAATCTGGGAATGCAGCAGTAGGCAGGGGTTGCCGAAGCTGGGTAAATTTTGTGTGTGATTTACTTTTCAGCATATTTATTTCTACAGTTTGTTTTTGTGTTTAATTCGAAAAAATTTGCTATAACCCTATTCACCCCCCCCCTCTAGGGTTAATCTAGATCCTACATATTCCTATAGAGATCTTGTTTTTATGTGTTCTGATCTTACTAAAGTAGTTGATGCTCTTGAATCTAAAATTGAAAAACTGAAAACTGATAGGAGAGAACTTGCTCGTAAAAATTTTAGGTTAGAAACTGAACTTGAAAATATTCAAAACCTAGAATGTAAAAGATGTAAAGTTTTAGATTCAGAATTGACAAGACTTAAGAATAACTCTGAGAATCTTGAAAAAGAAAACTTGAATCTTAAGGAAACCATCGACACTAGGAAAAGGGATTTTATAAATCGATGCACCTCACTTGTCACTGAAAATACAACACTAAAAACCAAAGTCCAAAATCTTGAGAAATCTTTGAATAACTTTTCAAGAGGCGAAAAATCTTTCAACATGCTATTGGAAAATCAAATTTTTGCTAACAACAGAAAAGGACTAGGTTTTGGGAAAACACAAGTTGAGGATAATGCAAAAAGGAAGAGTGCCTTTGATAGATGTGAAATAATTGGACATCGTGTTGAAAATTGTAGTCATAAGAACAAGAACACAAAATTAAAACAAGTTTGGGTTCCTAAGAATTCTACAAACAAATTTCATATCTATTGGAACAAGAATAAAAGGACTAAACAAGTTTGGGTTCCAAAGGGTTTGTTTATTCATAATGTTTCTGCCACTAACCATTATGGACCTAGAAATAGGTCACAAAAATCTTTCATCGTGTAGGAGTGGTGGCAGGCTAAGGAACAACAATGGTGTTCTCTGGATTTTGGCTGTTCCAGAAACACAATGGGCAACATAGCAAAGTTCCTTAGCCTAGTTTAAAGGTGACAGAATCACAATGGGCAATCACGAGAAATTATCGTAAAGGTAAAACAGGTGAAGGTATAATCTGCACCATATTCTGAATTAAATCAGCCAAAATTGTGATAATGATGTGATGATGACTTTAATTCTGACTTATTCTCAATTGATATGATTTCTTCTGACTTGTTCTTACTTTGATTTGTGCTTAAAAGTAGACCAACCATCCTTTCATCATTGAACTTAATCTGTTTGGTCAAATTATGATGTTGATTGATTACTGTCTACTCATGCTACTCTTAGATATATTTTGACATTTTGGTCACTGCTTGTAAATTTGCACGATTTCAAATTTCATGTGAAAGCCGTTAAAAAGGATTTTAAGAAATTGTTGAAACTTCAAGAAATTGCTCTGAAATAATAATGAAGTTTTAATGACTGTTGATAGTTGTTTATCCTATGGTTTCTGAAATTAACACCATGATAATTGTTTGAGTGTGAACATGGCTTCATTTCAAATTTCATTCTGAAATAGTTTGTTGAAATTTCACAATCTGGTCTTTGACATCCAACGAGTGAATATTGAGTGAAATTTAAAATTCAGATGCAGATTACACTGGTAATATAGTTGATAGAGAAATTACTAGTGTAATGTGATTAATTTTTTGAAACATTCATTTGCTGCATCGTTTTTCAAAGAAAATATTTGCATAATTTTCCACTTGAAATAATTTTTCATTTAGCAGAATTTTTTTCTCATATAACCCCTTCGAGAAAATAATTGTTTGACCATATTTTCAGATTAGTCATTTTTATTTGATTTTAAATGACAAATTTTGACTATCCGACTCCCTGCTAATTATCAAAAAGATAAATAGTGATTGAAAAGGTGATGAGTGTTGATATTTAACATACATTACTCAAGAGAGTATATTTGAAAAACTTTCTTTAGGAATTAAAACAAGAATTATAAAACTTTTTGTTGGGTAAAGATTCCATGACCATTTCTATATCTATCATTATTTCTATCGACCATGTTTTATCAAATATTCAATATAGTTTGTCGATATGTGGTACTATAATCAGGAATCATTTGTTTTTCATGTCATATTTTTTTAAAAAAAAAAAAAAAAAAAATCCAAAGTATTCACTCTCATTTAAAAATCCTCACGGTTATGCATGGGCGAATTACTTGGATTTTTGATTATGTGCTTCCATGCTCATTTAAAAGTCCTTACGGTTATGCATGTATGGAACGCATATCAAAATTAAATTGCTTAAATAGACAAGTTGATTCTAATCCCATTTAAAAGTCCTCACGGTCATGCGTGGTTAGAAGATGCTTGATTTCATTTTTTAAAATTAAATTCGAATACTACTAATCTCATTTAAAAGTCCTAACGGTTATGCATGATTAGTAGATATTCAAATTCCTGATAGAAATGTACCACAAGAAGATTCAACTGTATGATTTTATATGAACATCATATCCATCATTTCTAGAAGTGGAATATGCGCCTAACAAGGGTAATTATGGTTTTTGTTTGATTCTTATTGAAGTTCAATATTTATATTCAATTTGAGATTAATGTTGGATTAATATCGATCACTTTATCTCTATTTTTCTCTCACACTATTATTCTTTTGCTGATAACAAAAGGGGGAGAGAAAAGTTAAGATTTTGTCAAATAGAATCAAGAAAAGGTCAAATAATTTTTCCATATGCATCTAGGCTCATTTGAATATATTTCTATTTGTATGCATATATGTAGGGGGAGCATCATGTAGAGAGGAAGCATTTAAATAGGGGGAGCAATTAAAGTATGTCATTGATCAAATACATTTAACACATGTACAAAATCTTAAATATATGTTTGTTATCATCAAAAGGGGGAGATTGTTGAATATGCGCTTATATGTTTTTGTTTGATGATAATAAACATATATATTCATTTAAATGTATTTGGTAATGTACCATTTTGTTTTTCATAGATTAAATAAATATTTGTTGAATAAAATAAATTACACAGAATTTGAATTTGAATTCAAACAGAATAAGTTACACAGATTTTGAATTCAAACAGAAATTTTATTCAAACAAATATTTATTACAATCTTGAATAGTACAAATTCATGCTCTCACTATACATATACATTTCTGATTACATCACGATTACATCACAAATATTTTTACATTGATAACCTCACTACATATCACTCACACTCGTATTTTGTCTTCAACTGCATTCCAGTTTGAATCCAGCATCTGAGAAATCTGCAAAAATATTCACTAACGCAGTAAAATTGAAAAAGAAATATTTTTGCAATATAAAATGAAATACGATTTTTGAAAATATGATTTGCCTCAGTTATTTGGGTTGTTCGTCATCATTCACACTTGAATTCATCACAAAGTCGTGCACATAGATATTACAGGGACAGGTAATCATAAGTGGCTGCAATACACACGTGTACGTTCATACACGTGTACACTGCCTCGCCAACTCGTGTGCGCAGCCAACAACAGCAAGTGTGCAAGCACAACATGAAGTGGATCAAGCTCAAGGCAGTAGTGTACATGAATACAACTCGACTACAACAGCCAGTCCAATGATCAAATAAACTAATGAATGAATGCAAAGGCAACAGCTCAGGTCAGAGACAACACACAAACCCAAATGAATATCACAAGCATGATTAGTGGTACACATGCAAGCTCGAGCACAAATATGGAAACTGCACCAAGTGCAAATCACCAAATGAAGACCACAAATATATCAACTCAACAAGAACAGTACAGTCATGAAGTATGCAAAGAACTCGCGCATGAGATATGTCAACTACATGAAGCAACAATCAGACCAAAAGGCTACATGAAGTATGCAAGTTCAACCTCTTCATTAAACAACTCAAGACCAAGCTGCAAACATTCAAAAGTGCCAACAAAGAATGCAAGCTCGACCAACATAATGAATACTGCAGTGCAGTCCAAAGAAATGCCACCAAGAACATATGAACAGAGTACATGCATGAAGCATGAAATCACAAGTTACAAACATCAAGTCAGGCATGAAGACAACACAGTTCATATACAAAGCTCAAGTCACAATGTCGAGCATGCATGAAACAGTGCAATGAACCAGTGATACAAATGCAACAGTGAAGCTACTGAAGGCAACATGAAGCAATGTACATGCACCAGTGATGAAAGCTACAAGATACACAAGTTTAGTTCAAATACCAGTGATACAAGTGCAACACAGTTGCAAACAACATGACAGCACTGCATCAATGCAAAATGGAATGAATGCAACATGGACTGCGCAAATTCAAGACAGCATCAAACAGCAACAGTGAAGACTGCATAAGTGATACAAGTCAGAGCAACAAAATCATCACAATGAAGACCACTATGCAGTGTATAACAGTGACATGCACATCATCCAAACAACAAATGAATGACCAGAACAATGACCAAGCAATGACCAAACTACAAAGAACATCAACAATGCAACAATGTGCATAGCAGATCAAAAGCAACTGTTCTTAACTGCAAGTTCAAACCAAAACACAAGTGCACAACCAACTCAATCACAAACAAGTGCACCACTGAGCTATGAAAATGAAACACAGTGGCAACACCACAAATTAACTGCAACATTTCCACGAATGCAATGCTAATTCGAAGATCATGTTAAACCAACCAGAAGAAGATGGCCAGAGACAAAGACATGATGACCACGAGACTCAACAGTGCGGAGATGGGCCGAAGTCAGAATTCAATGATCAACTCAAATTTGTATTCTTTGAAATAGTCAGCAAAATTAAAAAGGGAAAGTTTCTGTTTTTTTTATACAAGAAGAATCGAACGTGTAAAAGTTAAAGCCGTGTGACTCAAGGCAATCGAACGCTACAGAATAGAAGCCGTGCGTATCAAAGTTGCAACAAATCAGGAAAGTGATGAAGTCGCAAGTGAATACGAACGAATCAATTGATTCGAATTCATATAAATACAAACCCCATACTATCATCATCGGCATCGAGTTATAGAGTCAAGCAAATCATTAAAACCAGCAACGAAAAGAAATAACATACCGAATCATCAACAACTCGATCATCAGAGAACGAGCTAGCAACAAGAATCAATTATCAGAGAACAAGCGACGCAAGCCATCGGTCACGAATCAGAGAATCGATCATCAGAACGAAGCCCTAATTCGAGAAAGAAGCCGAAGCCCTAATTCGACAAAGAGAGGCCGCATTTCTACTTCACAGTGGATCGGGTGAAAAATAACAAGGGCCGGCCTTGTTTATTTTCAAAGGGGATTTAATTATTTAGTTATTTAGGGTTTTAAATTAAAGGGGTTTTCTTATTTTATTTGAGCAAAAATTATGCATTCAAGTTCGTATTTTAATTTTTGCTCCTACGGTTATTTTTGAAGTTGTTTTTTCTTTTCGAGTCGAAGAATTTGTAAATCACCACCTAGGGATTAGGTAGTGTCAGATTGTCTATTTAGAATTAGTTCAGTGAGCAGGGTGTGCGAGTTTGCAAAGCTCTATAGGCGGGAGCAGTGTTTGCGAGTGAGCGAAACTCTATAGGCGGGAGCAGGGTGTGCGAGTCTAGTAGAGTGTTTGTGAGCGGGAGCAAAAGGATCTGCGAGTCTAGTAGAGTGTTTGTAAGCGTGATACTGTTTAATTCTAATAGAAATCTGTGAATGCAGCAGTAGGCAGGGGTTGCCGAAGCTGGGTAAATTTTGTGTGTGATTTACTTTTCAGCATATTTATTTCTGCAGTTTATTTCTGTGTTTAAATCGAGAAAATTTGCTATAACCCTATTCACCCCCCCCCCTCTAGGGTTAATCTAGATCCTACAGTATCCCATATTGTAATATCTACCTTGTGAATAATCTTGTTCTTATCTTACTTTCAGCTTATGTCTGGAAGAGGCAGGGGTCGACGTTCGGATGCTGGGCAATCTAGTGGCTCGCATCCGGATGGCGTATATATGTCTGCCGATCAATTTTTGGAATTGTTTAGGAGCACTCAGCCTCCCGTTCCTCCTCGAGTGTCTCCACCTCGCAAGTCTTCTTTTGCACGTCAGTGCAGTGATTTTGCTCATCTTGGAGGAAAGCCGTTTAAGGGCTCCGAGTCTGTTCTTGAAGTCCAAGCTTGGCTTTGCACGTGCGAGCGTATTTTCTCTCGCATGGATCTTTCTGACCATGATAGAGTTCTTGTAACTTCTAGCTTACTACAAGAGCGTGCTCTTGACTGGTATGAGCTTCTTGTAGCTAAAATTGATGAGTCTACTCTTTCTCGGACTCAGTTTCGGGGACGATTTGAACTCAAGTTCGTTCTTGAATCTGAAAAAGTTTTATTGACCCATCGCTTCCTTGAGTTGAAGCAAGGGAAATCTTCTGTTTCTGAGTATATCGCATCGTTCGAGGCTTTATCTCAGTATGGTCTTGAATTCATCAGCACTTCTTATAAGAAGAATTTGAAGTTTGTTTCTGGCCTTAAGAAATATCTTAAGAAGTCCTTGTTGCTCCAGCTTAAACTTTCTTTTGAGGAATTGGTTGATTCGGCGCTTCATCTCGAGACCGTCGAGAAGGAGTGTGATAGTGATGTTGATGTTGAGGTTTCCAGAAACCCTAACAAGAAGCAGTTTCCAATTCAGAAGAAGCCTTTTCCTTATAAGAAGAAGAAGACCGGTGGTCCTAGCTCTCAGCCTCAATCTTCCGGAACACCTTTCGTTCGAAAGTGTTTTAATTGTGGTTCTCCGGATCATATTATTCGAGCTTGTCCAAAGCCTCTCTTCTGCCGTAATTGCAAGAAGGAAGGTCATCATGTTTCTGCTTGTCCTACTGCTCCTGCTAATGAAAAATCTGGCAAGCTCAATGTGGCTAATGCTTCTGGAGGTCCTTCTCAATCCAAAGGTATGACTCCATCTATTTTGGAGGGTTAAATTCTATTTCATGATCATAGTATACGAGTTCTTTTCGATACGGGTGCTTCACATTCTTTCGTATCGAAGAAGCTTGTAGATGATTTATCTTTGGATGTTTCTTGTATGGTTACTTCTTTAAGGATTGCGAATCCTATTGGGGGATCCGCGACCCTTAGTTTGCTTTGTGATGATATTGAGATTGTTTTATGTCGCTTTTCTTTCCATGTGAATCTGCACATTGTTTCTCATTTGGGTTTTGATATGATTTTTGGTATGGACTGGCTAGTGAGGTACGATGCCAGGATTATTTGTTCCGAGAGAATTTTATATCTTTGTCATCCTGATTCACCTTCTCAGTTATCTCTTGTTCTTCGGGATGTGGATAATTCCGAGATGGCTTTGTATTCTCTTGATTCGCGAGATGGTGATGATGTATCTCGTATTCCTATTGCTTGTGACTTTTCTGATGTTTTTGAACCTGTTTCGGGTTTGCCACCCAAACAGGCAATTGAGTTCTGCATTGATCTCATTCCAGGCGTGCAGCCAGTTAGTCGTCCTCCCACGAGGATGTCTACAAAGGAAAATGAGGAACTCAAGAAGCAGCTTTTAGAGCTCGAGTCAAAGCAGTTGATTCAGTCCAGTTTTTCTCCGTGGGGATCCGCGGTCGTTTTTGTGAAGAAGTCTGATGGAACTCTTAGGCTTTGCATTGACTATCGCAAGCTTAACGAGTTGACCATTAGAAATAGGTATCCATTGCCTAGGATCGATGATATGTTCGATCTATTGAGTGGTGCCAAGGTCTTTTCTCATCTTGACCTTGCCACGGGTTTTCATCAGTTACGAGTCGCGGAGGATAGCATACCTCTTACCGCTTTCCGCACTCGTTGTGGTTCTTTTGAGTGGCTCGTTATGCCGTTCGGTTTGACGAACACTCCTGCTTTCTTTGTTGACCTCATGAATCGGGTATTCCGGGAATATCTCGATAAGTTTGTTCTTGTCTTCATTGATGATATCTTTATTTATTCTAAGTCTGAAGCTGAGCATGCTAATCACTTGAGAATTGTCTTGAGTACTCTTCGTCGTCATCTGCTTAAAGCCAAATTCTCCAAGTGCTACTTTTAGGAGAATAAGGTTAAGTTCTTAGGCCATGTTGTATCTTCCGATGGCATTTCTGTCGATCCCTCAAAGATCGAAGCCATCCAGTATTGGAAGAGGCCTGAGAATGTGCATGAGATTCGTAGTTTCCTTGGATTGGCAGGTTATTACCGACGGTTCATTAAGAACTTTTCCCGTGTTGTGCTTCCTCTCACAAGCCTTATTCGGAAAGGCATTCGTTTTATTTGGTCTGACAAGTGTGAAGCTTCCTTTCAGACATTGAAAGAACTTCTCACTAATGCTCCTATTCTTGTGGTTCCCGAAGGGAATCATGATCTTGTTGTCTACACCGATGCTTGTGGTAGTGGTCTCGGTGTTGTGCTTATGCAGAGAGATCGGGTAGTTGCTTATGCTTCTAGGCAACTGCGTCCGAATGAAGTTCGCTATGCCACTCATGATCTTGAGTTAGCCGCCATTGTCTTTGCCTTGAAGATTTGGCGACATTATTTATTGGGCGAGCGCTTCATTCTCTATACCGATCATAAATCTTTGAAGTATTTGTTTACTCAGAAGGAACTCAATATGAGACAACAGCATTGGCTCGAGTTTCTTGCTTCCTATGACTTTGATATCCAGTTTACCCCTGGTAAGGGTAATCGTGTTGCAGATGCGCTTAGTCGTAAACATTCGGCTGTTATTTCTATGATGCTTGCCGAATGGAATATTCTTGAGACTCTATCTTTTTGTGAAATTCGTGATCGAGGTTCATCTTCTGATTCTCCTATTCTATTATTTAGTTTGGGAGCTCGACCTATTTTATTGGATCGTATTGCCGATGCTCAGCGGCGTGATCCTGATTTGTTGCATTTTATTCAGCTTTGTGAGTCTGGATCTTGTGATGAGGCGTTGCAAGATTTTAGCATTTATTCTCATAGGTGTCTTCGTAAGAAGAACCGTCTTTTTGTGCCTTCTGATTTTGCACTTAGGCATGACATTCTTGATGATTGCCATCGTTCTAAGTATACCATTCATCCCGGTAGTGGTAAGATGTATGCCGATATGCGTCATCTTTATTATTGGGAAGGCATGAAGCGCGATGTGGCGAGTTATGTGAGCAACTGCATGACATGTCAACGTGTGAAGGCCGAACATCAGCGTCCTTCTGGACTCCTTCAACCTCTTGAGATTCCATTGTGGAAGTGGGATCAAATTTCTATGGATTTTATTGACGGCCTACCTCGTTCGAGATCAGGTCATTCTAGTATTTGGGTTATTGTTGATCGCCTCACTAAGTCTGCTCATTTTGTCCCTATTAAGTCTAATAGGACAGCTTCACATTTGGCCAAGTTGTATGTCAAGGAAATCGTGAGACTTCACGGTGTTCCTAGTTCTATTGTGAGTGATCGTGATCCTTTATTCACGAGTCATTTTCGGAAGGGTCTTCAGCAAGCTTTGGGAACAAAGCTTAATTTTTCTACAGCTTATCATCCGCAGTCTGACGGACAGACTGAATGGGTGAATCGTATTTTGGAAGATCTTCTCTGTATTTGTATTTTTGATTTCGGTGGTTGTTGGGAGGATCACCTACCTCTTGTAGAGTTCTCCTACAACAATAGTTTTCAGTCTAGTATCGGTATGGCTCCTTTCGAAGCCTTATACGGAAGGCCATGTCGATCACCTTCTTGTTGGTTGGAATCTGAGAAGATTGATCTTATTCGATTGAGGATGAAAGAGGCACAGAGTCGCCAGAAATCCTACGCGGACAACCGTAGGAAGCCTCTCGAGTTCTCGATCGGCGATCTTGTTTTTATTCGTGTTTGTCCTTTGAAAGGGGTTATGCGTTTCAGTGCGACTGGAAAATTGGCTCCTCGTTATATAGGACCGTTTTCTATTACTGAACGTATTGGCCCTGTGGCTTATAGAGTTTCACTTCCAGCTCATTTATCTGGCATTCATGACGTGTTTCACGTCTCGCAACTTCGGAAGTGTCTTCGAGAATCGGATTCTGTAATTGATTCTCCTGATTTACAAGAGCTTGAGATCTCACCGGACTTATCTATTGTACAGCAACCTATTCGCGTGCTTGACACGGAGGTGCGACACCTTCGAAACAAGGACGTGCCGCTCGTTAAAGTTCAATGGTCCGCTAATCCCAATGACTGTACTTGGGAAACCAGAGAGTATATCGAGCGATCTTATCCAGGTTTTCTATCCTTGCTTCGTAATGGTAAGTCTATTTCTGTGTCTAAAGTTTATCCTTTCTTTTGTATGTTGTTTGTATGTAGTTGTTACAAATATCGTCTCTAGGAATTGCGGGGACGCAATTTTGTAAGGAGGGGAGATCTATAACAACCTGCATATTTAACGATTTTATATTTAAATGTTTGATTTAAATATAGCGTCGTTATTCGGATTTTGGGGTCCGAAATGTTACTTTCTGCAAATGACCGAATTGGAGCTCAAAACCATTTCCATTGAGTCCAAAATGGCGTTTGCGATCTTTTTGAGTATAATCTTTGATATGTTTGGAGTTTGTGAAATTTTGGCTACTTTTCCTATTGGGTTTGGGGTTGGGTTCAGCCCACTAGCTCACTTAACCCCTAGCTCAACCCTTCTCTTCATTTCATCTTCATTTCATTTTATTTCTTAAACTAAAAACTGAAATGGGGGAAAGGAAAGAGAAATAGAAATTAGCAAGCCCTAGTTTCTCCTTTGTAGCTTGATTCTTGCTCCAAAATCAAAGAGAATCCATTGGTAAGTTCATCTCCACCTTCTCCGTCTTTTCTCCTCTTCAATTTCAGTAATTTCCTAACCCTAACTTAGGAAATACTTGCTTTTGATTCTAGATTGAAGCTTGTAGTGTTGAAGTGGAGTGTAGTTGGTTGATCCCTTGCAATTGTGCTTCTTCATCTTCTTTGTTTTGTGTAAAAAGGTGAGTTTTGAACTCACATCTACTTCTCTTGATTTCATTGATGTTAGGTATGAATTCCTAACACCTTGTTCATATGCACTTGCAATTGGTTTGGGTTGAATTGGGGAATATTCCAATTTTTAGTGTTTTGGGTTCAAACCTTTGAAATCCTAACTTTGATGTTTTAATCATGTTTTGGTGATGCATCGAGGAACATATAGGGCCGGGTTGTCGATTGGCATAAGCCCTTAGAGCCAATGTTCGTCCGATTGCATTTTGGGAGAGTTTGCCCTTCATTTGAATAAGGCTGAAAAACAGCCCAGGCATGATTCAGTCGACTGAAAACTCTGTTCAGTCGACTGAACCTGAAACCCGAGAGTTTCCAGGCATGATTCAGTCGACTGAAAAACTCTGCACAGTCGACTGAACCTGGAAACAGAAAGTTTCCTGAACTTGGAAAATTTTCCAGGTATAGGGTCAGTCGACTGAAAACTCTGTTCAGTCGACTGAACCTGCTGTTTCAGCCCACTTTGCCTTTTGGGATTGAATTTTCAATTTGAATCGATTCATGATGATCCTATGTATGATTATCAATTGTTTTGACTTTGATGGTTCCTTTTAATTTTAATCCACGGGTTTTTATAAAATAATCTCTCGAGTCGCATTTAAAAGTTCGTTTCTCTAATTTATAAATTCTATTTAAAACACACACACTTTCGCACTTCGAACGAAGTGGAAGGGTGATTAAATGGTTAGGCAAAACACGGACCATGAATCTGTGCGTTTATCTTTCCGATTAATCCTCGACCTATTCGATTGATTGTTTTGACCTTCGGGTTTGGTTTATCGATGATATGAGGTAAACTTTGTACTGCTTTGAGTGTGAAAGGGACTGACGGATAGTAAACCGTTTAGTGCGAACGAGTGGTTATGGGACATACGTTAACACTTTTCGGATTCCTTTTCGAGAGTTGTGACACATTCCGCCAGCTAGTGGTGTCCAGTACTGGGTCTTCGACCTTCACCACTACGGTTTGTTGCCTCTGGGATAGTGTCTTCGGACTGTCTCCCTAGGTTTGTTGCCTTCGGGTATGTTGCCTTCGGGTGTGTGCCTTCAGGTTTGTTGCCCTATATAGTTTCGCTCTGATGTTGGCCTTATGTGCCGCATGGGTGATACTTGGGTTTGGAGTCTTCGGGCTCATGGATCCTTGTTTGTACAGTACTGAGCTCGAGCAAATTTTATGATGTTTCATTGATATGTATATTCCCTTGGTATCGCCCTTCGGTATTGGTCTTTTTGAGCCGCATGGAGTATAGCGTTTATCTTGTGGAACTTGTATACCTTATTGGTATTTGTTGTTTGCCTATTGGCTTGTTTTGGGATATTCGTATCCTTTGTTTCTATATGTTGCCGATGATATGAGGCTTGTTCTATATGATTCATCTCTTGTTGATGATTGTGTTATCTCCCCTAGAGATATTTATTATACTGTATGACCTTGCAGGTTTATTAGTGTTCAGTTTATCTAACTGATTTGTTATCTAGACTGACCCGTGTATTTTATACTCGGGTCAGACCGAGATGTTTCAGGTTAGGTGCTTTTGGGGACTTAGCCTATTTTGCTTCCGCATGGACTATTCGCTAGCTTCATTTTGTTATAGCGTCTTTTGTAGTCCTTATCTGTTATAACTCTGATTTATACTCTTTCGTCTCGTCTGTATATGGTGGTCTCCTGTACCACTTGACATGTATTATTTTGTATACTCTGTGGTGTATCTGTGTATGTGTATATTATGATCGACTGTTCTGTGATGTATATTACATTTGAGTTGTTATATTTTCTTCTGATAGATCCTATAGCCATTGTAGTTTTGCTTTAAATATTCATTGAATAGGTCGAATTTTAATGTGTTTCTACTTTTCGACATATTTAGTGAATAGTTAAGGTAAGATTTCACATGGTCGCTTCCATTATACTCTATTGTCCGCGTTAGCCGACAGTATTATCTATGTAATACTCTTTGTTAACGAGGCTCTCGGATTGGGGCGTCGCATAAATGATGCGCTAGTAGTTTATTCGTCATTCCGTACAATTTAAAAGTTTTGAACCCGAACAACTATTTGTTTGTTTGATTGAATGGTTGTTTTGTATTTGTTGGAAATGCTGTTTGTGAATTTGATGGTTGTTGTATTGATTTGTTATTAGTGATTGAAACCACTTAAATATTTCACCTTACATAAATTGTTAACCCTTTGGATTTTACAAGTGAAATGCAGGTTATGGAAGCAATTGCTACTGCTTTTGGTTCCATAAATTAAGCGTAAATTGCCCGACAAATAGGTACGCTTCGGATTACGGTTTATAGCGCTATTTTATATATTTTCCCGGGTTGGGATATAATATTTTGGATAATATATGTAATATAATTGTTATATTTTGATATTATATTTTCTCCCGAGCCTCTCCGTACAAGGGAGACTCTGCCAAATTTTTCGTAAATTTTGGACTTAGAAATCATTTTGAACATGTTTTTTCAAACTTTATTTATTCAAGTATAAAAGGATATAAAGATTATAAAATGAGTATATTTTATTTAAAGAAATAAATGTTGTAAATTATTGTTTATAAGTTAATATTTTGAATAAGATATATTGTCTATTTAATTCTTCCTTCTCCTTTCTTTTTCCTTTTCGGGGACGAAAAGTTTTGAGTGGGGGAGAGTGTAACGACCCGTAGATTTCGTGAATTTAATTTGGTTAAATTAATGAGTTTTGTAATTAAATTTAGTAGGAATAAAAACTTTATAAATTAATATCAAAATGAAGGCTAAAATATAATATATAAATGGTAATTTAGCCTATTTATTTGTAATATGAATAAAATTTCAATAAATAAAATAGTGTAAGTATTGTACCTGTATATAAGGTGAATTGAATAAATCCTATTTATTGGAACCTTGTTTATTGATATGTGAATGTGCATAATAAATAAGTTATTACAAGAGATTGAAATTTAAATAGAATTCTAAATAATGAATAGTGGAAAGGATTATACAGGTGTATAATTTAATGCGAGAAAGGAAAGTATTTGATTGACTTTGTAATAAAAAACGTTGAAACGGAAATTGGAATAAATATATTTAAGGAGAGTTGTTGAAATAATTGTTGTAGAGAATAAATTACAAATGTTATAAATTGTATAATGGTGACAACTATTGTTCGTTACCAATGCATTTAATTAATAGCGATTAAATGTAATTAATCATTGCCTTTTGTAAGTTAAGAAAATAACCGAAAATTTTGAAGGTAAAATCAATAGAAAGGTTAACTATATGCATAAGATGGAAAGTTGAATAGAATTCTAATAAATGATAATAATGGAAAACGTATACAATCAATATAGGTAATTTGTTATTATAATGTTGCTGAAGGTAATAAACGTTTCTTGGTTGATAATTTATAACATAACGGAAAGGGTAAATGTACTCATTAGAATATTAATTGAAACTGGATAGGGATTTTAAGTAACAATGTTAATGCAAGGTAATTAATGATAAATTTAAGTAAATAATGAATAGTGATTAATTCAAAAGTTGTAACATATATTATAAATTACCTGCTTATTTGTTAATGGAATTAGAATCTGTAATAAGTGATAATAAAATAAATGAATGTTACACTAATTGAAAATGAAATAACGTTCGTAAATAAGGAGTAATTATAGGGTCGTAATTATTATAAGCGTTACTTTAAAATTTATGTTAAATTGTGAAATTAATATGGGAAGATGTAAAGTAATAACTAGGGTAGTAATACGTTATAAGTTGATTATAACCTAAATTATGTGTAAGGTTGGAATTGAATCTAATCCGTTAATTGGAAACTTATTAAAATAAATTGGATTCAAAGTGTAATAAAGGAATTATTTTAAGAAATTAAAATAAATACTATAATTGGTAAAATAATTTACATTTTAAGTTTGAGATAGGAATTTGTTTAAGGAATTATAAATTTATAAGTAAACCAAGGTAATAACATTTATGAATTTTAGAATTCGAATTTTAATAGTGAGTTAATTTATTTAATTTATAATAGTTGGATTTATTGCAAATAAATAAAAATCAAATATGTAATTATTACGTTAATTTGAAAATTAATTTGAAAACTGAAAATATTTATGTGATAATTTTAAATCCAATGGTAAACCCTTATATTTGAAATTAATGAATGGAATAAATATAGGTTAATTCAATTAAAAGGAAATTTTGGAAATTTATCTACAATTTTGAATTTAATAAAATTGAGAATTAATATTGAAATTTATAAATGAATCATCTAATTTACATTTTTAAATTGGTTTAAAATCAATGTAAATGTTTGAGGATTATTAAGTGATAAAATTTTCCAATACTAAAACTGAAACATAAAAATTGGATCCATTTACTAATTCTTAATTTATTTAATTAATATAAAAATAGCCATTTTGGTCACGGACTCGGATTTCGACGAAACCAGTTTCATCGGATCCGTATCAGTGAATTATTGTAGCGTTTCAAGTTTCGTAGCGATCGGACTTGTCGTTTGATCGTACGAACGCGAAACGCCTTGAAATCAATTTAATTGAAATCAATTTGAAAATATTGATTTCAGCATAACTTCTTCCTACGATGGAATTTGAACGTGAAACTTTCTCCATCGCATTCTGAATATTTTTAAATACCTATTTTGATATATGGGATGATCAATTTTCGTTCCGAAGCTGAAACGGGCTTTTCGGGGAATTATTGTCATTTCAACCCAATTTGACTTTAACAGTAACCTACTGAAATGATGGAATTGAGCTTCGAAACCAGTCCCATTGTGTTCAGAAGGCCATTTTACGCTAGGATAGCCTGTCGGCACGGTTAAATCGGAGTTCGGGTTGTTTTCGGACCTAACTATATAGGTACGACACGCATCGCGAAAAATATTAATATAATATTTCGAAACCCTAGACCTAAGCTTTCAGCCGCCTCCAAGTTTTCTATGGACGAAAGTTTGTCTTGTTCTTCCCCAAATTTCTTTCAATCCCTAAATTTTCGTGAAAATCTTCCAACTGCCAACTTGTAGAACAATGCGAGATTTACCGATCCAACGGGTATGATCGGAATTGGAGCAAAGGATGAGCGGCGTTATGGATTTGAATAGTCGGCGTTCTCATGCGTTTTCCTAGAGAAGGTGGAGGCCGAGTTCATCGTGCTTGCTACCGTAGATTGAGCTTGGGATGAGCTCGCGCGTGGTAGTTGCTGATCAAGGAGGAGGTGGTCTAGGAAGTCGCGACATTTGAGGAGCGATTTGGCGGCATGGGTTCTGAGGTGTTTCGTGTTCGAACGAAAGGGGAATACGGTTTCCTGTAGCGTGTTAAGATTCTTGATGACGTGGCTATTAAATCGGGTTTGTTTTATTTTAATTTTATTTTGTGTTCAAACGACATAATTCGAATAACTTCTTCATATGTTATCCGTTTCACGCGATTTTTTTTTTGTTAGGATTGTAATAAAATTCCGGATTTATTGATGCTGGTTTGGATCAATTTGGAGATGGGCGAATTTTTGAGTTTAAATTGGATTTGAATCCAATTTAAATTCAAAAGGTGAGTGTTTTAACCCACTCACAACTTCTAAAATATCTTATGGTTGTTGAATTGATTTTAGATATGAGTATAAATTTATTTATGACTGTTTGGCATGTTTTATTCATCATCTCTGTTAAATCGCATTTATTTAATTTAACTGTTATTCAATTTTATTATTGCATATAAATTGATAGTTAAAATTTATTTATTTGCATATAAACTGATAGTTAAACAGTTAATGAATTTATTTTGAATATAAACTGTTAGTTAATAACTGTCATTTATTTCCTGTTATATTGTATATGTTATATATTGATGTTTGTTTAAATTGATGATGGTTGAAATAAATTGGTTGATGATTGATATTGGATGAATGGATGATGTATTCTATCTTATATAAACTGCAAGTCATCATGCATTTTCATTTCATTCGGGATTGTGGTTTGAAATGATATACAACCGTATTTTTGTTTTTAAATTACGGATTGAAATGATAAATATTTGTATCACTTGACCATATGATAGAAAATTATATACAGGCACCGCGGTATATATATGAAATTATTTTTGAAATGATTTTTATGGTTTGGATAAGATACGGTTTAATAAATATTAAATTTGGATATGATATAAATATATTTATGTATACATACATAGTTAAATTGTTGAATTTAAGCTATGCATAAATCTGTTAAATAAAGATGAATAGGTTGAAGAATGGCATTTGATAATTTATATTATACGATTAAGTACAGGTTTAAGCTCTTGCATATGTATATAGAGTTATAAATGATTCAAATAAATTAAGATTGAAAGATAAATTGGAAATTTAATTGGAATTGAGCTTATTTGAAAATTTGACTCCATAAGTTGATATTAACTTATTAAAATTGGAAATTTTAAAGGTATGATATTTATAACTGGATTTAATGAATAAATGGAAGGAAATTTTACTGTTAATAAATTTAGTTATTTTAAATGGTTATGGATTTATCATATAAACCTTTCAAACTAAATAATAGGAAAATGAATTGTTGATTTGAAATTTTCAACCTTAATTTTGAAATTTATTAAATACTCAAAGTTTGAAAATATTGAAATCGAAGTATTTTATTCAAACTGAAAGTGAATCTAAAAGTTATGGGTTTAGACTGAATTTAAAGTGAATAAAAATTGTGAAGGCGTGGAAATTATTTACTTTTAAAGAAACTTTAAATTCAACTGTTTTATTTTATATACTGTTGAATATCTAAACCATTTAAGTTTTGAAAGTTATGGTTTTAAAACTATGGATTTCGAAGTATTATGTTGAAAGTTAAAATTTAAATATTTGGTTTCGAGGTATTACAAATTTTAAAAGTGGCATGATTTTGGAAAAGAAATATATTTGAAATAAAATGATATCATATTTATTTGGGTTTTAAAAAGGAAATGATATCATATTTATGGGTTTTGAAATGGATAATTTTATTCTGGTTTTGAAAGTATAATTATTTTAATGACCGCGGTGTTATAATAACCTTTGGTTGTTGAAGAGACCGGGATCGAAAGTTGTCATACTCTCTGCCAACTCCGAAAACTACTTTAACAACCGTGTATGCGGTGGAGATTCCAGAATGAAGTAGGTTGGTGGAGGCGTTTCCTGTAAGGTAAATACGTGGACCCAACTCCCGTGAGTTGGCATAAGGTGGCTAAAATAGGAGCGATTGACGGGTTAATAAGGTAGCACCTTTGATCGGACACACCCCTTCGATATTATACTTTGACTTTTGGATTGATTCGATGGCCACTTTTGATTTCTTTGATTTGGGGGTGTGGCTCGAGGTGGGCGGTAGCTGCGGCTACGCGTTACCACCGACCTGGAAGCGTAATTGGTATATCTACCCTGGCATTGCCTAGTTGTGCCGTGTCACCTACCCTAGCGCCCCTTATACGATTTTGGTTTTGTACCATACCTATGGAGTGCCCTCTGACGACGCCCAGTATGGGGGAGATTACGGTACTGTATAGACTATGGGAATTTATTATGTGTTAAGGTGGAAAATGTGAAGCCTTAACGCTATTTTAAAGTAAGTTTATTTCACAATTAGACACTATTATAATAGCGAAATATACTACATAGTAAATAGTTTAACGGATCCTTAGGAGATGTAAATCCCGAGCATCTCTTGAGTTACTGCACTCATATCTATTTCTGTTGACTTAACTCACATAAGATCTTTTAGTTCTGACTCGAGTGTTTTGTCTTTTCAAATTCGCTCGGGTCGGTCCGAGCGTTTCAGGATCGAAGACTTTAGTTCTGGAGGACGAAGACGAAGATTTGTAGTATTGCTATCTACTATATTATTCCACTACACTATTTAATTTCGCTGCATTGATATTTATGGGTATGTGAACTCTGATATTTATTGTATAAAGAAGAATCAAATGTTTGTAAACAGTTTTATGAACTGTATATTTATTATTATATTTTATCCTTCCGCTGTGAGATTCTGTTTAGTTTTTTCTCTTCTCTATTTTTCTTATTTACCCCATAACAATCCGCCATTCCGTATGGTTTGAATTGGCACGTGTGTCGATTTAAAGCGTGCGAAAAGCGGGAAGTTACATCGAGCTTGGCCAAATTGCAGCCGATGGTGGCTTGGGTGGAAGGCTCCGCGATGACATCACTTGATCGTATTCATGGCGACAAGGGAGATGGCGTTAATTAAGGTTGGAGGCGGCCATATGGGTTTTAACGTGAAGAAGGACCTGGGTTTCAACGTAAAAGGGAGAAAAAGAGGAAGTGTGGCCCAGATTCTTCGAAACTGAAATCAACGGTCCAGATTTGATAAGGGTAAAAAAAATTAAAAAGGAAATGTAAATTAATTATATTAAAATTCGTATTAACTTTAAAATGATGTAACTTATTGATACGAGGTTGGAAAATTACGAAACAAGTAGCGTTGGCTTCGTTTTGTCGAGCACCATGCAATGGAGCTGGTTTGAAGTCGTTTGGACCTAGTGAAAATTTTGGGTAAAATAAAACGCACGTTTAATTTTATTCGAAATAAAACGCTACAACTGTTGTCGGAAACTCAAGGTGAGAACTTCTCACTCAATCGAATTGTTTCGATTTAAATTTTAAATAGTTAGATTTAAAATTGCTTGATTGTATGATTGAATGATAAATTATTGTCTGTTGTATAGTAACAGACCCTATACGTCGTATATTAAGCGGATGTTATTTATTTAAAACATATACCGCGATAATTCCATCTTGATTGGAATTGGTATTATATATGTACTTAGAGTTGATTTCCCGCATTATATAGCGGATGAGACCCTATTGCGCCGCATAATAGCGGATAATATTTTATGAATCTCATATACAACGATATTCCGTATTGGAACGGAATTGGTATTGTGCTAACATCTGTGGATGCAGGGAAATAGGTTGGAGGGATCCAACTGGATTCCTCACCAGTATTTATTTGATTACAGATATTGTGATATTTGTTGATTATCATATTGATATGTGATGTTTTAATTGTCTTGATTGATATATTGTTGCTGTTGCAGCATTGGCCTATTTTTGGAGTTTTAAAAATGTTAAAGTAACGATTTTGAATTTAAAAGGATTTTAAAGTGATTTTTGAAGGTATACGCTTATTAAATTTTGAATTGTTAAAATAAATAAACGTTATAATTATTATATTATAAAAGTTATATTTTTTTGGAAAATAATACTTAAGTATGACTTTGGAGTTATATATAAGCTTTAATAACGATTTGTAAATTATTAAAAACAATGGTTTAAATTGGGATTGCTGAATTATTTTAAACGATGTGTATAAAAGATATATAAAATTAATATTTATAAATTAAAAATATAAGAATTATAAAACGAGTTTTATTAAGTGTTAAAATGAAGTATAAATGGATTTCATAAGTGAATGAAATTTATAGATTTATAAATTGTGAAGTTATAAAATGAATAGATTTTGTAAAATAGAAAATTATAAATAATTAACTTTAAAATTGGATTTTTGGCATTTAAATGAGATTTAAATGGAATTGGTTAATAAGAGATTTTTATAACTTGAAGTTTTTATAATATATAAATGTGAATTTATAAACATTGGTTTATAAATTCAAGATTGATTAAATTTGATAAGTTAATTTTTATAGCTTATTAAAGGAGTATATTCACGATTTTGGGAAAGTGGATAACTTTTAAATTGAATATGTAAAAGTGTTGAATTTGGTTAATGATTTATATTCACGATTTTGAACAGTGAATAATCTATTAAAGGAATGTTTAAGGAGTGATATTTTAAATGGAATTAAAACGATTTAAAGATGTTTTTTTTTGGCAAGGCCAGCCGGTTTTATAGTGGACCGTCCACTTTTTATTACGAACGTAATAAAACATGAAGTACAGGAGTAAGGTAGATGCACCTTAACTACTAACAAATAAGAAAATACAGCACAGGAGTGTGATAGACTTATCACAGCTACAGCTAACAACTAACAAACGTAGATTTAAAGATGTTTTAAAATGCATTAAGTATCGAATACATAGATTTCAACATTCATTGTTGAAATAGACGTTTTCGAGAAATAAGGAAATGGTGGACTATAACACTATTGTTATAGTAAATGATTTCCGAAAGAAAATGTTTTATATAGTATTGGGATTTATATATCTATCTAAAATTTTGAATCCCTATACTAGTGATTTTGGGTCGTCGTAATGATGTTTTACGCAACATTCGTTTTGACTCAAATAAATGTGTTTAAGCGCACGTTTTCTTTAAAGAATGAAATATATACTTAATTTCGATTTAAGTATATTGAATATTTTCCAAGTGTTGAAAATAAATGGATTTTTGAATTACTTATTATTAAATAGGTATGGAAATGTTTTCCAATATGAAGTGAAATGTTTAAGATTACATCTTTTAAAGATAAATTGAAAATGAATATTAGAAATCGATTTGAAAAATCGTATATTCATAGATATTTTGGAATTGTAAATTCACTATGGAATTTATAAAAGAAAGGGAAATTTGTTTAAAAATAAACGTTGATTTATTTTTGAAGTGTGGAAATAAATTTACGGATTTGGAATGTAAATATAAAGTTAATCGGTAAGGATTTATTTAATTGGTTTAAATGAACTATTTTGAAATGAAAATGAATAAAGATTTGTGAATATATCCCATGTAGGGAAACGATTTGAAATTTGTTTTCAAAAGTTGGAAAGGTGAAAAGTGATTTGAAATTTGTTTCCAAATGTTGAAGTGTGGAAAACATATATCTTGTAAAGATATTTTTGGAAAATAAATAATTTGGAAAATTATTTGGAATCTGGTGATGTTGTGCATACCTATTGATAATAACCGACTATCAATATTTACCTTTAAATGGGTATTTGTTGTGATTTGCTTGAATTTGAATGTCACACTTATTTTCAAAATAAGCGCTCACTATTCGGGTTAGCCGAGAAAGGACCTTTGGGTCGTATAACCCATTCCGAATATGTGATACGTCGTTATGGATTGCATTTGAAGACCGGATATTTTTGAAAACGAAAGGATTACCATCGAATGACTATGCATCAGCTGATCTCCGATATAGAGGTTTTATCACCCTTAGTGACGGGAAATCCGGACGTGATTGGTGAATATCCGGATTACAAGGGCTTCTTTGGAAGTGCCTTCGGTTCCGTTCGATCCCGGAACGGACTTGTATGGATGTGTGTTTGACGTTACAATTTGAGATGTAAAGTTGTTTCTATCAAATATATTTCTGTTGGTGGCCGATAATTTATTCTTTTAGCTTAACACCCTTCTCTGAGACGTACGAGTTCAGAGGTTATGTAGTTGATGGTTACTAGTGATACATTCCCAAATTGATAATGTGACATACGAAGTACTTTTGAGCATATGTGATCAAAGCACAGCTTTTGTATAAAGCGTGGCTTTGTGGACGAGACTTCGTCAGACCTCACACCCCAGAAATGGTCAAAACAGGAAGGATGCGGCAAGGTTATTGGGGGGTAGCGCCTCTTTAGTGTATGTCATTCCTTCTGGATAGAAGTGGTATCATGGTATGGAGCCGAGATACTTAACCTATGTTGTTGCTGCAAATTTATTACTTTGTGGTTGTTGGAATCGAGGATCCTCGGATATAGATCGGTTACGATCGAGGAATGACATATTCGTGTCAGTAGTTACCCAGTTAGGGGTAACCCGGCCTTGTATTCGCAGAGATCTAACCGTAATGTTAGGTTAAGTTCTCGGGGTCGTCTTTCCAGAGGCGTACCCATGTGGCAATGGGAAGTTCCTTGACCTGACCATTTGTTGGAAATCCAAAGAAACAATACGAACCTTGTACGGTTTTAGTTGTAGAACCTGCCATCTAATATGGTAGCTATAGTAGACATACTATAATGGTACCTATGCTGGCTAAGATTTATATTCTACTTTCGAAATGTTTTCTACACTATGCACTAATAATAATATAAAAAATGATTTGATTTTGCGTAGTAAGCATCTTTGACTAACATAAGAAGAAATCTCCTCCAAGTCTGCGTTTGCATTGCGTGTGTGGTGGGAGGTCTTATGGTAGTTATATTTTCAAAAAGCATTGCGAATTGACTTCAAAAAAATTATCATGTTGTTGTTTTTAAAGATAAACTATTTTAAGTTCTCACACCAGTCCCATGACTGACCTGGAGTTTTATTGTTTCCTTCCTAAACTCTGGGCGCCCACCAATTTCCTCGCGGGCAGTCTAGAGTCAGGTTATCAGGATATTATGGAATTCAGGAGTTGCTGTAGAGATCTCGAGGCAAGCTGGATGGCTTGGCGTATCAACTAGTATATAGTATTTCTTTTCCGCTGTTTGTTGTTGTTTGTTGTTGTACACTCTGATGATGTAATGTAATGTAATGTAATATGAAGTAATTTAATAACTGATATAGTTCTTTTGTTTAAAGATTACTCATTCATCTATTATATGTTGTTCCACTGCGATTATGAGAATCTGATATTGTTCTATTGTTTCTTTCTGTTCTGTTCTATCTTTTTCTCTCTTCTTCTATCTTTTTCTTCTTCTTTAACCATAACATTTTGGTTTTTTGGCATTCGATTGCTCGGCAGTTGATACAGTGGACGTATTGATGTCGGTTTTCGAGCGTCGAAAAATCGCGATCGTTACATCTAGTATCAGAGCATATGATTAAGCGACAACCATGGCTCTGTTGGGTGTTACTCATTAGAGATAGAGTCAGTAGTACTCTAGAATGAGTTTGAGTGTAATAATAGCTATGAGCGCGTATTTGTTAGTGAATATAAATTGTTTTGTATTGTGTTGACTTATCGGTTGATTGTTTATGAATTCTGGTCGGTGCGGGAAGTACAACCGTGATCGATAGGGGTTTCTAAACTCTTAAACAAGATAAACTGACACAGTATTGTTTTGAAATAGGGTAAATGAAATAATTTTACCCAAACTATTTTCATATATTAAAAGAAATAAAATTTTTGTAAATTATTACAATATATGGTTGCTTGGTTGTTAGGAAACGATGATATTGAAATATTATCATTATTGTATAGAAATTGAAATAATAACCAAAGGATAAAGGAATGAATTCATATACAAATGGGAATTAAATTCATTAATGGAATGAAATTGGTAATGTGAATGTATAAATGAGTTTTATAAATTGAAATGAGATTTGATTGGGATTAAGTTGGATAAATTTAACTTAAAGGATGGAGTTAAATTAAAGTAAGTATAAGTGAATCAATTAAATCCAAGTTGTAATAGTTGAATATAAGTGAAACCAAATGATAAATGGTTAAACAATTTTGTTAAGCAAAATAAATCGGAATTTGAATAAGTGATGAAAATTTTGACTTTGGTAAAGTTAAATAGATTTACTTTAGAATTGGAATCTGAATTGGATTTATACGTGGAAATTTAAGTTAAGTTAAACAAATGATGTTTGAAATGGAATATAACTTAAGTGAAGTTGAATAAAGTTGATTTTGGTATCGAAGTAAATTAATCAAGAGAAGTGATGAATATGAACTTGAGTTATATAAATGAAATTCAACTTTATATTGTTAAAGGAATTAGCAATTGAATTAATGAATGGACTGAATGTTAATCAATAGAATGTAAATAATTGATACGCAATAATGGATAAAAGTGTTAATTCATTAGAGGCTAATGAAGTTGAGAAGTTGAATAATTGAATGAAAATCTATTTAATATAAAACAAATCGGAATTAAAAGTGTTGGACCAAATTGAATGTAAATTAAATAATTTGGTTATGTTGAATATACATTGGTTGTTATTTGATTGTTAATTGATTGTGTATATTTCATTAAGTGTTAATGAAGTTGAATTGATGAAATGGGAAGCTATAAATCATTGAAATCAAATTGGAAGTTAAGTGACTCTTAAATAGAATTGAATTTGACTTGGAAATGAACCAACTTGAATATGAATAAGTGAATGTTAGTAAAAACATCCAATGTTAATGAATCAAATGTGACTTAATGATGAAAAACCAATTCATTGAATAATAATGAGAAGTGAATGTATATTGATTTGATATGGATTTGTTGGATGATAGTTGTTTGGTGGTTGCATTTGTTGCTTTTGATTGCATTTGCTATATTGGCATATATAGTTGTTGGTATATGTTGTATATCAATATTATTTTCATATATGCATGTTTCTCATTGTTTGTTGAGTGTTTAGTAGGGGTGGATTGCGCTTGCTTCGCATTTGGAGCCCGCTTTCGCGCTATATTAGCCGTATACGCTCGCTAACAATAAATAAGGTACATATCTCGGATTAAATATCGTACTTTTACACTTTTTCCCTACGGGATGCCTCATCACTTGATGAGATGTATATTTGTGATACATACACTGTCATTTTTTTTTCGGATCAAGCCGCGCAAAGGAGACTCTGGCGAATTTTTTTGAAAATTTAAGGCGTTAGAATATTTTTGAGAGAATTGAAAATTTTGAAAACTAAGTTGGATTTGGAAACTTAGTAAAGTTGTTGAAAGAAGTTTAACTATGAATTTTGAGGAAGTTAAACACTTAAGAGATTTGAAAAATCTAAATTGAACGGTTTGTTTTGGAAGGTTAATGGATTCTGTAACTTTTTCTTACTTGGTAATTTCGAGGACGAAATTCTTTTAAGGGGGGAAGTTTGTAACGACTCAGAATTTCTGTCAATTAAAATTCGTATATTTAATTGATTTTTAAATATTAACAGGTAAGATTTGTAAGTCGAATAATTTATTTTGAATATAAGGATTTAATTTGACACTTAAATCGATAATTTAATATTTGGAAATACAGAATTAATTCGAAATTGGGTTAAATATGATTGAAAATGATTTGTAAAATTTTATTTAATCATATTGGAGTTATAATGATGTGATAGAACTTTTAAAATTGAATTTAAAGTCAATTTGTGAAAATTGAATATTTTAATATTTAATTGACGAGTTAAAATAGCCATTTTCAAACAGTCTCGGATTTCGACAAAACCGATTTCATCGAATCTGTAATGTTATATTATTGTATGGTTTCAAATTTCGTGTCAATCGGATTTACGATTTGTCCGGAGCGAGCTAAAACGCGTAGAAATCGATTCGAGTAAATTTTGAATTTAAATAATTCGATTCGAAATCGTATCGTCCAAATTTGATCGAATTGGCTCCCGATACACGTTCCATTGTATTCGGAATGCGGGGTAAACCTTAGAAACGCCAGCCGGCACGCTTCGTTTGGAGTTCGGAAAATTTTGTGGTGAATAGTGTTTGCAAATTTTCTATAAAAGGCCCACATATTTCTAATTTGCAAAGAAAACCCTAACCCTAACTGAAAACCTTCAGCCGCCACCCTCTTCTTTTAATGGCCGATATTTCGTTTTGCTTTCCTCTCGATTTCTTCAAATCCACACACTAATTCGAAAGACTTTCATCACGAAAAACGTAGGCAACGTTGCGAACTATGAATCCAACGGCTATGATCTGATATGGGGTGGTGGATCGTCGACAAACTGAGCTAGAACAACGTGCATTTGGGGTCGTTTATCATGGCAAGATGATGATCGAGCTTGGCCAAATTGCATCCGATGGTGGCTTGCGTGGAAGGCTCCGCGATGACATCACTTGATCGTATTCACGGCGACGAGGGAGGTGGCGTTAATTAAGGTTGGAGGCGGCCATATGGGTTTTAACGTGAAGAAGGACCTGGGTTTCAACGTGAAAGGGAGAAGAAGAGGAAGTGCGGCCCAGATTCTTCAAAACTGAAATCAACGGTCCAGATTTGATAAGGGTAAAAAAAATTAAAAAGGAAATATAAATTAATTATATTTAAATTCGTATTAACTTTAAAATGATGTAACTTATTGATACGAGGTCGGAAAATTACGAAACAAGTTGCATTGGCTTCGTTTTGTCGAGCACTACGCAATGGAGCTGGTTTGGAGTCGTTTGGAGCTAGTGAAAATTTCGGATAAAATTAAACGCACGTTTAATTTTATTCGAAATAAAACGCTACAACTGTTGTCGGAAACTCAAGGTGAGAACTTCTCGCTCAATCGAATTGTTTCGATTTAAATTTTAAATAGTTAGATTTAAAATTGCTTGATTGTATGATTGAATGATAAATTATTATCTGTTGTATAGTAATAGACCATATACGCCGTATATTAAGCGGATGTTATTTATTAAAAACATATACCGTGATAATTCCATCTTGATTGGAATTGGTATTATATATGTACTTGGAGTTGATTTCCCGCATTATATAGCAGATGAGACCATATTACGCCGCATAATAGCGGATAATATTTTATGAATCTCATATACCGCGATATTCCGTATTGGAACGGAATTGGTATTGTGCTAACATCTGTGAATGCAGGGAAACAGGTTGGAGGGATCCAACTGGATTCCTCACCATTATTTATTTGATTGCAGATATTGTGATATTTGTTGATTTATCATATTGATATGTGATGTTTTGATTGTCGTGATTGATATATTGTTGCTGTTGCAGCATTGGCCTATTTTTGGAGTTTTAAAAATGTTAAAGTAACGATTTTGAATTTAAAAGGATTTTAAAGTGATTTTCGAAGGTATACGTTTATTAAATTTCGAATTGTTAAAATAAATAAACGTTACAATTATTATTATTATAAAAGTTATATTTTTTGGAAAATAATACTTAAGTATGATTTTGGAGTTATATATAAGCTTTAATAACGATTTGTAAATTATTAAACAGAATGGTTTAAATTGGGATTGCTGAATTATTTTAAACGATGTGTATAAAAGATTTATAAAATTAATATTTATAAATTAAAAATATAGGAATTATAAAACGAGTTTTATTAAGTGTTAAAATGAAGTATAAATGGATTTCATAAGTGAATGAAATTTATAGATTTATAAATTATGAAGTTATAAAATGAATAGATTTTGTAAAATAGAAAATTATAAATAATTAACTTTAAAATTGGATTTTTAGCATTTAAACGAGATTTAAATGGAATTGGTTAATAAGGGATTTTTATAACTTGAAGTTTTTATAATATATAAATGTGAATTTATAAACATTGGTTTATAAATTCAAGATTGATTAAATTTGATAAGTTAATTTTTATAGCTCATTAAAGGAGTATATTCACGATTTTGGGACAGTGAATAACTTTTAAATTGAATATGTAAAAGTATTGAATTTGGTTAATGATTTATATTCACGATTTTGAACAGTGAATAATCTATTAAAGGAATGTTTAAGGAGTGATCTTTTAAATGGAATTAAAATGATTTAAAGATGTTTTAAAATGCATTAAGTATCGAATACATAGATTTCAACATTCATTGTTGAAATAGACGTTTTCGAGAAATAAAGAAATGGTGGACTATAACACTATTGTTATAGTAAATGATTTCGAAAGGAGATGTTTTATATAGTATTGAGATTTATATATCTATCTAAAATTTCGAATCCCTATACTAGTGATTTTGGGTCGTCGTAGCGATGTTTTACGCAACATTCGTTTTGACTCAAATAAATGTGTTTAAGCGCACGTTTTCTTTAAAGAATGAAATATATACTTAATTTCGATTTAAGTATATTGAATATTTTCCAAGTGTTGAAAATAAATGGATTTGTGAATTACTTATTATTAAATAAGTATGGAAATGTTTTCCAATATGAAGTGAAATGTTGAGATTACATCTTTTAAAGATAAATTGAAAATGAATATTAGAAATCGATTTGAAAAATCGTATATTCATAGATATTTTGGAATTGTAAATTCACTATGGAATTTATAAAAGAAAGGGAAATTTGTTCAAAAATAAACGTTGATTTATTTTGAAGTGTGGAAATAAATTTACGGATTTGGAACGTAAATATAAAGTAAATCGGTAAGGATTTATTTAATTGGTTTAAATGAACCATTTTGAAATGAAAATGAACAAAGATTTGTGAATATATCCCGTGTAGGGAAACGATTTGAAATTTGTTTTCAAAAGTTGGAAAGGTGAAAAGTGATTTGAAATTTGTTTTCAAATGTTGAAGTGTGGAAAACATATATCTTGTAAAGATATTTTTGAAAAATAAATTATTTAGAAAATTATTTGGAATCTGGTGATGTTGTGCATACCTATTGATAGTTAAATAACCGACTATCAATATTTACCTTTAAATGGGTATTTGTTGTGATTTGCTTGAATTTGAATGCCACACTTATTTTCAAAATAAGCGCTCACTATTCGGGTTAGCCGGGAAAGGACCTTTGGGTCGTATAACCCATTCCGAATATGCGATACGTCGTTATGGATTGCATTTGAAGACCGGTGTTGAAGACCAGATATTTTTGAAAACGAAAGGATTACCATCGAATGACTCTGCATCGGCTGATCTCCGATATAGAGGTTTTATCACCCTTAGTGAAGGGAAGTCCGGACGTGATTAGTGATATCCGGATTGCAAGGGCTTTTTTGGAAGTGTCTTCGGTTCCGTTCGATCCCGGAACGGACTTGTATGGATGTGTGTTTGACGTTACAATTTGAGATGTAAAGCTGGTTTCTATCAAATATATTTCTGTTAGTGGCGGAGAATTTATTCTCTTAGCTTAACACCCTTCTTTGAGACGTACAAGCTCAGAGGTTAGGTAGTTGATGGTTACTAGTGATACATTCCCAAATTGGTAATGTGACATACGAAGTGCTGTTGAGCATATGTGATCAAAGCACAGCTTTTGAATAAAGCGTGGCTTTGTGGACGAGACTTCGTCGGTCCTTACACCCCGGAAATGGTCAAAACAGGAAGGATGCATCAAGGTTATTAGGGGGTAGCGCCCCTTTAGTGTATGTCATTCCTTCTGGATAGAAGTGGTATCATGGTATGGAGCCTAGATACTTAACCTACGTTGTTGCTGCAAATTTATTACTTTGTGCTTGTTGGAATCGAGGATCCTCGGATATAGATCGGTTACGATCGGGGAATGACATATTCGTGTCAGTAGTTACCCAGTTAGGGGTAACCGGCATTGTGTTGGCAGAGATCTAACCGTAATGTTATGTTAAGTTCTCGGGGTCGTCTTTCCAGAGGCGTACCCATGTGGCAATAGGAAGTTCCTTGGCCTGACCATTTGTTGGAAATCCAAAGAAACAATACGAACCTTGTACGGTTTTAGTTGTAGAACCTGCCATCTAATATGGTAGCTATAGTAGGCATACTATAATGGTACCTATGCTGGCTAAGATTTATATTCTACTTTCGAAATATTTTCTACACTATGCACTAATAATAG
The DNA here is from genome assembly GCA_030765085.1 of Allium cepa. Classification (NCBI taxonomy): domain Eukaryota; kingdom Viridiplantae; phylum Streptophyta; class Magnoliopsida; order Asparagales; family Amaryllidaceae; genus Allium; species Allium cepa. Next base: position 317,107,387 of record CM060928.1, on the reverse strand, counting down.
TATAAAAAATGATTTGATTTTGCGTAGCAAGCATCTTTGACTAACATAAGAAGAAATCTCCTCCAAGTCTGCGTTTGCATTGCGTGTGTGGTGGGAGGTTTTATGGTAGTTACATTTTCAAAAAGCATTGCGAATTGACTTCAAAAAAATTATCCTATTGTTGTTTTTAAAGATAAACTATTTTAAGTTCTCATACCAGTCCCATGACTGGCCTGGAGTTTTATTGTTTCCTTCCTAAACTCTGGGTGCCCACCAATTTCCACACGGACAGTCTAGAGTCAGGTTATCAGGATATTCTGGAATTCAGGAGTTGCGGTAGAGATCTGGAGGCAAGCAGGATGGCTTGGCATATCAACTTGTATATAGTATTTCTTTTCCGCTTTTGTTGTTGTTTGTTGTTGTACACTCTGATGATGTAATGTAATGTAATATGATGTAATGTAATAACTGATATAGTTCTTTTGTTTAAAGATTATTCATTTATCTATTATATGTTGTTCCGCTGCGATTGTGAGATTCTGATATTGTTCTATTGTTTCTTTCTGTTCTGTTCTATCTTTTTCTCTCTTCTTCTATCTTTTTCTTCTTCTTTAACCATAACATTTTTGTTTTCCGGCATTCGATTGCTCGGCAGTTGATACAGTGGACGTATTGATGTCGGTTTTCGAGCGTCGAAAAATCGCGATCGTTACAAGGGCAATGCCTAAATTTGAGAGAGTTTCACGCTGAAAGTCGTTAAAAGGCATAGCTCCATTCAGACACATATACCAATGACAAGCGGTATATCCCGGAAGGGGTATGTGAGCAAACTCATTCTTCTTCGAAAGACGCACGTCTTCCTCTGGTATGCCATGTTGCACACAGATATTGCACAGGACCTTAGCAGAAACCATAGAAGAAGCTCTCTCTAGAGGGTTGAGAAGGATCCTAAAATTAGGGGGAGTTCGATCCAAGACCAGTCCTACTGGGACCCACTGTCCATATTCAGCCTATGAAGTGGAAGAAGAAAGAACGATGGATGTTGACTCGGCTTTGGAAAGTGTCGGGCTTCCCTCGCTTGACTTACGGCGCGAAGATCGATACTTCATTCTAAACAACATAACTCGCATCAAGAATGGTCAGGTAATTCTATTCTAAATTAATAGTTTCCCTTACAACACTTGAATTTCGAAGAGACATTGATCCGTGCCGACACAGCGAATTTCAAGTATGTACCAGGGCAAGTGCAGTGTGATGTCTATAGGGGTGAGCTCGGTGTCCGAAACACTACGAAGGCTCTATCCCATGTAGATAGTTCGCTTGCAGTGGAAAAGGAAAAGGACTTCCCATATCATTTTCAATTTTTTTACTTCCTCTACGCTTGTCTGTTATCGATCAATAATCGATAACGGATCTATCGTCCAATGCGATACGAAAGATTCTTTTCAGTACAGGGACACTGAGCATGCAAAAAGCAAGTAAGATAAGTCCAAATTCTTCTGAAGAGCCAGGACCAATTCGCGATGTGTCGTCAAATATCAGCTACGGAACTTGGCACAAGTCAATTCCGGCTCAATGGACGAAGATAGCAAAATGTGTCAAGCACCAGGGCAAGGCCGAAATGTCGTTCTGGGAGGAACTCAAGACTCGATTTACTATTTTCCTTCATTAATCCACAATCAACTGAAACTCCTCACGATAAACATCACGAACACAACCTCTCCATCAAATCATTAAATGAATGTTGCAACAGTGAACCCACCTCAGATTAAACTCTAAACACAAATTAGCCTAAGACATAGGATCGGTGAGCCAAGGACAGGTCAGCGGCGATCTAAGGACAGGTTGGCGGCGATCCAAGGCACAAACGCGAACCTAGGGTTTCGATCGGTGGCAATTTGGGAGGGTGGTCTAGACTTAGCGGTGTGGGAAAACTCACAACAGAGGCAGGCTTGGGCAAGGTCGAATCTTCTGAGATGGTGGATCGAGTCGACGAATCAAAGGCCAAAATCGCTGCAAGTGTTCGGATCGCAAAGGGAGAACAAGGTTCTGGTCGTGTGAAAGTGAGAAGATGAGTCGGATCAACCACTTAAGTAGGAAGCAAAAACGAGAAACAATCCTAAGTGCTCAGATTGTAGCGATCCATCAGCTATGGATCGCCAACGATCGATGGGATTGCACGGTAGTGACCCCAAATTTACCCAGCGATATTTACATAACATTTCGGGGCATTTCAAGAAGCTACAGAGAAAGATTCGATCTATTATAACAAATAATGACAGTCGAGGTCAAAACTAAGCGAGCAGCAACATGACCTAGCTCACCGTCCGCAAAACTCTAACACAAAAACTTGGAATTCAACAAGCAGAGACTAAAAGCAATAACTTTCAGAGCATACCTTGTTTCCAATGAAGACGTACTTTGAGGGTAAAATGTTATCAGGGTTTTTAACCCATCAGCATCCAAGAGAAGACGGGACAACTTGATGGAGTCGGAATGGCTCAGAACTCAACTAAAAGGGCTAAAGCAATAACTTAAAGAGAGTCAAGTCATATTACAAGAGAAACGACTAAGTTTGACTAAACCAAGAGACAAACATCCGGCTATCCCAGTTAACAGCTAAATACAACTAGCAAGTAAATCGTCATCAAAACAAAACAACGTACGACGATACTGCATGAACAACGTCGATACAAGGCAACAAAAGCATACCAAACATCACAGTCCAGAAATAGTCTAAGTGTATGACTATGGATCGTCAGTGACCCATAATTCATCATTGGGTTGCTATAGCACATGGGGAGCAAAGAAAGCAAAATTATGCTAAGTGTATGGATCGCAAACCATGGATTGCCAGCGATCCATACTTGATCAAGGAATCATGGCGATCTAAACTAGGTAAAGAAGAAAGTGGGGCTAAGTGGTTAGCTCGCACTCGAGCTACTGCTATGGATCGCCAGCGATCCATGGACCATGGATCGCCAGCGATTCATGCTCTTGGCTCGGGTCGTGGGATAAGCTCTACTAGATCATCCTCTGTCCATCTGCAAGCAACTGACGAACGGACCTGGTCTAGAAACTCTCCAATCTCTATAAATACCATCTTACTTGCAACATAAATGAGATCGGCTCCGGACTGGTTGCTGAAGCTCTGCTATAAACTTCCTTCACTCTTCACCTCCTCACACCAATCTCTAAAGGTATTCACTGTGATTCTCCAATCGATTCCAATCTTGACTATTCAATCTAGCTAAAGACATTCAAGAGCCTTGTAATCGAACACTTCTTGTAACAGCAATCGGCCTATAATAGAAATTATAAAGTGGACGTAGGCTTCGTTAATAGTCGAACCACTATAAAAATCATCCTGTCTTCTTTCTCTTACTGCTTTTTTCTATGCATGTTATCTATATTATTGCTCTGTGAGAACAGAGCTGGTGTTTTCACCCTCAAAGCAGGGTGTTGATATTTTTTGGGTTAACAAATATCATTGCTACTACATTCAATAGTTTCATTTTGATTTCCATTCCATTTTATTTTTCTATTCATTTTTATTCTTGCCTATAACTCCGCATATTCTTGTTGCATTACTTCCCATTTTATTGATATTTTTATTTCATTATTATCTTAATATTTAACTCTTGGGATTTACTATATTTTGATAGATTGGAATTAAACTTTATTAATTGTTAACACTATAAGTTTCCATATCTTATCAAAAGAGGTGGTTTGTGATCATAAAAGTATTTGCAATACTATTTGGTATCAAGTTTTTCAACCTCTCATTCCAATTTCTACTATTGAAGAGGAGGCAAACACTAACCATTCAAATTGAAGTCATAAACAAATGATAATGAAAGCTGGAAAATTGTGACTCATACTCGTAATAAAAGACAATTCACGAGTACACTTATATAAACAATAATATAAAAGATGAGAAACGCATTAGGGATACACTCCTTGTTGGCTTCACAAAATTATTTGTATTTAGGATGCTCACAACCACAAATTCTCACCACAGCAGTGAAGAAGAAAAAAAGAAATAAAAGAAAATAAGAAAGAAAAAGAAAAAGAAAAAAAAAACTCAAGTCGATGTTTCGATGAAAAGACGTTCGCCCTCGCAATCAGTAGTCATAGTTATTGAAGTAGTTAGCTGCAATGCACGATCAAAGATTACATGCATATTCAAGAGGTTATCGTTTTTAAAATAAAGTTAAATGAGTGGATAAAAAACTAACCTGTATTTAAGTAGCAATCAGCCTCATGTGTACTCTTACTAAGACTGCATTTGAGCAAACAGAGAACATTTCTAGTTTACAATGGAAGAATTTGAGGCAGAACCGAAGAACCCGATGGACATGAAAATTGCAGCTGCAGCATAAGCGATGCACCAAACCGCCATTGAGAAAAACATTTTGAAGAAGTCGCCACGCATTTTTCTAAAATGCCTGAAACATTCAGAAATGAGAAAGAAATATTAACATCATCGATGAACTTACATTGCACATTTCAGACTAAGTCAATCTTATGCGTACTGGATAAGCATTTAGTTCTACTATTCAATTTAGCTGATCTTGATAGGGATTTCTTGGCTTGTTTGAAATTCGAATTTGAATTCAGATTCCTTGATTATTATCAATGGTTTTCAAATAACTGCTTATTGATAATTAAAGTTATAGAGTTACAAGGATACCGTTAGTAATTATGAATCAAATATTGATAGTTATGAAGCAAAATTCAACATTTTAGTGATTATAAAAATGTTTATCTATAGAGCAATCAATTCTATTATTATACTCACAATAACGTAAAGACGCAAATTGCTTCTCACAATGATCGGACTCGAGTTCACAAATTTGCAATTGACTAATTATTATGACTATAATCTTATTGATTTATATTTCAGATCAAAATTCTTAAATCTGCTGTAAACAGATGCCCCTAGACATCATTTTCAGCTCAATTTCTGTGCTTACAAGCCAAATATATTTAAGGGTTCTAAGCTAAAATTAATTTATAGTCTTCCTACTTCAGTTTAACAAGAAGAATAATCAAGATCATCATTAAAAGAGCATTAGCAAGATCATCATCACTGAACTAGAAATAACAACAGCATGATCAACAAAGCAATAAATCAATAAATAAAAAATTGTGTAGTAGGAGAAATGAAGAACATACCTTATTTGGCAGAACGAAAAAACAAGAGAGGAAGTGATTTCTGAAGACTAAAAAATGAAAAAGCAAAAACAACACTTTTGCGTCACAGAGATATTGTAGATGAATCAGCGGTATGATCTGACCGTTCATTATCCATCATCATCCGTGTGTCACAATTAAAACATGTACTCCAGAAAAAAAGTAGAGAACTGGTCCCATTTTCATTATCTTTTTGCGATGATTTGAAGCTGTATTTGATAGGAATGTGAACACGCGTTCATTATTTTTATCTAATAACAAATGAGCATCATTGTCATTATTATGTCAAAGAAAGTGGTACACTAACTGGTAGGTGCATATTCATTGACCTGGCTATTCAATGTTTTTGCTTCCTTTCCCTTTGTTTATCTTCAATCCTGATAATATCATCATTCTGCAGACTTAGTTACGCCTTTCATAGGGGTCGCCACTATACTGTTATCAGGACAGATGACACTAAAAAGGATTTTTTTTTTTTTTTCCTTCTTTTTTTGAGATTCACAAGGACATAACCAAAAGAAAATAAAAATATTAGCATCCATAACAGTAATTTCTGAATTTTCACAATAACCATTGCAAATAAATAATACATTACAATGGTATTTTGGTTCTTATTTGACGAAAAAAGGCTTGCATTAAAAATTTGCCGACATACAAATATCAATAAAGTCGATTCAACCCTTTTATCAACTGTTTGCTTATGGTTATGGGAACAACTACTGTTAAAAATATGTTATGCAACTTTCTGAATACAAACACAATAAGTCGCCAAACAACGATCGATGAGCAGATCACAACTGGATCATTCACAGAACCAAATAATTTAGGCTTTTTGAAGCATGTAAGTCAAATGGCAGAAAGAAAAGTTACAAACATAAATCAATATGATCAAACAATGGGCCGAACAAAATTACAAAATAGTTGCAGAAGTCACACAATTTCTATTTGTATTTGTATCTTCAGTGGCAAGCTTAAATTTTAAAACTTTATGAAGACTGGTTACTGGCTGCACTTGTTTGGACAGTGAAGGATTTGAATCTATGATGCTTGTTTCTTTGAAAAGATTTCGATCGGATTGCCCTGTCTCTGGGTATAGAACCACAGTTTCAGCATCTGCATATATACAAGTATTCATTTCAAATAAAGTTGTCAAATGTTATAATGTTTTAGTAAGTTTATATTGACAATGACTCTTTTATTGAGATCCAACCATGTAAATTCCAAATACAAATTGAAGAGAGAAAAACCTATGTAGAATGTAAAAATGCAAATAGCATAGTATCGAAAAAGGAATATACGATATCATTGTAGTTCAGTACAGAAATTACTTATTAACTAGGAAGAGATTTGTTCACCAACCACTTGGAAAAATTACCTGTTTCAGAAAAGATGTAACATGTCCCCATTGTTTCTTGATATTCCCCAATCTGCAAACATGGGAAAAGGTTAAAGTGGGGTTTCTCTAAACTCATAAATTCGGATTATTTTTCGATAAGCTATCCAGAAAATTGCAATGGCTAAGCCGCTGTCTTGATTCAAGGGGTATTAGTAGCAGAAAATGAATGTCTCTTAACATGATATTTACTTTTGATGTGAATGTAAATACTAAATACAGAAATTTCACAAGCTTATTGGATGTTTCATTTGCATTTCTATACATTCTTCCAAAAAATCATGTCATTGCGTGATATTACGACTGCTATCTGAACAAAGCATAAAAGGTAATCCAATGCTCAAAAATCTTCATGGCACGAGAGTTTAAAATAGGTAAATGGGAACTAGCTTTCACTTGAAACAATAATTGTCCTAGAACTAGAAGGCCAGATCAGTGGCTCAAAACATGTTGGTAGAAAATAATTTTGACAACGAACCTTGCAACTAATATAGTAAAATCTGAACTTCGTATTAATCTTTTGCTCATGATTAGGTTATTTTAAGGTTTTGAAAATAATAATAATATAAATTTATTAACTCACCAGCTTGAAACGGCCATCGATTTCTAGTACAGGATTCAGTGTGTCAAGACCCTGCCAGAAATTGATACATTTTCAATGTCTAATGCATAAATGATAGATGAAGAGTAATAATGCAGTTCAAGCTATTACCTAGAAGAGAAACAACAACAACAACAACAACAACAAAGCCATTATTCCCAAACAAGTTGGGGTCAGCTAGAGATGGAACCCGAAATTAAATAACAAAAATAATTTAAAGGTTATAACTTACGTAGAAGAGAAAAAAATACGAAATTTGTATGTATTGCAAGTATTAAGTAAATGAGAAACTTACTCCACCACAAACTTGCAGTACGTAAACTCTAGCCTAAAAGTTAGCGAGTTCTATTTGTCATAAAGCTTACAAGTGATAAACTTATAGCTTGCTAGGTATGATACAGTTGAGAAATCCAACATACATGTCTCCGACTCTCCACTAATAGGGGACCATTTGGCAGCTACTTACAAGTATGTACTTCAAAGTAAATTTGCCCACCTTAACTTTGTTCTTAAGATGGTGAAGTTTTACTTCGATGCGTGTTATTAAGTAGTCAAAGGACTCCAAACACTGACAACTTCTTATTTACATATTAGATGTTGGCGTATTAGATATTTACACACGCACACACAAATATATGGTAAAATGAACTAGTGTTGCTATTTCAACTTATACTAATTTAATTTCTTGCCTCTTAATTGAATATACACAACTTCCTCTGATTGACAATTTTACTACATCTCCACTGTTAAAGAGAACTTCAGGTTGGTGAAGCCTTTTTTGCATTCTAGAATTTATCCATGGATATAATCATATAAAAAAGAAAAAATCAAAGTCACATGGTGTATATATATCATTAAAACAAGATAAATGGATAGTAATAATATTTTGAAAATGGAATGCATCTCAGGTATAGCGGTACATTAATAATGCATCCATTCATATGTCAACCAAATAATTCACAATAACACTTACAGAAATAACATATGGAGCATTTGGTGGTATGTCTGATAGCGCACAGACATCATCTAAATCCAATAGAACATGCTCTTCTTCCACCTTTACTTCTTTGACTTGCACATTGTTGGTCTTCATTTCTAATGGTTGTTAGTCAAAATCAAAATGTCTTATAAACTTGAGCGATGTATATATTTCTCAAATTTTGCTTTCGATGGTATGATCCATAAATATTATTTCTTACCTGCAAAACAGAAAACAAGTCAGATCCACATTAGCTACCGAACAGTGAAGAATAAATGCTGGGAACAGGGCCAGCACTAGGGGTAGGCTAGAGGGCAACCAAATCGAGTAACCCCCTCGTCAGCGATACCATAACCACATGGGTTCATAATAGTCTTATGACAAGATAAGCTTTACCTTTTCCCCTGTTTTTTTTCTCTTGCTTTAAGTGTTTTTATATTTTTTACTGGTGGAAATTTGGTTTCGTCCCTTATTTTCAAAATTGATACGTGAAAAACCATTCTCAAAAACATGTTTTAAATTACACCATATTTCTAGTTTCAATAAGAAAAAAATTTCGTTTTCTGTAGGACATTAAATCTGAAATGATCGCATGTTTCTATGGTCAAAACAATTTTTTTTGGAGGAACTGCAAATATTTGCAGAGAAATATACAAATATTTGCAGAATTTTCTGCAAATATTTGCAGCACAAAAACTGCAAATATTTGCAACACGGAAACTGCAAATATTTGGTGCAGTTTTCCATAAATAACCTAAAACTTAAAAATAGGGTTTTATTCATAAGACGCGGCTGTGTATTTTGAAACTTAAAAGAGGGTGTTTTACAAATGTTCCCTTTTTACAATTTCTATATTATTTCGCATTATTTTTATCTTTCTTTACCTTTCACAGCTTGTTTTTCCTTGTATCATCATCTAGTTTTAAATCCTTATTGTATCCATTACTTGCGTTAAACGACCTGTGATAACTCATCATAGTATTTTATCGTCATGTTAAGGTAAAATTAGTGAATGTTGGATGATAATATCATTGTCTTTAAAAGCTTATATTCTGTGTCCTGAACTTGTTTGCAACGATTGAAATATTATTATTTATGTTTATATATAAGTTATCATTGATTAATATCTTGTACCATGAAAAAAGAAATCTGATGTAAAAAAGGATAAGGGCAAAATGTTAGTATAATCATGCCTAGGGAAACCTGAATATCAAGACTGGCCTTGGCTGAAAATATGCTTGGTATTTCTTTCAAAGAGCCCATTTATCCAGGAAGTATGAATATATTGATACAGTAAACTAAAATATCAACGCTGACATGCTTACTTTAGCAAGGCAAGCAAGATTCAATGGTCCACTATCATATTTTATAGAACACAAACGAAAACAGATGTGAGGCAGAACGCTGAGATGCTTATTATTATGACGGTCAGCATTTTGGTTTAACTGAAAGCTACTAACTTGATGACTGTGTGTGACATATGCAAAGTTGTCAAGGTGAAAATGCCCAAAAAACATCAGGCGTTTCTGGGTGTCTTGAGCATCAATTTTTATGTTTTCGGCAAACAAAGCCTGAAATTAAAAACTACCACTATAGTTGAATTTTGAAGTTTAAAAAACTGCATATACATTTAGTTTGCAATTAAACACTGCGAAAAATCCCCAAAATCAAATAAAAAACTGTGAAAAGAATTTTTTTATAGTTGGAATAAATTCGTAGACCGGGTCGACTTATACGTTTTAAAATCGTTTTATATATTCCTTTCCTAGTTCTTTTATGGCGCAAGGTCGAAACCAAGAAATTTTTCCCCAAAATCAATTAAAGACTTTAATTAAAGTTGCTTTGTTTAAGACTTTAAAATCAATTTATAATATATAATTAAAATAGTTTCAATCAATCAAAATAAACTAGTTTGAATTAAAATTTAGTTCAAAAAAATCATTTTGAACATAATTTATATACTTTAAAGGGGAATTAACTTAAAAGGACAAAAATTTGTATATTTTTAGCCTCAAGAACACGACATCAATATTTTGACCATAAGGACAAACATTCTTCTAAAAATTAATTATAAGAACAAACATTCTTCCAAAATGATTCATAAGGACAAACATTCTTCCAAAACTGCTACCGAACTAAAAACTGATACCTAAAGACTGCTATCGATAATTACAAACTAATGCCTAAAAACTGCTATCAATGATTAAAAACTAATACCTAAAAAAGTTGTCATTCAGGCTAAAATACTGAAGGTCTTCCCTTGAGGCTAAAACGCTGAAAATTTTTGTCCTTGACAATCATTTTCTGCACTTTAAACATAAGAAACCAAATAGATTGTAACTTTTATACTAAACTTGTATACTTTAAACATAAAAAATAAACCTTCGGTTAAATTTTACGCAAATCTATTTATAAAGTTGTAAACTAAATCAAATTAAAACTTAAATAACATTCAACATTAATTAGAGCTTGAAGGGGAAAAACTACAAATTACTCAATTAGACCAGGTGGAGATCGGCAATAGGCCTGTCAATGGATGCCCGAAAAATCCGAAATCCGTCCGGATCCGTATCCCAAAAAACGGATATTATCCAATATCCAAAAAGCGGATGCGGATATCTGATATCCGAAAAAAAAATCGAATGCGGATGCGGATATGGACATATCCGTATCTAAAAAACATCCGTCCGATCCGAAAAACATATGAGAACTAAAAACAAATATTATCTATTGTTTTAGTTTTGTTTTTGTTTATTTGAATTGTTGCAATATCGTACGAACTTGTTTATTTCGGATGCAGATATTCAATTTCGGATGCGGATATTTCGGATATTTTCAAATATCCGGAAATATCCGCTTTTTATTTTCGGATGTGGATATTTTCGGATATCCCAAAAATATCTGCGGATGCGGATGTTAATTCTCTGATATCCGCGGATATCAGATGTGAATTTAAATTTTCGGATGCGGATACAGCCATATCTGCATCCGTTTGCATCCGTTGATAGCCCTAATCGGCACGGTGGATATTGACGGCAGCAGCTGGAGATTGGCAGGCAGTGGTCTGCGGCAGTGGGCGGCTGTCGACAATGGTCGAATCGTCCAGGTTATTCTTTTTTCTTTTCTTTTACGATTTTACCTTAAATGAGATTAGAGAGAACAAGAAGCGGATTTGAGAGGTATAGGAGGCTAATTTGGGTAGGAAACCGTTTAAAAAACGAGCTTTTCGCAGTGCCTAGGGCATCAAGTGGTACAGCACCTTGCTAGTCTTTAAATGGCCATGCGCAGTAGCGATGCATCGGTATCTCAGAAAACCCCAAGCTGACGCTTTGTGCTTTTATGTGCCTAAGTGTGTGTCTAGATGAGCGCCTTGATAACATTGGATACATAAATGTGTGCGATGGCAAACATTCCTTAAAAGTTTGACCTACTATTGGAATGAAAGGAAAAGTATTTAGAGTTCCCCGTGTTCAGTTTAAAATTAAAAAAATATATTCTATTAGTCGGTATTCATTTGTTTATTCAATCGTGAAATTTTGTTAAAGAAAATGCTGTGCTAACGGAAATTAGCATGTAATTGTGGATCTGTCAATTGATGGTAGGAATTCAGAGGGCCATTAAAATCTGATGGCTCGCACCATTTTCGCTCAATCTGCACTGTGTTTTTCGGGTAAAGTAGTTCTATCATTTTGTTTATGATGATAATCAATAAATAATAAAGAAATATGGTAACTTAGAGAGGTCGATCTATTCTTTTTACACAGAAGCAACTATTAAGATAAAACGATCAGATAGCTTATAAATATTAATCAAACTCCAATACAAACAATGGTTGGTAGTATAGAAAAGCGAATGGAAAATCATATAATTATATGAAAGTTTCTTGAATTCAGACCTAAACAAAAGCTTACTTTCAAACCCAACTATTACACAGACTGGCACATACATGCGCGTGCAGACAGAAAAAGGAAACTATTTCTTGATCCAAACAAAGTGCAATAAAAGAAACTTTAGTCGACAGCCAGTTCTTATAACAAACACAGAAAGTACTTTGCTTATTAAATGGTAATAGGTGTACTGTGTGCGTATACAGGAGGTTGTCCAAGCAACACTTGATTTTGGCTGACCTCTAATACAAAGTATTTTAACACTGTGCGCGCGTGCGTGTGTGCATACGTCCATGTGCGTGTGTATCAGGGAAAACACTGATGAGAATGCCTCTCGAATTTTTAATGAGCAAATCCCTTACTTGTCCATCTAACATATAGTTATAAGTTATAACAACCGATTAAAATGCACCTCACAAATGTTGTCAAAAAACATAAAATCTTACGATTTAAATCCAAATTTAGATCAGATCTCTTTCATTACGATTCGATATATTTCGATTCAAACTTACTTAAAACTGCAATTACAAAAATATTCAACTTGGATTAACATATTTAATGTACTTATTTGGATTCACCATTCTAGTTATAATATTTTCAACATATTTAATGTACTTATTTGGATTCACCATTCTAGTCTACATCATCAAATTCATAAGCTTCAGCATCTTCAACATCCATCTCATTTAAATTTGTTTCTTCTTCGTGAGCTGAAGCGGATGCCGAAAAACCTCTCGATGTAGATGTTCTTTTACTTGGATATCTAGCTTCCTCCACTCCTACAGCTCTACCAGCAACACCCCAAGTGTAACGGCCCGATATTTTCAACCATTCGCATCCGCACATGTCGAACTTGAATTGTTCAAAATACCGCGTCGTAAATAAATTTTTGGCAAAACTCAGAATATGCAGTAAATAAATCACAGAATCACAGACACAGATATCAGAAATCTCGCAGCGGAATTTAAAAATACTTAATGGTTCATGAAGCCACTTATAAACAGTCTCAAAAAAAAAAAAATTACATAGACTTTAATCTCAAATATAGTTTAAGTCATCAAATAGAAAAATCCAAATATCCACTAGTCTTGATTTCAAAATAAGATAACGGGCTGAAGTTTTGCCAGTAGCTTGAAAGATCTACAGAAGTCCTAACTCCGGAAAGAAAGTTGAACTGCAACTCAGGCTGACCCGAGCGTAAAATAAAACATAAACACTCGAGTCAGGACATACATACTTATATAGTGTAAGCTAATTCAAGTGTACTGTAATATATAGCAAGTAACTTAAAGGATGCTTGGGACCGCCCATCCTCTAAGGATCCGTTAAACTATTTACTATGTAGTAATATTCGCTATTATAATAATGTCTATTAGTAAAATAAACTTACTTTTAAATAGCGTTAAGGCTTTATATTTTACACCTTAACACGTAATAGTCTCAGTAGTCCATCCAATATCATAGTCCCTCCTGATCGGGAAGCCACCAGAGGATACCACACGGGCTACGGGAGAAAACCAAACTCGTACAAGGCTCGCTATGGTAGGTGACACGGCACAACTAGGTAATGCCAGGGTAGATATACCAATTACGCTTCCGGACCGATGGAAACGCGTAGCCGCAGCTACCGCCCACCTCGAACAACACTCCCAAATCAAAGTTGCGCACCAAAACAATCACAAAAGTAATAGAATGGCATACGAAGAAGTGCGTCCGATCAGAGGTGCTACCTCATTAATCCGTCGATCGCTCCTGTTTTAGCCACCTTATGCCAACTCACGGGAGTCGGGTCCACGTATTTACCTTACAGGAAACGCCGCCACCATCCTACTTCATTCTGGAATCTCCACCGCGTACACGGTTGGTAAAGTGGTTTTCGGTATCGACAGAGAGTATGCCAGATATCCGATCCCGATCTCTTTAACAACCAAACGTTATTATAACCCGTGGTTACAGCTTTTAAAATGGTATTTATACTTTACAAATCAAAATATATTTCAAATACTACAATATCAAAGTATTGTTTTTTAAACATTGGTCATTTTATAATATACCATTTAAATCTATTCAATTTATTTAGGAATTGATTGCCTTTTTCTCACCTTTTTAAAATTAAATTCTTCCATTTAAAACCATTCAAAGTCAATTCCTTATTTTTATTAATTACATATTAACTTCCAAAATTTAAACCCATTTCCCCAAAGATTATTTCCATAAATTTATTTTTAAATAATCAAAATCTCAGTTTCTGTAGCACTTATGAAATGCTACCTAAAGTCTATAGGTTAAAACAGTTCGTTTATAAAAGACAGCATTTAAGTGCTGTAATAGACTATTAACTTAACCATCAAGTTTTAAATTCCCAAATATAACTTTTTATCAATTATTTACTTAACTGAAACCTTATTTTTAACAAAATTCAGAAATTCCCAAAATAGGTTATATTCCAAAATTTATTTAAACATTTATTTATTTATTTAACATTTTTAACTCATTCAAAATCATTATAAATCTTATAAAAATCCTTTAAATATATTTAAACCAGAATATTATAAACTTCCATTTTAAAATAAATTTAAAATATTTCAGAAAAACATTATATAAACCACGGGTCTGTATATAGTTTTCTAGCCTAGGTCAAGTGATACGGATTTATATCATTTCAATCCGCAATTTACAAAACCCCGGGTTCTATCATTTCAAACCCGCAGTCCCAAGTTAACAAATCAAATTTAAACAATTAAATAAATATATGGATAATAATTGTCGTTCATGCCTATCATTTCAGCCTATAACGATCTCAATTTACAGGGAACTTGCAGTGATGATTTAACAGTAAATAAGCATTAAATAATATAACTGCAACTATATTACAACAGATAAACAACTGATGAGGTGTCAATTTAAAATGGGGTTTAACATCATACGTTATATTACAGACAGATGACATTTAATAAATAATTTACAAATACACTTGCGATAATTCACAGAAATATAGATATGTTTGTCTGGTGAGAAATACTCACCTTAAAGCTGCAGAAAAATAGATTCAAACAATTGTATCACTTGATAAAGAAACGTACAAACGGCACGATCAGATTTCCGTGGATGCAACGTCTTGATTCAAATCTATAACAAGATCCAAATAAACCAAATACGCGACTTTAAAAATTATGGTAAAAGCAAAATTTTCGAAACAACTGGAACGAATGGAATTCACTTGACTCGACCACTCCACCACACAGCTAGACTACATTCTCATGGTTCGGTTCAAAATTGCACGTTACTTACTTTCACCCTTTTTTTTTCTACAAGTGGCGAAAACACTTAAAATCTTAATCTAATTTCTCGGCATCATAAAAGAATTTTATGCGCATAACGTTGATAATACATAAACACTCACAATACTAATTAAATGAACAATTCTTCACTAGTACAAAAACCCTCCTACAGCCGATTCTTATATTTGCTTATTCAACTATTATTATTAAAAAAAAATTCCTTCTCTAACTACTGTTGCAACCCTAGCTTATTACAAAATCCAATTACATGCTCGCCTCACTGTGTTTCCATACTTCAAAATACAAAGTGAATTTGCAACCTAGTTTGGACATTTATGACCCACACGCGTACTTTCTCCTCCATTCACATATTTTTTTTCTACTCTATTATATTTTGGGTAAAGTTTAAATTTTATTTCTAAAATAAATTGGTCAAATTCACTACTGAAAATCTTTAAGGACGGCTAGATGACATAAAACTTTAGTTATCAGTTTATGAAAAATTTTCATGCAATTTATTTGGAGGAGAGGCTGACATCAGTGGTAAAAGAGGAGGGTAAGGATCTAGTGGTGAAGGAGGAGTCATACCCTAAGGTGGTGGAGTTTTAAGCCTTTGCGTGAACAAGAAAAGGAAATAAAGAAGAAGAAAGCAAAGGAAGAAGGAAAAATATAAACATAGGCCATACCTGATGAAGCTTTGCACGCAAGCAACCGGAGAAAAAAAAATGAAGAAATTTTTCATGAATGAATTTGTGGTGTGGGTTTTGGTTTATATAAGGGACGGGTTGCGTGAATTTAGATAGGCACGAAATCAATTTGTTTTGACTGAAATTTTAAAAAAAAAGACAAGTAGATATTTTTTTCAAATTTTCTTCTCTCATTTACTTGCATACGTGCACTAGAATTGTGGAGATAAACTTGCGGTATTTAGAAAAGTATTTAATTCCTTTGATTGAAATTAA
This sequence comes from Allium cepa, assembly GCA_030765085.1. Classification (NCBI taxonomy): domain Eukaryota; kingdom Viridiplantae; phylum Streptophyta; class Magnoliopsida; order Asparagales; family Amaryllidaceae; genus Allium; species Allium cepa. Next base: position 317,091,109 of record CM060928.1, on the reverse strand, counting down.
GAAAACGGTAATCAATTTATTCTTGCCCTTGGAATTAGAAATCTGGACATGCTTATAAATGGGAAGAACTAACTGTTGATATTTAAGAAACGGCAATGATATTTATTTGTTTGGATGCTACTTCAATAAAAAAAATTATACTAAATATTAGTTGCATGCTATATTTTTTTGCAAGAAATCTTATTTGCCTATAAACGGCAAATCTAGGGACGCGCATAGTTTTTAGGAGCTATATATTTTCGTTGCTTTGTACGCAAGGAAAAACTAAGATGCGAAATCAAAGCATGCGAATTTTATGGTCAAGGAATCGTTTGTTTGCAAATCAATATGTAGAGAAAACGGCAAGTGATGAATAGATGGCATTGATTTAAAAAGAAACGCCCATATTTTATACCAAATTTAAAAAGTTTGAATGCGTTGATTTTATCCTTTTTGTTTGAACGTGTTATAAAATAGAAAGCTGCATGATTTATTTCTTTTGAGATTAAGTAAATTTTTCTCTACAGGTAAGAAATAAATTTTGCTTTCCTTGAATGTTTATTACAAGAAGCATGCGTTGAATTACAGGGAAAGACCCAAAAGTTGGAAGCAGCTAATTTAGCAGTGAGTTGTAAGATTTTTGCATGCGGAGATCAATGGAAAAGAAAAAGGTAAGCAATAACTTTCCTTCGAAAAGTAAAACGGCAAGTGGATCTTGAAATAAATGATGTCAATGCATAATAAAAGGATGCGTGGGTTTTATCACTCGAATTACGGTAGAAAAATAATTGAACGCTCCAAACGTGTTGCATAAATCAAGGAGGTAAACTGGTTAAGAAATATTAAAACCAGCTGAAGGTTACAAAATTTTTGGGAACAAAATAGGTAGACACTATTTTCGAATGAACAGGGAATTGCATGGTTTAATTCTTTGAGTTTAAGTAATATGTTTCTAAAGGCAAGTAAGATTTTTTTTTTTTTAATATATGGATAAGGCTTTAATTTCAATAAATGGAATATGAAAAAATATTTTATACGTTACATAATTTAGCAGAAAATAAATTTTGCGTTACTAACTGAGGGAAAATAAAACGGCATGCATTATCAAGTGTAAATGGCAAAAAATATAAATTGAAATTTAGCGCGTTATTATAAGGGAAGGACGAGCGAGATTAAAGGTGAATGTAAATTTGCATGAGATCCTATTTGATTTTGTTCATGAATTATAAGCGAAATCTAAGGTGGAGAAACGGTCAAGCAAATATTAAGGAAATAAATGTTTTACCCACTGCATTACTTCAAACGTGCTTTATATATATATATATATAATTTTTAAACAAAAAGAATCTTGCAAAAATTTAGGCACAAGAATAAGCAAATAAATTAATTGCTGTTGATTTATAAAGAAACAGCAAAATACAATTGGTAAAGATTTTATACCAAACTTAAAAACCAATGAAGGCTATGAAAATGTAACGTTGGCTATAGAAATCCTCTACTGATTTTATTTACTCATATATATATATATATATATATATTCCGGTATGAATTTTAAAATGCGTAGAATCCACGCAATAATATACCCCCAAAGTAACGCTTTTAAATTAATACGTTTCTCTATTATATCCGTTATTTTATACCATTAAATATCATACCCTTTTAAGAGCGAAATTTAGCAATATGTAAATACAATGAATTCTTAAAAGTTATAACCTAACTAAAATTTTATTCGTTTTCATTATTCGTATTTACTTATTATTATTTCTACGAATTCATAAATAAATCTTACTATACAAAATTCAATTTTTATTAAAATCCCAATTTGGAGTTATCCTTTAACACGGTTAAAAATTTCAGAAACCTTCATTTATTCTTAGCAATTTGGGAAATGATTTAAACCAATTAAAAATATTAATTAAAATAAGTATATTAAAATAAATTTCAAGGTTTTAAATAAATAAAAGAAATAAATGCTAGTTAAAAACTAGGGCTGTTACACCAAGTCAAGTCATCATCATCATCAAATACAAGCTCATCTTCAACATCGGATGAATCGTCCATATTTTTTGTTAATCATTCATTACGATCATCAATACCCTTCATGGATATTGGATCAATGGTGTCATAAATGTTGTATTGTATTTTCTTTTTAATGTTTCATAATATGATGAATATTAATTTTTATACATTTTGGATTATAAAAAATGAAAAAAATAAAATAAAATAATAATATAATGAAAAGGCGCGCCATTTTGCATCGTGCGCCATATTTGCGCTGTGTGCGCCATTCGCCGGGCCTTTTCATATGCGTCACGTCACAAGAAAGGCGCAAATGTCGCGCCATGCTGCGCCGTGCGCCATGGGTGTGCCTTGGCATGCCTTTCATAACTATGTGCAAAACCAATAATGTTTTCCGTTTTCAAGTTCATACACAAAGCACCCAAAATACATGTCAAAGACGTCTAGCTCAAGTGGTTAAGAGTGCAAAATACATAATATATTATAACAAAAGTGTAAACATATTACACATCTTTGACATTGATACATTCAACAAAAATAACTCATTCTCAAATTTTCAGAAGCAAACACGTCGATTATGTTATCATATTCTAACATATCCAAATATGTTTTTTTAATGGAAATCATTGCCAAGTCACTTAGTCTTTCTTATGGTGTAGTAGTTAGAAGATATGTTTTAATAAGCTTCCACTTAGAGAAACTTTTTCCTATCAACTAACTAAATAGTTAACATAATTCGATATGCAACTCGTATGTTTAGAAATTCACTTACATCACGGTAAGATCTTAAAAAACCAATAATGTAAATTGATTTTGTTATTTCCGATGGCAAGATTCTTCTTAGTTGTGTAAGTTCAAAATATAATCATTTTTCACATGAGTGCTCTGTCTAAATTAAGTATCGTTCTTCTTATCAATATAAATACATATAAATATATATATAGCCATAAAATACCACTCTCTTCGTTATACTTCGAAAAATCTCCAGCTTCATAAAATAGAAATCCATAAATTCATTGGTTCCCACAAATTTTCACAAAAATGCTCTTTCAGTAGTTTATCTTCGATGGTTTTGAATTTTGCATTTAAAAGTATAAATTCATCAATTTCAATATGTCTAGCATCAATTTCATTTTTGGAGAATTCATCATTTTCTTTTGAATTTTTTATAAGACCTCGTTTAACCAACATTATTATTTTATTATCGGTTATTCTTTCCAATAAACCTAGATAAACCAGGATCATAGTTAAGAACGACGCATAGTAGTTAAGGCACATGCCTTGGCCTTGGGCTTTTATGAGTCTTGAGCATTTTTCGTACCTTTTATACAAGTTTGATCTACTATTTTACTAAACACAAATTAAATTTTAATCATATTTTATAATTCATTTAAATAGATATTTTATTATCTAAATTTTAAATTTTAACTCATATTTTATACTTTATTTTACTATTTTGTAAACCAAGATTTGGATTTTACAAAAAGACGCCTCAAATTGCAAAAAGGCGCACTCAAACTGCAAAAAGGCGCACACCGTGAGCTTGAGTCTTTTTTGAGCCTAGGCGTGCGTCTTGATAACTATAGAACGTGATCTTTCTCAAGCTCAAGCACAGTAAAATCATCAACGCCTTCGTCCATATTACTTCAGTTACCATCTATCTCTTCTTCATTTACACTATTCGCTTCGTTGTCAGCAGCCTCTTCATCAATATTAACTTCAATACTTAAGTTGTTTGTTGCTTCATTGGTTTCCCATCAATATCTACATTTTCATGACTACGTTCTTCAATCATATTTAAAGTTGAACATTGAGATTTTCGTATTTTCGCTTGAAACAAAATAAAATTTAAGCCAACAGGTTATTTTCTAGTTCATCTTTTTTTCTCTTTAATTCTTCTATTATATGTTCCGAAGTTTTATTTTTGAAATCCAATTTTTATCATCTTTGCTCTTCGTCATTTTTCCTAAATATTCCCAAATTAATAATATAAAAAGCTTATAACCAATAAAACTATAAAATGGTATTTACATATTAATTGATTTCTTACACCATTTAGCAAATACTCCCAATTCATGATCGATGTTAAAATCAGTTCTGATTATTGCTGTTCTTATTAATAAAACAATCCCAGTTTTTGTCCCTCATATTGATTCTAATATTCAGTAGGAACCATATGAATACATTACCAAGCAACCTTACGTATGAATCAGACAAAGACAATAATCATATGAATAACTAGAATTCCGAAAATATCAATGTAAAATCACTAATCCAAGCATACCAGCCAGTCAGCAACAGCCAGAGGTGAGAGGAGTGTCTAAAATCAGCATGAAGGCTTCAGCTTATTCGCGGTTGTAGGGTGGTGGCGCTGGCGCATGAGAAGGAGAAGCGGCGGCGGTTGTTGGCTCTGGAGGTGGGGTGGTGCTGCCCAGTTGTGCGGCGTCGGCTGGCTTTGGCGTAAATCGAGACGGACGCGTTTGTTTTCTAGGGTTTTTTTCTTCTTAATTTTATTTGCGTAGTGGGTTGCTCATGGGTGGGGTTGCCCAAGGCCGATGGGTCATGGGCCTAGCCCATGAGCCGGGTCTAATATATCCTCTAAATAACTAATAGGGGAAAATTTTTTTAAGGACAAATTATAATATATATTTGTCCAAAAGGACACGCGCATATAACTTTTATCGTAAGGACAAAGCCCAAAGCCCAGAAATAAATTCAAACAAAACGAAGAACTCTGTCCATTTTCTTCCTCCTTCCTTACAGTCCAACAATCGGTAATTTTGCTCGAACCAAAGAATTCACGTTAATTTTCCTCGACATAAAAAAATGGCACCGCAAACAAGAAAAAAATCTACATCTCCAACAGAAACTCAGAAATCGAATGTAGATGAAGAACGACCACAACAATCGAAAGCTGAAGAAAACCTAACTAAGTCGACAGCGAATCAACAAAACCAAAATCGAAATGTCGACGAAGCAGATGCTCAAAAAGTAAATGCAGAGATAGAAGAGGAAAACCTTCCTTTAGCACAAACGATAGCGGCGGCACGAAAGAGAAAAAGCAACAAATTAAGGCTTAAAAAACCTACAGCAACAGAAGAACAAAACCAAAATAGAGAAAAAAGGACAAAGAAAAGAGAGGAAAAAATGACAGCAAGAACAAGCAAACCAGAAATAAGTGAAAGTATACCAAAGAAGGTAACTATTAATATAAAATCAAACACAACAAAATTAATATAGTTTTATTATAGCAACATTGAAATACTAATAATTTCATTTTGTTAAATCTCAGCAAAAAGAAGATAAAGAAGCTGTGGATCAAGAACCAGACGAAGAACAACTCAATTCGGTAAAATATAAAACATCATAACTTTATACCATAATGTATATTTCAAAAATACTACCTGTAAATCATTTGGTAAAAGAAAAGGCTAATAGGTATAACAAACTGATACCCAATTACTAGTATAATAGTCATTATAATTAAGCATAAATTGTTTGATAAAACAGTAGTCAGTGACATTTGTTTCAAATATGATACAAACAAACAAATGATACCTACTAACAAAAACTGATATCTAATTACCAAAAAATAATACCTGGTTATATAAAAATGATACCTACTTGATACCTGATTACTGAAAACTGATACCTAATTTGTACCAACTGATACCTAGTAACAAATAATAATAGTGTTTATAATTAAGCGTAAATTGTTTGATTAAATAATAGTCAGTATCATTTAGTTGAAATATGAAACAGACAAAAACTGATACTTATTTACAAAAAACTGATACCTATTTACAAAACTTAATATCTATTTACAGAAAACTGATACCTAGTTACAAAAAACTGATACCTAGTTATTAAAAATGATACCTACTTGGAAAAATTGACACCTGATTAGAGAAAACTGATACCTACTTAATACCAACTGATGCTTAGGTACTGCAAAACTGATACTTAGTTACTTCAAAATTGAAATTGTTGTATATTAGACAGAAGATATTTCACTACAACTAATACCTGAATCTATTGTTGTTTTAAAACATAATTTATTTCACAGATAACTTACTGTCTTTATTTTTATCTAATAGGATGATGATGATTTTGTTGATGCTCATCCAAAATACATAAAAGAAAGATCGGAAACAAAACAGCAATCTGAAGACAAAAAGCATGAAACAGCTTACCGATGTGGACTGCAGGCAATATTCAAAACGATAAAACTGATAAAACAAAAAAATGCTCTATCAAAGAAGCAAATGGATATAATGAAGAGCACTCCTTTCTACAACTTCTTTAGAGTTTTCTTTGAAGAGAAAATTATGATGAAAGAATGCAAAAAGCATCAACACAATTTGGATTCTTTGTACAAATGCTACTCAGTTGTCGAAGATGCTTTCTTATTTTCCACAGAAAAGATGAAAGTTACAGCAACGGATATAAGTTTGATTTTTGGCCTACCACTAAAAGGAATTAACATTGAGCCGACTCAAAAAATGACAAACAAAACAATTCCAATGCAATGTAGAGAATTTGCAAACAGAAACTTCGGCAACAGCACTTATATAACAAGAAATGTTGTGGAAAAAAGAATAAAGCAAGAAGTTGCAAAAAAGAAAAAAGAGTATGAAGAAGACTTGCCAATGTTAATAGTAATTGAAATACTATTAACATTTTTCTTTCCAAACAACCAGCAAAAATTAAGATGGGGACTTCTTCCATACTTAATTAATGTAGAGACAATGCAATTAGTTTCTTGGCCACTGACGATAGAAAAGAATTTCAATAAATTTGTTAAGAAGTTCATTCATAATCCAAGAAATATGTCGGGATGCTCCATGCTTCCACTGGTAAGATTACTTATTAAAAAATTTATTAGTTATTTTTTTTAACAAACATATCTAATCAATTCTTTTAATGTTAACAGTATTGCATTTGTGAGAAACTGGATCTCATTCAACAAAGACAATATTATACTCCAGCCTTACCAAGATTTGCAAAATGGGATTTAAGGAAACTCAAAGACAAAGCAGTCAAAGCAGTTTTTGATAACGTGAAAGAGGGTGATGTAAGTAAAAATTCCATTTCATTTTATGTTAATCAATATGCTTTAACTATTATGCATAATAAAGTTTTATTGTCGGTCATTTATCCTATAGCATAAAACTGATACTACAGTGATCAAAAAATGATATCATAGCAAAACATAGTAAATAGTATCAATAACAAAAAATAGAATGAAAAAAACTAAAACAATATGTTTACTTGCTTGAAACAAATACTAATAGTATCATAAACTGAGACAAAAATGAAAAAACTGATAACAAATGATTACATGCTTGAAAATAAATGTGGATGTATTCCAAACTGATACTAGAATGCAAAAACTGATACCTTATAATTTCACAATTTATATTGATGCTACAATCCAATACCTGATACCATAATTGTACATACTAGAAACTGATAGTTATAGTATAAGAAACTGATACTAATATGATTATAAACTGATACTTATACTGTAAGAAATTGATACTAATATGATTGAACCTGATATTAATAGTATCAGAAAATAATCATAAATAAATATTTGTTTTATTGAATACAATTTTATTTTTTCATTACAGTAAAAAATCAATTATCATTGCAAATTGATATCATAGCTTAAAACTGAAACAAATTTTCCAATACCAATTTTCTAGGTGAAAGAAATCACAAATCTCAGCCCATATGAAGAAAGTCTACTTCAAACAGAGACTGTTCAACACAAATTTCCCAAAATTCAAAAACAAAAGCATGGAAAGAAAAGAAAGTTTGAAGAAACCACAGAAACTGCACATTCATTTGAGGAAGATGTAAGCATCAGGATATTCCAAATGCATATAAAAGATTTGGAAGAAGAAACAAAGAAAACAAAAAAAGAATTAGAAGTGGAAAAAAAGAAAAGAATTAAAGCAGAGCAAGAAGTTTTCAGGTTGAAAGAAGAGTTGAAAGAAATAAAGTTGAAACTGAAAGAAAATGAAGAGAAAACATCACAGGCTGAAAACAACAACAATAAAGTTGAAGATGTTTTGAATGACAGTGAAGAAAATGGTGAAAATAAAAAGGAAAGTTTCAACCTACAAAGCAACATTTTACAAAATGAACTAGATGAAGATACTATTGTACAAATGGAAATAGAAAAAAATGAAGAAAAAGCTGAAGAGAGTGTAAAAAAAATAGCAGATAAAACAGAACAAATGAACAAACAAATGCCAATCGAAATAGAAACTAAATTGGGTAAAAAAACAAGCAGTGAAGAAAGACAATGTGAACATGAAGAAGAAAAACAAACTCCAACTGAAGTACACCAAAAAGAAGAGTTGGAAAAAGAAAGTGAAGTGCAGGGAGACAGATCAGAAGATACTCAAACTCTTCAACAGGATACAGACGAAAAAAACAAAAGTATACCGTATGTCGCTTCAGTGCTTGACTTTACCCCTCCATCCTTCAAGCTTTACGACACACAAGACTTTGAAAGCGAAAAAACTGAAAAAAAAGATGCAGAAGAACATGGGCAAACATCTGTTAGAAAAGGGAAACAAAAAGTGATAAAATCAACTGACAAAAAAATCAAAGCAACACAAAAAGGGACAGCTTCCTATATTCAAAGATTAAAGGCAAGAACAAGAGTGAAAAAGCAACGTGATAGCTTTGAATATGGGATGAAACAAAAGAAAGTTGCAAATAAGCAAAAACAGAAACCTGGAAAAAAAGAAAATGTTGAAAACCAAAATGACCAAGACAATAGTCCAAAGCCACTTGCAGTAATAGAGCCAACACTTTACGAGATAGGGCTTGGTCATTGCAAATGTTTGATCTACCTCAACGTTGAGCAACAAAATGTGATCAAAACTTTCTTTTCATTAACAACATCATCACAGAAGTAAGTGTTCAAATATGTATATTAATTTTAAATATGAAATTAAGTTCATCTAACATATACAAATTGTTGTTATCAAAATAGTGTAGTGGCATGGGAAGACAATGACACAATCAGAGGAGGTTGTGTCATAACAAAGAATGCAATAAAACTTCTACTAGAAGGAGGCGAAACAGACGGGCAGGTACATAATAATTTTTTTCTTTACGTCAAAACTGATACCAAAATGCACAACATGCTTAAATTGACCTTATACTTTATTATTTTTATACTTATCAACATACACACCAACTACTAAGAGTAATGAAACTATTAACAATTTAATATAGCTCCACCAATAAAAAAAGTAAACTATTCTGATTTTAATACAGATTATAGATTGGTACATTTCAAAATGTGGAATAGAAGACCACAGCTATGCTTTCACAACAACAATGACGGTAAATAAAACTTTAATATTCAAATACATAATAATTGCTTCATTTATTATATCATAACTTATTTTCATATTAAACAGAAAGCAATTGTCTGTAATATGAAGAGTGTGAAGAAAAGTCTCATTCTCCCTATGCTAGAATCTATTGTACACGACAAATTTACTGAAAGTATATATTTTCCGTTGCATTGTGGTAACCACTGGACATTAGTAACTTTAACATACCCAACAATGCAATGGTGCCACATTGATTCTAACCGCCCAAGAAGATCAAACGAAAGAAACAATTCAAGTTTAAAGGAGGCTATAAAATTGGTATGAGATTTATCTTTCTTTTAAAAAAATACTTATCACCGTGAATATGAGCTAAATTTTTAATATATTACCTGTTTTAGAGAAATGAAATAGAGGAAATGCTCCAAGAAATCTGGAAAAGCAATGACATAAAAGACATGGCAGTGAAACCAGATGAAATACATCAGATAAAGTGTGCACAGCAGGGAGCAGACACGTAAGGTTTTTTCCATTATAATAAATGTTTTTGCATCATAATTTTCAATACATACTTCTAGACATCATTATATACCGTTTTTATTTAATTGAATTTGATTTGTAATAAAAATATTGAGAATTATTATCTCTCAATACAATAAACTTGAAATACAAATAAACATTTACTACAGGAAGAAAACTGATACCTACATAACAAGAAACTGATACCTACAGAAACAAAACTGACACCTACAAAAAATAAACTGATACCTACAGAAATAAATACACAGTGTACTAGTACAACTGCTAAATATTTTAATTCAAAACATACTGTATTGTTGTACAATTATCTCTAAAATTCAAATTTTTGTACTAATTATAAACCTATTAATAAAGCAGATGAAAATTAATACTAATATTACATCTTGGTTTAAACAGGCTTGACTGTGGGATTTTTGTAATGATATTCATCATTTCGCTGAACAGAAGCAGGATACCAATTAAAATTGAAAAGAAAGATATATTATCAACAAGAGCAAGAATTGCACATGCAATATTAACAGACGATGAACACTGCTGGAGTCTGTCAAAATACATGACAAGCCTAGATGAACAAGGAAAAGAAAGGAAATGAGTTCACACTGCATTATTTCACAATTAAATTTGATTCCTGTGACGTAATGTTGTTATGTTCAAATGTATAGCTGTGAATTAATGATGTTCTGTTGTAATTTCACACTTATGAAGTAATGTTGTTCTGTAAGCAAAACACTACTGCTTTTACTTCTAAAAACAATTCTAATCTCCTGGAATGACATGTTGTGGTGATGTTCTTTTCTTTTCCTGTTGTTTATATTATAACAAGATTAAATAATGTATGTTCTATCATCTAACTATGGATCCAACATAATATTATCAGTTTTATGATACAACTATCAGTTGTAAGATGATATTATCAAATTTCATGTAACATTACAATACAAAATAGTAACTGGGAATTACTTCTTATGACTGATAAAATCAGTTTTGTTAAAACTTAAACTCAACATACTGTATGCAACAACAATTAGTTCAGGTATCAGGTTTTGCAAACACTATATATTATTATAATTATTAAGGACTACTGCTGTAAATTATAGCACATATTATAATACACAAAACTGATTCTAAAAACAAACAGAAACTGATATTAAAACTGTTTATATCCAATCATTGAAACATTATCTCCAACCAAATCAACTGATACCAAAACTGGAAAAGTGATACCAAAACTTAAAAAATGATACCAAAACTTAAAAAAACTGATACAGCTATAAACTGATAATATTTGGTACTGTAAAAATATGATACTATAAAAATGATACTGATACCAAAACTTCCACAAACAAACAACAGAAATCATACTGCAAAAACAAAAAACTGATACTATAATATATACTAAAATAGCTGAAATTATAATCAATTCCATAATATGCTATACTAAATACAAATTAATAACAAAAGGTTCAATTACTATAGACCACTGAAACAAGTCTCACATACACTTATTACTCTAAACAAATTAAAAATATAAAATCAAATCATATCCTCTTTGAAGCTTGACAATTCCGTTTATTATGACCAAATTGCTTGCACTCGCCACATCTGTTTTGCTTGTTATGAAAATATGAAAATCCTCCTTTGCGCTTCACTGATGGTCTACCAGCACCACGTTTCTCCTTTGGTGGCTTGATAACATCTTGTATGCTACCATCAACAATAGGCCTATCATAATTTGGAATAGGATTTATAGCATTGACATAAGAACATCGATAAGCATCAACAGTGAAATAATTCTCGACAAAATCATATACAGACAACTTTGACTTGTTCATGCACTTTATAGCATGAGCACAAGGAAATCCTGTAATTTTCCACTTGTTGCAACTACAAATGCGCTCCTTCAAATCAACAGAATGAGAGTTTGGAGATTTCACTTCAAAAGCAAAATCAGAAGATTTATATACATCCCATCCAAACCCTTCTTCAATCAATTCATTTAAACGTAACTCCATAGAAGGACATAGACTTGTTCTCCACAAACGACATTCTTCTCTTCTTCTAGCCATTTGTTCCATAATCTTAATACGAATACCATCTAAACACAAAGTAATAGGCAATGCTCGTTCATTTAAAATCCAACTGTTAAAACTTTCTGCAACATTGGAACTATATTCACCATAACGTTTCCCTGGAAAAAATAAATCCACCCACTTATCAAATGGCTTATCCTTTAAAAAATTAACACCAGCAATACCACCAATTTGACAAAACTTAGAATATGCTCCTTCAAATTCATATAGATTTGAAGCTCTAGAACACATTTTGAATAAATCAACAATAGACACATTTGCATTTTTGGCTTTCACTGCAGAAAGAAGATTTTGTTCCATATGCAAGTAGCAATAACTGTGATAATCTGAAGGAAAAATATCACGAACACCTGCAAGCAAACCTTGGTGGCGATCGGACATAAAAACTAAAGTACGCTCTTCTTGAAGCATTTGTTTTAAATGTTTCAAAAACCATGTCCAGTTATCCACATTTTCAACAGAAACTACACTCATAGCTAAAGGGAAGAAACCTGCAAACGAAAAAATAATTAGTAAAAAATAAAATAAAAATAACTACAACCATAAATATAAAACAATTCATAAAACTGATACTAACAGTAACAAAACTGATACCTAAAACCTGATATGACCATTATAAAAATATTGATAAGCACAACATTATGCACATTAATCTTCATTATAAAACAACAAAGAAACAAAAAAGACATATTTCGATACAAAACAAATTCCAATACTACATAACTATAAATGATACCATATATGAACTAAGTGAAACTGATACTAATTATATACAAAAAATGATACTAATCTCCTGTTTAGCAGTATGAACATATTATACGAAATACACACTTACAATTTAATTTAATGAAAATTCTGATACTAGAAACTTGCTACTTATAAACTACATTTCTTAAAACTGATACCAACAGAATACAAATTATGATAAAAAATGTACATTAATAATTATGGCAAGTATTATAATCTCAATACAAACAAATCAAGTTTGAAAACGAACACATACCTTGATCACCATTTTTTGCAGTAGCACCCATCAATACACCAGGACGGCCCTTCAAGTGAGTAGCATCTAAGAATATCATAGGACGACAAGACTTGAAACCAAGTAAACAAGCGCCAAAAGCAATAACCACCCTTTGAAATTCATTACTACAAGGATCAACATCCATATCAACATAACTATCTGGATTAGATTTCTTCACTGCTTCCAAATACCAACTCAAATCATTATAAGACAAAGCATCATTACCGTGCAACTCCATCAATGCAAGTTGTTTCCCATGATAAGCATAACCATAAGACAACTGAAAATTGTATTCTCTTTTAAAATCAAGTATAATATCCTTAGGCTTTTTACTTGGACAATCGCGGATCTCATCAATAATCATCGATTTAACAAAAGAACTAGATATATGTGGATTATTCACATGTCTAAGACCAGCCCCACAAGAATGATCAGGAACCAAATTTCTGATAAAGAACCTTTTCAATTCTCCAGAATCACAGGAAGCATGGACTTTGAAAAGACAACCATCCTTATATGAAGAGCAAATTACAGTAACTCTTGTAGCACAATTCTTTAAAAATACTAATTCATACCCCATTTGAATTTGATATGCCATCAAGAACTCTCTAAAATGTTCAGCGCCTCCGAAACAAAAACCAACAAAATTGAAAATGCTTAATGTCGACCCTCTCCTCAACATATCTTTTAAATAACTTTTACCATTAACAACAACATTGGAACAGACAGAGACAAGAGAAGATGAAGAAGCAGAAACATAGGATGAACTTGAAATACAAGCACCATCAACAACTTCCAATTCACAACCCTTAACCTTAACAGTAAAACCAAAGAAAGAACTTTTCTTGTGTAATTGAAAACAAACTATGCTCTGAATATCAGAATCAGTGTCAACCATAATAACTTTGGCCTCAAGTACATAAGAAATCTGAATGCAAGAAGGAGTTAATTGAGACCAATATTGGCATATCTCATTCTTCAAATCGAACAAAGAGCAAGCGATACACAATCGAGTGCTAAAAGTATTATTATTCATCACAAACAAACAAAGAAGGCTGTTATCCCCACTGCCAAAAAATAAATAAACAATAAACAGTAGTAAAAATATATACGATTTAGAACAGTAATAATTCAATTTTACAAAATTGATACCTACCGTAGATAAAACTGATACCTAGAAACTGATTAAAAAAAATGATACTAAGAAAATATAAAAATGATACCTAGAAACTGAACCTAAAATATAGTAGTTTTCCACTCAATCACAAATTGATATACAACCCAACCAACGACACTTCTCCAATCATCCCAACATTAATGCAAGAAAATGCAAAATAAATCAAATGAAAAGTAACTACAAAACAACACTGCATAAAGAAACGAGTATAACAATAAAAAACCTGCTGGTACTTCCACGATCATCCATCGACGAATGAAAAAAAAAAGAGAAGAACAACACTGCACATCATTCATAATAATAAACACAATTATAAATCACGAACAATTTTATTTATCTCGAATAGAAAAAAATCAAAAAAACAGATTGATATAAGCATACCTGAGAAAAACGAGATCACCGTACAGATATGAAAAGAATGAGATCAACAAAAGCACGGAAGAAGAAAAAAATAATCGTTGAAGTGGACGAAATTGAAATAAAGGAATAACGTTGATTGATATTACAATTAGGAGAAAGATAGTTGATCGCGACTCAAAATTTGGATCGAACGAAGAAGAAGAACAAGCGCGCGAGAATTGGGCCGCTAAACTAAAAACGCTAAGTGTCCTTTAAAGAAAAATATTTATGGGCCGTCCTTCATAAAAAAAAAGCCCCAAAATGTGTCCTTGAATAAAATTTCCTGTAACTAATAATGCAATAATAAATAGTTTCTGGAATGAACAGAGCAATCCAAAATTCAATAATTAACTCATAAACAATCACAAATCAATAAAGCAATGCTTTAACACAGGCCGTATAATACAACAATTAACTCAAAATTCTACCTTCAAACAGACTTCAGCTTCGGTCAGGTAATCAGCAGAGACCCATGCGGAAGGTGGTAGTGGTACAAGCAGCAAGTCAAAGAGAGCCTGAGCAAAGCTACAAGGGTCGCGGCAGTGCTGCGGCAGGAAGTTGAAAATTTGAAAAATTAAAACCTAAGGACCCGTTTGACTTGTCGTTTTTAGTTTTGTGTTTTCGTCTATACAAAAGCGCGTCCGTTGTATGTATTGTTGAAAAACAAACAATTTTGAAAAATAAAATTTACATGTGCTATACGTAATGGAGGGAAGAAATAAAACAGTAGTAAGGTGAGCAGAAGGAATGTCGAAGCTTATAGAAAATTATGTATTATGTTTTTTCCCTAATTTATTATAGAAAATTATGTTATTATGTTTTTCCCTATTTTATTCGGGCCTTTTTAAAGTATACCAGTCATGCAGAAAGGTCCAAGATAAAAATACTGAAGACAACCACGCCGATTGTGGACCATGTTCTAATCTAAGCAAACCAATTCCTTACATCCATATCAATTATGTGATTTTTCTCTTATCTCGATGATTTTCTTAAGATTTCTCATTTTCAAATCTCTGTGTAATTTATTATTATAATTATTACAATGTTCTACTAATTCTTTATCGTATCATTTTACATTTAAATTCCAACCTTTAATAATTTCTACAATTATTTACAAAATTCTTTCAAGTCTTCTTCTATTTTTTACATTCAAGTCTACACATATTTAAATTAATTACATGATCTTAAATTTAAATATTTTAAATACAATTAACTAATATTTGTTATTTGGTCTAATAAGTTCAAAAAATGACAATGGTACTATTTACCACATTTATATTGATAAGAATGGTAAAACTAATTTTACATTCTAAGTTTATACAATTCAAAATTTTCACAGTTATATATGAAAAATATCTTTTATTCTCTTACATTATTCTAAATTTAAATCTTACATTTTATTTCTTTTTAAAATTAGTATTTTATTATAAAGAAATATATACATAATTTTTCTTCCAAAAGATGTTATTCCTTTACAAACATATACACAATTTTTCCTTTTTAAGATTGGTATAATATTACAAACGTATACAGTGTTTTTTCTTTTTAAAATTGGTGCGTCAAGTGGATTTTTTATCATTGATAAAATTTATATTTGTAAAGAATGACTTTAGAATTAATAATCAGTGATGAATATTATTTATTTTGTAAATTTGAAAATGGATTATATTTTTAGTTAATATGTTTTGTGAAAATGTTAAATTTTAGTTATTTATTTTCATACTTCACATTAATCAATAGATTAAAATATACAATATTTTCGTAGAAAAAATATGTTTTCTGTACTTTATTGTCCTTTTGAGACAGTTGCTGACCTTTTTTGAAAATTTTTATTATAAAATAAAATCATCGAATCATGAAACATAGGTTAAAAATCAATTATTTTACATAGTTCAACTATAGCATACCATGTCTTATTTAGTTAACATTCTTTTAGTTGTTTAATATATATTTTGTTTATCACTTTTATAGTATCATATACCTTTTTCTTTACTACAAGGGCTTTAAATGCATTAAAATATATTAGTCGATACTATCACATATTCTTTTTTTTTAAATATATTTTAGGAGAACCCGGCGGACCGATAAACTCCTGAGTGGAATTAAGTTGTGTCTGTCTGCTTCAACTTATGACACCTATAATCTCTAGGTACTGTTGCTAAAAGAAAGAGGGCTATTTGTGAAGGCTGAAAACTGTCGACGGCCGTCAGTAGCCGTCGGAATTGCCCTCGGAACTACATCCGCTCTTTCCGACGGTTCGACGATGACTTGGCGGCGGCTCTCAACGACTGTTGTCGACGGTTTTTCGACGGCCGTCATGTACATGTGGTCAACCGTTGTTTCATTTGGACTATTGTCAAAAGCCGTCGGAAACCGCTACTCTTTTACCGTCGGAAGGCATTACGATCTGTCAAATAGTCTTTTGCCAATACACCGTCGAGAGCCGTTAGTAACCATTGGATAATGATGACCGACAAGCTGTCGGTAGCCGTCGCAAATCTAGGATGTTTTTGGTTTCTGCTACATTTCGTCCCTTATACAACACATATATATCAATATATATCGCAACTCAATTTCACGCATATAAATCATATAAAAATAAGTCCAAATCACATATAAAACATCAATATTTACAACAAACCAAACTTAAATTATACACCATACAACAAAACAATCCAACAACATACACAAAATCAATCTTCAACATCTTAAACTATATCAATCATGTCGACACAAACCAACAAATCATCCAACATCTTCTCAAAATGTATCAAACAAACCGAAATACATCATCATCACCATCTCCAAGTGCATAATGTCCGAACACAAACGCGAAAATCATACCTATCAAGACTCACCATCACCTCCAGCACCACCCGACAAAGGAAATGCTCCATACTGCTGCATATACTCAGCCAAGTGCTGGCCCCATCTCCGCAGCGCGAAGGCGGTCTTCCTCCTGCAGCTCTGCAATCATGGCTTCCAGCTCCTTAATCTCTTCCTTGTCCTGGGCTTTTTTGTATGCCTTCTGCGAGCTCCTAGCCTGCAACACATGATCTAATAAGAGATTTGTGTCTAATGGCTAGCAAAAAAATCTAGATTTGGCAACCGCTGTAACAGTGTGATATATTGTTATAATCTAAGTTATTGTTATAAACTAAATTATTTTTTTTAAAACCAAATTTTATCAACTTAGTTGTTTTTACAAACTAAGTTGTTTCTTTAAAAACTTAATTGTTTTTATTAACTTATTTATTGTTATAAACTTGTTTAATTGTTATAAAACTACTTAACTTTCATAAAAATTAGTATATTTTTATAAATTAGGTTACTTTTTATAAATTTAGTTAATTTTTGTAAAACATAGTTAACGTTTATATATTTATTTAATTTTAATCAAACTTGCTTAACATAGTTAGTTTTTGTAAAACTTAGTTACTTTTTGTAAACTTGGTTAATTTTATAAAATTTCAACTTAGTTGATTTCTTTGTAAAAGTTAGTCTCCCTTTAACAATAAACTAATTAATTACTTTTACAAACTAAGATAAAAACTTAATTATTTTTTCACTTCATAATGATTTTCACTTCATATTGATTTTCGCACATTAAATTATCAGGTGACATATGCCGTTTTGCAGCTTGTACAATAGCTGTAAATCCGGCTTCTATGAAGTTGTATTTCGATTTCATCGCAATGTATTTTGCAATTACTAATAATTGAATGTCGCTTGTACAACCATCCCAAAGAGGTTTCTTATCAGCATCCAATAAATCATAAATTTTCTTTGCTCCAATATTTGATTCTTCTTCGATATTAACATCATCGTCATCAACTTCAACGGTAGGGAATATTGATTGTGTTGCACCTTCAAGCATATCTTTTATGGGATTCGTCATAACAATTTCGTTACCCACCTCCTCTTCTGACTATACAGGATTAGGTGTTACAAGTTCTCCATGACGATCCTACACCAAATAATTCGGATCGTATTGGCGTACATGAACTTTAGTCATATCCGGTATCAAATGCTTAAACAATTTACACCTCTACATAGACAACGAATTTCTTCACCGTTTCCATTATTACTTAGAGCGAATTCAATAAATACGTGTACATCATTATAAAAATATTCACTTATTGAGCTTCCAATTCTCCTTCGTTGTTGATCATTCATCTCTAATCGACAAAATAATTGACCATTTTCCTACTAAAAAAAAATACGATAGAAGTTTAAAAAGCATTAATCACTTTATGGATTGACATTTTATTTTTCAATTCATTTATACAGTTTAATGATTTATTAATTATATAATATATTATTATTTTTTATTTTATTTTTCAGTTCACTTAAAATGTTCCTTTAACCGTAATTCATTTATTAATTATCATTTATACATTTTACAGATTGGCACAAATTAGGAATATAATATGAAATTTTTAGTTTATTGTTTTCTATTTTGATGGTCGGCCAACCTTCTTCCCATTACAAAAACAATAATAATAACATTTTGTAAATTATTTCATTTTAAACGATTTGACAAAATTTCGGCAGTACTTCCCATTTGTTTCGTGTATCGTACACAAATGCGTGTACACAGAGAACAAAAAGAAAGTGCTGTCCAAATTTTGTGAACCGTTTAAAATGAAATGATTATGAAATGTAACCATTTTATTGTATTTGTAACTTGTCCAATACAAGGACAAATCCGACAAATATTGTATCAGATGAATATTGATGTCCGTTCTGTGATAAAAATGAATATTCATATAACGATCATATACAATACTGAGATGGGACAGAAACTCTCTAAAGGATTTAAAAAAATAAGGCATGTTATGCACCAATTTGTTTATATATTACTGTTACGCATTTTTAATTCTGTTAATTATATAACATACCAGCTTTTGTACAATAATTTGTTTATATTTTAATGTTTTATTAATTATATAATATATTGTATAATTTTTACTTTTGTATAAAATCTTTTATGCTTTCAAATTTAACGAACTATGAATATAATACTATATTTAAAACATTAAACTACAGTATACACTAATTTACCGCATGCCACACATTATAATAGCAAACTAGGTATTGTATATAATTAAGGGTCTAAAGTAATAAATGATTATGTATATAAATTATTATTTTCAACATTTTAGAAAATGCATATACTAAATTATGCGCATCTACACTAGTTAACTCAAGCTAGCCCTAATGCGCATATGCAATAATTAATCAACGCATATACACATACACTAAATTATACGTTAATTTTTGGATTTAAATGATAATAACTATAATTAGCATTCGATAGGGTATAATAAACAATCAATGAGGTATTATAAGCAACTAGAATCATAAATTAACTCTAATTTAGCAAATCAAAATTAATTAGGGTTATGATTCATATACAACACATATATATCAATATATATCGCAACTCAATTTCACGCATATAAATCATATAAAAATAAGTCCAAATCACATATAAAACATCAATATTTACAACAAACCAAACTTAAATTATACACCATACAACAAAACAATCCAACAACATACACAAAATCAATCTTCAACATCTTAAACTATATCAATCATGTCGACACAAACCAACAAATCATCCAACATCTTCTCAAAATGTATCAAACAAACCGAAATACATCATCATCACCATCTCCAAGTGCATAATGTCCGAACACAAACGCGAAAATCATACCTATCAAGACTCACCATCACCTCCAGCACCACCCGACAAAGGAAATGCTCCATACTGCTGCATATACTCAGCCAAGTGCTGGCCCCATCTCCGCAGCGCGAAGGCGGTCTTCCTCCTGCAGCTCTGCAATCATGGCTTCCAGCTCCTTAATCTCTTCCTTGTCCTGGGCTTTTTTGTACGCCTTCTGCGAGCTCCTAGCCTGCAACACATGATCTA
Organism: Allium cepa; assembly: GCA_030765085.1. Lineage (NCBI taxonomy): Eukaryota > Viridiplantae > Streptophyta > Magnoliopsida > Asparagales > Amaryllidaceae > Allium > Allium cepa. The sequence goes on along the minus strand of CM060928.1, from coordinate 317,070,585 downwards.
ATAAGAGATTTGTGTCTAATGGCTAGCAAAAAAATCTAGATTTGGCAACCGCTGTAACAGTGTGATATATTGTTATAATCTAAGTTATTGTTATAAACTAAATTATTTTTTTTAAAACCAAATTTTATCAACTTAGTTGTTTTTACAAACTAAGTTGTTTCTTTAAAAACTTAATTGTTTTTATTAACTTATTTATTGTTATAAACTTGTTTAATTGTTATAAAACTACTTAACTTTCATAAAAATTAGTATATTTTTATAAATTAGGTTACTTTTTATAAATTTAGTTAATTTTTGTAAAACATAGTTAACGTTTATATATTTATTTAATTTTAATCAAACTTGCTTAACATAGTTAGTTTTTGTAAAACTTAGTTACTTTTTGTAAACTTGGTTAATTTTATAAAATTTCAACTTAGTTGATTTCTTTGTAAAAGTTAGTCTCCCTTTAACAATAAACTAATTAATTACTTTTACAAACTAAGATAAAAACTTAATTATTTTTTCACTTCATAATGATTTTCACTTCATATTGATTTTCGCACATTAAATTATCAGGTGACATATGCCGTTTTGCAGCTTGTACAATAGCTGTAAATCCGGCTTCTATGAAGTTGTATTTCGATTTCATCGCAATGTATTTTGCAATTACTAATAATTGAATGTCGCTTGTACAACCATCCCAAAGAGGTTTCTTATCAGCATCCAATAAATCATAAATTTTCTTTGCTCCAATATTTGATTCTTCTTCGATATTAACATCATCGTCATCAACTTCAACGGTAGGGAATATTGATTGTGTTGCACCTTCAAGCATATCTTTTATGGGATTCGTCATAACAATTTCGTTACCCACCTCCTCTTCTGACTATACAGGATTAGGTGTTACAAGTTCTCCATGACGATCCTACACCAAATAATTCGGATCGTATTGGCGTACATGAACTTTAGTCATATCCGGTATCAAATGCTTAAACAATTTACACCTCTACATAGACAACGAATTTCTTCACCGTTTCCATTATTACTTAGAGCGAATTCAATAAATACGTGTACATCATTATAAAAATATTCACTTATTGAGCTTCCAATTCTCCTTCGTTGTTGATCATTCATCTCTAATCGACAAAATAATTGACCATTTTCCTACTAAAAAAAAATACGATAGAAGTTTAAAAAGCATTAATCACTTTATGGATTGACATTTTATTTTTCAATTCATTTATACAGTTTAATGATTTATTAATTATATAATATATTATTATTTTTTATTTTATTTTTCAGTTCACTTAAAATGTTCCTTTAACCGTAATTCATTTATTAATTATCATTTATACATTTTACAGATTGGCACAAATTAGGAATATAATATGAAATTTTTAGTCTATTGTTTTCTATTTTGATGGTCGGCCAACCTTCTTCCCATTACAAAAACAATAATAATAACATTTTGTAAATTATTTCATTTTAAACGATTTGACAAAATTTCGGCAGTACTTCCCATTTGTTTCGTGTATCGTACACAAATGCGTGTACACAGAGAACAAAAAGAAAGTGCTGTCCAAATTTTGTGAACCGTTTAAAATGAAATGATTATGAAATGTAACCATTTTATTGTATTTGTAACTTGTCCAATACAAGGACAAATCCGACAAATATTGTATCAGATGAATATTGATGTCCGTTCTGTGATAAAAATGAATATTCATATAACGATCATATACAATACTGAGATGGGACAGAAACTCTCTAAAGGATTTAAAAAAATAAGGCATGTTATGCACCAATTTGTTTATATATTACTGTTACGCATTTTTAATTCTGTTAATTATATAACATACCAGCTTTTGTACAATAATTTGTTTATATTTTAATGTTTTATTAATTATATAATATATTGTATAATTTTTACTTTTGTATAAAATCTTTTATGCTTTCAAATTTAACGAACTATGAATATAATACTATATTTAAAACATTAAACTACAGTATACACTAATTTACCGCATGCCACACATTATAATAGCAAACTAGGTATTGTATATAATTAAGGGTCTAAAGTAATAAATGATTATGTATATAAATTATTATTTTCAACATTTTAGAAAATGCATATACTAAATTATGCGCATCTACACTAGTTAACTCAAGCTAGCCCTAATGCGCATATGCAATAATTAATCAACGCATATACACATACACTAAATTATACGTTAATTTTTGGATTTAAATGATAATAACTATAATTAGCATTCGATAGGGTATAATAAACAATCAATGAGGTATTATAAGCAACTAGAATCATAAATTAACTCTAATTTAGCAAATCAAAATTAATTAGGGTTATGATTCATATACAACACATATATATCAATATATATCGCAACTCAATTTCACGCATATAAATCATATAAAAATAAGTCCAAATCACATATAAAACATCAATATTTACAACAAACCAAACTTAAATTATACACCATACAACAAAACAATCCAACAACATACACAAAATCAATCTTCAACATCTTAAACTATATCAATCATGTCGACACAAACCAACAAATCATCCAACATCTTCTCAAAATGTATCAAACAAACCGAAATACATCATCATCACCATCTCCAAGTGCATAATGTCCGAACACAAACGCGAAAATCATACCTATCAAGACTCACCATCACCTCCAGCACCACCCGACAAAGGAAATGCTCCATACTGCTGCATATACTCAGCCAAGTGCTGGCCCCATCTCCGCAGCGCGAAGGCGGTCTTCCTCCTGCAGCTCTGCAATCATGGCTTCCAGCTCCTTAATCTCTTCCTTGTCCTGGGCTTTTTTGTACGCCTTCTGCGAGCTCCTAGCCTGCAACACATGATCTAATAAGAGATTTGTGTCTAATGGCTAGCAAAAAAATCTAGATTTGGCAACCGCTGTAACAGTGTGATATATTGTTATAATCTAAGTTATTGTTATAAACTAAATTATTTTTTTTAAAACCAAATTTTATCAACTTAGTTGTTTTTACAAACTAAGTTGTTTCTTTAAAAACTTAATTGTTTTTATTAACTTATTTATTGTTATAAACTTGTTTAATTGTTATAAAACTACTTAACTTTCATAAAAATTAGTATATTTTTATAAATTAGGTTACTTTTTATAAATTTAGTTAATTTTTGTAAAACATAGTTAACGTTTATATATTTATTTAATTTTAATCAAACTTGCTTAACATAGTTAGTTTTTGTAAAACTTAGTTACTTTTTGTAAACTTGGTTAATTTTATAAAATTTCAACTTAGTTGATTTCTTTGTAAAAGTTAGTCTCCCTTTAACAATAAACTAATTAATTACTTTTACAAACTAAGATAAAAACTTAATTATTTTTTCACTTCATAATGATTTTCACTTCATATTGATTTTCGCACATTAAATTATCAGGTGACATATGCCGTTTTGCAGCTTGTACAATAGCTGTAAATCCGGCTTCTATGAAGTTGTATTTCGATTTCATCGCAATGTATTTTGCAATTACTAATAATTGAATGTCGCTTGTACAACCATCCCAAAGAGGTTTCTTATCAGCATCCAATAAATCATAAATTTTCTTTGCTCCAATATTTGATTCTTCTTCGATATTAACATCATCGTCATCAACTTCAACGGTAGGGAATATTGATTGTGTTGCACCTTCAAGCATATCTTTTATGGGATTCGTCATAACAATTTCGTTACCCACCTCCTCTTCTGACTATACAGGATTAGGTGTTACAAGTTCTCCATGACGATCCTACACCAAATAATTCGGATCGTATTGGCGTACATGAACTTTAGTCATATCCGGTATCAAATGCTTAAACAATTTACACCTCTACATAGACAACGAATTTCTTCACCGTTTCCATTATTACTTAGAGCGAATTCAATAAATACGTGTACATCATTATAAAAATATTCACTTATTGAGCTTCCAATTCTCCTTCGTTGTTGATCATTCATCTCTAATCGACAAAATAATTGACCATTTTCCTACTAAAAAAAAATACGATAGAAGTTTAAAAAGCATTAATCACTTTATGGATTGACATTTTATTTTTCAATTCATTTATACAGTTTAATGATTTATTAATTATATAATATATTATTATTTTTTATTTTATTTTTCAGTTCACTTAAAATGTTCCTTTAACCGTAATTCATTTATTAATTATCATTTATACATTTTACAGATTGGCACAAATTAGGAATATAATATGAAATTTTTAGTTTATTGTTTTCTATTTTGATGGTCGGCCAACCTTCTTCCCATTACAAAAACAATAATAATAACATTTTGTAAATTATTTCATTTTAAACGATTTGACAAAATTTCGGCAGTACTTCCCATTTGTTTCGTGTATCGTACACAAATGCGTGTACACAGAGAACAAAAAGAAAGTGCTGTCCAAATTTTGTGAACCGTTTAAAATGAAATGATTATGAAATGTAACCATTTTATTGTATTTGTAACTTGTCCAATACAAGGACAAATCCGACAAATATTGTATCAGATGAATATTGATGTCCGTTCTGTGATAAAAATGAATATTCATATAACGATCATATACAATACTGAGATGGGACAGAAACTCTCTAAAGGATTTAAAAAAATAAGGCATGTTATGCACCAATTTGTTTATATATTACTGTTACGCATTTTTAATTCTGTTAATTATATAACATACCAGCTTTTGTACAATAATTTGTTTATATTTTAATGTTTTATTAATTATATAATATATTGTATAATTTTTACTTTTGTATAAAATCTTTTATGCTTTCAAATTTAACGAACTATGAATATAATACTATATTTAAAACATTAAACTACAGTATACACTAATTTACCGCATGCCACACATTATAATAGCAAACTAGGTATTGTATATAATTAAGGGTCTAAAGTAATAAATGATTATGTATATAAATTATTATTTTCAACATTTTAGAAAATGCATATACTAAATTATGCGCATCTACACTAGTTAACTCAAGCTAGCCCTAATGCGCATATGCAATAATTAATCAACGCATATACACATACACTAAATTATACGTTAATTTTTGGATTTAAATGATAATAACTATAATTAGCATTCGATAGGGTATAATAAACAATCAATGAGGTATTATAAGCAACTAGAATCATAAATTAACTCTAATTTAGCAAATCAAAATTAATTAGGGTTATGATAAAAATTGATTGGAGATGAATGAATGATCTAGGGTTGTTGAGAGTAAAGAATGATGAACTTCGTGATGGTCCAGGAGCGGCGTGGGTTGGCCGGTGATGGAGAACGGGGAGGAGCTAGGGTTTTGAATTGAAATTGGGGGAGAAGCGAAAGGAAATTTGCTCTCTGTTGGAGCGGAAGTATAATCGCGATATCTGACGGTTTCCGACGGCCGTTGACGGTTCATTGATGGCTTCCAACGACTTTCAACGGCTATTTTTTATTTTTTACTCAAATGCCACGGAAATGAGTTATTGTCGACAGCCGTCGGAAATACATCGACGGAATCGTCGACCGTCGTCGGTATGGCTCGTCACTATTTATTGTTTTTCTTGTAGTGTTTTTTTTGCGAGAAGTATGTGCAAGGCAAAGCACGAACTAGGTCTGTTACCAAACATAGGCATCCTTTCCATTGCGACACACCTGCAGACACTATCACATATTCATTTTTAGTTAGTTTTGTCATTCTCTCAAGTAACATTTGAAATCAATTTATATATTGTTTATCTTTTAATAAAATGTACTATATGCTAAATATCAAATAAAAATCTTTGTACAAAAACGTTGATCCGTGGAAATTTATAAACATAATAATTTTAAGATTAATTAAGGATACTAACATCCATTTATTTTCTTAATAAATATAAATTCTAGAAACTAATAAATTAGTATATAATTCAATTTTATCTAGAAAAGCGACAATTTAATTTTTATTCAAGTATAAAAATACATTAATCACATAACAAAAAGTGCATTTGTAATTAGTTTAATTCATAACTCATTTATCTCAATAAATTTAACATATCATGCATAATAAATTTAAGTTTTAAAATAATTTATAAAACTAATTTTTTTGACAATATACCATATGCAATGCACGGGTTAGACACTAGTGTCATATAATTTCAGAAAAAATATAATGTTTGTTGCAAATTTTATTAAACTAGAACTAAACGCATAATCACAATATGTTGCATAAAAAACTAACTGCATTATTAGTAACAGAAAATTAATAAGAACGTTATATATATGCAGAGAGAGACCCATGTTGTCTTCTAGTTTCTACCACTAATTTTATTTACATATTTATTGTTTCTCTTTGTTGGCATTATGCTATTATTTAAATAAAACAAGTAAATTATGAGTATTGCAAAAGATGGGTGTTGTTTTTCATATTGTAAATTAAACCATTAAAATTGCAATAATGAAATCACATACAAATTTATCGCAACATAAAATTGATAATTTAAATCATAGTTCAAAATAATAATCTTTAAATTAAGCACATCGATAACGATGCAAGTTGCTTGCGCTGTCAAAAATGCAAGGAGATATGAAGCAAAAAAAGAAAAGAAGATGAAGAAGAAGCAGCAATCAATAATATAATATTTTGAATGTCTATTATGCATACATATCACTTAAATGCATGAAATATATCATTTTATAAATATAAGTCACGTTACAGGAAATTATTGCCAAGGACAAAATTTCTCAGCTTTTTTGCCTCAAGGACAGACCTTCAGTATTTTAGTCTGAAAGACAACTTTATTTAGGCATCAGTTTTTAGTTATTGATAACAATTTTTAGGTATCAGTTTGTAGTTATTGGTAGCAGTTTTTAGATATCATTTTTTAGTTCGGTAGCAGTTTTAGAAGAATGTTTGTCCTTATGAATAATTTTGGAAGAATGTTTGTCCTTGTGATTAATTTTTAGAATAATGTTTGTTTTTTTGGTTAAAATATTGAGGTCGTGTCCTTGAGACTAAAAATATACAAATTTTTGTCCTTTAAATTAAATCTCCCGTTACAAGAAATTTTAAATATTTATTAAACCTGCATTATAATAATACAACGAATTGAATATAATCACGTAGGTTGCTCTGTAAAAGAAAGCAATATACGATAAAACATGTCAAATTTGTGTGTTTTACATTTCAAGAATAATAATGGATGGATTTTAGTATTGAAAAGGAAGAAGATTTACTTCTTTTCATGAAAAGTAAGAACGAATTAAAATGTTAAATAATCAAAATGCAACCATTTATTATACTTCAAAATGAATAAATACAAATATTTTGTGGTCTTATTGGAATATAAACATACTATAAAATATGATTATTTTACAAAATTCAGCAAATGCCAAAGATAAATAGTACTAATTTTTTTTAAGTTCATGCCTTCTCTTTGTTAATCTTTGCTTTCATCATCTATAACCATCGACAAGAAGAGAAAATATATAATTATATCCCTGGGTAAGTCTCATTTGGTAAAATAATTGAAATCACGAGTATCATAATTTTGAAATTAATAGCAGTTGTTTTTATCAAATATCAGGTTCTAATTAAAAATACATGCAAGTATTTGAAATTTTGCAATTCTACGTGAAGTCATTAATTAATAATAATGAAATAATGAGCATTTCCATATTACATGTGAGTACATGGAAGGTAAGGCCATTTGTGAACGTGCTTAAATTGAGCTGCAACATCAAGTCAAGTAATATTCTTTTGTGGAAAGCATGAGTGAAGGTACAAGTAGCTAAAGTTAGTCTACATAAGGCAAAATAATCTGAACTTTTTCTCTGTAGCCATAAGCCAGTCAAGTTAAACTAAAACATATATAAATGAACACTAGAGATCCCTTTTCTTTTGACCTAAAGAGGACGTTAATCATTCATTTGTTTCATTTGTTACTTGTTAGTAACTCTGTTCATTTTCACATCGAAATAATCATCTTATATATATATATATATATATATATATATATATATATATATATATATATATATATATATATATATATAGACCTGGCTCATGGGCTAGGTCCATCAGACATCGGTCTAGGGAAACCCTCCACACACTAGCAACCCCCCTACATGAATCAAAATAGGAAAAAAAGCCTAGAAAATTTGTAATTTTGTAATATTTACGCCAAAGCCAGTCGACCCCGCACAACTGACGCCTCACAACTGGGCAGCATCACCCCACCGCCAGAGCGAACAACGGCCGCCGCTTCTCCTTCTCATGCGCCAACACCACCACCCTACAACCGCAAATAAGCTGAAGTCTGCATGTTGATTTTAGACTCTTCTCTCACCTTTGGTTGTTGTTGACTGGCTGGTATGCCTGAATTAGTGATTTTACTTTGTTATTTTCGGAATTCTTGTTATCATATGATGATTATTGTCTTTGTCTGCTTCATATGTAAGGTTGCTTGGTAATGTATTTTTTGGTTCCTATTGAATATTAGAATCAATATAAGGGATCAAAAACTGTGACTGTTTTATTAACATGAATAACAATAAGCAGAACCGATTTTAACATTGATCATGAATTGGGAATATTTGCTAAATGATGTAAGATATGGAAGAAGAGCGAAGATGATAAAAATTGGATTTCGAAAATAAAACTTCCAAACTTATAATAGAAGGGTTAAAAGGGAAAAGGATGAACTAGAAAATCACTTGTTGGCTTAAATTTTAATTTTTTTCAAGCGAAAATACGGAAATCTCAATGTTCAACTTCAAATATGATTGAAGAAGTAGTCATGAAAATGTAGGTATTTATGGGAATGTTGAAACCAATGAAGCAATAAACAGCGTAAGTATTGAAGTTAATATTGATGAAGAGGCTACTGACAATGAAGAAGATAATGTAAACGAAGAAGACATATATAGTAATTGAAGTAATATGGACAAAGGCGTTTATGTTCTTATTGTGTTTGATCTTGAGAAAGATGCCGATCTTTGCTATGATTCGGATTTATGGGAAAGGATAACCGATGCTAAAAGAACAATGTTGGTTAAATGAGTTCTTATAAAAATTCAAAATAAAATGATGAAATTTCTATGGTAGACATGTTGAAGTTGATGAATTTATGGATTTCTATTGAATACAAATTCAAAATCATTGAAGATAAACAACTGAAAGAGCATTTTTGTGGAAATTTGTGGAAACCAATGAATTTATGGATTTTTATTGTATGAAGCTGTAGACTTTTTGAAGTATAATGAAGAAAGTGTTATTTTGTGAATATATATTGATAAGAAGAATGATACTTAATTTAAGCAAAGCACTCATGTGGAAAATGATTATATTTTGAACTTACACGGCTAAGAATTATCTTGCCATCGGAAATAACAAAATCAATTTACATTATTGATTTCTTAAGACCTTACCATGATATAAGTGAATTTCTAAACATATGAGTTGCATATCGAATTATATTAACTATTTATTTACGGTGGCATCAACATGTTTGCTTCTAAAAACTCGAGAATGAGTTTTTTTTGTTGAATGTTTCAATGTCAAAGATGCGTAACATGTTTACACTTTTGTTATAATACGTTAAATTTATTTTGCACCTTTAACCATTTGAGCTAAATGTCCTTGACATGTATTTTGGGTGTTTTGTGTATGAACTTGAAAAAAGACATAATTGGTTTTGCATTAATTTTTTGTGTGAATGACAACAAAATTATATTTTGCATAGGGCAATCCTATAGTTGGAACTGGCCCTGCTTATATACTAACATATATAAAGTTATAGGTTGCTTATAGATATGCATATATTTTTATACTCCTCCCATTCCTTGCCCCTCATTTTGCAACTACACAATCTTCCTTTTTTTAAACAATCTTTTGGAAAAGATATACTATGGAGCAACATATAGGATTGAAATAGTCCGTGTAGTGCATGTTCTGTGGTGGCGGTTGCTTGTTTGCTAGAAACAATTTCACTTATGTTTGAAAATTCTGCATCCCTTAAATTTAATTTTATAGGAATTATATTTGTTTCATGAAAAACTTTGAACAGTATATTAAAACTGTAGATACAACACGGTAAATATGCTCAATATTATGGATGAATTAGGTCAAGTTTTATTGAAAAACAAACATATGTTTTTTTAAAAGCCTAGAGAACCAAGCTTTGCTTGTAAACTCTAAGAAAGTATGCACCGAACCCTCAACACGTACTTCAGGTGAATCACAAGGATATGAACACATGTTATATATAGCCTTTACAACGTAAATTAGAGAAACAATAGTTCACGATCTTAAAAAACACAACCAGATAAATGCATGACACAAAAACTGAAAAGCACTATGCTATTAGCTAAAGACCAGGGCTTAACAAGGACTTATTCAAATACTGAAACAAACAATTAATAATATGAAACATACTCCTTCATTTCCTCCATTAAACTACTGTTGTGACAGCAACTATTTAGTTTACAATAGCGTTAACTGGGTTTATAACCCAACGGAATTCAAAAGAAGTTAAAACATTTTGATTAAATCAGAACGAATCGAAACTTCACCCAAAGGCTTAAAAGTACAGGACAAGGAAACATAAGAAGTTTGGCCTAGAATTACGCTGACTTTTCGGATCGGTACCGATCCGATCCAATTGGATCTGTACCAATGCGAAATGTTGGCTCGTGGTTCCTTCTAACCACTTTCATTGCACTCCTATGCCTCTACTAAGCTCGCCTACCAAGTTAGTAACATTTCAAGTAACATAATTCAAGAAGTGAAGACTCACTTGATCCATTCAAATATTTACTTACTTTTGGGACCGAAACTATTTAAAATGGACCTACGGAACTCATGTAGGCTCTGATTGACTTGAAATTTGGATGAGACACTTAGAAGACCAAAAAGAAGGCATACACCAAAAATGAAGTCATTTGGCCAAGTCAATTTGGATCAGCACTGATCCAAACTCATCGGATTGTTTGATCCATTTAGGGTGGGCCCCACCATCTACGATCCAGAGAGTATGTCCACACATCCTCTAGAAGCTACCTGCAAAGTTTCGACTGATTCAGATAAGTATTGAGCGAGTTATGAATGGATCTTTTCCAAATTGAGCTAGTTTTATGGATCAGATCCGAGCCACCTAGGATAGGCCCTACCTCATGAGATCTGATTTGGAGGTTCTCCTACTCATGTACATTGCATGTATGAAGTTTCATATCATTTGGTTAAGTATTGAGTGAGTTATGGATGGATCTTCTGCGAAGGATGGATTGGATGATCTATGAAGATGAATGATCAAGCTAACTCTAAACGACTTTATATTCGGACATGACACGCAATTATGGAATATAAAGACAACCAAATTGAGAAGACTCAAAAATTGCACAACTTTTCGGATTGGTACCGATCCAATCTGAAAAGTAAGCTCCAAACAACCCAAACTTCTTGAGCAACCTATGCATGATGACTATATGCTTTTGGTAAAGTGGCTCTAGCCCAAATGCTCTCTAACCCCTATAAATACCATCATATCTGCAATAGTAGAGAGGGGCTGATCTTTGCTAAAGCTCCGCATTATTTCTTCACTCTTCTCCTCCCACACAACCGCCATTAAGGAACAATTGAGATCCTCATGTTGTCTCTAACAATGGTGGCATGATCAAATCTAGGAAATAAGTATTACATTGTAATCTATACTCCTTTGTAATAGCAGTTGATTAATAAAAGAATCTATAAAGTGGACGTAGGCTTCATTAATAGCCAAAATACTATAAAAATCCCTTATCTCTTTCCTTTCTACTATTTGTTATTACTTTTTCTATTTTATCTGTCTTGATAAACAGGGCTGGTGCTTTCACACTCAATTCAGGGTGTTGATCCTTTTTTTAGGTTAACATTTTGGTGCTTTCACCGAGAACCTTGAATGACATCTGAAGAACTGAAGTATGAATCTAAGATTTAGAGAAGATGAGTAGGCCTAATACTATATCTAGGGCTGTAGCAAGTCAACCGGAGCCTAGGGGCAGCCAGGAAGTGTCCTCAAATTCTTATCAATCCAACTATGTGATTGGAGAGGAGATGGAAAGGATGATGAAAGAGATGCAAGACAGGATCTTAGCTAGACAACAGGAGATCATGGGTGGCTTCTTCTAGAGGATGGAGCAGCAAGGGATGGCTAGATCTACAGTGAATAGGAATCAAACTCCAGAAAATAACACAGGAGCTGCCAAAGTTGGATGGGAACAAGATGGAGTCTTACCCCCATGCCTAGAACAACTAATACTTTGGGGCAACGCTGGAATCAACAATAGTACCCAATGCATGAGCATTTAGAGTTAGAGCAAAACAAACCGAAACAATGCCCACACGACTTGGAAGCACGATAGATTTGGATCTAGGATGAGCTCTAACGCCTGGAATGAGTGATGTTGGAGCTATAGTAACAAATCAAAGAACGAATATATAACCGCATGAGCCAAAACCAAAATCTCATAGTTAGAACAAGGGGCAGGTTCGTCCCTTACTCTCCGCCTTCTTCTTTTTCTGCATTCAATAACCTTAGGTTGCTTACACATGTAGGGATCCCGAATGATCTGGGGTCATAGTTTGATCTCTCCAGACCGTTTAAGTTTAATGTGGGATGCCTAGGGACCGTTCGGGATCCCATACACGTGTGCTAAACCTAGATTGGTTCCTAGTCGCGCTCTGAGTCGGATATCTGGGATGATTGCTTAAGATAATAATTTCAGACCGCTTGGACATGCACAAAACCTAGATTGATCCCTTGCCACGCTCTGAATCCGATATCTGGAACAAACAGTCAGGATTTTTGCTTAGTTAATTTCTTCTTGTTTGCTTTGAACTTTGAATTTTGTAAAATGCATATTTAATGTGATGACTGATTTTGAATGCTATAGGGTCCTGACCGGAGAGACGAGACCGAAGTGCAAGTGCATGTCTCATTGTCGAAGAGTAAATGGATGGACTTGTACGATATCAAACGCCATAGTGTCCTGATCAGAGAGACGAGACCAGAGTGCAAGAAGTAAGTCTTTCGTTTTTTGTTGAATCTTTTTCATGGCTTGATAGGTAATTTGATAAGCCGATGATTTTTTTTCCATGTTTCAGAATACGGTTAACCAACATGTTGACTAATCGATTACGATAAATTGGATCGGATTTTGTAGTTTTTTCTTCTGCAGTACCTCGACGTGACACGAGCATGAAAGAGGTTCAAAAATAATTTTTTTATAAGGGCCGAAAACGCATCACTTATTTTGGCTTTTTGACTCCATATTGTAGGGTGGATCTTGAAAGATATGAAAGATCTCCCTCCAAGCTGATGGGCTTACTTAATCCCTCTTAACATAATAAGTAAATAGTCCAGAGAGGTCATCCTCCTGAACTGAAATAGCAAACGATCCAGAGAGATCGTCCCTATACTAAACATTAAATGATTCGAAAAGATCGTGCATTAAATTTAAACGGTTTGGAGGGATCGAACTTTAACACGGATTTGATTTTGCGAAAAGGATTTGAATGCCTTATAATAGACAAAACGGATAATCCTGGATGAACACAGGATGAATTTAATATATGATATGATATAATGTGGTTTCGATATATAATGTGATTTTGATATATGATGTGATTTTGATATATGATGATATAGCTCCGAATTAAATCTAAGTGTTAATGATGTAAATTTTGGATGAACACGAGACACTTAGAGATATGTAGTGTAATAGAGACATGTGATGTAATAACTTCGAATAAAATCGGAATGATTGTGATATATAGATTACAATTAGGTAGAGTCTAGAGTTTTAGGCTATAACAGTTTCGAAACGACTTGTGATTGACGAAAGAGTCCAAAGGAACTGGACGGTTTGCCAAGGCTAATAGCCGCTGAAAAGCTCAACAATCGAAGACTTATTACTGGAACTTATTCTGGAGCAAATCATACCTTTCATTCAAAAGGCGTGCTTTTGGGGGCAAGTGTTAACTAGGTTTTTAAGCCAACATAATTCAAAAGAAGCTAGAACATTCTGATTAAGTCAGAACGACTTGAAATTTAACCCAAAGGCCTAAAAGCACAAGATAAAGAAACATAAGAAATTTGGCCCAGAATTATGCTAACTTTTTGGATCGGTGCCGATCTGATCCAATTGGATCGGTACCGATCCAAAATGTTGGCTCGTGGTTCCTTCTAACCACTTGCATTGCACCCATATGCCTCTACTAAGCTTGCCTACCAAGTTTGATAACATTCCAAGCAACCTAGTTCAAAAATTAAAGACTCATTTGATCCGTTCAAATATCTACCCGCTTTTGGGACCGGAACAACTTAAAATGACCTACGAAACTCATATGGAATCGGATTGACTTGAAATTTAAAGGAGATACTTAGAAGACAAAAAAGAAGGCTCACACAACAAATGAAGTCATTTGGCTGGAGCCAATTTGGATCAGCATTGATCCAAACTCATCGGATTGTCCGATCCATTTAAGGTGGGCCCCATCACCTATGATCCATAGTGTAGGTCCCATACATCCTTTAGAAGCTACTTTCAAAGTTTCGTCTGATTTCGATAAGTGCTGAGCGAGTTATGAATGGATCTCCTCCAAATTAAGCTAGTTTGACGGATCTGATCCGACCCACCTAGGATGGGCCCCCACCTTATGAGATCCGATTTGAAGGCTCTCCTACTCATGTACATTACATTTATGAAGTTCCATATCATTTGGTTAAGTTTTGAGTGAGTTATGGATGAATCTTCTATGAAGGGATGAATTGGATGATCTATGAAAATGGATGATCGAACTAGCTCCAAACGACTTGATATTCGGACAAACCACTCAATTATAGGATAGGAAGACAACCAAATTGAGAAGACCTAAAAATTGCACAACTTTTAGGATCGGTAACGATCCAAAAAGTTAGCTCCAAACACCCCAAAACTTCTTGAGCAACCTCTACATGACGACTACAGACTTTTGGTAAAGTCGCTCTGGTCCAAATGCTCTCTAACCCTTACAAATACCACAATATTCACAACAGTAGAGAGGAGCTTGTGACGACTCACATTTCGGAAGGTTTAAATCGACAATAATCCACACATGACCAACTCAAACAATCTGAAACACAGATAATCAATGGGGTTAATTAAGAAAAATAAGATAAGAAGAAATGAAGAAAACAAATGCAAAATCTCGCAGCGGAATGACAAAACATAATAATCAAATAAACAGTTCATGAAGCTGTATGTACTATACATTTGGTTAAAATTGTACAACATCTATCAGAGTTGTATATATACACAACAAAACAACAGAATAATGCAACAGAACAACATGATGAAGAGAATAATCCTAGTAATAATAATATACCAATCTTCGTCTTCGTCCTTCAGAGAATAATCTTCAATACGCTGAAAACTCAGGGCTGACTCAAGCATAAAGTAAAACAATACACTCGAGTCAGAACTAAAATATCTTTATGTGAATCAAACCAATATCTCATATAACATGAGTTTAATAGCGTCAGAGATGTTTACGGGGTTTTACATCTCATATCCAATGTATAACGTGCATGCAATAACTCAAGAGATGTTATGGGATTTTCCACCTCTTAAGGATCCATTAAAATAATTATATATATAGATTACGCTATATATGTAATGTCTAATCAGTAAAATAAATAATTTTCTTATCCTTAATATTTTGCAATAATCTCCCTTAACGCGTTTTAAGCATTGTCGTACAGTTTGCATATAACGCCCCAGTAGCACGTCGGGGGATAGGGATGCTCCATGGTACAACAACACTAAACCAAAATTGTAGTGGTTTCGTATAAGGATAAAAGTACGACAAGGCATGTGAGGCAATGTCTAAGGTAGGATACTGCCAGTTCGGATCGTAGGGCTGGTGGTAATGCATCGTAGCCACGACCATCCACCGCGTCCATCCATCCCATATCGAGTCAAAGAGAGGTCATCCCAAATCAAGGTGCAACAATCGAATCCAACATCAAAAGTAATAGTATGGACCAAGTCCAAGAAGAAAATCGAAGAACGGTTGTGCGCTAGGGGTAGCTAGCCTACTTGGCTCTATCAAGCCGTCCTGTTTTAGTCACTTCGAATTGGCACAAGTGTCGGGGCCTTCCATCATCGTTCTCTTTCATCAAATCCAACAATCATACGTCAAATACAACCACTTCATTCTGGAGTCTCCTCCGCGTACACAATTTTTAAAGTAGTTCCAATATTGATAGGAAGTATGCCAATAAGAGGCCCTGGTCTCTTTAACAACCAAACGTCATTTTACACACCGGTTGGTACTTTTACATTTCAAAAACTATTTATACTTGATGTCAAATATCATATTCACTTTAGAATATCATTTATTTAAAAATATCATATTTACTCAAAATATGTCAATTTCACTTGAAATCATTTCGCTCCAATAATTCAATTTCACTTCCAAGATCGTTTCGAATACCAACTTAGGTTATAACTTCATTTTAGTGGAATGTTTGTATTTAAATCCATGATTTAAATACAAACATTCCACCCTTGCATAGTTTGATTTTTTTTAGAAAATAGTTTGAAATATTTAAATAGTTTGAAAAGTCAAAATAGTTTGATATAAAATGGTTTGAGTATTGAAAATGGTTTATGTAGTAAAATAGTTTGGAAAATCAAAATAATTTGAATATTTAAAAAGATAGATTTTTAACAGTTTGTATAAAAATAATTTATTTTGAAAATAGTTCAAATCAAACTGATTCATTTCCAAATCGTTTAATTCAAATCATCCTCAATCACAATTCAATTCAAATTGACTCAATTTCGATTTAAATTCAAATCCACTTCAATTTCAATTCAAATTAATTTTGATTTCGATTCAGTTCGAATTGATTTCACTTTCGATTTCAATTTCAAAACGTTTCATATTAACTTCAAATTCAATTCAACGATTTGATTCAATGGTTTAAATTTCCATTCAATTCTTATTTTAAACCATTTCATTTTATATAAATTTCGAGTTCGATTTCAAAACACCGATTTAAATCACTTAAATCATTTTAAGCTTCAATGTTCAATTTAAGGTTCAAATATTTAAAATGATTTAATTTTGAGCCCAAGTTTGAAATATCAACTTATATCACTTTTACTTAAATGACTTTGAAGTTCAAGTAAAAGTTCAAACCTTTTAAAAAAATTCAGTTTCCATAGTTCAAATCATATTCAATTCTAACTTTAAATTTCAAATTGTATTTTTTTAAACAATTTCTTTTCACCAATTTCAATTTCACATTTCAAGCTCGAGTTCAAAAATAATTCAATTTCCATATTCGATTCAATTTTATTTTTATAAAAAAAATCATATAAATATATTCAAATTTAAGAATTTAAAACCCTTTAATTTAACCAATCTGGTGTTCGTATATAATTTTCCATCATATGGCCAACCGATCAGTTATTTCAATTTTAATTGCAGGGATGGATATATATCATTTCAATCCAAATCAAAGTGTCATGGGTATATATCATTTCAACTTATTTCTTAATTTATTCAAAATAACTGAAATAACAGTTTATATACTATCAAATAATATATATATATATATATATATATATATATATATATAATAAATAACATCTAAACATCTAAAAATCAACCAATAGCCATCCATCACAATCAACATCTAAAACATCCAATAAATCACAATAGTTCTCTAGTTATTAATAATCGGGAATTTATCTAGCAGTTTAATTTCTATTTCAAATTTAACCATCAATTACAAATTCCTATCAATTCAAACATATGTCAATTTAAATGTCAGTTAAATTACCAAACAACAGTCAACAAAAATAAATCACTTCATGATTAAGATTTAACTAACATAAAAATATTTTAGTCTTCGCGGGCAGTTTAAAACACTCACCTTTTTTTTAAACTGAAAATATTTCCGCTTCAAATAAATTCCAATTCCACTCCATATCGTAGACGACGCTGATACAAATCCAATGTAACTCGTTTCACTCGAATCGTACCTCGTATGAAAAGGTTACGAATTTATTAATATAACGATATACTTAACATTATAATTAACAAACTAAGTAATATAATAATATAATTAAAATCGTTACCCTGCCTCTTCTCCCTACTCACACGTAGAAAACCCATATCTCGACCCAAAACTCGATGGGCGCCACCGCCACGGCCATCAGAGCCTGATCAAACTTCGCCATGTCGCGCGCCTCTCCCACGCATGCCGCCGCATCCTGTGCAAGTGCATGCGAACGTGCGAAACGCCGCCAAAACCCAAAAAACCTACAGCGCCTTCACGAGTGAATCTCGGCTATTTCAAGATGTTTCGCCCGATCCAACCATACAGATTGTAGAGCTCGTCAAGATCTACATTTTTCCTTTTGGGGTCGGCCGATTTCGTTGAGTGGATCGAGAGAAATCAAGAGAAGAAGAAAATGAATTTCGACCATTGAAATGTTTTAATTGAAAGCGGCTGCTGATTTAGGGTTTGACGAAAATGAACGAAACGCTGCCTTATATAAATTTCCAACCCGGTTCACACAAAAAAATTCTGAACTCTAAACGAAGCGTGCCGCCTATCGTTCTACATGTTATACCCCCATTCCAAACACAATGGAATAGGTATCGGGAGCCAATTCTATCATATTCAGAATATAGGTTTTCAAAATTAAATTATTTTAATTAAATGCCTATAATTGATTTCTACGCGTTTCAAGCTCGCACGACCAAACGATAAGTCTGATCGCTACGAATTTTGAAATCCTATAATAATTCAATATTGCGGATCTAATGAAACTGGTTTCGCCGAAATCTGAGACAGTGTCCGAAAAGACTATTTTTACACGTAAATTAAAACAAGTAATTTCCAAAAATAATTTTATTCACTTTAAATTCATTTTTAAAAGTTAACAATCTTCAGTCTTGTTTAAATAGAATTTAAATCAACTTTTGAAATCATTTTCATTCACATTAAATTCAAGATTTGATTATTTAAATAATTTCCAATATTAAATTTAAACAATTTAATTATCCAATAAATCACTATATTTTAAATATAAGTTATTTAACTTTTAAAACGAATTCCAGTAATAAAATAACTATTTCCATATTACAGTAATTCAACATTTATTATTCAATTCCAACTATTGATTATAAACATTTTCAATACATAAAATTCATTTTAGTAGTTGTTATTGCCTAAATCTTCAAAATTGGTTATTTTAAAATTCATTCAAGTTCATATTCAATAAACTACATAAACAAAACATAAATTTTATTTCCAACCACTTTTATTCAATAATCATATTAAATTCAATAATTTAAAATAGTTAAAATTTCAAGTCGTTACAATCTCCCTCACTCAAAACTTTTCGTCCTCGAAAAGGAGTTAAGTAAGGAATCACACATTTAATATGTTTTACTCAAAATAATCAACATACAAAACATAAAATCTTATTTGCAAAACCTTTACCGCGCTTCCACTACACCATTCGGATACCGGTTGTACGAAAATTACAACTTATTTATAAAAACAAGTTATAAAAATTTTAAAACCTCAAAATTTTTCTAACACCCGAATTTACGGAAAATTTCAGCAGCGTCTCCTTTGCGTGGCTCGATCGTAAAAATTTACAATATACAAATATACATCTCATCTCAATGATGAAGTATCTCGTAGGAAAAAACATAAAAGTGCGGTATGTAATCCGAGATATATACCTTATTATTATTATTAATATGAGTGAGTTCGCTCATATTAAGCAAGCAAAAGCAAATTAAATCCACGTATATGTCCAAATGGTCTTCGTATGTACCTATCTCAACTCAATTTGAATATTAGTCACTTAAAAATATAGAAACACGTATGAGTTTAATAGAACTATATAACACGAATTCTGAATCCAAATCATAAGCAATCAAAAACAGTTATAACAATGATTTACAACCAAAGAAACCATCCAACAATTAATATTCATCCAATTAATTCATAATTATATCAATTTACATTGTCCAATGTGAAAAATTTACTTATACATTTCATTTCTTATTAACATCCATTCTTTATTAACATTTAATTGACTTACTTCCAATTTATTCACATATGTTTCATTTACATTCAATTTATTCAAATTTCAGTTATTTCACTTATGTTTAACATATTTCATATAAATTCATTTATGGCCATTTTATATATCTATCATTTAATCGTATTTAAGTTAAATTTTTATTTCATTACCGCTTAATATATTCTCTTTAATACTAATATCATTTATAAACCGTTTCATAAAACCATTTAAGTTTACTATACACATTTTACATAACGCAACTCATGTTTATTGTTACCTCATAACTTAAGTTCATATTAATTCATTGATTCACTTCATTAGTTCATTTCATTAATTCATATCATTAACTTTACTTAAGTAAATTTTATTTTATAACTCAAATTCATATTAATAATTTTTTCTTTTTATCACAATCAATTTCATTCGACTTTTCTTATGTTAACTTTCATCTTATAATTCATTTCATTAACTTATTTCATCAATTCATTCCATTTAACTTAAGTTTATAATCATTTTATACAGATATATCTTCTTTTACACAATATCATTCAAATTATAATTATCTCAGAAATCTACAACCAAATCTTAAAACATCCTTTATAAATTTTTTATTTAATTTTAAAAACAATTTACAAAGATATGATTTAATTTATTATTTGTTTACTTTCTCTTAAGTTCATATCTAAATAGTATTTTCTTTTTACTACTCAAATTATTCATTTAACATTTCTTAGAACATTAAGTAAGTGTATAACATTTCTTATAACAACTTAATAATTTTTTATAAACATTTCTTTGAACACAATTACAATTTGAAACATTTTTATTCCTTAAGTTCATACTTGTATAATATTCTATTACATATTCATATTTAACATTTCAACTTTTTAATCATTTCTGGTAAGTTTTATATATGTTTTTAGAACGTAATTAAGTGTTATACAAATTTATCTTATTCATTTTAGTTAACACGAATGTTCAATATTTTACACAAGTTTAAATTTCCATTATCTTGAAATTTAAGAGTTATAATTTAACTTCTCATATTTCATTTAAACACTTAGCTTCAATTTCTTATTTCTCATTTTAGAAGTTTCCAACTATTCAAAAAAATTCACTTTATTCCTACAACTGAAAATCATTTATTGATAGGAATTTAAGAATTCAATTATCGGATTCATTTCAAATCATTTTGAAATAATATATATACTCATATCTTTTATATATATCAAATCATTTTTAGAAATTTTAAATCAAAATCTATTTATCGAACCAAATGTGTAGCAAAGCTACTAAATGGCCTTCCCCACTTTGAGATGCGAAAATGAATGTCGACGGTGCGTCCATCATCACCGAAATTTATTTCCAACAATAGAAGAGAGGAGTACAGGACTTATTTCCTTTTAATTCCTTTTGAAACACTTTTATCCGTAAATATTTTTAAATAATACTAATTATTATATCATAATCTTAGAAAACAATTTTCAAAAGCACGGGGATTTAAGTTCTCAAATTCTCAGCTTTTAAATCCTTTCTATTTATAAGCTTGTTATAAATATACTTATACAATTATATTACCTTATTATGAAATCATTTCATTAATTTATAGCTTTGTTATTGCAAACAATTCTTATTGTAATTAGATTTCAATTTAATTTAATCATCAAATGCTTCATGAAATAGAGTTCACAAAGTATTCGTTTTTAGTTCAATTCAATCAATAATCGATGATAACTAAATATTATCATCTCCTAACAACTAACATTTATAAATAAATTCGTATTTTCGTAAACCTATATGGTTATTTATGGAAAATTATTTCTTTTTATACATGAAATATAATTTAGGTAAAATTATTTCATTTACCCTATTTTAAAACAATATTATGTCGACCAGCCTCATTTAAGTGTTTAGAAACCCCTATCGATAACATGACGTCCCACGCACCGACCGAAATTCATAAACAACTCAACAGATAAGAAAACACAATATAAAACATTTTATAATACTAACAAGTATGCACTCTTATATATATACACTCAAACAAACTCATTCTAGGGTATTACTACCCTATCTTTAATGAGTCAAACCCCAGAAAGCTAAGGTTATCGCTAAACCAAAGCATTGATACCAACTGTGACGACCCACATTTTGGAAGGTTTAAATCGACAATAATTCACACATGACCAACTTAAACAATCTGAAACATAGATAATCAATGGAGTTAATTAAGAATAATAAGAAAAGAAGAAAAGAAGAAAACAAATACAGAATCTCGTGGTGGAATGACAAAATAAAATAATCAAATAAACAGTTGATGAAGCTGTTTATACTGTACATTTGATTGAAGTTTTACAACATCTATTAGAGTTATATATATATACACACAGAACAAAACAATAGAATAATGTAATAGAACAACATGATGTAGGGAATAATACTAGTAATAAGATTATATCAATCTCTGTCTTCGTCCTACAGAGAATAATTTTCAATACGTTGAAAACTCAGGGCTGACCCGAGCATAAAGTAAAACAATACACTCGAGTCAGAATAAAATATCCTTATGTGAGTCAAATTAATATCACATATAACAGGAGTGTAATAGCGTCTGAGATGTTTATAGTGTTTCACATCTCCTATCCAGTGTATAACGTGCGTGCAATAACTCAAGAGATGTTACGAGATTTTCCACCTCTTAAGGATCCGTTAAAATATTTATATATAGTAGAATACTCTATATATGTAATGTCTAATCGGTAAAATAGATATTTTTCTTAGCGTTGAGGCTATTAATACCCTTAACCCGTTTTTAAGCATCGTCGTACAATTTACATATAATGCCTCGGTAGCATGTCGAGGGATAGGGATGCGTCGTGATATGACAATACCAAATAGAATTCGCAGTGGTCTCGTTTAAAGATAAAAATGTTACAAGGCACGTGAGGCAATGCCCAAGATAGGATACTACCAGTTTGGGTTCGCAGGGCTGAGTGGTAACGCATCATAGCCACGACCCCCCACCGCGTCCATCCATCCCACATCGAGTCAAAGGGAGTTTATCCTAAATTAAGGTGCACCAATCGAAACCAATATAAAAAGTAATAGTATGGATCAAGTCCAAGAAGAAAATCGAAGAATGGATGTCTGCTAAGGCTAGCTAGCCCACTTGGCCCTATCAAGCCGTCTCGTTTTAGTCATTTCAAATTGGCACAAGTGCCGGGTCTATCCATCACCATTCTCTTTCATCAAATCCAACAAACATACGTCAAATACAACTACTTAATTCTAGAGACTCCTCCGCGTACACAATTGTTAAAGTGGTTCCAATATTGACAGGAAGTATGCCAAAAAAAGGCCCTAGTCCCTTTAACAACCAAACGTCATTTTACACAACGGTTGATACTTTTACATTTCAAAATCGATTTATACTTGATATCAAAATATCATATTCACTTTAGAATATCATTTATTTCAAAATATCATATTACTCAAAATATGTCAATTTCATTTTAAATCATTTTGCTTTAATATTTCAATTTCACTTCCAAAATAGTTTCGAATTTCAACTTAGGTTATAACTTCATTTTAACCCAATTCACATTTAAATCCATGATTTAAATATAAACATTCCACCCTTGCACAGTTTGAATTTTTTTAGAAAATAGTTTGAATAATTTTAAATAGTTTAGAAAGTCAAAATAGTTTGATATAAAATGGTTTGAGTATTGAAAATGGTTTATATAGTAAAATAGTTTGGAAAATCAAAATAATTTGAATATTTCAAAAGATAGATTTTTAACAGTTTATATTAAAATAGTTTATTTTGAAAATAGTTCAAATCAAAACGATACAATTCCAGTTCTTTCAATTCAAATCATCTTCAATCTCAATTTAATTCAAATTAACTCAATTTCGATTTAAATTCAAATCAATTTCAATTTCAGTTCGAACTAATTTCGATTTCAATTCAATTTGAATTAATTTCGCTTTCGATTTCAATATCGAAATGTTTCATATTAACTTCAAATTCGATTTAACGATCTGATTCAGTGGTTTAAATTTCCATTCAATTCTTATTTTAAACCATTTCAATTTATATAAATTTTGAGTTCGATTTCAAAACTGCCGATTTAAATCACTAAAATCAATTTAAGCTTCAATGTTCAATTTAAGATTCAAATCTTTAAAATGATTTAATTCCAAGCCCAAGTTTGAAATATCAAATTACATCACTTTTACTTAAATAACTTTGAAGTTCAAGTAGAAGTTCAAACCTTTTAAAACAATTCAGTTTCCATAATTAAAATCATATTTCAATTCTAACTTCAAATTTCAAATTGCATTAAACAATTTCTTTTAACCAATTTCAATTTCACATTTCAGGCTCGAGTTCGAAAATACTTCAATTTCCATATTCGATTCAATTTTATTTTTATAAAAGAAAATCATTTAAATATATTCAAATTCAAGAATTTAAAACCCTTCAATTTAACCAATCCGGTGTCCGTATATAATTTTCTATCATATGGCCAAGTGATCAGTTATTTCAATTTTAATTGCAGGGATGGATATATATCATTTCAATTCAAATCAAAGTGTCATAGGTATATATCATTTCAACCTATTTCTTAATTTATTTAAATTAATTCAAATAACAGTTTATATACTGTCAAATAATATACATGGTGATAATAGGATATATATATATATAAAATAAACAACATCCAAAATATCAGCCAATAGTCATCCATCACAATCAATATCCAAATCACAATAATTAACTAGATATAAGTAATCTATAATTCAACTAGCAGTTTAATTTCAATTTCAAATTTAACCATTGATTACAAATTCCTATCAATTCAAACCATATGTCAATTTTAATGTCAGTTAAATTACCAAACAACAGTCAACAAAAATAAATCACTTCATGATTATGATTTAACTAACATAAAATTATTTTAGTCTTCGTAAGCGATTTAAAACACTCACCTTTATTTGAAACTGAAAATATTTCAGCTTCAAATAAATTTCAATTCCACTCCATGTCGTAGACGACGTCGATACGTATCCAATGCAACTCGTTTCACTCGAATCGTACCTCGCATGAAAAGGTTACGAATTTATTATTATAATGATATACTTAAAATTATAACTAACAAACTAAACATAATAATATAATTAAAATTGGTACCCTGCCTCTTCTCCCCGCTCGCATGCAGAAAACCCATATTGCGACCCAAAACCCGACGGGCGTCACCACCACGGCCATCGGAGCCCGATCAAACTCGCCATGTCATGCGCCTCTCCCGCGTGTGCCGCCGCCTCCAGTGCGTGCGAATGCGCGAAACACCGCCAAAACCCAAAAACCTGCAACACCTTCACGAGCGAATCTCGGCTATTTTGAGACGTTTCGCCTTGATCCAACCATACAGATTATAGAGCTCGTTGAGATCTACGTTTTTCCTTTTGGGGTCAAATGATTTCATTGAGTAGATTGAGAGAAATCAAGGGAAGAAGAAAATGAATTTAAGCCATTGAAATATTTTAAACGAAAGTGGCTGGTGATTTAGGTTTTGACTAAAATGAACGAGACGCGGCCTTATATAAATTCCCAACCCGATTCGCATAAAACTTTTCCAAACTCCAAACAAAACGTGCTGCCTATCGTTCTATATGTTATACCCCCATTCCGAACATAATGGAATAAGTATCGGAAGCCAATTCCATCATATTCAGAAGATAGCTTCTCAAAATCAAATTATTTTAATTAAATTTCTCTAATTGATTTTTACGCGTTTGAAGCTCGCATGACCCAACGATAAGTCCGATTGCTATAAAATTTGAAATCCTATAATAATTCACTATTAAGGATCCGATGAAACTGGTTCGTCAAAATCCGAGACAGTGCCCAAAAGACTATTTTTACAAGTTAATTAAAACAAGTCATTTCCAAAAATAAATTTATTCACTTTAAATTCAATTTTAAAAGTTAACAATCTTTATTCTTGTTTAAATAGAATTTAAATCACTTTTGAAATCATTTTCATTCACATTAAATTCAAGATTCAATTATTCAAATTATTTCCAATATTAAATTTAAATAATTTAATTATCCAGTAAATCACTATATTTTAAATATAAGTTATTTAACTTATAAAATTTAACTTTTAAAACAAATTCCAATAATAAAACAACTATCTCTATATTTTACAGTAATTCAACATTTATTATTCAAACTAGCCATTGATTATAAACATATTCAACACATAAAATTCATTTCAATACTTGGTATTGCTTAAATCTTCGAAATTGGTTATTTCAAAATTTTATTCAAGTTCATATTCAATAAACTACATAAATAAAACATAAATATTTATTTCCAACCACTTTTATTCAATAATCATATTAAATTCAATAATTTAAAATAATTAAAATTTCGGATCGTTTCAGGGCCGATCTCTGCTAAAGCTCTACAATTATTTCTTCACTCTTCTTCTCCCACGCAATAGCCGATAAGGGACAATTAAGATCTTCCTTTTGTCTCTAACAATGGTGGCTTGATCAAATCTAGGAAAGAAGAATTTATTGTAATCTATACTCCTTTGTAATAGTAGTTGATCAATAAAAGAATCTATAAAGTGGACGTATGCTTCATTAACAGCCAAACCACTATAAAAATCCCTTGTCTCTTTACCTTTTTTGTCATTTGCTATTGTTTTTTCTATTTTTTGTCCTGATAAATAGGGCTGGTGCTTTCATACTCAATCCAGGGTGTTGATCCATTTTTTGGGTTAACAAATAGGTTCTTCATAAATACCCAACATTCTCCCAACCTTTTAAATAGATCAAACTTGAGTGGCTTGGTCATGATATCTGCAAGTCGATCTTTGTGCTATAATATTTCAATTCCACAACTCCTTCCTTTGTCAAGTCCCTCAAGAAATGAGCATGCATCTATATGTTTATTGCATCTATGTAGAACAGTGTTCTTTGATAGCTTGATTGTTGAGCTACTATCGCAAAACACAGTTGTGTAATTACCTTATGAGCAATTGAGTTTCCTGAAAAATCTCTCTGTCCAAATAGCCTGAGATGTACAGCTTGCCGCAACTATAAACTTCTCCTTAGTTGTCGAAAGTAACAACTTGCTTTTTTTCTTAAAGACTAAGACACAACTCCATTACCCATCAAAAAGGATATACTTAAGTGCTCTTTCTATCCTCCAAATCGCCTGCATAGTCACTGTTAGTGTATGCAACTAAACCTTTAACCCTTTCCTTCTTATAAAACAACCTGAAGCTTGTAGGCACTCTTAGATGCCTTAAAACTCTTTTTACAATAAGGAAGGAAGCTCAATAGGTTGAGCCATAAATCTTCTAAGCAAGCTCACAACTTACATTAAGTTTGGATGTGTAGTTGTTAGGTACATCAAGCTTCCTATAATCTGCTTGTAACAAGTTGTATCAACTTTTACTCCATTTTCATCCTTGAATACCTAGAAATCTAGAACAATGTGATTTTGAATAGCGTTGCAACCTTTCATTCCAAACTTTTTCTTGTAACAAGTTGTATCAACTCTTACTCCATTTTCATCCTTGAATACCTAGAAATCCAGAACAATGTGATTTTGAATAGCGTTGCAACCTTTCGTTCCAAACTTCCTAAGCACATCCAATACATATGTCTTTTGGAAAATGAAAATGCTATCCATTCTCTGCAGCACTTCAACTCTAAGAAAATATCTCATCTTCCCCAAGCGACTCATGTCAAATTTCCTCATCATTGACTCTTTAAACTCATTGAACATAACATCATCACTTCTAGTAAATGTCAAACTGTCAACATATAAAAGTTTTACCTTCCTTATTAATCTTGGAGTGTTTGCACACTACTTCATCTCTTAAAGCATTCTTTCATAAAATGTGATTCAGTGCAACTGAACCAAGCTCGCGAAGCTTGTTTTAGACTATACAAGGCCTTCTTCAACTTGTAAACTTTTTGCAAATGATCATCTTGCTAGCCTCTTGTTTGATCAGCATACACTTCTTCACTTAACTCACTGGGTAAAAAAGTAAATTAATTTTACATTAAGGTGAAATATGATAGAGTTAGATGTATGCTCTAGGGGCAATTATGCAATTTGTTACATATATCTAACTCATTGACCAAGCTTGTTCGAAATAAAGGTATATTTTTCTATTATATACTTTATATAATGTGGTTATACTAATTAATCAATTTAATTAAAAGTATATTTAATAGAAAATCCATAAATGGTAGTTTTGTGATAGTAGTTACAAAGTATTGTAACCGTGAGTAATTTATCATAATGAAACAAATATACCATTTTAAATGTTCCTAGTCAAGATGCATAGAGACTGGATATCGATGTATCCATTGAGACTAGAGTACGTAATGCTTTCCAAATGTTGGGCAATATATTACTTAAGACTATTTGGGGGCACCAAGGGGTTATGTACTAATAGTTATTGGATATTATGTAATGACTCACTCAACAGTTTTCTGTTGGTTAATAAATGTAAGGTCAAGCAGAGAATATTGATGTGACTAATTTATAAAGGTCTCTGGATTTGAGAATACTGTTGATCTTTAATGTGGAAGCTCTGCTTTGATTGTAGTTAAATCGTAGCACGACGTTCATCAAACAACTATATTTGGATCGAGTGGAAGCATTGGAAGTGAAACACTATTCAAGAGAGGATTCGTCTCCTCAGTTATACGAGGTTAGTATCATGTTCAACCGAAGTCAACTTAAATTCAAAGTCTCTGGCCAGTACATTTTGGTTTATAATACTTGTTATTGTTGAACCAAAGACTTTGTGTTTGGATTACAAAGTTGAATGTGGATGATATTAGAATTTTGACCATTACCAAATTTCATAACTCCAAAGTGATATAGTTTTAACGAAGAATTGGTGTAAATAATTGTCACTATTAGGTCGCTTATAATAAGTAAAATTGAATTTTACCAAATGATGTATACGCAATAAATTTGGCTAAAATGTCACACCACCTACTAAGTGACATGTGAATGTTAATATTCGAATAGTTCATTATTAATCGCTGACTGAATTTACACCTTTGAGTCGTACAACCGTAATGATGAATTATTTGAAAAACCACATGATTTAATTAATTTATAAAATGTTGTAAATTGATTAAATTAATTAATATTTGAGAAATATTAATTATTATCTATTTGATGTATGGAAGTTTATTGTAATTATTTCAATGTGTTTATAAAAGTTATATTTACGCACATTGATAAACGATATTGATATAATTTAAAGATAATTGCATGAAATGATATATGGAAATTTTATGTCATTTGATGACATGATTTATGGAAATTTTATGGAATTTGATGACATGATTTGTCAAAATTTTATGTCATTTGATGACATACATGTAAAGAAAGGATAGGAGAGAGAGAAACAATCAAGTGAATTAATTAAAGAAGTTTTAATTAAAGAATGAGAAAAGTTACATTGTTTTAAATAAAACATATTCTCTAATTCATTATGTACATACAATTCATTTTCCTTCTCATTCATTCTTTCTCTTTCTCTCCTCCTAACTTTTCATGGCATAAATAGATAAAAAATGAATTTCCAAAATCTTTCAACTCCAAATTAAAAGATCAAATAAAAAAATTGGTTCATTCATCTCTTGTAAGGATAGGATGTGGACCTTGAAGATCTGAGGAGATATCATCATTCAAGGTGTGATTTTTAGGCAACATCCTAAGATGATTCAATCAGATCTAGAAGCATTCTTCATTCAAGGTGCAAATAAAAGGCAACATCAACAAGGTGTGTTTTAAGGATTGGGTAGCAAGATATATCATTTTCTATATATAGATAGTGATTTTGCAATGTTTGATGGAAATTTAATTTGACTTTCATAATTTATATGATGTATTACTGTCTTGCTTAATTAAAAAATTGTTTATGAAGTTTGAATTATTTGCTGAATGATATGATTGAGTTTTCATTTGATAGATAAATATTAAATTTGTTTATGTTTTAAAACAACATTTAAGTGTAGATCTACGTTTTTAAACATTCTAATTAAATTGTAACTCTCAGATCTGAATGTTTACATGTTCGAATTGATTAGCTGCTTTTCTTTACTTTGTTAAATTGAAACTAAATCTATATATTTTAAAATACAATGTATTATTTTAGTTCTATGTTTTAACATTTAATTTAAATTCTATTTCTTTAAGTCTGGAAATTTACATTTTCATGTTGCTTGATTAAATTTATTTAAAGTTAAAAATAAACTTTTTATGGAATCAATATAATGTTTCAATTATAGATCAATGTTTTAATCTTTCATAACGAAGTGTAATTTTAGTTTTGAATTTTAATATATGTATGTATGTATGCATGCATATTACTTGCACTTTTTATTGCGTTCAATATTCACATATGAATAAAAGGATATTTAACAACAAATCAAAGTTTTGAAATTGACTGTAATAACTATCTAATTTATATTATTAGAAAACTTTGATTGAATTCTATATATTCATATTTGGATCTACTTGTATGTGCTCATATAAAATTTACCTTTCTTTACATATATTGTCATAGTATGAAATCATCTCTTTTTTAATTAAGACAATAATGTATACATATAATTCATTGTTTACCTTCTATATTCTTACATTATCGTACGTACTGATTGTCATTAATATGTTGCATTAATTAGTTTTACTAAAGAGGAAACTGTATCAATCACCCTTGTCATCCCTTATTTATTTTCATTTCAATTCCTATGTACTAACCATTCAAATTGTTCTTGTTTATTTTATGTATACATATCAATTACCACTGACTATACACACTCCCTATATGTTGCACTTACACAATATTTACTATGAATATATTTACAATTCATGTAATATTTAGATTAGTCATTAATTTTGTTTTATCAATCAATTATTTAATTTAATTAAGAGAAGGAAATAAAAAGTTTCATTTCCTAACTAAATTTATGATCCCTCATATTAATTGAATAAGTTAAGGGAAAGGAAAGGAAATGAAATATTTTCTTCTCTGAATAAACTAGAAAAATAAATGTTACACTCAAATTTGTATATAAGAGTATATTTGATATACTCTAACTTACACACACATTAAATTAAAGTGAAACTTTATTTATGAAGTTAAATAAAATATTGATTTTATTTAAAAGAAACTTTGAAAAGTTCTAAGTATATTTAGACTTCATAGGCCCATTAAGGTTCCAAAATGGTAAAATTTTGAAATTCTCCCATTTCTTCCGCTATGGACTCGCACAGTTCCAACAATGGTATCAGAGCCCAGTAGCATATACGTTCTAAATTAGTCATGTTAGGGCTAACTAATTAAGCTTGCGCACTTAGCACGGTGTCTAGAAAGGTGATGTCTAGGATTGGAATTGGGCAATCAAAAACCACGTCCTACCTGGTTACCTGTCTGGCCTGAAAGGTAAAGTAAGCCCAAAAGTTGCCCTTGATAGAAAAGGCCCAATTTGGGCAATGGGTTAATTTTCATAATAGTTTTAAAAATTAAAATAATATTTTAAATTTAAACGTTAAATTTAAAATAAAAACATGTTTATTATAAAAGGTTATAATATAACATAAATTTTCAAAATGTTTGAAAATGAAATGAAAATTTAAAAATGTTTGAGACTATTTAAATATTAATTTTGAAATTTAAAATTTTATTAATAAGATTAATAAAATAAATTAATTAATTGAGTTTATTAATTAATACTTATATGTATATATTATATATGTTGATACATTTTATGTTATTTTAAAGTGTTTAAGATAACATAAGTATACATGTATGTATATGAGATAAATTTTCAAAATTAATGTAATTTAATTAAAATTGATTAATTAAAGGTAAATTAATTAAATAAAAATACACATATATAAGATATATATGTTACACTGTAAAGGTTATAGTATACGCTATAAAGGTTATAGTAGATATGTCCAATATAAATGTTGTATTGGAATACCAATATAAAATTAATTAAAGAGCTGATTAATTTAAATTAATTAAATAAGGTTTAATTAAATAAAATATTATACATATGACTATCATATAAGTAATATGAAATATAAAAGTTATATAACAATAAAACTTATATGATAAGTATAAACTAAAGATGGAACATTAAAGAAACCCAAATAGACTTATGGAATAAATACATACATAAATGTACGTATATCATGATTTCTGATGTGTCTGACACTTGAATCATGAGGGTATTTCACAAGAAATACATTATTCCATAAGTCGATATCACTCAATATAATATATTGAAGATTATGAATCTTCAATATAATGTTGTCATTTACCACATATATATATATATATATATATATATATATGAATTACTTGCATACTCCTCAATTATTGAGCAAACTCAAGCTAGGAATGTTATGTGTAGTATTATGTGATGACCCCACTGCTATGCCCAGTTTAGCAAAAAACATTACAAGTAATGTCGTCTGCTGATATGGAGAATACAGCTAGTTAAGAGCGGTCGAATGTGAATATATCTTTATATTAATGCCAACACGTCTTATCTACCTTTTTGAGGATCTAAATTGAAATTTAGACGTGTACGGCATTAATATAAAGTAATAAACACACCGATTAAAAATATTTAAAATAGTATATAATATAGATAAATCAGAATCAGAGTCATAGATCACAGCATAATAATATACATCATCATAATAGAATGCGAGTCTACAAAATATTAGTATTAGACCAATAAATATATACATCATATCCTATCAGGTACAAAGTCACTACTATTCAATATAGATGACAAAAACTCCTAACTATCAACATGTACAAGTATGAAGTAAACTAAACTATCAAAATAGTTTACTTCAATGCTAGCCCAAAATCCAAAGGTCAATGAGTCCCTGTACCTGTAAGGTATCGGCCTCACCCGAGTACTAAAATAATAAGCGGGTCAGATTATATCTAAATAAAAGGTGAGATTCTAATATCATAAATTCATGACTTACAATATATGCCGAACAAACAATCATAATAAGGCATATTAATTAAATTCACTATATAAATCCATAAATGACTTAATTCTAAAATAAGTCATCTCAAAATATGCCTAAAACCCAAAAATTCAAAAAAGGCGTATGAGACCAATAAA
The DNA here is from genome assembly GCA_030765085.1 of Allium cepa. NCBI lineage: Eukaryota > Viridiplantae > Streptophyta > Magnoliopsida > Asparagales > Amaryllidaceae > Allium > Allium cepa. The sequence continues at coordinate 317,037,219 of CM060928.1, read as the reverse complement.
TACAGATGTCAAAATTTTGATTTAAAAATAACCAAATAAATCATCAATAAAATATGCCCAAAAACAAACATTCAAATAAGGCATATCTAACAAATCACCACTTCATAAATATATATCAAGTCTCAATAGACTATCATCTTAAAATATGGTAATAACCAATTCAAAATTCCTAAGAGCCATAAAGGATACATAATATCCATACTAAAATCTCTGAAGAAATAATCATCAATAATGAAATAATAGTGGTCATCATTTATAAGTTTAATACAGTGATACAAAATCTACCGAAAGAGACCAGCTACATAGGAAGTAAGCCTTCCAAAAGAGATTGTGGATTTGGAAAACCTCGCAAAGAAATGAGCAACCGTGTACCTAATCTGTCCTATGCAAATTTTCCTTTCGAAAGAGGTAAACATTGTCTAACTGTTTAAAGCAAAGTAAACTGATAGGTTGTAGTATCTATGACTATGATGCATGTAAAAATCTGCCTTTTGAAAGAGACAGCCGTATTTACACCATAACAGATCTTCCGAAAGAGATCTGCCTACCCCAATCTAAAAATGTATCGATTCTCAAATCGATAAAAAATGAGTTATCTTCTCCCAGGGATCTATCGGTCTGAAATCTGAACACCCTAGGGTAATACAACTCTAAGTGTTAATTACTGTCACTCCAGTAACTACAAGAATTTAGCTAACTGTCCCACACCAGAAAGTAAATTCAAGTATTTACTAAAAGCTAGTAATATCCACTAAACTATATTTAACAAAGTATAATAATAACCGAAAGAATGTAAGTATAATAATAACCGAAAGCTAGTAATATCTACTCTTGGGAAGAGGAATTGATTTCTCCATAGGTCATTTTTATAGCTACAGAAGCACCTTTGCTTCTCACCTGTTCTATACTCTAAGTGGAATGACCACTATAAGACCATATATGGTTGTTTATGTGCATGTGCAGAATGTAAGTCTACAGGGTGGATCGTATAGTGTATATGCAAGTATATGTGACAAAATATATGATGCAACTAAAACAATAATAATCTGGGTAACTATAGAATAAGCACACCAGGATTTTATACAGGTTCAGACCTCCCATCCTACGTCCAGTCCCGAAGCTCCCCTTCAGAATTCGACTATCAAACACCCTCGCTTCGCCCTGAGGAATAGGCTTGGTTACGATAAATTGTTCTTGTCAAATGCGTGTTCTATAACATGGATATTGACTAATTAGTACAAATGCTTCCAATATATCTAGAGATTATTGTCTATTAAGTACTAAATATTTGGAAGAGTAAAATACAAGTATAGATTGCTAGAGATCAAGAGTATATGATAGAGTATGTAATTAGAGAGTGTAAGTAAGTAAGGTGAGTGTTCTCTTGATTCCTGATGACATATATAGTTGTAGAGAGGTTCCTTGAGTAGTTGCATCCATTAACAAGTACTCTACAGTTGCTTCTGTTGATGATGAAGAGTTGCAGCGAAGAGAAGCGAAGATGTCTATTCAAATCTGACAGTTGAAGTTTAAATTTAAATCCCGAGTTTGAAATCAAACGTCTGGTATTTGTATCAGACGTCTGATACTATATTTTTTTTGCACATAGTAGACTTTCAGACGTCTGAGTGCATCTACCAGACGTCTGGTTCTTTCTATTTTGTTGTTCCAAAGGACTTCTCTAGATGTCTGGCTTGTGCACCCAAACGTCTGAAAATTGTGCATGTCTGTTTTGTGCATCTTTCTTATTGCTTCTTTGATCCTATCGACTTGTAGTCTCTTAACGTTCTTTGAGCCTTGTTCTTGTCTTTTTAGTAATGTTGCTCTAGCAAGTACCTGTATATAGAAATAAATATGCATATTCGATTTCCATTGTATAGTTGTTGTCATCGAAACCGTAGTTTTGATTTTATAACAATCTCCCCCTTTTTTATGATGACAACTATACAATGTACTTATATATAATTTTATAAATCTCCCCTTGAATATGTGCTTTCCATAATTTATTCATGATCTCCCTTTGAATATTATTTCTCCCCTTTTGGCATTATCAAAAAGGATATATAACTTTCTAAATGTAGAAATCATTAAATATTTACCAATCGTTGTAAGACGGAAACATACACAGAGATAACACACCAAAAGGGAAATTTCATTAATTACATTAATTGAGTACATTCATAGATTTTTATCAATTTTACATAAGATGGAGCCCTAAACATCTACGAGTCTTTTGGGGAAGCTTTCTCTTGATCATCTCCTTTATCTTCTTTTTTGGAAGATCTAGGTTGCTTTATAGGAGATGTCGGAGCTTGTTCTAGAGGTTCATTCTCCTTAAAATGTTTGGAATGTTTTGAAGGAGGAAAAGGCACTGGGGTTGGCCAATCTTTTGAAGGTGGTGTAGGACCACGAACCTTTTGAAAAACTTCTTTTAGAACCGATAATACAGTTGAAAGTGATGTTTCAACTGTGGCCAGACGTGTAGCAAAAGATGTTTCAAAACTGTCAATGCGCTTAGCCAAAACCTTTTGATTTCGAGATAAAATATGCTGATTTTGAAGAGTGAGGTCTCGAATACTTTCATTTGGATTCATCTCTGTTCAAGTCTCCAAAATATCACCGTGGCACGTATAATCAAATGGTGCAGGAGGAGGAGGAGTAGTCTCGCGATGTTGTTCCACCTCATGTGATGGTTCGGGGTGTGTTTTAGGTGGAGGCCCAGCTTGTCTGGGTTGATGACGTTGCGTCCACTCTTCAAATGATATAAACTCCGGAGGATTTTCCAGTAGGTGCATTAGTGAGAAAAAATTTATGAAAGCATATTTCGGAGAAATTTCTTCAAAAGTGGATAGATAGGATGAGATGTTGTGAGCTCGTAGAAGTCTCATGATATATGTAGGATAGATGATGGATGGGCGTGATCAAGTCCAAAAGTGTTTAAGCTCGTCAAATATAAATTTTGCCCAATTGACCCTTGTTCTGCTAAATATAGCATTCAGGACCTTGTATTCTAACTCCATTATCTGCTCATGACTAACAAGGCGAGGAATGACAGTGTTGATAATCATTCGAGTAAGAACTCTCGCCTTAGGTCGTAGATATTTGGATGTGAATTTAGGCATTTCATCCTCCTATATTTGATGTGTTATATTGTCTCTTGGCTTGAGTCGCATATCGGGAATATTATATAAATCTTCTCCGGAGTCGGAACATCCGAGAGTTCTGCCTATGATTCCTGGAGTGAGCCTAATTGTGTTGCCATAAACACTAGACCATAACCAATTATCCTCGTTTTCAGTGTTCCAAACCGATGTGCTATCCAAATTAGCGAAGAAGAGAAATATAGCCAACTGATCAATTTGGATGTTATTGGAATTGAAAGATATCAAAGTTTCTAAACCAGAACTTTCACACATTTCATCTAAATTGTATATTGGGAATTTGAGTAAGTCATAAAATGGGCCTGTGTGGAGTTTCTTCTTCTGAATATATCTCTTGAGTCAATGCGGTACTCCATTCATCCATCGTTCAATTTGGTCATCTGAGCAAACTTGAGGTTTGAGGAAGTTCCTTGGTCTTGTTTTCGCTTAGAGATCTTAGGATTTTTTGTTTTAGGAGCCATAAAATTTGATCAAGTTTGGAAGAGAAAGGATTTTTGAGAAGTAAAAAATCAAAATTGCAGTAGAAATAAAATGAAATGAAGTAAGAAAAGTAAAAAAAATAGACGTTATCTGGGCGTATAAATGCGTCGATTGAATTTTAGACGTCTGGAAGGTAAATCAGACGTCTAAGTTAACCTAGTTTTAAGACAGTAAATAGAATCAGACGTCTGATTGGTTATGTTAGACGTTTGGATTTGGTCGATTTGTAAAATTTGATAGTCAGAGATAAATATCAGACGTCTGTTTGTATTGTCAGACATCTAGAATAGGTCGAATTTTCATTTTTGAATGGTAGATAGTTTTCTCAGATGTCTGGTTTAAATAGTAGACGTTTGAAAATGAGCTGAGTTTTTATAATATGGAGGCAGAGACTTTATTCAGACATCTGGTTCATAGTTCAGACGTCTGAAATAGACTGGTATCTATTTTTTAGTAAGCAAAAGCAATTTTCAGACGCCTGGAAGGTTATATCAAACGTCTGATATATGCACGATGGTGTAAAATTTGTGTGATATCAGGGTGTCAGACGTCTGAGGGCAATGTTCAGATGTTTGAAATGACCAATTTTTCCAAAAATAGCCTAATTTTGTAGGGTATTGCTGATTTTTTGACCTTTTATTTTTTAATGAAAACATAGTATTATTTTTTTGAAACAGAATTACAAATATACGTAGATACAAATACAAAGAGAATAATTTAATTTATTTAGATGGCGATGGAGAAATGCGATCTTCAGACTTGTCACCCATCCGTGGCTTGAGTGGAGACCATATATTTCCATGTTCATGGATTCTTGGAGAACCAGAGAATCGCCTTGGTGAAGGATCCAAAGGTGTACGATACGAGGATGAGGGATCCAAAGAACTACAAGGAATCAGAAGTGGTTCATGTACATCCTTCTTCCGTGAATTACAAAATTTTATCGCTACTTGCTCCAAAAATCTTAGTCGTCGTGCCGTACTTTTTGTTTAAAATATAATTCTCGTTGTAGATCTATTTGTTGCTTTTGATAGTGATGTTTCTCATCAATCTTCTCCTTGGTGTTGGGAGAAACAAATAGAGATCGTTTGGACTTCTTGTTATCGAGAGTGAATCCCGTGTGATAGGAGGAACACCTATACGTCGATTCCTGATTTGGTGTAGGGGTAGGAAGGCAGTGAGGTGTATCCGCTGAGCCATCCGTTGTAGATGTCGAGAAGGACAGATGAGAATTATCGGAAGACAGGATAATTATTTTTTGTTGTAAAAATATGAAATCTATATATTATTTACTTTTTGTTTTGTAAAGATTTATATATAATTGTAAAAATTATTTACAGGTAATTTTAGAAAACAACCACCTAAAAAAATTTAAGGTGAAGGAGTTATCAAATTTAATTTGTGGATAAAAAACTTTTAGCTAAACATAGAATAAATAAAGATGTGGTTATTAGTTTAGAAGATCATTAAGAGAGCATATTCCTAAATCGCGTCACAGTTTAACAAATGCATGTTCGTTTAGTGGTTTTGTGAAAATATCTGCTATTTGATTCTCGGTATTTACGTATTCTAATGTAATAATTCCTTTTTCTACATTGTCACGTAAAAAATGATGTCGTATATCTATAATTTTAGTACGCGAGTGATTTACAGGATTTTTTGATAGATTTATTGCACTCGTGTTATCGCAATATATTGGTGATTTATTGATAACTTTGCCAAAATCCGTAAGTGTTTATTGCATGTATATCACTTATGTACATGCTAGAGCTGCTGAAATATATTCGGCTTCGCAAGTAGATAAGGAGACACAATTTTGCTTTAGCTAAACCATGAAAATAATGATTGTCCGATAAAGTGACATGTTCCGTTAGTACTCTTACGATCTGTTTTACATTTACCTAAATCCGCAACACTATATGAAACTAGTTCAAACAATGATCCCTTAGGGTAAAACAAACCGTAATCTCTAGTACTAGATAGATATCGTAAGATACGTTTAACAGCTCTTTGATGAGATTCTTTTGGTTTTGCTTGAAATCGGGCACAAAGACATAAACTTATCATAATATCGGGTCGACTAGCCATCAAATAAAGTAAGGAGCCAATCATACTACGATATAATTTTTCATCAAAATCTTTTCCATTATCATCTTTTTTCAAATGAACACTAGTACTCATTGGTGTTGGTTTGCTTGAAGTTTTATCCATTTCGAAACGACGTAATAGATCGTTACAATATTTTTCTTGATGAATAAAAATTCCATTTCAAGTTGTTTTATTTGTAGATCTAAATAGAAATTTAATTCTCCCATGTAAGACATTTCAAATTCATTTTTCATAATATTTGAAAATTGATTACAAATATTTTCGTTAGTTGAACCAAAAATAATATCATCTACGTAAATTTGCACAACTAAAATATCATTATTTTCTCGTTTAATAAATAGAGTTGAATCGATTTTACCTATTTGAAAACCAGATGTAATTAAATGATTTTTAAGATGTTCGTACCAGGCACGGGGGGGCTTGTTTTAAACCATATAAGGCTTTTTGTAATTTAAAAACATGGTCTTGATATTTTTCGTGAACAAACAATGGAGGTTGTTTAAAATATACGTTTTCTTTAATAAAACCATTGAAAAAGCACTTTTGACATCCATTTGAAATAGTTAAAATTGTGATGATTGGCAAAAGCGAGTAATGTACGTATGGCCTCGAGTCTCGCTACTGGAGCAAAGGTTTCGTCATAGTCGATGCCTTCTTCTTGATTATAACCTTGAGCAACTAAACGTGCTTTATTTCTAACTATATTTGTGTTTTCATCTACTTTGTTTTTAAATACCCATTTTGTTCCTGTAACCGACTGAATTTCTAGTCTTGGTACTAATTCTCAAACATTATTACTTTCAAATTGATTTAATTCTTCTTGAATAGCTATTATCCAAAGTTATCATTTGAAGCTTCATTATAATTTTTCGGTTCAAAATTTGACACAAATGTTATATGACTTATTTGGTTAAGTTGATTTCTAGTTACTCTAGAATTAAGATCTCCAATGATATTATCTTTTAGATGATCCTTAAGAATTCTAGGAGATGATACTAAAGTATTGTTTTGTGCATTTGTCTCATTATTAAAAGAATTGGTTGTATTTGTTATTGGAATTATTTCTTCATCGTCATTAGTATGATGGTTAAGAAGATTTTCATCCAACGAAACATGTAAACTTTCTTCAATTGTGTTATTTCATTTATTAAAAATTCTATATGCTTTGCTACGATCCAAATATCCAACAAAGATTCCTTCGTCGGCTTTCGGGTCAGATTTTTCAAAATTATCTTTTGTATTTAATGTAAAACATTTTGATCCGAAAGTTTTAAAGTATGACACTTTAGGTTTTTTTCCAAAAAATATTTCAAAACAATTTTATTTAGTCATAGGTCGTATGGTTACTCGATTCAAAACATAACAAGCGTGGCAATTGCTTCAGCTCAAAAATGTTTTGGTAGACCACTACTATATAATAGTGTTCATGCACATTCTTGTAATGTACGATTTTTTCTTTCTACTACACCATTTTGTTGAGGTGTGCGGGGAAAAGAAAAATTATGACTTATACCTTTTCTATTACAAAAATTAGTAAAAAGATCATTTTTGAATTCTCCACCGTGATCACTTCGAATATTCTTAATTTTCAAATCCATTTGTGTTTTAATTCTTTTAGCAAAAATTTTAAACATACCAAAGGTGTCACTTTTATGTTTCAAAAATAAAGTCCATGTATATCTTGAAAAATCATCAACTATTGCGAAAACATATTTGTTGTGATTTATGGATCGTACTTGAGTTGGACCAAATAAATCTAAATGTAATAATTCTAATAGTTGTTTTGTAGAAATATTATTTTTCGATTTAAAAGAGCTTTTCTTTATTTTTCCAATTTGACAATCGTCACATAAATTTTCTACTTTGTAATTTATTTTAGGTAAACCTCTAACTAGCTCATATTTTGCTAATTTATTAATATATTTAAAATTAATATGACAAAATTGTTTATGCCACAACCATGGATTGTCATGTTTGGCGATTAAACACAAATTTGAATTTCGATTTATATTCATGTTTAGGACATAAATATTTTTATTTCTAAAACCCTCAAATATAAGTTGTTTGTTATTGTCAAAAATATTACATCTATCTTTTTCGAAATTGATTTGAAAACCTTTATCGCATAATTGACTAATACTAAGTAGGTTGTGTTTTAGATTTTCTACTAACAAAACATTTGTAAAAATAGGAGAGTTAGAAATATCAGAGTTGATGACTTCTCCAATGCCCACGACGTATCCTTTTGAGTTATCTCCAAAAAGTTACCGTTCCACCATCGATGTATGTAATATTTGATAACATTTTTGAATTTTCGGTCATATGCTTGGAGCATCCACTATCAAGTATCCATTTCTCCTTATTTTTTATTTTGGGTACCTGTAAAATAAAAGATGATTTTATTGGTACCATATACTTTGTTAGGGTTCTAGATGTTAGGAGGAGTAGGTAGCCATACCCAAGAAGGTTTGGTACCTTTATGAACATAATTTTTATTATAGACTATATTTTCTTAAAAAATTATTAATATGTTTTTGTCTAATCAAATTATTATTTGTCTTAGGACTCCAAATTTTTATATTTCTGGTATTCGTATTAGACTTAGGTGATCTTTTAGTCTTTTGATAAATATAACCACATTTCTTAATATTATTCTCTTTTTGTTTAGGAATATTTTTAAATCCTATTCCATTTCTATTACTTGATGGTTTTGATATTTTGATAAGATTTTCCAAATCTTGTTTTCTGTAATATCCCGGAATTTCCAGGAGTTTAAAATGCTGATAATCTCTAATTCAATTATTTGAAATTCATAAAATTGTTATTTTCACAGATAAATTAACCAAGTAATATTTTAATTTTGGTTATAAATTGGTTTTATATTAAGATTAATCATTTTATCGTATAAATAAATTCTAAATTGATTTATTGTTTTCAAAATTTATAAGTATGTTTAAATACATTTAAATCTGTATATTTAGATATGTGTATTTTAAATTGATTTTAAAATAGGATATATTATTTGAAAATAATAATAAGCTTATTTTAAAATAGTTTTTTATATTCATTTAAATTTATTTTAGATTTGGTTTTTAAATTTGACTTTGAAATGAATATAAATTTGAATTCAAAGATATACATGCATCTTAAATATAATAATAATATAGTTTGAATTTTAAATTATATAGATAATGTTTTTAATTAAAAATAAGATTTTGTTTTATTTCTTTTTATAAAAATTTATCTATAGAAATTTGATTTGTGTTTATTTAATGAGAATAAATGCAAGGTTTTTAAAATAGCATTTTTAAGATGAGTTTGAAATATTGTATATAAATTTTAATTAAATCTTATTAAGTTTCTTTCTTTCTAAAGATTGTATTTTATATAAATTAGCATACATTTATTAATGGATAAGTGTATTTGTTTATTTGATATTTAATTAGAAAGTATTTTTAAAACTTAGAAAACATATTAGTAATTAGGAAATTAATTTTAAAAGGCTTTTAAATTTCTTTTAGAATAAAATTTAATAAAAAGTGACAAATGTTTAATTTTAAAACACCTTTTTAACAAGTGTTAACACATTCATGAAATTAGGGACAAGTGTCCATTTGTTTCTAATTTTCTTTTAAGTTAATAAAATCTGAAATTCTATTTAAAACACCATCTCTCCATCTTTCTTTTTCTTTACATTCTTTGTTCATTCCTAAGAAAGAAAACTAAAACCATCAATGCACCTTCACTCAACACCTAAAACCAGAAAATCCTCAAACCATTCTGTTCTCAAATCATGGAAAACACTCGCAAGCCTGCAACAATGTTTATGTGCAACCTGTAGCAATGCAGTTTTTCTCAGAACAAATCTACAAATTTGTTCTTCCTGTACAACTTTTTTTCAAGCTTGCAAACACTCTTCAAACTCAAACACTACTCCCTATTACCAAAACCTGAAACTTCCTCCAAATCAACTGCATGTCTGCAGTTTATCTTCAAAACAATATCTGTAGTTTGTTTTCAAGAGTCTGATGCAAGCTTTCAATCCATGTCTGCCTCAAATTTTTCAAATGCATGCAAGTTTCAAAGTGGTATTATCCGAAGCAAAAAGTTAAAGCATAGCAAGTTCTTAAAATGCAAACAGAAACATTCCAGTTTAAATCAAATCAAGGAATTAAAGCATTGCCGTTTAAAAAAAAAAGCTTCAAGTTCAAAATGTTTTGCAAAGTTTTCCAGTGTTTCACCCAGAACAATCTCTCAGCATTTCTTTATAAGGTGAGTAAACTTTTTTTTAAAATTAAAGTTAAGTAGATAATTATATGGTTGATTTTGAAATATGTGATGATAATTATTCTGTATGTATGCATGTAAGTAACTCTCTGTGTATATGTGATGTATGTTTATCTGTTGATTCTAGTTTCTTTGTTTTTAGTACAAAACATATGATTTTGATCAAGATCTAAATCCTTGCATGTCTTTCCTGTTAGACTGTAAAAATTTAAACAATATAGTTTAGTTTAAAGCCTAATCCAGGAATTCAATTAGATTCAAGTATTATGAGATTTAAACTATGATAAAATCTGGAAAGTACAGTAGAGATACTTAAAATAAGTAAAATCAATCATCTTAATTCACTGATTTAAGATCATAATTTGAATACATTATGTAAGTTATGATTTTTAAGACAAACATCAGAATTTTTAGATTTGAAATAAATGAGAATTTTGGGTTTGACTGGGATTGGGTTTTTTGGTGATATCTGATGATCACAAGGTTTGGGGTGGTCGGAATTCTTGTGGGAGGTGGAGGAGGTAACGGAGGTTCAGAGAATAATCGAAGGTTAACTTTCTGGTGGTCGCGGCGATAGCGGTAGGAGGATTTAGGTTTTTAAACCTAATTGGGTCGAACTGGAAGATAGGATCGCTACTGCTTCTCAGGTACATCGAGTTGAATGGAATTTTGGGGATGGCCTCATTGAAGATCGAAGGTTGTATGATTGTAGTGGCGCGTCGTATGATGGTTGGAGACGCGACTGCGAGATGGTTCTGGCCATGGAGATGATTCCAGTTTCAACTGGAATGCTAAATTCTGGAACAGGGCTTGTGATGGTGATTTGGGAATTGGAGAAGGTTGCTGCAGTATAAGGTGACGTGTCAGAGAGTTCGTCAGTGGCCGGAGGTAGATCTGGTAGTGGTGCATGTGCGCAGGGAGGTTGTGTATGTTGATTTGGGTTGTGGGTTTTGTTTTGGGTTGTTTGTTTTTCTCGAAGCAGGTCTCGGGAAAGAAGGAAGATGGCTAGGGGAGAAACTCGCATGGTCTCTGGGTTTTGTGATGCTGGGTGTAAACTGTTATGTTAACAGTTTTAAGTTTTAAATCAAAACAGTTTAAAATTTTAAGGTGCAGGTTGTTTTAAAAAAAATAAAAAAATAGGTACTTATACTTGAATCCAAGTACACATGGGTTGAAACCATTTTAATGTTCAACCAGGTTTTAATTTAAAATAAATAAAGTTTTAAACTCTAAATAATTTAAGCTAAGTTAAATTATTATTTTTGAATTGAATTGTTTTTATAAATGGATTTAAAATGTCTTAATTTAAAACCTTAATATTATTTCAAAACTTATTTTGAAATATAAAAGAGAATTTTAAGTAAATGTTTTATCTAAATTAATTAGTGGAAATGATTTTAATTAAGGTAAGTTAATTTATTAACATGGAATTAAAATTGTTAATTAATAATTAAAGAAAGTAATTAATGATTTCTTTATAATTTAATTTAATTAATGAATTAAGTTAAATAAAGATTTCAAGATGTATTTAAGATAATGTTTTATCTTAAATAATA